>JAGMVL010000300.1:0-1200000 GCA_019202695.1 Populus x sibirica | reverse complement strand
TTTTTATGCATGGATATGAAAAATGAAGTATTACAAGGCTGGAAGAAGCCAAAGATTAAAGAGTGACGAAGAAAATGAGAGAAACCAAGACAAGAAAGCCATAGCGGCGGATAACTGATATCTACTACATAACTTTTCTGGGCAAAATGATTTACCAACATCAAGCAGAAGATCTGCAACACTAGCTGTTGAACAGGCTGCTGCTAGTGATAGAAATGATAAAACCTGTTAAAAAAATCAAATGTTGAATAAGCATACAATGACAGTTTCTTTCTTTGATGAAGTTTTCGATTGAATATAACCAGGACGTACCAAATCTCCAATGATGATCATTAGCAGATTCCTTCTTTGAAGATCTAAACTTTTAACAAAGACAGAATAAGCATCCGCCAGTACCAAAACCAAGCTCCATGGAATTACCAAGCCCATAACTGTTACCAAGAAGCTGACAAAGAAATGCCTACCAATTACAAAAAGCTGAAGCACACAAAACACCAGCATCCTATATTGCTTGGTAATAATGGAAGTGCAGCACACTATGATGTACAAGAAAAATTGAGAATTGCAGATGCTTGCAATTTTTCAAAACAGCAACTCTATCGTCAGACAAGTAAAAGAGAGAAGGAAAGAATTTCATACCAAGTTAAATGTTTAAGCAAAAAAGAAAAACAAACAGAAGTCCTAAGTTCATTCCCATATCTACAGATTTATTTTCATCCAGATCATGTAGTTAATTTCATCATTTATCTGTAGAACCTATAAAATTTCAGAATAATCATAAGAAAGATATTTAATTGATAGGTCTTCTAGTAACTTGTATGTTTTAGAAACATCATCATCAGGACAGTTGAATAGGCTCTTTAAGATAATCAAATTCACTTCAAACCAAGAAAACACAGTCTTGATATCCACAAGTCTCAACATGAGATCACCGCAAGTTTTGTCACCAAGACAACTTGAGACTAGTAAAGGCCACCAACTTCGGAGCACAAGCAATACAACATGCAGAGCAGCAACACTGGCTCTCGACCTAAGGGTATTGGGTCAATTCACCATTAAAAAAACAAAAAGTCTAAAAGCTGAATGGACATTCCATCATCGCATTGATGGAGAGCTAAAACAAGCACACCTATTGTTCGGATATATAGAAAACTGATTACAGGTTTCTTCTGCAACCATGGTTGTAGATTAAGGGGAAAAAAACCCTTAAACTGTTCCAAATGCTTGCAAAACCATCTGCAAAATACATCCGTTGCCGCAAACTCATACATGGCAACCTAAATCAAGCCTCTATTGGAAGATACAGTCTTATTTTCCAGTAGGAGACCATCCCAAAAATGATCTAGTCAAGGATTAGATGGTATGCATGTAATGCACCACATTTGAAATGCATCATATGGCCGAGCTTCTGACTCTCTAATTGCTAAATTATCTCATAATGATGCCACACCCAACCACAGCTACGAGATCATTTACACCACTAAACCGAGATGTTGTCTCCAACACTTATCCTGAGAGAACTTTTGGCCATCTGGTTTATCAAACCAATCATGACTCTGCAACAATGAAATCCTTCCAATAAACCTCACAGTAACAGTAAGAATAGGATAAGCATCAACAACTTTATTGCCTAAATCGTCAGAAAACCAAATATCTTCCTCTTTCACCGTTCACTCATTACGCCATATGATCACAACTGTGCTTCCCTTTTACAATCTTAAGCAAGAATTAACTAATTATTAGAAGTAAAAAGAAATGAGATCTCAACCAAAAATAGAAAAAAGAAAGAAATGAAATTAATAGACAAGAAGAACAGTCGACAAAACAAAATTGTACGTAATAAAATTGTAGTAACAACACAAGAGAAGCAGGGTATTGAAATTCATAATTAAAAAAAAAAAAAACAGTAAGATTACCAGAAAGTAGTATAGCTGTAAAATTCAACATCCAAACACATTAAGAGAAGTGAAGCACAAGAGAAACAGGTCTGCCCAAATCTCAAAGCCAGGCTACCACTTGACCCCATTGCTCCAGGCACTTGCCCTTCCATCTTTCTAAGAAACTCCCCCTCTGTATCTTCATGTCCAGAACTTCATTTCACCCTTGTTTTCCCAGGGTGATCGATGCCACCACCAAATAAAAGGAATTGAACTTGAAGCTAATAGAGAAGGGAAATGCCAGCTATGGTTTTTCTTAAATGATTTGACTTTAATGGGGATAAAGTAACATTAACAGTCGTTTGCTTTGGTGAAAGAAATTTGCAAGGGAAAGGGACGTTAAAATTTGTAAAGCCTCATGAAAAGGAGAGACTTTCTAGCTTCTCCTCTCTTCTCTTTACCTTAATTTTGGTTTCTTTGGGTATGTTTGTTGTCTGTCAGAGAATACAATAGAACAGAAGATTTGGAAACGTGGGCTTCGTTGGTGTTGTCTGAAAATGGCAAGTGGCAAAATTAAGGTTTCTACATGGGTTTGGCTGTCTTTGCCTACCTTTACTTTATTATTAATCCATTTATTTTCCCATTACCAAATAAAGAAAAGAAGAGTAATTACAAATATTAATGAAAGTTAATAAATAAAATAATTTCAAAAATACATGTCATAATATTTAATAGCGCATAAGTTTTTAGAAGTTTTTTCTTAATGTTTATTTTTAAAAAAAATTAAAAATTGTTATTTTTTTTTATTAATGTAGGTATCCGGCTAGCTTGCGCGTATCTCAACTAATTTCACGGGCCCTGAAATTAACGATCATATAAGCCTTCAGTAGCCATCAACTATTGTTTTTTGTGATTTCTCTTAATGATTAAGTTTTTATTTATTTATTTATTTATTAGAATTACACTTAAGCTAAAAGAATTGAAATCAAATTCTTGTGATTTGTCTTAGCATTGTTTTCCTTATTCCTCTGGTGATTTTAAAATAATTTATTACTTTTTGTCTAGTGCTAACAATGTAATTATAATATTATTTTTCAAATTTTTTTAATTTTTTATTCTTGATAGCACAAAGAAAACAAGAGAATTTTTACAAGAGAATTTGTAAAAGAGAAAATATATTTTTTTTAAGATTAGAAGTTTTCTCAATTATTATTATAATCTTGTCATAATTGTCTTTATATATAAAAAGCGATAGATGATTTTAACGTTAATTTATTTAAAACCAGCAAATGTACACATCTTTTTAAAATCATACTATTTTATATTAAATATACTTTTAAAGAGACACAACCCTAAATTTAATTCACTCCAAAAGGCACGAGTGTTGTTGAAGGAAAGCAATGAAAAACAAAATCATTAGATCAAGTATAGGAGATAAGGATAGTTCTTTTAACCACCAAAATCATTGGTTTGAGATTCATGAATGTTGAAATCAGAACGAAAGATATGTCAAGAAAGAATTATACGTGGGATCTTAGTATTGGAAATATTTCCAACATTTCAGGGACTATTCTGAAAAGAAAAAAAAATGAGGGTTTAAGCATAACTGAATCTGTTTAGGTTAGATTTAGTTATGGTGTGTTTGGAAACGCGGTTTATTTCTAACATTTAAGAGACTATTCTGAAAAAAACACAAAAATGAGAGTTTAAGCATAACTAAGTTCGTTTATGTTGGGTTTAGTTGGATGTGTTTTGGAACGCAAAGTGCAAAACCATGTTTCTAAAATTTAAAAAAAAAAAATTTGCTTAAAAAAAAAAAATTATATTTTCAAATCATTTTGATGTGATGATGTTAAAAATAATTTTTTAAAAATAAAACAAATTTATTTTGATGTATTTCTAAGTGAAAAGTACTTTGAACCGTTATCACTACAACAATTTCAAATAAACTTAGATAATTTTAAAATTAATTTATATATTTTTAATATAAAAAAATAAATAAAAACATATTTTTTTTTCTATTCTCTCGATCTTTCCTGTTCAAGAATGCACTTTCCGCTTGTATGAAGCTGTTTTCCACCATTAAAGGGGCCATTTAAGCATCCATATCATGGAAGGGTCGTTTCAATTAAAAATAAGCCTTTTTTTTTTTCTAAACAAGGCACATATGGCTGGATATGTGATTGATCGACTGGCATTATTGGCATTAAAAAATAAATGCGAGAAACCTCATTGTAGCTTCCTCTTCCAGCAGAGTTAGATTCACAAGGAATCACATTTTTGGTGTTCCTGCTAATATCTTCCAACACCATTATAGTTTTTTAATAAACAAAGCAAGTTCCCGTCGATCTCTTCCCATGCACGACTAGTTTTGTGTGATCTTGAAGCAGGCAGGTTAATGATTTGGAATTGGTCCCCTCTTGATTCAACTTTCGTTAGTTTTTGTTTGGATTTTTTATATGATTTTGCCTCCATCTGGGCTTAAAAAATTGAATATTGCAGGCACAAGGTTCTGTGTAGAGTGCAGCAGGTTAGACATTTTACCACATGGCTCCCACAACCTGCAATTATCTAACCATGGACCTTAATTTCCAAACATTATTACATGGAGGCTTGATAATATACAAACAAGATAAAATATATTAGTGCAGCTCTTTGGGGTCACAGAAAAGTTTAGCAGCATCTTGAACATGTAGCAAAATCCGAACCAAGAATAAATGCACAGATTTCATACGAGAAGAGCTCTATTGATCAAGCTGAGCATACCAGATCCCCTGGATCTTGACATCCTTTGGGGTCTTTGCTCCCAAATCAGTATCGGATGGCTGGACACTCTCAAACACTCCTATGACCTCTCCGGTCTCAGGCTTACTCTTGGTAACACTTAGGGTGATTTTACCTGTTGATGATGCGGTGTTCTTGATGTTTTCCTTGGTTAGTTCCTCCTCATCCCCTCTGCCTCCAGCAGGCAATGCAACTGCATTGTCATAACCGGTTGAGCCACCTCTTCCCTTTGGGTCCAGGAAAGAAGAGCCCCGGTAGGAAGGTACAAGGAAATCTCCACTGAAGCTGTCTGGTTTTCCTGATGCAACCAACTGTTTAATGGTGAAAAGGAAAGGCACACGCTCACCACCAGGTAGCTGAACAGTCACAGCAGCATAGTCAATGCCATCTTTCTCCTCAAACTTGATGTTTCCATCAGAAGAGACTTCGAAAGGTCCCTCAATCTCGTCAAGAGTGTAGGTTAAACGTGTCATAAGCTTAGTTTTTTGGAAATCAGGTGGGGAATTCTTGTTTATACCTTCAGCCTTGACTGTGAATGAAGTTGGCTCTAAGCAGATCTTCTTAGCATTGTATTTGCCGGGCTTGAAGGCAAATGAATCAAGTCCTCCGTCAATGGTTGGGCATTGGTTAGCAGTTCCAGATCCTTTTACTTCCATGTATGTCTTGCTCTGGATTTCTTCATAGGTCAGCCTCTTCGGAACTCCTTCAGCACTTGCTCCCTGAAATACAAAAAGCGATCACCTCCGGGGTCAGATTTACTCCTCAATGTAACACTGAAATCTTAAAAAAAAAAAAAAGGTTCAGCAAACTAAGCTCTCTAAGCATTTCTTCTTTAATTCCTCGTTGATCAAGCACTAACCCTCAAACTCAAATACCATTGTTATTAATGTGTCAGGGCCAATGAGAGATGGAAATGAACAATACGAGGGCCTGGCCTTAAAATTCTCCTGTCAAGTTCTGAACAGTATAACATGTGGACAGTGCATGCAGCACAAATTAGGACTGTTTACTTCCACTGCTTTTAATCACACCCTTCTGAAAATTGAGCGTAGACAGTGATCCTAAACTAAAAGAATCATCATACAAAATGAAGTTTTTGCTACACTATTATCAATTCTCAAAAGGATAGATACTTCTTCCTTTCCTAGTCATCTTACATGAAAATAAGCAGTTAAACCAAGTCCATTAACACTATACTATGATTAAGAGGGCAGTATGTGTACAAAAAATACACAGAAACAAGGCAGGGTCAGGACATTATCAGGCCAATCAAATTATAGTCTAACATTAATCTGATCATACAACCATTGGAAGTTCAAAAACATCAGACTAAGACATACTCACCGAGACAACAAGAGCTGAAGTAGCAAGAGCAAAACCAGCTATCTTACTAGCATCTACACACTTTTGAGCCAAGTCTTTAAGGTCAGATTGCAAAGAGCAAGAAATCCTAGCACTAGCTGGTTCCAAGCCAAAAGCCTTGGAAACACTTTGAGAAGACCTTAGTTGAAGGCTGGTCCTAGAAGGCACACCCACCTTGGTGGGTTGCATCAGTGTAGCTGCTGCTTGCAGTGGGGCTGCCATTTTAGTTCTTAGAAATAAAAACAAGCTTACCAACTGACCACAAGAGGAAGTGTTTTGTGCTGGGAGGAGTGGCAAGTTAAGCTGGTTGGTTTTGGTGTGAGTAAGATAAGAGATAGGATAAGGCTTCCTCCTATTGGCTGATTGAGCGAGGGTAATGTCTCTGGTTTTCTAGGCCGCCATGTGGCAAGTATCAGGTTTGGGATTAAGATACTCTCTCTATCAGAGTGGATGATGAAGATGATGTTGATGATGGATTAGATATCTTGTCGGCCCCACTGCAAAGAATATGTGGTTTTTAGACCCATTGTTGCCGAAGAAAAAATCCATGGCCTGCCAACACTTGGTTGCTCATGCAGCTTCCATAAATACAAGATACAAACCTTTGTTGCTTTGGACTCTTATACTTTTATTGCCTTTATTATGTAGTTTTTTTTTTATTTTTTAAAAGAATTAATTTTATCCAATTTCTTTATATGAATTATAGCAAGTTTCTTAGATCAAGATATGATTTCAAATCTTTAGATCCCTTTTATTATTATTATTATTATTATTATTATTATTATTACTGCTTAATGTATTTTCTCAAATTCTTTTAGAAATATGCATATTTTTTAATGAATTATAAAATATAAAATATAAAATCATATGAAACATTATTTAAATGAATTCAACATATGAATTAAGAAAATTTGGATTAAATAAATGCATCATAAAGATTGACAATCACAAAAATAAAGTTATTGGTATGAAAAAACTTCAAATGAATTTAGTATTATTCACTATGCGGTACTCGCGCTTCGCCGCGAGACTGAACAATTTTTATACACAAAAAATAATGTTTATGTGTTGCAAGCATTTTTTTTAAAAAAAAACAAATATGTGGCTCATGTCATAGATCTGAATTAGTCGAATAAGTTAACTTTATGTTTAAATTAGATGAAAAAAATTGAAAACAACAGTAAATATATCAAATTTAAAAAGAAAAGTGATCAAGATAACCTAGATAAAAAAAGTTTTTTTCAACAGGTGACAAACGATGTAACTCAATTTACAACCCATTAAATTCGGAAGAATGAAATGGGATAAAAAAATATTAAAAAAAAAATGATCCTAGTCAATCTAAGTTGACATTACAAACTTGTAACGCAAGTAATCAAGGTTGAGCTACACATGGGATATCCTGCCAAACCCACGACTTAGATCATGACATTGGAATAACATGATATAAAAAAATAAAGAATATTATTAAGCCTAATTTTTTAAAAAAATATATCAACCATCTTAACTTTTAAAACCCATGACCCGGGTCATTAGACTCGAAACACCTTATCTGAAAAAATCATGGAGCTCAATTCCTAAAAAATAATTTTAATTATATAAAAGGATTATAAAACAAACAATTAAAAAAATAAGGATCAAAATTGAAATATAAAATAAAACTTATATTGAATTGAAGGGTGCAATTGAAAAGAAAAGTCAATTTAGCAAAAAGACTGTAAAAATAAAAAAAATAAGGATCAAAATTGACATAAAAATAACAACAAGTTTTTTATTGAAGGGTAAAATTGAAAATAAAAAACACTTTACCAGAAGGAAAAAGAATAAAAAGAATAAAGATGAAATTGGTAAATAATATACCTTAAACTTGAATTGGATGATGAAATTGAAAATAAATTAAAATTTTATAAAAGGACCAAGAAAAAATTAGAAATCAAGTTAATGAGGACCAAATTAGAAAATATAATACCATAAATTTGGATTGAATGATAAAATTGACAACCAATGAAACATTTACAAAAGTGCCAAGGAAAAAAATTAAAAATCAAGAGAATAAGGACCAATTTGAAAATAACAATATATGTCAAATTGTAATTAATAGACAAAGTTCCAAACCAAGATCAAACTTCTATAAAAAGACCAAGAAGAAATATTAAAAATCAAAAGAATAGAGATCAAAGTTGAAATAACAATAATAAAGATGGCCAAATTGTAATTCTTAGGAGGAGAGATAAAAGAAAAGGAAAAAAAGATCAACCGGTAACAAACCAAACCACCAATTATGACACGTGTCGCGTCACCGGAAAGAGGATGTGGCAAAGATTTCAATGACACAACATATGAGCATTTTTTAACGCTGGGAGGCGCCGCACGTGCCACTCGAAGGGTGTGGGCACCTCTTATAAGCCTTTAGGTTCCCCACATGCATCTGTCCTTTTGTCGTTTAGTCAAATATTAAATTACCCTTGATTTGACTTAATAATTACACAAAACCTAATGTGGAAAGACAAAAAAACCTCTTGATTACAGGTTTAAATATTTTGATTTTAAGGGTATTTTACTTATTTCACTATGTTTTTTAATTATTTATTATTTTTTATATTTGGTTGAATACTAAATTTCTCCTCAGCTAACATTATAATAACGAAAAAACCATTGTGAAAATAAAAAAAAATACCCCTTAACACCATGTTTAATATTTTTGCTTCTAAAGGTATTTTGATAGTTTCATGGTGCAATAATAATAATAAAAAACTTATTTACTCTCGGTTAATTTGGTAATGATAGATGAATCATGTGAAAGGACTTTAATATCTTTAAAAATTAGTGTTAAGTTTTTTTAGTAGAATAGCAAAAACATCATTGTATTATTTTAGTGAATAATGTTTTCAAGTGTGGTACTATATTGGTTTTCAAGAGATTTTAGTTTATTGTTTTAATTCAACGATAAACAGGGGCGGAGCAAAAAAAAAAAAAGTTAAAGAATCTTAAATTAAATTTTTTTTCTTCTAAAAATACTAAAATTTCAGTTATTTACTACTAAAATTATAAACATTATTAAGGGAAGAGCTGGAAAAAACTTTTCCCTGTTGTTTGTTTTGTTGGGTAATAATACGTAATAATAACCATATCATTAAAAATGAAACTCAAATTGAAAATAACATTTGCTAATAGTAATTTCATTGCTTATGAATGATAAATTAAAAAAAAATAAACAAATCAGATCATCAAAGCATAAATATCGTCATAGTACCTACTTAAAAGAAACAAAACAGGTTAAAGAGCAAATTCTGATATTTGAAATATAAATTGGAGTATAAATGAATTTTCTCCACGAATAAAAGTAAAGTATAATTTTTGCTAGAAATCTCAAGATCAAATTCAATCTCAATATTATAGCTGTACATTTTTATCACGTAGTAAAAACTTAATTAGATGTGTATATTTTATCATATAATAAGGATTAACAAATAATCCCTAAACCCTAAAAAAAAAAAAGCATTAATCTAAACATAACCTTCTTTAATCACATGTCAACTTTCTAAAATAAACTTTTATTTAGGGAGTAACTTTTAAAAATATATTTATTTTTATATTTTTATTCATGTATCTTTAATAAAATTCATTTTTATCTCAACTTTTTTTCTTCCCTCCCGGTTTATTATTCATGTAATTTCATAATACCATGGGAGGTTGTAATTTAACATTTTATTTAGGGAAAGAAGGGTGTTTGAGGAATAAAAAACACTTTAGTGGGATAATTTAGAAACATATTTAAGAGCATGGGAGCTGAATATTAAGTGTTTTAAACCCAAAGGACCTGTTAGTTTGTTTTCTAAATAATAGGGACTAAATTATAATTTACTCCTTCAGACAGACGAAACTGTTTTCCATCCCGGAACGCCGGCGTTAGCAGCACGGCGCCCTAACCAACTGAACTAAGATTGTATCTTAACACCTAACCTACATTTTGCCCGGAAAAGTGTAGGTGAAAGGAGAAATCTGTGTACAGTCTTTGCAAAGACTTACACATACGAGCAGATTCGTGCACACAGAAGCAATATTGCCTTGGCACCCTCACAAGCATTAGCGAAATGATATAAATCCAGAAACAGAGGGCTAACCGAAAACCATGATGCTAAGGAAACTCAGCTTTAGATCTACCTGGGTCCTACACTGATCTTGTTTGCGAAGAAAATCCAATCTTTTATTAGTTAGGCACCAAGTTTGGAGCTTGAAGAGGAAGGAGAGCAGCTCAAAAGTGCTTGAAATGCAATCACAGGTAAAACCCTCAATGCTTAAAGAGAGACTAAGATTGCTTTCTCATCATTGCTGCGTCATCCTTCCGCCCCTCCCTCCTCTCGACATTTTCCATTTTTAAATCAACAACCCAAGACAATCGAAAATGACCCAGAAATAAAACATTATTCAAAAAAAAAAAAGGAAAAGGGAATGATGATTTCTCTCAGACAAATGCCTCGAATTGTCCTCACAATTTGAAAGAATGGAAAAATGATCAGACTCGTCATCTGTGTTTCTTCATCACCGAGAAATCATTAATCCATCATTATTGATTGAAAAAAGAGAAAAACGAGGAATATGATTGATATGAAAAACGAAAGCATGAGTTAGCTGGCTCCATAACCATGAGTTCTTTAGCACTATTCGAGGCCTTTGCTTTTTCATATATAGGTGAAAGAGAACTAGGGTTAGGGTCTTCTTGCCTTTCAGCGCTGAAATTACCAGGGTGCCATCCGCTCTTCCAACCATAAGCGTTTGACAAGTCGGTGAACAACCATGATTTTTTTTATTTTCTTTTTTTACTTGGGAAGTTTAGGACTGTGGTTTTATTGCTTCTGAAAATTTTTGATTTTTTTATATTTTTTAATTTAAAATTAATTTTTTTATATGTTTTTGAATGGTTGGTGTGTTAATATTAAAAATAAATTTTAAAAAATAAAAAAATATATTATTTTAATATATTTTCTAATAAAAAACACTTTAAAAAATAATATATATCATATTTTCAAATAATTATTTAATGCAGTGTTGTGATGTGTAGTGGTTGTGGAGTTGTGTACAATTTTATAAAGATAAAAAATAATGTTTGATAATTTATTACTATATTGTATTTATAAATATTTAAAGTATTTGAATAGTATTTAATTAAATTTTATTATTGATTTTTTGATATATAATAAAATTACCAATAAAAATTGTAATATATTATCATATATGTTTTATTTATATTAAATGGTTTATAGTTTATTAAACTTTTTTTTTCTATAAATAGAACCCTAAGAGTTCAACTTACAATCAATGGTTAGATAATTAGGGCTGGAATTAAAAAAAAATACGTAAAGAAAGAAATAATAAATTGAAAGATAAATTGAATTAAAGGGGTGTCTAAAAATAGCTTACATAAAACATTTTATATAGAATTAGGGCTCAAGGATCCAGAATTAGTTCGATTCCTTTACCCCTCCTAAAAATGTCTTGCAAACTCTGGCCCAATATAAAAGAATCTGAGCTTGTAAATTTGGGCACTCATGATTCAAACTCTGAATGCGCCTGTAATACCTAGATATGAATGAAAACAACTACTATGATCAACTAGACTTGTGTCGATCCAGCCTAAAAACCAAGTCATTGAGTTGAATTTTATAACTATAATGACTAAGTTTTATAACTATAATGATGATTATGAAATTGCCACAAACTCAATTGTTTTTTTCTTTGATTTCAAATTTTAATCAAATCCAGGTTTAAAATGAGTAAAATTGCATTGGAAATATAACTTAGGAGGGAGAAGGGAGGCTTCCAACATCCATAGATCAGACTCTTGACAAATAGTGAACAATCAACAGTTCTTTTACATCAACTGTATGCAAAAGTTCTTTTATTGCAAACAGATGCACAGTTCAATAGAATTTATGAACAACCGACTGTCGATGCATACCAAATCATAGTATTATTTGATATCTAACATATAAATTAAACACAGCATGAATGTTTTAATTTGCAGTGCAGTCACAGTTTCACTGCTCCAATCTGCAGGCTAATGTGCCTACAAGAAGTGAAGCACTAGTGCCCACACAGGATAAACTATCAGAAGGATAATCCCAACAGTGTTTGATATTCCATGGGGCTGTGTAAACGAATTTCTGAATCCACCAGATGCCCGGATGTGCTCTTGCAATAGGTAACAAGCAATGATAAGGCATATGAAGACACCAACCACGCTCCCCTTCAAGGTGTGTGCAAAGAAATTTGGAGCCACAACCAGAAGAATTATTATTGATCCTGGCATCTCCAGCCAATCTGTACATGGTAATGATCAGAAAGTATTACATCAATGGACAATAGCAAAGATATAGTTACAGTCAACAAAGCGCATGCATTTCTTACAAACAGTGCAGGCAGTAGGTACATAGTTATTACAGTCATGAAGCATCACGTATTTTGTTGCAGAGTATCAGCTGTGGTAAATAGAGAGATTTACAAGAAATACAATTTAGAATGATACAGCAAGTTTTCACACATGAACAGCTGTCTCATATATTGAAATATCTTACAGCTTACTTCTACATGTCATAACTTGGAAGTATACTGAGACAAGAATGAAAATCTATTGTGGAATCCACGTATTTGGGGGAGAATATGGCACAATTTCAATGACAAAACAAAAATCGGTTAAACCACCAAATCGAATTTTCCATCTCTAATCTAACAGATCAACATATAGCAATAAGAAATCAAATTGCGGAAAAAGAAGTGGTGAACCTCCACTTTTATTGTATTAGTTAACAGTTGATCCAAAGAGCGAAAGAGCCATCATAGTCTTCAAATGGGAATATGAATTTAAAGATAATGTTTATGAGATTGTTTCTTCTCTGCAAGCGTACGGATGGGTGGGGGTGAGAGAGAGAGAGCATGGATGGAGCTAAGGGTTCACAGGCTGTATTGGGGAACTGCAAACTATCCTTAGCCACTGCAATTTAACATTGACTGGGAAAAATAGCAAAATCACAGTTTGAAGTGTGTTGATTAGATAATTTAGCTCACACAAGAATTCAGTCAACCTCAGGAAATGTTGCATAGAATAAACAGCCTAGCCTCAGATGTGCCGATCAATTTTGGCACTGGGAAATACAATTCTAAAAATGTTTCAAGTAATCCAGAAAACTTAGGTTCTCTTTCTCAATAACTTTGCTACCTGTCAAACATGGTGGCTGGTGCAGAAAATAGAATGGCAAGGCTACACAAGCAAGCAATGCATTCTGCTAAAAACTAAGATCAATAGGAAACTAATTTGGCCTGAACCTGGAAAATGTCGTGGGAAGAAGAGCCTGAGAACCACTGCAACAAAAGCAATCCATCTTCCAACTTCCCCTCTGAATAATTTGGACATGCATAGAATCAAGCTCAGTAGAAGATAAAACCAAAATAAATCGAAGTGAAAAGGTTAAATATCATAGAAGATTATCACCTGAAGAAGTTAAATAGTACAGAAGGAAGACTAAAGAAAATGTAAGGGACTAAAAGTGAAGTCAGCATGTTGGATCTCCAGTTTGTCCGGTCCAATATCAACAAATAACTGCACAGAACATCTAATGATAAGTTAATTATTTACAGAAAGAATTCAACACTCGCAATGGGAATAGATGGGGTTCAGATTCATATAGATTGCAGATAAAACGTATCAGGCACAGTCATGTACTTGTTCACTGTTGAACTCCAGGATCAAAGCCCAGTTTATGACGAGGAAAATGAATTCCCAAATAAACTAGACATGAAACAATCAGAGTATATGCGATCCTTAGTTTATATTACCTGTGTTCTCAGATTTCAGAGCAGAAATTCAACCAAAGTATATTGTATATTGTATCAAGAAATGAACTTTACAAAATTAAGCAAAAAAAAAAGACTCACATAGCAGCAAAGGAGGCAACCCATTTGAGAAAAGAGGTACCAAACCCCAAGCCACCAAGCTTAGCGGCATCCTTGATGAGTTTCTTAGCAGCAACCTTGAGCTCATTGACATCGGACTCAATTAAATTAGCGCTGACTTCATCATCAGTCTTCATCTTCAAAAACTCCATCCTCCCCATTTTTCTTTTCTCCTCTCTCCTTCAAGATCTAAAATCAGAGAACAAAAGGGCCCACAATGTGAAATACAGATACGATATTAAAGAACAAACAGACAATAGACGCAAACAGTAGTGGTGGTGGTGGCAAAGAGGATATGAAAGACAAGGACCTTTTTTATGAGCTGGTCTCTTCAATGGATCTATTCCAATGACACCGATGCAAATTTTGTGGTTTGACAAGGTGGGGGGCCCTTGTTTCGAGGGAAATCAAGTCGATAAGTTTGGAAACTTCCCCCCTTTGAGTCAGTCAGTGAAGTTTCGGATCTCCTCCAACTGCGTCTGTCATGTTGGCTGACTCTTGGAATTACCTGCGTAGCCGGAGAACGCTGTTGTTTATCCCACGTGGCTTGGGAACTGGCTTCTGTTTCGGAGAATGACGCATGGTAGACGAGGTGGCGAAAGTGAAATGTTCTTACTTCTTAGGAGTTAAGCCCAGTTTGTGAATTGGGTCAAGGCCCATTTGTGTTGCTGTAGCTACTTGGAATTTGGAGACCACTCTGGTGTCGCTGGTAACGTGTTTTTTTTCGAGCTCGAATTTTAAAATTTAGAGTTAATATCTAAATAAATTATTTAAAATTCTTTTTTAAATAGATTAACAAATAAACTAATCCATAAATATTACATAATATAAAATAAAAGGAGATAAATGTAAATACATAAAAGAGGATGGTGTTTTATTGTAGAAATACTTTTCATCCTCCCATATTTTTTCCCACTCCATTATTTGTTAGTTTTTTCCTTTTTAGTTTGCTGAAATCTTCGACCATTAAACTTTATTTATTTTTAATTTTATCTTTTCAAGTTGAAATGATTTTAAATGTTGGAATTTGTTTCTATTTACATGTTCTTTGAATATTTATTATGTAATAAAATATTTTGATTTTAACTTAAAGTTCGCTTTTATAAAATAGAATTTTAAGTTATTGTTACAAAAAATTTAAAGAAAAAAAATTGTTTTTTAAAAGTATTAAAACTTCAATTTAATCCCTAAAATCTTAAATTATACATTATTTCTTACCTGTTGTTTTAAGTTTTTACATTTTAGTTCAAAACTTTACTTTTATTATATTTTTAATCTCTGGATATTAAAAATAAAAAGAAAAAGTCGCTTAAAGAAAAGAAGAGAGAGTATTTGATAAATCATATTTCAACCATAAAAAGGTTGAGTTTAGTGTTCACATGTTTGTCTTGAAAATGAAAATTCAATGAAAATTGTTTTTTTCTTTAAAAATTCTTAAAAAAAATAGATTATGACTAATGAATTTTGATTTGATTAGGTTTATTTGGATTTATAAACTAATTAGAGGGTATTTTATGGTTAAAAATATATTTATTGAGATTTTTATTATGCTTTTTAGGGTTTCTTTTTATGAAAACAAATTGAAAATAATTCTTAAAGTGTCTAATAAAAGACAATTTATCTACCGCAATGAACATGTTATTTGCTAAAATAAAAAATTACTAAAATAGACAACACATAGTTTGTTTTTGAAAAAAGAAAATCAGAATAAACAATAAAACTTTTCATTATAAATTAAAATTATTAATGGTTTGAAAAGAAAAAACTAATTAAGGTGCCAAGGAAAAGAATGTGGAGAAGAGAAAAATGACTACAATGACAAAATTTTGTACCTGGCTTATTACATATGCTCAAACACACAAACATCTCCTTTATTTGTTCACCCAAAGTTCTTCCATTTATATTGTCAAATTAAACCAGAATTTATGTAGAATAATCTGTCATTAAAAATAATTATCTAAAGATCATCAAAGTGACAAGGGTGACACTATTATTCCCATTATTTCAATTATTATTTGCACTCCATTATTTCATGGACTGACCAAACCATTTTTTTTATATATATTTTTTTGTTTGTATTGAGTTTCAGGATGTTAAATATAAATAAAGAAATTTTAAACCATACATAAAGTACTATAGTAAAGTAAATATTAAGATAAAAAGTAATATATGAAATTTAATTTAAAAACAGGTTGTAAATCTTTGTAATTTTTTATTTTTTTATATAGATATTATATTTAAACTAGTATTGTAATAACCTAGTTTTAAAGTGACGTCGTGTATCGACAAGTATTATCATGAAACACCACTCTTATGTATCAATTAGTAAGAGACTTGTTAATGCTATAATTGTTTTTTGAAAAAAAAATTGACTAAATATTTACACTTAGATTTATGATATTTAAAATATATTGAAAATTTAATTTCAAAGAAAATATAAAGAAGTTATAATAACAATTTCTAAAAAGTTTGACTAACTATTTACTTTTTGGCCGGTGATGAGTTCACTCTCCTCATCACCTAACCAATTTTTGATTTGATTTTTTAACTTATTTTTTATAATTATTCAATAAAGTAATAATTTTTATTTTTAATGAAATGTATGTGCTTTATCTTGTGATTCATGGAAGAATTTTTATGATTTATTTATAGATTTGAAGTTTAGACTTTATTTTTTAAATAAAAAATTCATCCTATAATTTAATTATTTTTATACTTATTTTTTGTATTTTAAAAAATTATAGTTTATATTCTTAGCGAGTCTAAGAACAACTAAACTATAGGATAGTTAGGGTAATTTTTTTTATTTTTATAATTCATGGATGGATATATAATTTATTTTTTAATCTTAAATTTTAATTTTATAAAATTAATTTTTTTGCAAAAACAAAAATTGATTTTTTTATAGAACGCGATTTGTACCACATTTCTAAATGGTGACCCAACCATTTTTTTTTATATATTTTTTTGTTCGTATTGAGTTTCATAATGTTAAATATAAATAAAGAAATTTTAAACCATACATAAAGTATAGTAAAGTAAATATTAAGATAAAAAATTATATATGAAATTTAATGTCATTGATCATTTCCTTATGTTTTACTTCTTAAGATTTAAATTGATAGTTAATTCAAAAACAGGTTGTAAATTTTTGTAATTTCTTTTTTTATATATATATAGATATTATCTTTAAACTAGTATTGTAATAACCTAGTTTTAAAGTGACGTCGTGCATCGACAAGTATTATCATGGAACACTACTCTTATGTATCAATTAGTAAGAGACTAGTTAATGCTATAATTGTTTTTTGAAAAAAGGTTTGACTAAATATTTACACTTAGATTTATGACATTTAGAATATATTGAAAATTCAATTTCAAAGAAAATATAAAAAGGGTTAGAATTGAATTTTTATTCAAGATGAAAGTCGAGTGAATATATAGACCGGTAATGGGTTCACTCTTCTCATCACCTAACCAATCTATGATTTGATTTTTTAACTTATTTTTATAATTATTCAATAGAGTAATAATTTTTATTTTTAATGAAAATTATGTACTTTATCTTGTGATTCATGGAAGAATTTTTATGATTTATTTATAGATTTGAAGTTTAGACTTCATTTTTTAAATAGAAAAATCATCCTATAATTTAATTATTTTTATACTTATTTTTTATATTTTAAAAAATTATAGTTTATATTCTTAGCGAGTCTAAGAACAACTAAACTATAGGATAGTTAGGGTATTTTTTTTTTATTTTTATAATTCATGGATGGATATATAATTTATTTTTTAAGCTTAAATTTTAATTTTATAAAATTGATTTAAATAAGAAATTAGATTAGTTCATTGAATAAATGTTGAGTGGAGAAAGTCCTTGGAAGCATGATGAATTTGAACATTTTAGATGTTCAAATTCATCATTTATTACAAAATGATACTCCCTTTTGTCCTAAATCGTTTGTCCATGTTTTTATTTTAGGATGTCCCCCAAAAAAAGTTCATTATGAATTGCATTTATTTAAAAACAAATTAAAAACAAAATTAAGGACTATAAATCTTTTTAAAAATTCAAATAATGAGGTAGGTTTTATAACATTTATTTGCCTAAACAATTACGTGGACCATGATTAACCTAAATGGAAGAGAATAAATATGATTTCTTATGAGTAAATTTATATTATAAGAAATTTCATATGTTGAATGATAAGCTGCTAATCTAAATGGGATTGCGGTCTAAAATATGTTGGTTAAAATTTAAATTATTATTTTTTGTTTAATTTTTTTAATGTATTGATATCAAAAATAAATTTTAAAAAATAAAAAAAATATTTTTTAATAATAAATATTTTAAAAAACAACTACTCCAACACTAATAAACACATCTGCGCATAATTTATTATAATCCAAACATCTCACTAGCTATCGTATTATTTAACTCAAGAATCTGATAAAAAAAAAAAAAGCTGCAAAAGGCGAAAAAGAATTCTTAGCAATTGTACTGTAAAAAAAGAAGAAGAAAAAAGATGAGACACTTTAATCGCCACTGGGAGAAGGCGAAAGAAGATAGGCAAGGCCCGTGGGACCCTATGTGAAAGGGGTCCGTACCATATTTCGTTTTCAATTTTTCCTTTTGAATGAAGTGGTGAGCAAAATGATTCTTGGACAGAAAGCACTCCACAGTCCACATTGCTCTAAACTGCGGTCATCATCATGAATCCAAGGAAATTCGAACACTACAAGTTTTTTGTGTCATCTTCACCTTGACTTCCAGTTCAAAACAAGAACAGTCTATGATAGAAAAGGGACAGACAAGGAGATGATTTTTGATGCTTTTAATGATCTACAACTGCACATAAACTGGGTCCCTTAGCTTCTGTTGGGAGTGACCACTGACCACAGAGTTCAGATTACACACAGCTTTATAGAAAGAACCTGCAATTTACTCTGTCCCTCATGCTCTGTGATGCCCAGAAGGCATTACCTTAGAAGATGTGCCAATCTGGAGAATCAACAAAATCATTGGAGCTAGAACAGTATCACCCTTGAGAAAAAATCGTACTTTTATTCCCCCATCTTTTAAGACCACAAGTGGAAGCAACTTGCATGGACTCAACATAATAAAATATGGCCAACCACTGCACAATGTGATTTGGATTAAATGAATACTAATAACGAGACCTCCCATGCTCCCATGCTGAATCATCTATTGTTGATGTTGATGCTGCTGCTGCCTTCCCTTCCTAGCATTTACAACCGTTTGTTCATGAGAATCACAAACTTGGGTCTTGAACTTGCACCCAAACCTCCTTGTCAGGGACTCTCTCCACCCTCCATTGTTACCACGCGGACCCTCCTTATCAATCTTATCAATCACCTTCTTCATAGTTGAACATTCTCGTTCAAGCTGATGCACCCTAGTCCTCATGCTGTCCATGTCTAGTCTCAGCACTTGATTTTCCCTCACTGCTGCCCTCCAAGTGTTACTGGTACCCTCCTGCATTGCCTCTGCTTCTACCTCTGCCCCTGCTTCTGCCTCTGCCTCCTCCTCCCTTCGTCTTATCATGGATGGCCTTGCAGGATCAGCTTCAGCCGCAATCAATGTCCCTGCAATTGCGTGGCGCAGCTGTAACTGCTCGAAAAACAAAACTTGAACCACCGCACGCAATGGCAGCCGCTCATTTTGTGCTGCGTGAGTGCACGCTTCTAATGTGAGTTTTTGACAATCCATTACTCCACATATCTTCTCCCGCTCTGCCTCTGATATCCATGGATGGGCCTTCGAGAATAAAAAAAAAACAAGACTTCATTGCTGGGAAGCATAAATTTCCTTACAGTAATTATTATAACAGAATATTGAGTCTTGGATTGTACCAACAAAACAACTTGACTATACACTGCAATTTTTCTCTATAGGATTTTGTAATTAGCATTAACGTAGTACTAAATCTCAGGGATAGTGACATCAATACAACTTCATCTGCCTATGATTTGCAAAACTGTATTCCTGGTTGTAATATCTCATTGCACAATTAAATATATAAATAATATAATGGGGAATTTGTTACCTTGAGATAGACATCTACAGCTCGGTAAAGGCCATCATCAAAGAGTCTAGCTTGCTCCGGTAGTGAAATTGCAAGATTATGGAATCTATCAGGCTTTAAATTTGCATCTGATGCAATCTCAGCAAGATAGCCATCAATTAGTTTACCAACAAGCATTAAAGTGGGTGATCTCACATTGCTATCTCCACCATCCTCGCCGGCTTCAATCTCACCTACATTTCTCTCTTCTTGAAGTCCATCCAAGAAGTGGCCTAAAATTCTCTCCAAGCAATCCACATCATATAATGTCTCATTCAAATATGAATAGCTAGGAATCAACAAATCATCTAGTGTAGCTTGCTCCAGTTGCAACCCGATTTTCTTCTCCAAAGTGAACCGACACTCTTCAGCTGCATTTAGTATGTTAGCAGTTCTTAGCAAACCAAATAAGAACCTTGTAACTGTGGAAGATCTAGAACTTCTGTGCAATGGAAGATTGGAAACAATAGTCTCCAACACTTCCCTTTGTCCACCCTCTGAAGCAATTGAAGATGATGAAGAAGATGGCTTCCTACTTAATCTTGATATGCCCGGAATGTGCTTCTTGGCATAGTACATTAAACAACTCTCTAAAATCTCCGGATTCAGATCTCGCACTTTCATAGCCAAAATCAATCGCTTAAACAATGGCATGCTCAAAAGTGCCAAATCTTCAAACCAAGAATCCGCATTATTGCTTCTAGCACCACCTCCTTTTCTACGTACCGCGGATTCAATCCCATTCCACAGGGCCTGATTGGAACTGGCTTTGATATTCTCATTTGCTGCTTCGCTAACCGGCCAGCCAAATAAGGCTGGATCGGCAGAGGATGCTCTGGAAATAATGGAATCAATGCATCTCTCTGTGATGCCTAAACTTTCCGCCAGTGCCATTACCCGCTCGCAAGATTTTAAGGCCTTAATTGACTCCTTGAGACTTTTGAGTACAGAATGAGAGAAAAACCTCTCTGTCTTGGAAATTAAATTATCTTCTGAATATTCTTCCGTCATTTCAAGAAACTCTCCGGCACAGCGAAGAGGAGCGATGATAGATGAGTTTAAGTCTACCTTTACGCCGTAGCAAAACTTGGCAGCCATCTCAAACGTTTCAGAGCCGCCTGGGAAATCAAGGAGAGAAATCTGACAAAGAATTTCTTCAATTTCATCTCTTTCTTCTTCTGGTTCTTGTTGGTCATTCCTTTGGGTTTCTTGCTCTGTTATTAGTTGATGAAGCTTCCTGCTTTTTGACATCAGAGGAAACTAAACCACCAGACAGAGAACACAGAGCCACTAGTAAGCAAGCAAGAAAGAAAATGACTTGAACATGGAATATAACTAGAAGGGCCATGCTTTACCTTGTGGAGGTGAAAGGTCATATCTTCTACTTCAATCACAATGTCACTTGGCAGCCCAGTTGTGCAAAACCTGCAAGAAAGAAAAGAAAAGAAAAGGCATTGGAGAAATTGTCATTCAGTCTTTGTTTGAAACACGGGCAAGAAAAGACTAATTTGTGCATTGCTAATCAACTAACCATGCTTGTCCTTTAGAGCTAGGCTTCTCAGCCGCCATTTTAGTTTTCAAGAAAACCTGCTGCTTCTTGTGAGACGGAAATTTCTCAAAAACTAAGCTAGATCCATGAGAAGAGAGGGAAGGAGTGTTTGAAGGTTTTTGGCATGAAAGTGTGAGAATGAATGATAGGACAGAATGTCTGTACGTCTCTTGTAAGTTTATGTTTAGGGCTAAACTAATAGCGTGACAACAGAGTGGCAAAGCAAGGAAAGAGAGATTGGGAATCCAACAGCTCAAAACGGACAAATGAAGTCCATGAAGGGTTTTTCCAGTAACATCATCATTCTTTTTTTTAATCGAAATTTCTTTTGCTTTTTCATCCTTGAATGAGATCAGAATCTTAACCACTCCAACTCAAAACTCCTCCTGTTGTAGTATAAAGGAAGTCTTTTGGAAGAATTTTCTTTCGTACACTTTAAAAAGACCCATCATCATCATCCATTGCCATTGCTTGCCAACTGGGGCTTTTTAGCGTAAATTATGGTGTATTTGTTTACATTTATTCATTAATCCTTCATGGAGCAATCCATGTAACTTTTTTTGAAAATATGTTTTTTTATTTAAAATAATATATTTTTAGATAATTTTAATATCTTAATATCGAATATATTAATATATTTTTAATTAAAAATCATTTTTATAAAAACACTATACAATATTACCAAACACAGTAAAAGAAAATATGAATTGTTTTTCATCTAAAAATATATTAAAATAATTTTTTATTTTTAAAATTTTATTTCCTTTTACTTGAATTGTGTCAATAGTCACATGCCATGTCTAGAAATTTGATCAATACGCACCCACCTCTAATTGTTTTTTTTTTTTTTTTTGATCAAAACCACCTCTAATTGTTTAATCAAATGTTAGGTGGGTATTTAAAATGAGAATTAAAGGAACAATTTTTAATTATTACCTCAAATTCAAAGCATCTTAATTATAATATTATTGAAGTGTTCGAGGAGGAGGTGTTAGTTTGAATGATAAGTGAGCTTATTCCTTACATTATTATCTAGAATTCAAATGCTAAAAGAAGTTGCAAGAGAGAAACTTTTCATAAATATATATTTTTAGACATAAATGATTTCTTAAACTTGTTCAGATAGGAATTTAATTGGGTTTTTTTGGAGTTTAAAATATCTTTATATTTCACATTATTTTTATATTTAGAGCCAGTTTGTTCTTGTTTTTTAAAAGAATTTTTTTAAAATTAATTAATATTTTTTAATTAATATTTTAGTGTATTCAAATAGTTTTAATGTTAAAAATAAAATTTAAAAAATAAAAAAAATATTATTTTAATATATTTTTAAAAATAGAAAACTTTAGAAAACAATGATTTCAGTCTAATAAACGATGACTCACGGGCTTAACAGTTGTTCACAGGAAAGCAAGAGAAAGATGATATAATAATTGGATTTGATAATCATTTGGGTCCTTTATTTTTCTCCTTTTGGAGGCTAATAATATCCTAATCAAAAGTGTTGAAAGAAGACGAAAAGTATAGAAGACACAAGACAAGCCCCTCCTAGATGGGCCACTAATTAGGAGGTTACAGCACCATTACAATGGCTGCCCGACTGAGATGCAAGGCATGAATCAGAGCTTAACCCGATAGGGACGATCGAGAGGGAGGAATTTTGAAATATATATGCCGTCCAAGATTAAATTAATAAACGGGGGTCCATAAAGATTCATCCTGTGATTTTATGCAGGAATAAATGGTCACATGGAGACGATGACCCACATGAAAAGAGAAGCAAACAACTCCACAATTTCAATTTTGGCTGATTTTCTTGAATTTCTTACCTTGTTGATAGTAATGGTTCTCCACTCCTTGAAATCCAGGTCTGAAAACATGGCGCTCACTTTCATTTAGGGCATCATATCTGCCGTCTCACCCTACCTTCATTTATGACCATATTGATGACTTGACTGAGAATGGTTATACCATAAATGTGCTCATCAATCAACAGCTAATACTAGCGATGTCCCGGGTTTTTATTTGAAAATATATCATTACGGTGAAACCAATTTAAAAATAATAAAAAAATTAATTTAAAAAAAAAAAATAAAATCAAATTTTTAAAAAACTCCAGTTGAAACGCTCTCCAAACATACCTAAATTCATCCTAGTCAGCTTGGTTGGTTAATTTAATGACCAGTCAAGCTAATAGCTAATTTGAATTGAGTTTTATATTAAATTGGCATGATGAAAACTCGACAAAATTTTATTTAAGTTTCGTAATTTTTTTATTTATTTTAGAAGGATGCAGTTTTGAATTAGCAAGGTTTTATAATAATGACTGATATGGCAGTAAGAAGCAAAAATGTTTCTGCTGGTTGCAGTAGCTAAATTTGAACTGTCTAAGAGTCACATTTCACATTTGTGGCTTTGACCACAACAACGAGGCTCACGTGGTTACTAATTTTTGGTCTAATTAAACATCATTAATTTCTTAATATTTTGGATTTAAAATAAAGCTTTATGAACTTAAGAAGGACATGTGTTGGCATTTGGTTGAAACTCTGATCAAGTTTCACAGTTGACCAAATTTAGCAATTGACTTTTATTCTTTAAGAACTAGAAGTGGGAGGGTTTAAGTTGACAATAAGAGTCTCGAGTTTAATTGTAGTTATTTTTTAAAGTATTTTTAATTTTTTTAAAAAATATAAATTATATATTGAAATTGAATGAAAGAAAAAAAAGGAGGATGTGATTTCAATCATAAACAGGGAAGAATACAGTCCAGGAAAGGGAGGGAAAAGATGGAAGGAGGGTATCCACTATCCACAAGGAAGACATAAAAGGACAATGATGGTGATGATGATGGTAGAAACAGTGGCGAAATAAAATAAACAGGCAGACCTCACTTGAACAGGGATGTTTGGAACAGCTATAAATTGTTATTTAAAATATTTTTTTTAGAAATTTATTAAAATAATATATATTTTTTAAAAAATTTATTTTTACTATAACACATTAAATAATCATAAAAAAATATTAAAATTGACTTCAAGCAAAAAAAAATTAAAAATTCTTAAAAAACATTGTTGGACCGCGTTCCAAAAAAACCTGAGAAAATAATTGTAGCTGAATGGATTTTGATTGAATGGATTTTGAAAGGCAAGGGCTAAAATGGATAATTGTTTTGTAAAAGTGGACTTATGGAGCCCTTTGTTTCTTACATTCACATGCTTTGATGACTAATCATTAGACAAAATACACAACAGAATGATAGCAAGCTGCTTCGTTACGGACACACAATTGTTTGTGTTCTTCGTGTTTTCTAGTCCTCTCGCGCTCAAGGACAGCAAGATCCAAACCAAATATTTGCCTAGCTCAGGCTATTATGCTCTTGGGCTATATAAGGTAGGTGGGTCACATTGTTGTTTATTTCGAGAAATGAGAATATTACGAGCGCTACCTCCTCCCACCAGCTCGAGGCGAGGGCACCTTCATCTTCCCTAGAACCTCGCATGGCCACTTAAATTTCAAGTTCTCTGTCTCACAACCATTAATGCTTTGCTGTTGCCTCTCAAAAGGCAACTGGTTTTTTTTTTTTTTTTAAAAGATTGCACAGCACAAAACCCATGACAAAATCATCCAAAAACCTCACAAAACCCTAGAGAGTAGTTAAGTTTGATTCTTTATTAATTAATATTCCATACATTCAGAAAAGAAAATAAGAGAAAACCCAGGTTGCCCGATGCAACATTGACCATAATCAGAAGATATATATATAGCAGAGCTTGGACGAAAATGGTAGAAGCAAGCAACGGTATCCATTATTCATGCACAAACACAACATGACTCTTTATGTAACGTAGTACTCTCTCCCCAGCCCCCAGGCATTCATCTTTAGGAGTTCTGAGTGACTGCAACAGGAAAGCTACATCAGGAGACCTTTTACTTGGCAGATTTTATATCCCCAAGATAACAGGAAAAGAAAAGGCATGAAATAAATTGATCTGTATAAAAAATAATCAAAAGATTAAATCTTTTTCCTTCTTTTTTTATATCACATCATGTCCCATTAATAATTGAATGTAAAGCCAAGATTCCATGTTCGGTAACCACCATTGATGATGATTTCAGTTTCAACTACTACAATAATGAACTGATTATATAAAAAAAAATCAATCACAGTAATCAATACATGGAGACGATGCATGCAATTTTAGATACGTATAACATGATGCAAGAATACTTAAATATAAATGAGAAAATTATATGAGACCTAACCATATGTATAGCTCTTAACATTATCTACTTGATACCTTGAATCTGATACAAAGATCATGAAATCCCATTACTTGCAAAGCTATTGCTGACAATAAAATTTGTAGATAATACAGAATTCATGCGTGCCACCATTAAAAAAATGGGGGATTAAAATCTTGGATGAGTCACTAATTGCACGCATAATCCAACATATCTAGTATGATAAGCAACGCAATTAATGTCATTAAAATACTGACCTAGACACGCCACCATCTGCGATGATGCCCTGCATCTAAAAAATAATTACAACCAAGATATTTACAAGAAATTAACCATTTGAATAGGCTTCTAGTATAATTCACTGCAAAAGTTGCAGATATACCTGCAGCCGCCTTGGTAGCTGAATTAGCTGATAAAGCTCTATATGGTTGTTGCTCGGCAGCTGTCTCCTCCGTAAGGATGACAACCCCCGGCCATGGCTTGCACTTGCAGTGCTTTCCCTTCTCTATGCCCGCATACACGGCGGTGAGGTGGTTGCCACACCCACCCCAGGAATATTTATTGCATTGCTTGCACGTTACTTTGTAGCACATGGTTTTAGTTGTTGTGGACGCAAGAACTTGTATGTTATCGATGGCTGCTTCCTTTCTCTTATACTGTAAGGTAAACGAAGTGTGCACTGTGATGGCATAAGATACCTTCTAGAAACACAAAATGTTCAGGCTAGAAGACAATAATTACGATTTAGTTATTTTACCATTGCTCATGCGAATGCTTCCTGAGGACGAAAGTTCCATTACTCTTGAAGAATTAATAGTGTTCTTAAGGGTGTTTTTGAAATCTTATTTTTAATGTTTGGTTATTTTTTAGCGATTTAAATCAACAGATTCTGAACTTTAAAACTGATTTGATATTTGGAATTGAATTCAATTCCAGTAATTCTAAATAGCCTAGAGAATTTAATTCCTTTCTTTCCCACTTATCTTGCTTTTGATGATCCCCGCCACGAAAGCAAGAATGCGCAGGACATATTTGAGAGTGTTGTTGAATCGTGATTTTTAAAAAAATTATTTTTTTTGTTTTAATTATTTTTTATTTTTTGATCGTTTTGATATATTAATATTATAAATAAATTTTTAAAAATAAAAAATAATAATATTTTAATATATTTTTAAATAAAAAAATATTTTTTAAAAAAATCTACCTCAAATACCAGAGTAGAATAAAACTTTACCCTAGAATAAATGCTGGGAAAGCATCATTAATGTTCTGCATCTTGAAAATACAAGAGTATATGCCGGTTAAAGCTATGAGGACATTGAATATATATGCATTTTCAGTAATGATTTATGAAAATCACAAAGGAATTTTTTTTTAAAAAAATTGTGTTTCTAAAATTAAAAAAAAATGTTAGAAAATAAATAAATATAATATCAAAATCATGAGTGAGTTATTACCAGCGAGATCATGGTCCTCATCTTCATTCCTAGCATCACTTATTACTTGTGGTGGCGCAGCCCATAACTTGACTTCACATTATCAGCTCCTTTCAGCCACAATTCCCAACTGCAAAGTGATGATGGAATCACACTTCCATCTAAGGTTGGTGCTGTTCCATAAAAAAGAAAAGAAGATCATTAAAGAAAACTAAAAAGATTACTTTTTTACTGTTTTTGTCCTTCATCAGAACAACCAAAGATGTCAGACTTATGGTGCAAAATTGTATTTTCATAGAGTAGAATCGGTTTTTTAATATTTTTTTTAATGATAAAATAATTTATTTATTACTTAAATTAAAAAAGTTAAATTGACACACAAGGGTATTGTAGTTCTTTTATCCTTTTCAAAATAGTTAAATTGCTTCAGTATTCTTGAAGGCAACTTTTTTGAAGATGCGGTTCAAAGGTTATTTGGTTTTTTATTTTATTTGATACAATAAAATAATTATATTGCTCTTAAAGTAAAGAATTTAAAATTGTGAAGGAGATAAATTTGTATTTTCAACATGGTTTTTCAGTTATAATCAACTTGAATGAGAGGCAATCCATTCTTTTAACAAATACAAAATATTAATAAAAAAACAATTAGCGCATGCATTGAATGTTCCAGCAAGTAATTGGGGGCATGTGGCGTCATACGGTGGCAAAAAACGTTCAACCTCTATGTTGTCTGAAATGTATGGTGGTGACGCAATTGATGAGGTGGTGGTCGTGGTGATATTCATGACAATTAACAACGATTGACTTTCCCTCCTTTTTTTTCTGGCTGTCCCTAAGCATTTTATCTCATTAAATTTGTTTTTATTAAATTTGATGCTTGTTTTTTTTTTTAATTATTTTTTTTACATATATTTCACATTATCTTTATATTTAGAGTTCGTTTGTTTTTGCGTTTCAAAAGCATTTTTGTTTTATTTTTTTCTTTGTTTCAATTTTTTTTTGTGTATTCAGATTATCTTGGTGTGTTAATATTAAAAATAAAAAAATATTTTAAAAAGAAACCGCTACAAAGATATAAACAATTCTTAAAAGATATCTCATGCATAGTTTTGAAACCCAACCCGGTGATCGACCCGGTCTAGTGATCGGGTCACGGGTTAGATGGGTTGACCCGGGTCAACCCAAAAAAAAATTAACTTGGCAAGCGCTAAAAAAACAAAAGCTTGACAAAACCCCCTCAGTTACCAATCAAATCGAAATTATCCATCTTCTTCTCTTCAATTTTGAAGATAACATATCGGTTCAAACAACAACAAATTTCTTCTTCTTTACCCTAAAAAATCAAATCTTTCACTAACAAAATAGAAAAAAGGGGCCAAATTTTGCCAGACAACATCATTTGTTAACAAGAAAAGCAAAACCATGCATGCATCAACATAGACAGTCAAAACAATCTCATTTTAACAAAAGAAAACAAACCTTTGTAGAAATAAACAGAGACGGAGATAGGGCCCCATCCATTTGAGCCAGTTCATTAGTCTCCACGCTCCTCCTTAAAAGAACTGTCTCTTTGAGTCTCCTTTAATCTCCTTTAAATTTCTAACCTCAACAGTTGATTTTGTAGCACAGAAATCTCCACACTCATCGATGCCAGCAATTCAAAAAAGGGCCAAGAATAAAGAAAAGAGAGAGTGAAAGAAGGAGATTCAAACCTTTTATGCAGTGAAACAACAGTGATCAAGAGTCAAGACATCTTTTGCTCCTCTGCTCCTCAGCTTTTATTTCGTTAATTCAAATTGATTTCATCTTTCATTAATTAGGTTTTGATATGTCCCCAATTCTGCTTCGTTCTTCTTCAGCGTTTTGGCCTTTTAAAAGGCTAAAACGATGTCGTTTAATGTCTGCTAATATATATAAAAAAAGAGATCGGGTCTCAGCCGGGTTTAACCGGGTGGATGGGTCCCAGTCGACTGCCTTGGGTCGACCGGGTTTAACCGAGCCAACTCCCAAGCGGGTTTTACCTCCATCCGGACTGGTCCCGGGCCCGGGTTGACCGGGTCCCGGGTTGACCCTCCGGGCCGGTCCGGGTTTTAAAGCGTGATCTCATGGATAGGGATGAACAAAAAAATCGACAAACCGATTAAACCAAAAAAAAAAAAAAAAACAAAAAAAAAACCAAACCATGAAAAAAACAGATTAAACCGATTAGAATATTTAAAAAAATATTCGGTTCGAATTCGCTTTTAGTTTCATAAGTCTAAAACCGAAAATCTCAACCGAACCGAAACCAATCCATCAAAAAGTTCAAAAAAAAGCCCAAAAAACAATATAGTTTTTTTGTTTTTAATATAAAATAACCAAATCAAATCGAAATTGATTGGTTGAGTTTTGGTTTGTAATATAAAATAACTGAACCGAAATCAGTCAGTTGGAACTGATTTTAATTTATGATTGTTTTTATAGATAAAAATCGAACTAAATAAAAAAAAAAATTCCTACCAAATTTGTTCACAGCAAAGCAAGAGAAAGATGATATAATAATTGGATTTGATAATCATTTGGGTCCTTTTTTTTTCTCTTTTTTGAGGCTAATAATATCCTAATCAAAAGTGTTGAAAGTGGACGAAAAGTATAGAAGACACAAGACAAGCCCCTCTTAGATGGTTCACCAATTAGTATTCTACAACACCATAACAATGTCTGCCCGACTGAGATGCAAGGCATGAATCAGAGCTTATATTGAAATTGAATGGAAAAATAAAGAGAAGAGGATGTGATTTCAATCATAAACAGGGAATTATACAGTCCAGGAAAGGGAAGAAAAGGATGGAAGGAGGGTATCCACTATCCACAAGGAAGACATTGAAATTGAATGAAAGAAAAAAGAAGAAGAAGAGGATGTGATTAGTGAGTAGTGTGATAATGATCAAATAATTAAAAAACTTTACACTTGAAGCGACAGTGACGGTGATGGTTATGGTAATGACAGAAATAGTGGCTTTGCAAAGAAAGAAAACAAACAGTTAGACCTCACTTGCCGGACCGAGAGGTATTTGTAACAGTGATAAATATTGTTTTTTTTAAGAAAAAATTGCTCGAAAATTCAACAAAATATTATTATTATTTTTTTAAATTTTTTTTAATAACAAGCTGCTTCGTTATGGACACACAATTGTTCGTGTTCTTTGTGTTTTCTAGTCCTCTTGCGCTCAAGGACAGCAAGATCCAAGCCAAATATTTGCCTAGCTCAGGCTATTATGCTCTTGGGCTATATAAGGTAGGTGGGTCACATTGTTGTTTACTTCGAGATATGAGAATATCACTAGCGCTACCTCCTCCCACCAGCTCGAGGCGAGGGCACCTTCATCTTCCCTAGAACCTCGCATGGCCACTTAAATTTCAAGTTCTCTGTCTCACACCCATTAATGCTTTGCTGTTGCCTCTCAAAAGGCAACTGGTTTTGTTTTTGTTTTTTTTAAAGATTGCACAGCACAAAACCCGTGACAAGATCATCCAAAAACCTTACAAATTAAACCCTAGAGAGTAGTTAAGTTTGATTCTTTATTAATTACTCCATACATTCAGAAAAGAAAATAAGAGAAAACCCAGGTTGGCCGATGCAACATTGACCATAATCAGAAGATATATATATACAGAGCTTGGACGAAAATGGTAGAAGCAAGCAACGGTATCCATTATTCATGCACAAACACAACATGACATTTTATTGTAACGTAGTGCTCTCTCCCCAGCATTCATCCTTAGGAGTTCCGAGTGACTGCAACAGGAAAGCAACATCAGGAGACCTTTTACTTGGCAGATTTTATATCCCCAAGAAAACAGGAAAAGAAAAGGCATAAAATAAATTGATTTGTATAAAAAATGATCAAAAAATTGGGGGATAAAAATCTTGGATGAGTCACTAATTGCACGCATAATCTAACATATAAAGTATGATAAACAATGCAATGTCATTAAAATACGTACCTAAACACAACACCATCTGCGCTGATGCCTTCCATCTAAAAAAACAACAAAGATATTTACAAGAAATTAACCATTTTTATAGGCTTTTAGTTTAATTCACTGCAAAAGTTGCAGATATACCTGCAGCCTTGGTAGCTGAACCTGGTAAAGCTCTATGTGGTTGTTGCTCGGCAGCTGTCTCCTCGGTAAGGATGACACACCCCGGCGACGACTTGCTCTTGCAGTGCTTTCCCTTATCGTTGCCCCACCCACTGCCATGTTGCAGTCCTCCATGGACGTTTTAGTTGTTTTGGACGCAAGAACTTGTATGTTATCGATGGCTGCTTCCTTTCTCTTATACTGTAAGGTAAACAAAGTGTCCACTGTGATGGCATAAGATACCTTCTAGAAACACAAAATGTTCAGGCTAGAAGACAATAATTACGATTTAGTTATTTTACCATTGCTCATGCGAATGCTTCCTGAGGACGAAAGTTCCATAACTCTTGAAGAATTAATAGTGTTCTTAAGGGTGTTTTTGAAATCTTATTTTTAATGTTAATTCAAAGGGAATTATTGTAGAGGGTTTTTCATTTAATTTATTTTAATTTCAAATAAAATTCAAATCAATACTTTAAAAAAATTCTAAACTAAAGAATTGATTTGATATTTGGAGTTGAATTCAATTACAATAATTCTAAATATCATATAAAATAAGCAGACTAGAGATTAGAGAATTTAATTCCTTTCTTTCCCTACTATCTTGCTTTTGATGATCCCCCACCAAGGAAGCAAGCATATATACTAGGTGTTTAGGAGTTCAGTTAAATCGTGTTTTTTTTTTTGTTTTTTTATATTTTTTTTAATTATTTTTTTATTTTGAATCATTTTGATATACTAATATTAAAAATAAATTTTAAAAAATTAAAAAAAAATATTTTAATATATTTTAATTTAAAAAATAATTTTTATCATTTTCACGTACACCTGTAAAGTAAAGTGTGAGGAGAATAAAACTTTACCCTAGAATAAATGTGGGGAAAGCATCATTAATGCTCTACATCTTGAAAAATACAAGAGTATATGTCGGTTAAAGCTATGAGGACATTGAATATATATATGCATTTTCAGTAATGATTTATGAAAAACACAAAGGAATTTTTTTTTAAAAAAAATTGTGTTTCTAAAATTATAAAGAAATGTTAGAAAATAAATATATCACAATCATGAGTTATTACCAGCGATGGTCCTCATCTTCATTCCCGGCATAGTTATAAAAATCGGTATGAAGATTGGCCCGATTAAGAGGCCGGGTCCCGGGTTTTATGGGTTAAACCGGATCAACCTGAAAAAATTAAAAAAAATATTTAAATTTTTAATATTTCATATGAAAAAAATTAAAAAAAAAATCATGTAAATATAGGTTATACATATTGTAAATAATGAAATTTAAAAGAATATTTTAAAAAGTTTTTTATCCCATATTAAAAAGATACTATGTTAAGCTTTTAAATTGAAATATTTAAACAAAAAAAAGTTTTTTTTATCTCACATTGAAAAAACATAACTTTTTTTCTTGAGAACATAGAATATATATACTAATGGGTTTCAAATCCTACATTTAAAAAAAAACACCGGGTCATATCTGGGTTCGTCCAAGTCGTCCGGGTCATAGATCGACCGGGTTTTGTTAGGTTGTTGCTCCGGTCGATTTTTTATTAAACTCGAACCGGTCCAACCACCGGGTCCCAAGCCAGGGATTAATAACCAGGTTCCTAGCATCACATTATTACTATTGGTGGCGAAGCCTATAAGTTGATTTCACATTATCTGCTCCTTTCAGCCACAATCCCAACTGCAATGTGATGATGGAATCACACTTCAATCTAAGGTTGGTACTGTTCCATAAAAAAGAAAAGAAGATCATTAAAGAAAACTAAAAAGATCAGTTTAATCGATATTTTTATATTTTTTACATGGTAAAATAATTTATTTATCAATTAAATAAAAAAAAGTTAAATTAACATACAAGGGCATTGTAGTTTTTTTATCCTTTTCAAAATAGTTAAATTATTTCAGTATCCTTGAAGGAAATTTTTTAAATAATAAGGTCCATAGGCTTTTCCATCTTTTACTTTATTTAGCATGGTAGAATATTATATTGCTTTTAAAAGCAAAAAAATTAAAGCTCATGCAGTGGGGAAAATTTATATTTTCATTGTGGATTTTTAGTTATAATCAACTTGAACGAGAGACGATACATCTTTGAACAAATACAAAATATTTATAAAAAAGAAAAATTAGATGGCGCGTGTAATAAACAAGTCATTAAGTAATTAGGGCATGTGGTCATACAACGACAAAAATTATCCAACCTCTATGTTGTCTGAAACGTTTGGTGATGACGCAACTAATGGGGTTGTGGTCATGATGATATTCACAGCGGTTGAATTCCTCCCCTCTGTTCTCTCCTAACCCCGGGCTTCGTACTGGTCCAGCCAAAACTCAATTATTTCTTCAATTTATATTTATTTTAATTTTAGTTTTTATTTTTTTGATTGCTATATGTGTTGATTTTAATACTTTTTAAAATTTATTTTTTTATTCTTTTCATGAGCATTTTATTTTTTTTTATTTATTTATTATTAAATTTAGTCTTCATTTTTTTTTATTATTTTTTTTATCATTTTCTTGATTGTTTTCCAATTTGTTTCCCTCAACATTTTATTTCATTTAGTTTTTTTTTTATCTAATTTTGATTTTTATTCTTTTGATTGTTATTTTTTAAAATCATTTTCTTTATTTATTTTAATTTTTAATTTAGACCCTAATTATTTTCTTTCAATTTAGTTTTTATATCAGATTTGATTCTCATTATTTTAATTGCTATTTTTTTATTTTTTAAAAAAAATTCATGATTGAGAATTTTGTTTCTTGATTTTTTTTGTGTCTGCTTTTTATGGGGTAATCTTAATCTTATGACCCCGATTACTAATTTTGATTATTCTCCCTTTTAAGTTCGTTGTTTTTTAGGTTTTTTTCTAAAAATTGATTTTTGTTTTCATTTTCATTATTGATATTAGTTTTATTTATGAAGCTATTTTTTTTTTACTTTCATCCTTTAGTGTTAAATTATTGGTGTTAGAGCTTTGTAATTTTTCCACTTTTCTTTCTATGGGTTTATTCAGGTGCGGTTTAGTCGAATTAACTTGGGCTGATTCAGTTTTTTTTCGTGTTTTTTTTTATTGATTTAACTCTTTTTTTTGTCTTTTTTTTTTTTTATGGTGGGTCAATTAAGTTATCCTAAGTTTACTCAATTTTTTTCTTTCTTTGATATATCTTTATTTGAAATTGATTCATTTGATTTTAGATTCTTTCTTTGATATATCTTTATTTGAAATTGATTCATTTGATTTTAGATTAGTGAGCCTTAAACTTTATGATTAGTTAAGTTACTCCAAATTGATTTTAATTATTATCACTTGACTATTTATTTTTACATTAGAGCTAAACCCCCACGAGGCATCATTCTAGTATAACATAATCCACTAATCCAACAAAGTGGTTTACCAATGACAACCACATAGCTCTGTTTCATCTGACCAGACACCATGTTCAACCCACGAAGAGAATCTTGCAGGCTCAAACCATATCCCTAAATGACTTCAAAAATTATCGCAACTAGAGCTGCTATAATTTCCATTCCTCACATCGGAGGATTATGGAGTCCGGAGCAATAGGTTTCCAGCAATCATCCATTGCTGACAGCAACCATGGCCTCGAAAGGAAAGTTTTAAGAGCAGATATCCTCTCCCAAAATGGGTATCAAATATGGATGGTAATGGGTATCAAATATGGATTAAAACGGTCCATTTCTTCCCAAAATTAATGAAGTTTGTTAGTATAACTGAAATATAGGCAAAGCTTTTACAAGATGCTAAAAGAGTATTGCTCTCCAAAGTCATATCACAAATAATATAGGAAAGTTACTGCCACCTACATGGCAGATAGCGCATTAACACTGCTCTATACAGCAGTCACCAAGTAGGACCAATCCAGCAGCTCTCAAGGACCCATGACATCGATATTTGAATGGTTATATTTGATAGTGCTAGAATCTTTAGCAGCTTGCACTATGATCATCAAATCACTGACCATTTAAATTCAGAACCACTAAAAGGTTTTTCCATCCCCTTTGTCTGACGAGGGATCAGGAGTAGGTTTCTTCACTGGGCTTGATCCAGTCGAACCTGTACTGGTCAAAACTCGCTTAACTCCTCTTCCGACGACACCAAGATCTGTGACTCCAGAAGCCCCATTTGTGTGAGCAGTGGAAATGGTTGGCGAGTCAAAACCTCCACTGCTAGTAGCAGTACCCATCTGAGAAGAGCTCATGGCAGTTGGAAAAACACTCTTCTCGCCTCCCTTTCCCTTAGCAGCTACCATTCCCAGGATTTCTGAGAGAATGGACTTTGGGTTCAGGACCAGCTGTTGTAGATCTTCAAGCTGAAAATACAAAGATGCACAGTTTAACTTAGGATGGTTTACATGAAATTCTAACACTTGCACAGAGACTAGCAGCACTTACCTTCTTTTCCAGCTCCCCAGACAGGCCAGTAAGCGTTTCAATCTCTGCTTCTTTATCAGTCACAGATTTATCAGCCTGCATGTTAGACAACTGCTGGACACCCTCGTCTAATTCAGAAATAGCTGGTGTTGTGGCTGATTCTCCAGAACTCTTTAGTTCATTGATGAGTCGCTGCAACCGTGCCTTGCAAACTGATATAGCCTTCTGGCAATATGGGATTGCTTCCTGGGACTTAGAGCCAATCTCCAGACACAAACATATCCGAAAATTTCTAAATTGCACAGTTAAAGCTGTGACAAAGTGAATAAGAAGATGGAATCCCTAAAACGCAAAAGTGGTTGGCCCAGACAAAGCACATGTGACTATCAGTAAATTTAACTGGACCCGGAGAATAAATAAACTGGCGATGTGTAATCCTTACCATCCCAAGACAAGGGAGTATGTAAACCTTGAAAAGGATACAGTTCAGCTAAATGTCTACTGTCTGGTTCAACAAGCCTTTCTAAAATGGATAGTGACTTCTGGTAGTCACTGAGAGATGTTTCAATATCCTCTGCATGAAGCAAATAAAAAATACAACACACATTTAGGCCAAGCAAGAGGCAAAAAGAAACAAAACATAAATATTAGTAATGCATCCATTTATTTATATATATATTTTTTAAAATAAAACCAAAAACATCCTCACCGTTGCAAATTTAAACTCAAATAAATGCATAAACAGACCTCTTTCCAACGCAACTTCTGCCAGTGCTGATAGTATGTCAACTTTATCCATTGTGTCACCAGGGTGTTTTTCTGCAATTGCCCTTGCAACATCTAGCATTTTCCATGCCAAATCAAGGTCAGATTCCTCTTCATCTGCATCAGCAAGGTCGTCATCATCATCACTTCCCTCATCATCTTCTTCTTCATCTTTCCCATCAGAAGCTGTAACAGAATACAGACATAACAAAAAGAAGTAATCAGACACATTTTAACCACAAGACTGATGCTACTACTAGCCCTATAAAACTAGAGATGGCAGCTTACGTCCAATCCCAGGCACCTTCCTGCCTTGGTGGAAGTTCAACAATCTTAGTGCATACAAAATCATTAGATCATTTACCATGAAAACCATCTCAAATACCATTTCCTTCATCCATGCTCCCAATAATTCTTTAATGGATGTATGTATGTGTGCATAGAGGAGGCAAGAATGTTAAAGGATAAAAAATCATTGACAGTCATTTTGCTCAAGCATAACAAATTTAATGCAAATTCATGCAGACTGTTTTATTGTCAGAACATCAAGTACCTTGCAAACATGGACCCCATGCTTGTGTGGTGACAAAAATATGCAAAACATATGTTGCACTCCTTAAAGCAACAAAGGAGGCATAAATATCAAATGACACCATAAGTAGATGATTCTTTTAAACTAACAACTCCAAACCACAAAGATAGACCCTTTTTAGAAAACAGGCACAAAAAATAGCAACATATGTTTGAATTTCTAACGTTCAGGGTACAGTTTATTCATTTTCACATATTTACACCCATTACTGATAGAGATTGCACCCACACGTCACAAGTTGAAAGCAAAGAAATTGAATATTGATAAATACCAACAAACATTAACAAAAAAGCAACCTATTAACTACTATGACAACTTATGAACTAACATTATGAGCAACAAAATACTGATAATTATCAGCTGCACCTTCTGGATGATTAAAACCTCCATCTTCTCCAACATTACTAGAAGCAGAAGTAGTCGAAGATTCTCCATTTAAAACATTCTTACAAGCTGCATCTTTATCATCATTTTGTTTAGATTCACTATCCTTCTTAGGCACCATACCCAACGGATCAGCCTCCTCTTGCGCTTTATACAACAGTGCACGTCCATAATGATAGTATGCATTCACACATTCAAGTGCAAGCTCACCATGATGCAAAACCCTAACAAAATCAAAATTTAGAAAAATAAGAAAAACATTAAGTAAACTATAGCTCCATCAACATCTGCATAGATTTATTGTAGCAAAATCTCACTCCCAATTGCACAAATATCAAATTCATTCAGCACAAGTTAAACACTTCAGAAGTTCAAGTTCTTAGTTATGACCCCTAAAAATTTGTTATTATTTAAACTCCAGCACATTTTACCACTAAGATTCCCAAAATAACGTCGCCCTTCTCTTTGCTCTTCTTAAACGTGAAGGTCTTAATTATATAAACCCTAAAACCCCAATTACCTAAACGACTTTTGAGAAATACCCATTTCATAAACATCAAATTCTTTCGATTAAAGTAGAAAATTCTGAAACTTGACACATAAAATTTACACATTCTATCTGCAAATTTCTTCCCAAATTAACCACATTTTTAATAAGTAAAGCTCCACTGTAAAAAAACCCTTAAACCAAAACTACTAAAAACCATCGATAGAACAGAGATTTGACTAGTTAAGTGCAATGTTCGACTAATCAAAACCAAAATTAGACAATGAAATGAAAACCCTAACCTGATTTCAAGGGCACGGCTAAAGCATTCTACGGCTTCACTGAAGTCATTTTCTTTAAGCGCCGTAGATCCTTTCTCTAATAACTCAACAGCGAAATCCAGAGACTTCTCTGGGTCTGAAGTTTCTCCATTGTTGTCATTGCAGGTGGAGTCGGCGGTTACGTCATGAGAGGTAGTGGTGACTTCGACTGAGGCTTGGGTTTCTGAGGCGGCGGTTATTGAGGGTTCCGGAGCCATGATTTTTGTTGTAGTAGAGAAAAATGGAGAGGGAGAGGAAGTAGGAGGAGGTTTAGCGTGCTTTTAAAAATGGCTTGTTGTGGCGGAAAAGATGATTTTGACGAGTGAGGTGTCGTCCGTGGGAAATCGGGCTGTTAATAAAGAGCAATCAGTATTGTTTTTTTTTTTTTTTTTTTTTCGCGTTCAACTCCCCTATAAATTTTTAAATTATATATTATTTAAAAATATATTAAAATAATATTTTTTTTATTTTTAAAAAATTATTTTTAACATTCATGCATTAAAATAATCAGAAAATATAAAAAAAATATTAACTTGAAACAAAAAAAAATTAAATTTTTTAAAAAATATTTTTAAAATATAAAAACAAACCGTCATTCATTTAAATTTGGATTTAGGTTGTAAAAAAAAAATTCTTTACATTTAAAATATTTCATTTTTCATGTAGTATTTTTTATTTTTCAAGTTTTAAGAATATTAATTTATATGTCAAGTGAATTAAATATTTGTTTGACTAAACACTTTTTATTTTCAATTATAATTTTAAAATTATAATATATGAGTTATAAGTTAGAATTTAGAAGTGTATTTGACTAAAAATGACTCATAATAACTTTTTTTAAAAAAAATACAAGGAGTATAAGTTAGATTTAATAAGTTAAAAGTTAAAATTCTTTATTTTTTAATTCAATTTTATAATAGATTTTTTATTTAAATCAAAGTTTTATTTCCAACCAAACATATTTATGATTTTTCAAGTGGAAAATTAAAAAAAACGTAAATCAATTTGCAAAAGTTATACCAAATTCATCCTTAAATGAGCTTTTCTAGTTGGATTAGTATCTTTTTCTTGATTTTTTTCCAAGTTTTTAGATCAACTTAGACCCTATTTAGAAACGCATTTAAAATCGTAATTTTTATAAAATTAATTTTTTAAAAAAATTAATATTTTTTAATGTTTTTTTTATCGTTTTGATATACTGATATCCAAAATAATATTTTTTTTCAAATAACATTTTTTGATGTATTTTTCGAGTGAAAAACAGTTATTACCATACTCTCAAACACCATCTTAATATATAAGAGATAAAATAAAGCATAAAGTGTCGAGGTCTTGTACATAAAAAGCAATTATCATTCTCATAAGCTTGTTTGGGATTTTGGTAGCGGTTGCGGTTCAAAGTGCTTTTCGTTTAGAAATGCATTAAAATGATGTTTTTTTATTTTTTTTAAAAAATTATTTTTGAGATCAGCACATCAAAACAATCTGAAAATATAAAAAATAATTTTTAACAAAAAAAATTAAAAAATTTAAGGGAATGCGGTTTGCACCGCATTCCCAAACGAACTCTTGTTTTACGAAAGATAAAGCTTTCATTCTTCTGGTTTTTAGAGAAGATAGTCCTTCTCACCTTATTTTCTTCTAATTTTGTTTGTTTGGCTAACAAGACTTCTTAATTAGCTTGAATATATTGATAGCTTGCTTGGAACTTATTAAAAGAAACTAAAAGGGGTAGTAGTTTTATTGTGCATTTATTTATTGTTCACTTTCTCATAAATCATTGTGAATTGAAATAGTGATTTTTTTTAAAAAAATCTAATTTGGTCATCAATCTTTTGTAATGTGTAATTGAACTTTTTTAGGCCCAAATTAATAGCCAATCAATTCCTTTTTTTTAAGAGATGGTGAAATTAAAAAACAGAGGATCAAAGTGAAAAACACAAGGAAAAATAGGTGGCGGATTCTAATTTCATCTAGAAACTTTAGTTTAGTCCCCCATCTTTTTAACTTAATAGGTGATCAATCTCCTATTTCTAGAAATTCAATTTTGATGCCAAACTTTATTTTTATCATTTTCCAGTCTATTTTTATGAGATGAAATAAAAAGAAAGAGAGTTGGATTATGTCGTAGAGAGAAAAAGCTCAACATTGACACTTATTTTGATCACCAAAATAGTTAAAATTGGTGTCAATAGATCCCACTAGGTAAGGGAAGTCTCATGATAGTTGTTTTAAGTCTTAATATAGTCTAAAAAACTAGATTTAAGTGGAGGATGATATATTTTACTTGGTTTGATTTTATGGTTTGGAATGTTTTATGGGTTTATTAGGTTGATATGTTGATTTCTTGATATTATAAGGGTGTTTTTAAGTAAAAAACTCATAACCCTAATTATCCGACCACCATAGTGGTGGTCAAAATCTGGGCTGGCAGATGACATTGTTTGTCATTTTTTTTTGAAAAAAAATAAGGGCAAACAACCTTGAAAAAAAAAATCAACATGCTAGACGCATGAATCTAGGCTTTTCTTTCTTTTCAAAAGGCCTAGGACGATAAGCCATGAACTATGATTAAATTAGGTGGAGTGGCTAGGCCTAGGTTCAAGCAAAGACTGAGACTATAAACAATTTTTTTCTTCTTCAATGCATCTTTTTTTTTTCAATAGTATAACAATTACTACTAGCTAAAGATAGATCCTTCCTTCTTCTTTTTTCCTGACAAAGAGTTGGTTTCTACTTGTTTAGCAACCTTTCGACCTGACAATTGTATCTGGTTTTTTTTTCAAACAAATCAATTGAAAAGAAAGAGACCAAAGCAAACCTGAATGGAGAAGCAGCCTAAAAAATAGGAAAAGCAATGACAAAAATGGTGTCTCTTAACTTCACTACCTATATAGACTAGATTAATAGTTCTAAAAATTATATTAAAAAAATCACATACAACAATAAATTCATAATTCCTTTGATCTAGAAAAGAAACCCAATACACTTAATTTTATGTATGATAAACATATGACAAAGAAAATGTCACAATTCAGACTATTAAACAGTAGAAAAACATGTATCTTTTATTCGAAGTTCCAACTTTTGTTTCTCCTAATGGCTACCTAGATTTCAACAGAATCAAACATGCTAAAGCATCATAAAACACTAAGATTAATCCGGTTATTTAGAATGGTAATTCTCATTATATACACCTACCCTAACCAATAATTATTCCATCACATAGAAGGAGAGAACAATCATTACACCAACAATATGTTCAGAGAAAATGTGAAAACCAATATAGAACAAACCTTAGATATATAGTCCATCAAAATTGATGAAAAGAAGTTTAGAAGAAATTTCATGTTGTTGATCTAGTGTTAGAATAACAAAATCATATGCTAGAAATGAAATGAGGTTGCTACTTTTATTAACAACTTGTAATTTGGCTCCCACCGTGTTCAAGCATTATCTTAAGGACACAAATTGTTTCAAAATTTATTAATCATAATCATAAATAATTTATAAATAAAAAGAAACGTACAACACAAACTTTTTAGAAGTGTGGTTTTGAAGGAAGCCTTGAAGTTCTCCAAAGTCTTCAAGTGATACCCTGGGTCATCTCATGCAAAATAAAACCATTTTAATCCAAAATAAACCTTAAATTATTACCAAACATTTTAGCCTTGAAGCCACCAAAAATAACCTGAACGGATCATGATTTTAGACATAGTGTGTTTACCATTTCTGTCATGGTTGGAAAGAAACTCTATAAAAAATCATAAAAAAATTCAATCGAAAGCAATAATGAAACTATAGATCATGTCATGATTCATTCAACTAATAGTAATAATAACAATAATAGTAGTAGTAGTAGTAGTAGTAGAATGCTTATAGATTTTGATGGCTTTATAATTGAAGTCATTTTTATAGGATCCTCCAATAGCAAGTGATTTGAATCCCTTATTTTTTTCAAAATTATTAATCACTACTCTCTTTCTTCAATTAATAAACACAAAGAACGATGAGTCTAAAAGGAAAAAAGATTTCTGCATTCCTTTCTTTTTTATAATGAGGCATCATCTTCACTCTTATCTTATTAACCATCACATGCCTTTTCTCATCTCTCTCTACCAAGCTTTCAACTCTCAAAAGGACAACAAAGAAGGTTAGCATTCAAATCAATTGTCATAATTTTGCATATCTTCTCCTTTAATATATTTAATACATAATTATAACAATTGTTTAAAATACCCACAACAACAACCTACTTGTTAAACCAAGGGATAAGAAAGAAGGATAATATGGGAAACTCAACAACAATAAGTAAATTAAAACAAATATAAGAATAGAAAAATGAAAGGGCGTGAAAAAAATCACAGAAACATCCAAAAACCATAGAAAACCTAACCCAAAACATTATTGAAGTCCACTGTACAAATGGGTTAAGAGGTAACAATATTTTACCTGCATGTTTTTTTAGTTTTTTTGTTATATGCTTGACCTATGGCTTGACCTACTATTTAGTTGATTGTCCTTACTATGCCCCTGTAAGTTGAATAAGGGGAAGAAACCAAATTCATTTTGAATCCAACACAGGAGAAGCAAGAATGCGACAATGATTTAGTAAGAATATCAATAAGTTGATCACAAGATATAAATTGAACTTGTAGTTCCTTCCAAGAAACCATGTTATGAACAAATTGATAGTCAATTTCAACATGTTTTATTCGCACATGAAAAACTAGATTAGTTGTCAAATATGTAGCGCCTAATTTATCACACAATAACATAGGAGAAGAAGAAACCAGAATGCCTAGATAAGTAAAGAGACGACACATCCATTTCAACTCGACAGCGACATTAGCAACAACTTTATATTCGGTCTCAATAAAAGAACATGCAATAGTTATTGCTTTTTGATTTTTAAGAAACAAGATTATTACCAAGATAGATAACATAACCTCTAACGATATTTGATCGACAACATTACTTGCCTAATCCAAATGACTAAAACCATGGAAAGAAAGCTCACTAGCACTAGTAAAATGAAGACATGTCATAAAAGTACCGTAAAGATAGAGCATTATTCGTTTAATAGCTAACCAATGCACATTAATAGGTGGATGCATAAATTGACACATCTTATTGACTGTAAAACAAATATGTGGCTGAGTGAATAAGAGATATTAAAGACCACCCACAATATGCCAAAAACATACAGGATTGAAATATGGAGAGTCAAAGCCTCTAGGTAGGGAAGCAATAAGAGTGCTCATTAACAACTGATCTTATTGTATCCATTTAGTGTAGTATGAATTGAGACTTGTTGATGTAGACTTGTTGAAGAAATTCAAGCAGATAAATCTTGTTGTCATCGATGAACCCATATTTGATCTTTCTAAAATAAATATTTTTTTGTGGATAAGTTTGAGAGAAATACAATGGTGAGAATTGTGTAATGTGGACTTGAGGCTAAAAAGGTTGCAATTGGTTGCCATATCTATGAGATTGTTTGTCATAGTTGTCTTTCATGAGGAAGCAAAAGATGGTGTTGTATTTTGTAGAAAAAACATATTGTAGTTATGCAACTGACTTTGATACCATTTAAATTAGAAAATCAAACAAGACAGTGAGTAAAAGAATTCATGCTATAAATTCTACACTAGTAGCCTATATTATTGATGAAGGAAGTTTTCAATATATATAACATATGTTTATGCACTTTTTATAAGAGAAGTCTTTCCTTTAGATATGTTAACTTAATGGGTTTTGGATATTGGACTGGTATTGTATATAGGTACGAATAGCATGACCTAACCATTGCATTCTAGATTGTTCTTAATACACCTTTTTAAGTTGAAGAAAGGGACACATTTATTTTGGATTAAAGATAAAAGAAGTGAGTAAACAACAATAACTTAGTAAGAATATCAATAAGTTGATCTTCAGAAGATATAAATCAAACATATAATTCCTTCTGAGCAATCATGTCGCGAACAAAATGATAGTCAATTTCAACAAAAAAAAAACACAGAATATAATTACAATAGAAAAGAAAAAAGAAGAAAAAGAAATCAAAATGCCTAAATAAGTAGGGAGAGAGTGCATCTATTTTTATTCAACAACATTGACAATAGATTTATATTCAACCTCAGTAGTAGAAAGTATAATAGTTCATTGCTTATCGCATTTCTAGGGGAAAAAAAAAGATTATGATTAAGATATATAGCATAACCTTCTATCGATTTTTTATCGTCAACATTACTTGTCTAATCTGAGTTGCTGAAACCATGTAAAAAAACCTCACTAGACAAGTTGATTGAGAAATTCGTGACTCAAAACTTGATCCAGATCAAGTTTTAATTTGAATAAAAAAAAATATTCATCTGAACCAAACCCAATTAGCTTGACAGGCTGATCCATGACCTGATTGACTAGGTGAGAGCCGATCAAGTTAACATCATTTTTTTTTTGAGAAAATGAAATAGCATCCTTTTGATAACAAATAATTGACCCATAATTGACCCCGACAACTCAATAACCCAAGCCATTCCTAGGTAGTTCTTGAGCCGATCAGACAACTATAATTTCTTAGAACCGCTTAGCAAATAGATTTGTAGCACTGAGATATCTATTTGTTTTTCAGATCTTTTTGATAAATTTGTAGGTGGTGGTACCAAAATCCGTGGGCTTCTATACACTTTAGGACACAAATCATAAACCAAAACGCATCAAATCATAATAAAACTCAAACATTTTCTTCAATTCATCCAATCCACCATTTCTCCATTATCTCATTTTGCAACATAAAATAGTCGATGTTCATTAGAATTGCAGAAAATGAAAGCAAATGTGTACCTGAAATAATATCCCGTCAACCTACGAATTGTAATTGGATAATATCACTTGATATTTCTTCAAACACTAATCACTTTTCTCCTCTATTTTAATGCACATTTCATTTTGCAATAAATACATTCAACTTGTTAATGATTTATTAATATAACTCGTTAAGAGCAAGAAAATATGAAATGGGATTGCCATAAATTATCAAAATAAACACAATCAACTATAATTAATTGGCTAATCCTCTTACTTATGATTTAGAACCCTCAGGCCCCAAAATCCCATTAACAATGGCAGTAGCAACCAAGACCCCAACAACCTCCGCTCCAGCCACCGCACCAGCCTGCGCTAGCCCACCAAAGCTCACCGCTTCCTCAATCTCCTTCTCTGCCGTCACAATCTCTTTCTCTGCTGTCTCAATCCCTTTCTCAACCGTCACGATCCCTTTCCCCGCTGTCTCCAACCCCTTCTCCGCCGTCTCAAACCCTTCCTTCACCAGCTCCTCAGCTTCCTCCTCCGCCCTCTTCAGCTTCTTCCTCAGCCCAAACAAAGGAATGTCCTGCGCCAGTGAAGATGGTTCTCTTAAGGCCAGTGCTGGTGCTGACGCTAGCATGAAGAGAAGATGTCTTCGGCCGGGGAAGGAAATCGGCGCAGGTTTAGGACTGATGTGCGCCTCGCAGATGGTGGGGTGTGCATTGCGCACGCGGTGGAGAGAGAGAGTTCTGAGCGGCAGTGGTGAGAACGTGGAAGCCATGGATTTTACGGCTAACAGACTTGATCCTAGCTAGAAGACTTGATTTGTGAGGTTGATAAATACGAAGAAATGATTTTATTTATGTGGTGGTGGGACTTTGTAATTATATATTGCCAAAGAGTTTTCTTCTTTTTCCTTTTCTTTTTAGGTAATAAAAATATATCAATGTTCTACTTTTAAAATTATTTTTATTTAGTTCTAAATTGTAATTTAAATGTTGGATTAATCACATCTTCCATCCCTTTCTCTCTGCATCTCAGTTAATTAATTTTTTTTTATTTTTATTATTATTTTTATACGATAATATTAAAAAAAATTAAATAATAAGAAATATTTAGAAATGTAGTGACATATATTTGTTAAAGTGTTTTTATTTGAAAATATATTAAAATTATTTTAAAAAATTATTTTTAATATAAATATATCAAAACAATTTGAAATATAAAAAAATATAAAATTTATTCAATCCTATTTAAAACACAATTCCAAACAGTGATTAAGAGGTTAAACTTTCTTTGGTTTGCTTAGAAAGTTTAACAATTTATTATCTCTTGCGAATTTCATATGCCATTTTTGTTAGTGTGTATTCCGTGGGCAAACGTGACTTTGATTTTTTTTATTGAAACATATGTATTTTTAATAAAAGTTTAATATTTATTTAATATTTTATTAATAAATCTAATATTTAATTAATAAATCTAGAGTAAGGATAAAATTTTTTGGATAAAAATATTTTACAAAGAAATTATAAAGTTGTTATAATTATGTGCTTTTTATTGCATTAAAGTATTATTGCTAAATATTCCTTGTTAATACTCTATTAAAACTATATATTAATTAGAATCATTAAGATTTGTACATATTATGTTATTTTTTTTATAAAAGAGAGCAGTTGTTCTCATGCTGAGGTATAAGAAATACTTAGAGCTAATATGTAGGTGTTTGTGGGATAACATGTACACTGAACTGATACGAATGAGAATTCCACATGGAGAGGTCGCATGTGTCTATAGAAAGGCTCACGTGATGGTTGTGTAAGCGATCTTTATACTTGAGATTACTAAGTTATCTTATATATGAAATATTATGTTTTGATCCTACTACGTACACGTTGTCCTAATAAGGGTAACAAACGAGAAAATATTGGATATAACAAGAACTATATAAAGGTATTTGAGTAATCAAGAGATGACTCATTACCTTGAGTGAATTAGAAAAAACATTATATTTGATCTCAAATAATATTGATTGTAAAGCATTGTGTAAGGTAAAATAAAATTTGAAAAGAGTTTCAAATAATCAATGACTGCGATGTTGAGAACAAATATGATTTGATAGGGTAGACACATTTCATGCTATAATGTTCAAATCAAAATATTATTGATGAAGAGATAATAATTACACCAAGACACTGGTCATTAAAAGGTTAAGTCAAACTACTTGTGACTTTTTCAATATTTGAGGAATCATGATAGGTTGTTAGATATTGTATTTGATCTTCAAATATAAATCAATCAATTGTGATAATAAATTATTTTGTTTAATTTATTTAATTCTATTTTATTTAAGATTGTGATTTATATTTGGACTAACTTATTATAGAACCTAATGGGTAACACACATAAGAACCATTGATAGAAAATTAAACTAGAATGATTAATCAAGTGTGACTTGATTGTAAATAAGTTAAAGAAATTGAGGACTAAAATGAAATTTATACATGGAATTACAATTCTAAACCTAGAAAAATCAAGTAGGGACTTGATTCAATAAATTTCTAAGATTATCCTGAAATAATAGATATGAAATTATTTGAGGGTCAAATTTATATTTAATTTTCCATTTATAGGGTTTTCAAGCTTAGAATGGTATACCTCTTATTTTCTATACAATAGTAAACAATATAGAACACCTGAAAAATACAAAAAAAGAAGAAGAGAGAGTTAGCACTCAAATGTATAACAATTCTTCTCTCTTAAAAAGATTTATGAGATTTCTCACTCGTAGTTCGTATGGATTACCGTTACAGACCAAATACTTAGACGGTTTGTGGTTTGTGATAACTCAGTCTTGAACTAATTATTCAAAATCGAAAAGAATATCTGATCTTCAGGTAATCTTCATATAAACCTTAAAAAACTCTAAATCTGTCAAATAAGATCTTAAGATTCCTAATTTTTTTAAAACCTACCTTTTTCAAAATCAAACCCTTTTTTTTCTTCTAGTTTCTAGTCTCTGTGTGTTCCTTTCTTCACCAAAAAAAGAATAAAAAAAATACGTATAATGTCTATAAGAGACAAAGCTTTCTTCACAAGTGAGATTGAAGATAAATCTCTACAGAAGGTCCTTGGGATAGATCAGTTTCTCTTATTACTCCATCTTGGTGTGTTCGTAGTGTTCCATGGTCGCATCTCAATCACTCTCAATTCATCTTGTCCTAGCTCGGTATCTAGAGCATCTAGAGTCTAGAGACTATTCCTTGGGTCATCCCTTCCTAGCTGAATCTTGACGTCACTTTTTCTTGGTTCATGCATGGAAACTCATACATATTGTAATTACAAGTTCATTATATTATCATATAATCAATGAATTTCATTAAATTACTCTATCCCATTCCGTGCAATTAAACATGCTCTTGTTGAAATAAATTAGATTGTTAATTATGTAAAAATTCCATGAAACTCATCTTTATTTCCCAATATTTTACATTCTTTTTCTCAATCATACTCTTATATATAAAAAAAAATTGATTTTTTTTGTCGTGGAATTGGTATATACTTAATTTTCATACTAGAAGGTGAAAACTTTAATTATGATCTTGAATGTTAGGTTAAAAGAAGTTAATGTTTTTAGGAGATAAGAAGGGCCAGACTTGATTCATTCCGGGTCAAATAAGTTAAGGTTTTTGTGAAGACGATGAGAAAAGTTTGGATTCATGCACCTAATTCAATGAAAGTGAAGTGAAGTGAAGTTAATTTCCACTTATTTATTTCTATTAACCAGATTTTAATTATTTCAGTGAGATATTGTTTATTTACGTTTGTCTCTCTAGTGATGTTTATTGCCTTTTGTTTTCTCATGCTCCCCTTGTTTGATAACTCAAATAATGCTTAGTAATTTTTTTTATGTGTTTTTTTTTTCTTTCAAGACTCTATCTCCTGGTTAGCCTTCTTGACTTGTGTCCCTTTTCAGTTTGGATTTAGGCATGTACTTAATCTATTTGGCCATTTATAAAGTAGAACTTTTGCATTTGTAATGGATTCGTGGTCCGAATGAAAATCTTGTGGTTTTTATAAGGTTTTTGGCTAGTATTCGATAGAAATTTATTAAGCGGTTTGAGATTAATAGCAGTTTGGTATTGTGGTACCAACTGTATTTCAAATGAAAAATTAGAACTGGAAACTCGTTTTTCAACCTATTTTGACCATAAACACCTAGAAATCACTTTAGAAATTATGATAAACCTATAAATAGCATCAAAAAACCCAAAAAAAAAAAACTCTAAACCAAAAATTTCCCCAAGCTTAGATATATTTTTAGGCACTTATAAGGTAAAAAAAAAAAAATGATATGAACTATCCTCATCAACAATAATAAATTTCTCTCTCTATCATTGGAATCCGACGACCTCTCTCTTTTCTCTCTCAAAACCTGGACTAAAAAATAGCAAAAATAAACTTTTGTATCAAAATTGAATTGAAAAAATAATGAAAGACCAAATATGTATACTTTTTAAAGTATAAGGACTAAATTAATTTTTTATGTGAACTTTGAAATCATTAACTATTTGTGGTGGCTTTTCTACTTTGTCCCATGTTTTTTAATTTTATCCTTAGTCAATAAACTTGATTTAATTACTCTTGAGTTTGGCTTCAAAGATACAATCATAAAAAAAAAAAAAAGTTTAAGGACCAAGCACTTCACGAGTCATGACTTTTCACTATTAAATTTGTATTGCATAATGTTAAATAAAACCAAACACTTTATACATCTTCTTGCAACTATAACAATAATATCAAGGTCTAAATAATGGTAAAAAAATAATAATACACACATGTCTCAAGTGTTATTATCTTACCAATAAGGTTGGAATTATGGGGTGGGTTAATAATATTTTTTAAATGATAAATGATTTTGTTTATTTTTTTTTAAAATTAATTAACAAGTTTTTAATCGACTAGATTATAAATTGATCTAAATTTTTAAATAATTCATATAAAATCAACCTTTTCTATTCATGTGAAACTCCGATTCAGACCATGTTTTAGTTAATTATCGGCATCCGAGTTTCTTAACTATGGATCCAACATATTAAGTAATTTTTAAAATATTTTTTATTTAAAAATATATCAAAATAATATATATTTTTTAATTTTTAAAATTTATTTTTAATATCATCAGGTAAAAACAATCTAAAATAATTAAAAATAATAATTTTATTCTTAAAAAAAGTTGATCTTCAATTCCAAACTGTTGCCTCTATTGTCACTAGATAATAAACGCATCCCAAAAGAACGACCTTCAAAATCCACGAGTTCTAAAAAGGAAAAAACGAGTGCCCGCTTACATTTTGACCGTTTAATTAATTAGCACAAAAAATTCACTAATACAAACCAAAAAAGAAAAACCGACTCCTCCTACAAAATCTCCATGGCTCGTGTGGCTTCAAACCCTCTCTGTATCCATAGATTCCGGCCATATCTTCAAGCCTCTCATTCATCACCATCACTCCTCAAATCCACTTTCCACTATCAAACCAAACCTCGCAAATTCCCTGCTGTTTCTTGCCAAACAAACCCCGACTCATCTGAAACCTCCACACCAACGGTACAGCCCCCATTTTCTCCTTCACTTATGTCACCAAGTAGCAAGTTGTAATCTTTTCTGAACTGGTTTGTTTCTTTTAATGCAGGAAAAAGAGGTCCTTGAACCTGGTCCAGTTAGTGATGATACCAAAAGAGAGGATACAGGTGCGTCCCAAGATTCTGGGTTACCTGAATTTCCAAATAAAGATGTTAATAAACGAATAGCAGTGGTTTCTCTTCTTGCTGCTGCCGGACTTTTCTTGTCTTCAAGGTTGGATTTTGGTGTTTCTTTGAAGGACATATCTGTTGCTGCTTTGCCTTATGAAGAGGTTTGCTTTATTGGATTAAAGTTGGAATTCTTGTCAAATAGGTTACAATTGAGAGGGAGCTCTAGTTCTTTTTAATAATGCGTTTTAAGTAAAGTTATCCTTTGTGGAGTTTTTATTATTATTCGCCATTAGTTTTGATGTTAATTAGTAAAAAGTGGGTTTTCTGTTTATGAATTGGAATGTAATTTGTTTATATCCTTGGAATTGAAAGCAATTGAAGGATTTCTCTTGGTTGTTAATAGGGTGTCTAAGGGAATTTACGAGTTTTAGTAGAAAAGTTTTGATTGGTTTATGTTAGTTTTTTTGATGTCAAATTCGAAGTGGATTTGCTTTCTGAAAATAATGTTCCATTTGAATGTAAATGGTTAATGCCATGTTCTGTACTTATACTTTGTTTGTTGCTTATTGGGTTTTTTCTGGTGTCTTTATTTAGGCCCTCTCAAATGGGAAGCCAACTGTTGTGGAGTTCTATGCAGATTGGTGTGAAGTATGTAGAGAGTTAGCTCCAGATGTCTACAAAGTAGAGCAGCAGTACAAGTAACAGCCTTGATCAAGCTTTGATTAGCTATATGATATTTGAGTTATCTCCTTTTACTTAGTGATTCTGTCGTTTCCTGTTAATTTAAATGTGCCTGCTAAATGCCACTTGCCTTTTAGGGACCGTGTGAATTTTGTTATGCTGAACGTTGATAATACCAAGTGGGAACAAGAACTTGATGAGTTTGGTGTTGAGGGTATTCCGCACTTTGCATTCCTGGATAGAGAGGGGAATGAAGAGGGTAATGTAGTTGGCAGGCTTCCAAGGAAGTACCTACTTGAGAATGTTGAAGCTCTTGCACGTGGGGAAGGATCCATACCTCATGCCCGAGTTGTTGGACAATATTCAAATACAGAAAACAGGAAGGTGCGCTCAGCTGTTGATCCTAGAAGCCATGGGTAGATACTATGTTCCAAGTTACAAGACTTGTCAATTTTTCACCTGAAATTCAGGTCCGAGGTTAGTTCTTTACAACATTGTAATGCTTTCTCATCTTGTATCCAATTCCACATGAGTTTCTAGCATTAGCAGAGGGCGCATCATTTTGGGATTCATTCGAATTCATGTACATAAAATGTGACTTTGGCTCTACAACAGGAGATTGTGCATCATTTTTGGAATTCATTCAAATACATGTACATAAAATTCTTTTACGGAAAAGTGTTCATGAGGTAATTTTGATAACAATTCTAATTAATTTGATAATCATGATAATCAGGTAGCTTGATAATGCCGCCACATAATCTGATTGCACCATTCTGGTAGCAAGGAACATCGACATTCATCAACCGTTTATCTCTCATCAACCAAGGACTTCCAATTTTAGGGGAAATTAGCTCCACACTTAATGATGAAACCCTTTCTGAAGTGATGTTATATACGTTTGTTTTTTTCAATCTTGGATTGCTTGTTATAAACTGTTTTAAATTTTTCTTCCATAGGTCTGTTGTGAAATAATGAAATCATCACAAGATGTTGGTTTTTCCACCCAATATATCATAGGTGGAACGAAGATGGAATGTTCTGTTTTGCAAATGATTCATATGAAAGAGTTTCTATGGTGTAGCGGTTTCTAGTTTAGTCATGACTAGATTGTGCTCAGGATCTAATATGTGATGATCTCTTGCAGGTTGAATCTTCCATTCCAAGTTTGACTTTCACCTGCTGTTCATTTTATCAATAGGGGTCACATTCTGGATACTTTTTCTTCTTCTTCAGGTTAGCTTTGTTTCTCAATTATAGAATTCTGTGAGAAGAAGAAACTTCTTTACAGCCTGTAAAACCCATGTGCAAATCCTGAATAACACATGATCCTGATGTGGTTTGTAAATGGTACTTTCATTTCCCTTTCAATTCCCGAATAAGACGTCCTCCTGGTGTGGTTTATAAGTGGTGATTGCATTTCCTTGGACCTTCGGATCCATGCAAGCATAGTTGATAAACCTGCTTGGAGGGTTGACATGGAGACTGCCTGGGCTTGGTTTCGAGTTGAATCGGACTAGTTATTGACCCAATAAAACTTGGTTAACTTAGCTGAATTCTTAGTGATCCAATTAGGTCAACACCAAAGAATATTTTTTCAAGGACAAAGCAGTTTTAATAAAAATGATTTACATGGTAACTCAGTGACTCATGCCTTTTTCTCGAGTCAGTCCCTGGATTAGATCTGAAAGCTATGCATGCAAGTGATGACTTTGAAATTTCATATAGATTTACACTTTCAAATTATCAGTCTTATATCGCTTCAGCTGTTTACTTCCCTCCTTTCCTTGGTAGTTTTGTATACTAGGTTCAAGTCGTGGTCAAAATCCCAACTACTTCATTAAGGCCATGTTTGTTTCCCGGAATTCATTTTCCAGGAAACCACTTTCCAAACTTTCCTGTGTTTGTTTGCCATTAGGAAAGTTGGTTAACGGAAAACACTTTCTAGTCAACGGAAACACTTTTCGGTCAACGGAAAACATTTTCCAGTCAAAGAAAAATTTGGTTTGGTTTTTAGGAAAGTGTTTTCCTTTTTGGCTGTGTTTGTTTTCCGGAAAGTAGTTTCCGGGAAATCACTTTCCAAACTTTCCTGTGTTTGTTTGCCATTGGAAAAGTTGGTCAACGGAAAACACTTTCCAAATAAAGGAAAATTTGGCTTGGTTTTCGGAAAGTGTTTTCCTGAAAAATTTGGGCGGAAAACACTTTCCGGAAGTTGTGAAAAATTTAGAGATGTCATTATTTGTTGATTATATCAAATTTGATCCTCAAACTTTTGATTGCTATATATAATTTGTTTTGAATATTTATTTTTCAATTTTATCTCTTAAAATTTAATTTTTATATTAATTTTGGTCCTTATTTTTATAATTGCTATTTGCTTTTTCCTTATCATTTTTTTATTGAAATTTTTTATCTATCAAATTTGGTCCTCATTCTTTTGATTTTTACTTATTTTATTTGAAATAATTTATGAAATGTTAATTATTATTATTTTAATTTCTTCACCTTTCTTTTTTTTCAATTTTTTAGATTTTATCTCTATTATTTTGATTATTATTTATTTTATTTGAGATAATTTATGAAATTATATTTTTTTTCAATTTCATTCTCATTCAAAATTTTAATTTGTAAGATTTGTTCCTCATTATTTTAATAAACTTGAAAAAACAAAATATTAATAAGTTATTTTCCAGCTCATTTTCCATAACATAACCAAACACCGGAAAGTGTTTTCCAACTTATTTTCCATTACACTACCAAACATCGGAAAATACTTTTCCGGAATTCACTTTCCCCGGAATTCACTTTTCAAAAAGAAACTACTTTCCTGCAAACAAACGGGGCCTAAAACAAGTTTGAGCGTCACTATTTTTCTATATACAATAAAATATTTGAAACGACGATAAAAAACACAACCAATGTATAAGATAAAATCAATTGATCATTATATATTTTAATAAATAAATAAAATATTGGTGTGCCTTGTCCGATCTAAGAACCTGGTTAAGGTTAAGTGTTGCGTGAAACAACATACAAATATGAAACTGAATTGTTGATGAAATTGATCTCTAGTTTAATTAAAAATAAAGATAAAATTTAAAAAATAAATAAATATTGAGGGAAGAAACTGAAGAACCAAGAGCGAATTGAATACCATGTTTAAATGATGATTTGATTAAGGTTAAGTGTTGCTGTTAACAACGTACAAATATGAAACTAAATTGTTGATGAAATTGATCTCGAGTTTAATTAAAAAATGAAGATGAAATTTAAAAAATAAATAAATATTGAGGGAAGAAATTGAAGAACCAAGAGCGAATTGAATACCATGTTTAAATGATGATTTGGTTAAGGTTAAGTGTCACAACAGCATACAAATATGAAACTGAATTGTTGATGAAATTGATCTCGAGTTTAATTAAAAAATGAAGATGAAATTTAAAAAATATATAAATGTTGAGGGATGAAACTGAAAAAATATTAGTTTAAAAATAAGAAAAGGATAACAAGCAAGCTTATGCAAATCTCCTAGATTAAGGCTAACCATTCAAACCCGTAACACTTAAAATCCTAGATCATGTTGAATTAAGAAGCTCAATTCCCAATGAATTTAATGCTAGAAGATGAAATTGTAAAAAAAAAAAAACTTAAATTAAAAAAAATATCAAATAAAAAGAATTGTAAAAAAAATGATGATTAAATTATATTGTAAAAAAATTAAAGGGAATGAAATTATAAAAAAAAGCTTAAATTCTAAAAATCTGCATGAAAAATGTTTGCAGTCGTCCAGAATCATGGTTAGGGCCATCTGCCTTGTATATTGCCATTACCTTGATATCAGTCAATTGTTTCAAAAAAAAAATCTAAAACAAGACAAATAAAAATTAAAACAATAACGATTTAATATGACAGATTAAAAATTTAAGGAGGATGAAACTGAAAAATAAATATATAGTGAAGGATGAAACTGAAAAATCATTAACTTATAAAAAGAAAAAAAAAAACAAGTCAACCTGTGTAAATATTCTAAACCTGGGTTGATGCCCTAAACTCACAACTTGTAAAATTTTAAGCCCGAGTTTAATTAAAAAGCTCAATTCTCAATCAATTTAATGTTAGAGGATGAAATTATAAAAAAATATATTAGAAAGATTTGCGAAAGCAAAAAAAATTGCAAAAAAAAAACAAAAGAATAAGGATCATATCATATAGGAAAAGGAAATTGAAGAGGATGAAATTGTAAAAAACTTCAATTCAGAACATTATCTAAAATAAAATACATAAAAGTCAAAAGAATGAGAATCAAATTTGATACAAAAAGAGGATGAAATTAAAGAAAAATTCCAAATCTATAAACCACTTCCAATAAAAAAAATCAAAAGAACAAGAATTAATCTGAATGAAAAACAAATTGAAAAGCTAATTTGAATTTTTAAGGTGCCACGCGCAGAAATTGAGGGAATGAGAGAAAAATATATGAAAAAAAAGCTTGCTAACACCAAACCAGAGATCAGAATGCCACACAAGCCATCATTGAAGGGAGGGGTCGTCGAGATGAATCCAACCACATTAAGGAAGCTCGTTGTTGACCGCCAAAATCACCTGCACGCGTCGCTCGAAAACAGTGGAGCATCTGACCCGCTACTTGTGTCACGCATGAGTCAATTTTTTTTAATATTCTATATTTAATAAAAGACTAAATTGCATCTAATTCAATATAAATATAACACATATAAAAAGTGAAAAGACAAAACAGCCATGGGAAACAATTTATCCATTTTTTCTTTTTAAAGGCACAATCACCTTTGCATTGTTCAAATAAAAAGAGAAAGATGAAAATAACCTTGTTTGACAACTTATTATATTTTTTTTTATAAGAGTAATTCAGTTATTTAATTGTGCAAAAACACAAAAAACACAGTTCTTGGGCATTTTCTTCTTGAACTATATTTAGGTTGTATCGCTCTTTTGGGAACTTTAACCCTTCGTTCTTGGTAGCTTCATGCTTGTGAAGTTTAGGCTGACTCATTTCTCCATTGCAACCTAATTTTCTTCTACTGTAAAAAAAAAAAACAACCAAATTAAAAAAAAAAAGACTATTTCTTCTACCATATGGTATTCTTTCTTGACAAGTGTAGAGGTTATATCCCCTTTTGTTTACCAAAGATTCAAAAATAAAAATGAAATATTACAAGCGTTGTTATAAATACACCTTTTAAAGATGTAAAAAAGTTAGTTTTTAGAAATATTTATTGTTTTAATAAATTTAAAAGTTAAACATGTTCGGTTCATATGAGTGAACCTAACACCTCACATGCTTCTTCTTCTTCTTTTTTTCTTTTTTTTTTTTAATTTCCTAACTTTTCTTTTCAATCAAGCCTTTCTATAGCCAAATTAAAATATATTAGGCTTGAAATTATGGTAAGAATACAACATTTAAAGATAGAGGAATCAAATATAAAATACAAAGAAAGTTTATGGTTATCTCTACATTAATGACAATTTGTATTTTGATCAAAAAGTTCATTTCTTTTTATTTTTTAGTCTATATGGTAGAGAGGGGAGAGAGAAAATTACATGGAAATGACGAGGAGAGTGAAAGTGGTCGGCTGACACCAATTCCAGCCACGAAAAAGATCGATCTTCCTACCAAAAGGTTTCATTTGACGAGAAAAGTTTCATTCTGATGTTTTTTGACCTTCCCTTTGAGTTCCATTATCAATTCAAGTTGATTTTTTGTTTTTCAACCCATTTTTAGGTTATTTGATGTCATAATCGAATTTATTTAGGTCTTTAAGGTGTTTTTAGGTAAAGAAATGCTTAAAATTTTGATTTTTTGGTCCAAAAATATCTTCCTTGATTTTTCAGTCTCCTCCATTGTGGCTGAATTCTAAAAAAAATTAATGATATGTTGTTTGCTTATTTTTTTAATAAAAAAAAAAGTAAAGCCTAGGCGCAGCTATGGTTGAGAGATCAGTGCTCGGGCTTTGTTTCTTAGAAGCCAAAGCGCATTAGGCCACCTATGCCAAGCTCACACATGTGGCATTTTTTACTTTTTTCTATTTTTTTCTTCTTTAATTTTTATGAATTTAGATTTAAATGCACTATAGAAAATCTTTATTCAATTTTGTCATCTTTCACAAATAATAATATAGGTTTTTGTAAATTTAAACTTTAATTTTTTTTAGTTAATATGTGTTTAATATGAAAAAAATATCATGAATATATAATCAACATAAAGTTTTTATTTTGCAAGATTTTTAATAAATTTTATTTTATAATTTTATCACATTTATCAATATGTTTTTTCCAAAAAACACAATTAGATTGTGGGTTTTCAAGTTTGACTCGCTGGATTGGTTTACTAACAGTATCAAAGAGTTCACCGCAACCTGGATATTTTTTTATATATATTCAAAATAACTTTGGTCCGACAAGCAATACAAGACAATAGGTAACCTAGTTTATTCTAAAAAAAAAGGGGGTTTCGGGATTGTTAACAATCGTCACCCGAGAAAAAAATCACTATATCCAAAAGATTATACTAATCTAATTTAAATTTTCAAGGATAAATTTTTTCTTTCATTAACCTCTACTAAACATAATTTAAAAATTACATATTTTTCTATGTCGTGGTAATTTAATAACACAAATTCCTTTAAAGTAAAGGTATGAAATCTAACAATTTTGTGTGTGAAGAAGTGGTTTATCAATATTGCTTAAGGTATAAAACATAATTGCCATAAAAACCAAGTTTTTTTTGTTACAAGTTTTGGAAGAAGAAGAAGGTGAAATGATTGAGAAAAGTGGGAAATTGGGATTTGATAAAGTTTGGATTTTATGACCGTTGCAGTCCTGATGCTTGGCTCTGTACGCAGCGTTTTAAATTCAAAGAATGAAAAGGGGGCACCAGGCACCGACTATTATTATAATCAATGTCTCGGGTCCTATTTGTTTTTGTATTTTAAAAGTGTTTTTTAAAAAAATTAATTTTTTTTCTTTGTTTCAAATTAATATTTTTTTAGTGTTTTTAAATCATTTTAATGCGCTGATGTCAAAAATAATTTTTAAAAAATAAAAAAAATATTATTTTGATACATTTTTGAATGAAAAACACTTTAAAAAACAACCGCAACCACACTTCCAAACACGCTCGATGTAAGACCACATCATTCTCAATCTACCTCTTCTCTGTGGTAATCAGTGTCGAAGATAGAAACCTTGCTAATAGATGGACGACTGTTGTTTTTTTTTTTTACATTTTAAAAGTTTTTTAAAAAAATTGAATTTTTTTTATTTTTTTCTTTACTTCAAACTTTTTTTTTATGTTTTCATATTGTTTTTATATGCTGATGTCAAAAATAATTTTTTAAAAATAAAAAATCATTATTTTGATACATTTCCGAGCAAAAAATATTTTGAAAAACAGCTCCTACCACACTTTCAAACACCCCTGGAATGTTTGAACCAAACCATTAACTATAACTAAAATGCATCAGCCTTTTAATGTGCTGAAATTATTGTGCACTCTCTTACAATACACTGTGAATTGGAGCAGTGTATTTTTTTGGTAATTTTTTACTTTGATCCTTGACCTTTTATTTTGCTCAATTTGGCTCTTTTGAGCTTAAATTAGATTCCAATTGCATGTTTTTTTAGGAGGAAGGGTTGAATTGAAAGATAAGGATTGAAAGTTTTGTTAGAATATTCATTTTAATTCCCTATATTTTTTAGATATTAGATGACCAGACCTTTGAATTTGAAAACAATACATTTTGGAACCTAACTTTATTTTTCTCTTTTTTTAGTCCTTTCATGTTGGGAGGAGAGGGAGGGAGTCACTCAATTCCAGTTTAGAGAGAGGGAGAGTCATTGAATTCCAGTTTAGAGAGAGAAAATGATCATTGGAGAAGATTCTAACTACCAAAATAGTTGATTTTTGTGTCAAAATGTTTCATATGATGAGAAGGGATTATATTTAGGTGTTTGTTTACCTTGAAAACACCTAAAACAACATATTTGAGCTAGGAAGAATTTTTGTTTCGGGTGAATTTCGAGTTTTTGGGCAGTTTATTGGCTTTTTGGTAGTCATGGATTGGTTTAATGAGGTGTTTAGGGTATTTTCTAGATGTTTTATATAAAAAAAATGGGTTGAAAATGAAATTTTTGGTGAAAAAAACAAAGGACCCTAATTTTCCGGCCACTATGGTGGCCGGATTTTAGGTTAAGAATACAACGCGTCGTCTGCTAATGCGAGTGACGTGTCATTTATTTGGGATATACTTGGGGCGGACGATAAATGTTTTTTAAAAAATAAAGGCATGCGCTTGGGCCTAGCCTTACAGGCCTGTGTGCGGGCCGTTGTTTTATTAGGCCAGGTAGCGCATGGCCTGGTTCTTTTTTTATTTTATTTTAATTTTTAGTTTTTTTAAAAATAATGCATTATTTGTGAATAGTTTTTCAAATAAATTTTGGTTTATGTTTTAATTAGATTGTAATTATTTTTAAATGATATTGGATGTGTTTAATTTTTAGAAAGATAGGTATGATTCATCTATGATTTTTTTTTAATTTTATATAGATTAAATTTGTATTTTTCTATATTGATATTTTTATAAGATTTTTTATATGTGCAGCCTTACATTGTTTTTTTTTTAATTATTGTTCAATAAATTTTATGTATGTGTTGATTTCTATTACAAATTTTATATGTTTTTCTATTACAAATTTATTTTGATAGAGGAATTCATTAAATATAACCAGGTAAATTACTTGTATTGCGATGTTAGATATTGATCTTTATTTTGTGCTTGGTTTTTTCCATTTTATTTTTGTTTATTGTTGATGAATTGTTTTTTCATTGCTTTACATAATAGTTACTGGATTGTTTAATTAGATGCGTGCATAAAGTTTTTGATTTACATCTAGGAATTTTTTAGTGTAAAAAACACGTTGAAGAATTTTGTATATTCATTTTTTTTATTATGTTTTGATGTTTAAGATTTGATACTTATTCTTATAATTTTTTTTATTTTTTTCATTGAATCTTTTATTAAAGTTTCATTGTTTTTTGTTTTACCCTTCAATCCAAGTTTATAGTGTATTGTTTTTTTTATCTTTATTCTTTTGATTTTTGTCCTTTTGTTAAAGTTTTTATTTTTTTTTCAATTTAACTCTCAAATTTAAAATTTTTTGTTGCCTTTCGATTTATTTTTTATTGCAATTTTAACATTCATTATTTTTATTTTAGATTTATTTTGTGTTTGCTTTTTTTAACTCTCATAATATTTTTTTAGATATAGTGCTTTTGGTCTTATAACTCGAATCATGGTTTAAAAAGTTAACGGTATTTGATTTTTTTTTACATATTTTTTATTTTTCTTTCTATTAAATTATCTCATTCTCGTTTAATTTTTACTTTGTTAACAAATAAGATCATTGAGATATTTTTGAAATATTATGAAGATATATTTCAATAATATTGGCAAGCATTCATCTTTTACATGAAATCGTTATTTTTTTCCGCTTTGTTTGTATTCAATATCTTATTTTTCAATGATATTATTAAATTAACAGAATTTATTAAACTCACTCGAGCCAATTATTTTAATATTATTATTTTTTATTTAAAAAAATAATTATTATTATTTTGATATTTTTTATGTCAAAACAAAGATTGATCCACAGCATACCCCGGTTACCTAACTAATAATAAGCTATTAGCTATGATATCAAGGCGAAAAATATCCAGTTCATGTTTATACTGAACATATGAGGAGGCAATTTAATATTGACTTTTATATCTTCTGTTTCAACGTTGCCAATATATTGCTAAAAATATTTTGAAGACATCAATAAGTAGGTAAAGCATACAAGATATAATTTCTGCAAGCGATATAGATATGTAGTCAGAGAGTAATAGAGAACTGTAAGAACACTTAAATTTTTCTCGCAAAAAGGATTCGAAGCTAAGCACCCAAAAGAAACAGTTTTGTCAACGAACTACATTACCCAACAAGCTGTTTGTTGAAGGTGAGCTCTGTTCACTCAACCAAGTATCCTGCTCAGAAACGGGGGAGCTATCCTTCGTCTCTTCCAATGAAGTCAAGCTATCTGTTCTCTGCGGAAGAATTAATTTCCCTCTAGCTAACCCTGCCTTTCTACCAATAGAGAGGCTCAGTGATTTCTGACTTCCATGTTGCGAGGAGCAAGACGAAGCTGACGGCGATGTCATGTACATGGTTGGAATCCATGCACTGAGCATGATCTGTTCTAGCTCTCCTGCCACTTCCAACATGGTAGGCCTCATATCCCTATGAAAAGCAAGGCATCTAAATGCAAGCTCAGCCACGCTAAGAATAGATGTTAAGGTCCAGGCATCTCTATTTGGGTCAAGATATGGATCTATTATCTCATCCACACAACCTCTTCCAATCCTATCAATGGCAAGTGCAGCCAAATTAACCTCACTGTGGGGGCGAGAAAAATCAACTGCTTTCAGTGCAGTTATGATCTCTACAAGAACTACTCCGAAACTGTAGACATCACTTTTATCAGAAAGATGGAAATATTGATGGTATTGAGGATCAAGATAGCCTGGAGTTCCTTGCGGGGCTGTTGATATGTGAGATGATTCGACCATGCCGAGTCTGGAAAGACCGAAATCAGCTACCTTTGATCTATAGTTGTAATCCAAGAGTATGTTGCTAGATTTTATGTCTCGGTGGTAAATTGGTGGATTCATGGCTGAATGGAGATAGGCAATGGCCTTAGCAGTTTCAGTAGCAACGGTGAGTCTAACTGTCCATGGGAGCCCGGTGCCCCTCTCTTGTTGTAGATGCTGACACAAAGTTCCATTAGGCATAAATTCATAGACTAGGATTGGTTCGCCCTCCTCTATGCAACAACCTAAAAGACGAACCAGATTCGGATGGCTCACTGATGAAAGGAGCTTTATTTCATTCATGACTTGATCAATGCTGTCAGTATCTCTATGTCTGAGCTTTTTTATGGCAACCAAATCATCACTGTTGAGTTTTCCAGCATAAACTGTACCATAGGCTCCAATTCCTAGCCTGTGTTTCTCAGAGAAGCCATTAGTGGCCTTCTCAATTTCTTTATATTGAAAAAACGGGACACTAGAGTTGCCTGCAGCTTCACATAGAAGGCGCTTTGCACTTAACCGATTCCGCAAAGAAGTGGACTTACGCCGGACATAGTAACAGAGAAAAGCCAAACCAGCCATTAACAAAGCTCCAGCAATAAGCCCTGAAAAATGAACAGTGAGGAAAGCTGGAGTTGTTACTGCAAATACTACAACAGAAGACACATAGATCAAATAGCATTTTGAATTACCATCAAATACATAAATTGATGAGAAGCATGCCTTAAAGCAAAAGATATACATCAAAATACCTTCAACTAGCAAATACATAAGAAAACGAAATGTTCTTAAGGCTTTAGAGACCTCAACAGGTTCTTCCGCTCCATACAATAATGCAGAAATACTATTGCGTTTTATGAATTTCAAGAGCAGAGAAACAAAAAAGGGAAATCTGTGGCTGTTACCATTACAGTATATAAACTTTACCTCCAACAAGAACACCTACTCTAGTAGTTCCTCCACATTCGCCAGACATGTACTTTGAAGCACTGCACTTAGAAACTGGAAAGCATATGAAAGAAGGGTCAAGCAAAAATGCAAGTTCTAACAATACAAGGCTGCAATTCAAAAAACTAAATAAAATGCAAGCCTATAAGTTCCATTGTGAATATCAAGAAGCAAGCTGTTTCTCAATTTACCAAACTTTCATTTCATAATTACTTTGTGCGTGTTATATTAGAGTTATTAAACTGTTAGAAATTGAAATAAAACCTTTCTTGAAGCCTCACTCAACACCCGAAGCTTTTAGATTAAGATAGTTGTTTGATATAGTATCGGGATCTAGATTGGATAGTATCTGAATCTAAATTGAATGAGCTAAAAAATAATATAAATTTTATCTTCAAACCTCACTTAATAACTTAAGTTTTTGGATATCTTACGAACACTAATCCCATACTTCGTGACTTAGGGTAGTCAATAACTAAACAAATTCTTTAGCCATCCACAAAATGAAAATCCAAACTACCGAAATGCCAAACTAAGAATAGGCAAAATGGATACACTCATTGTGGTGCTAGGATCATGGAGTAACAGAAAGCGCAATTAGATGATAGTATAAAACTTTGTGTTAAGAGAATTTCATGGAAAAAGACATCAAGAAACAATTAAAGCTACGTTCTTGTACATGTGAGATGGACAGAAAAACACCATCATTGGGAAAAGTAAGAACAAGCCCGTATGTTTTACCAAGTCAAAAACAGCAGCCCCTATAGTGTCACTACAGATCAGATCAAATAATTTTCTTCCTCTTCATGTTCAAAACCGATGTGATTTCTGACAATCAGTTTTGCTACCCCTGAATGCTTTGACTTCCATGGTTGGTAAGGTTGAAAGTCAAAATAACATGGTGAATTTTCAACACAGCTACGTGCTAGGGCTATAATCACGGAAGATATAGGGCAATGATTGTGGCCGACCAAGTTTGGATAAGGATGTAAAAGGACGATGAAAATGCACCAAACAGTCTAAAGAGTTGGTAGAAGATACTGGGTTTTTCTTACAACTGAGGACATGATGGCCTGAAATGAAGGATATTTGTCCAAATTCTTACCCTCTTGTCAGCCTGAGCTAGTTGAAGTGGGCATATTTTGTTAGCATTTCTTTTGGTGCCAGGCAGATTCATAGGGTCCAGCCTAAATACAGTACTCTTTCCCTTAGAAATCAAACCCTAACTACAGAAATCTATTTCACTCCATTTTTAGGTTTGAGAAATTGAATCTCTTGAGCACAAATTTGGGAGCTGGGACAAAGGGAGACTTGGTAATTTCTATCCTTCAAAGCACCTGAATCTATAGCACTTAACTAATTATTACCATGAATTATTTCAAGGTAATTTGCATTCCACTTTTTTGGAATAAATTTGCTAGCTAATTTAATACAAGAAATAAGAGGGAAAAAACACACAAATTCAGCATAATTCTAAACAATCTAGTAAAAGTCAAGCCGTTAAAAAGGACCAAAGGAGAAAACCAATTTCATGATCCTTATTCCTTATTATGAGCTCATCATTATCAACATCCTTGAACACACAAATGTAAAAGGTTTTTTAGGCCCCTGAAAAATCAATTCTTTTGCCATTAAACCCCTCGATCACAGGTCAAGACTTACATGGTTCAAACTTTTTTTTTTTTTTTAGAGTGTAGCTTGTTGTTTCTTTTAAAAAATATTATTAAAATAATATTTTTTTTTATTTTTTAAAAATTATTTTTTACATTAATATATTCAAACAATTCAAAAACATTAAAAAAATTAATTAAAAAACATATTTTTAAAAACACCGTTAAAATGAATTTTAAACCCCTTCTTATAAGACCCGGACCCACTTACAAACCCACTTGTCACCAGTCAAAACCCAACAAAAAAAAAATCAAATCAAACCAAACCAAATTGTACACTACTTGTAAACAGAAAGAAATAAATAGCAAATATAACGCCAGGTTGACTTACCTTTCCGGCAACCATTGCCGGCTGCAAACCCATCTCCGGCGAACCCATCAGCGCAATGACATCTGAATCCAACTCTCCCATTCCCAAGCTTAACTTTAGTACTATTCGCATTCTTTGAGCAGAGATTATTGTAATCACCTTCAAGCCACCATTCCAATTCAACTCTTTCAAACTGGAAAGAAACAGCCGAACCCTCCCACCCAAGAAAAAGCGAAGAGAAAACAGACTTGCAGCGAGTTGAAATCATATTATCATAACCAAGAGTATCAAAATCTCTGGGCACTTGAGAGTAACAATTCAAGTTGTAATTTTTATCACCACAATTTGTTAACTTCAAGTCTCTTCGTAATGAACTTGTTGGAATAACACAACTATTTAAAGGCTTGTCACAGTTTTGAAGTAACAAACTGTTATTCGAAGAAGGACCAAAGTTCTTGCCAAAAAGAGGCTTGATTCTTTCAATAGAACGATTACAGTCTGCTAGAATATTGATCATGATGACATTTGGGGTTATGTTCTGGACTTGAAATTCACCAATTTTGACGTCACCGACTGTGTGGTTGCACTGTAAAATGATGGGACATCCTCTTGAGAAACCAAAAGGGTATGGGACAACTTTAGCTGATTTCCCAGTTCCACAAGAAGATTCACAATCGCTGCTGTTGGACTTCTGAGCTCTGGTTGGAGTACTTGTGGCGGCAATAAAAATCGTGATGATGGTGATGAAAAGAACTAAACTTTCTTGTTGAAGAATCATTTTAGTTAGTCTTCGAAGGGAATTGAATCATTACTTTGCTGCAAAACCCACAAAAGATCACCAATTAAACTACAAAGATCGAGCTTGATCATGAAGAAAGTCGAAGACACAAAGACATCCTCGAAGATCAAATCTTTTCAGTTGTTGGCTCCTCACTTGCTATAGGGACAGAAATTTGTGAAAATTCAATAAAGTGTTGATCAAAAGCAAGAGGTTCGTTTATGGTTTTATTTGTTTTCTTTTTAAAATCTTGGTTTCGTGGGCTGGTCAATGAATAATCAATGAATGAGCTTACCTTAGCCTTGTTTTCCTCTCAACTTCTTCTTCAATGCCTGCCTGCAGGCTGCAGAAGCAACGGCAATTTGCTTAATATTTCCAATTCAAGCTGTCTTTAAACTGCTTCTTGCTGTTTTTCATGGACTGGAACAAAAACTATTTTTCTGGGATTTCTAATATTTCTTTTGGGATTTAAGAAAACACCCCAATAAAAAAACAAAAATGACAAGTCTTTACGTGTTGACTAGCAGGCCATTATGTTTGAAACTTGCATGTACCAAAATACCATTGAATAGGGCACTAATTTACAAGGGAAGGATGAGAAATTGGGAATGGTACCAGTCAGCAAGCAATTATAAAAGCATTTTGACTAAGGAAAAGTTTGTGTGTAGACAGCATCTAACCTCCTTTGTTTGATAACGAGATTACATCTCCGCGCGCTGCCGCGGATTTATAAAATAAATGCATTTGATAGTGTTATAATTATGAACTAGCGCTAGATAAGTAATAGCAATTAAAGGTATGATGAAGTAAATATTTCATGACGAAAAAAAAATTGTGTTGGCGATCCAAAACTTAGAGACTGAACAAAATGATTTATAGCAATTTACAGTGTTTTGTGATGAAAGATAAAGTGCTTCCCCACATGATTTAGCCTTATTTATAATGACTTGTAATTGTAATTCACAAACAACTCAATATTAAAAAAATAAAATTAAAAATGATAATTTGGAAAAAATTATAAAAAAACCATATGGGAAAAAACACTGTGGCAATGGACATTAATTTTCAAAAAAAAGTTCTAGTGCTTTTCTCACATATTGTAACTGTAATTTTTAACCAGCTCAATATTAAAAAATAAAATAAAATAAAGATAATTTTGGAGGGAAAAAAACCATGCGGAGAAACACTGTAGCAATCAACAATGTTTTAAAGAAAAAAATTACAAAACCAAATTCTCAATCAGCTCAATATTAAAAAAAATCGACAAATATAATTTTGAAAAATAAAGAAATAAAATAGAAAAACTAAGTGGAAAAACATCGCACAAGAATCCACAGTATTTAAAAAAAAATTACAAAGCAAAAATTTTAACCAGGTCAATATTTAAAAGGTAAAATCAACAAAAATAATTTTGAAAAAAAAAATAAATGAAAAAAAAATAAAAAATAAGAAAGTTGAAAAAAATTAATTTTGCAAAAAAAAAGAAAAAAAACGAAAAAAAAAGAAAAAAAAGAAAAATTTAGCAAAAAAAAAAGGGGAAAACAAGAGAAAAAACACTGTGGATTACTGTTGTAATCGACAGTGTTTTGTGTGTTGGGGAACAGTGAATCCCCCACACGGTTTAGTTATATGGATAATAACCTTATTTGTAATGACTTGTAATTGTAATTCACAAACAACTCAATATTAAAAAAATAAAATTAAAAAGGATAATTTGAAAAAAATGATAAAAAAACCATATGGAAAAAAACACTGTAGCAATGGACAATAATTTTCAAAAAAAGTTATAGTGCTTTTCTCATATATTGTAACTGTAATTTTTAACCAGCTCAATATTAAAAAATAAAATAAAATAAAGATAATTTTGGAGGGAAAAAAACCATGCGGAGAAACACCGTAGCAATCAACAATGTTTTAAAGAAAAAAATGACAAAACCAAATTCTCAATCAGCTCAATATTAAAAAAAATCAACAAATATAATTTTAAAAAATAAAGAAATAAAATAGAAAAACTAAGTGGAAAAACATCGCAACAATCCACAATATTTTAAAAAAAAATTACCAAGCAAAAATTTTAACCAGGTCAATATTTAAAAGGTAAAATCAACAAAAATAATTAAAAAAAAATAAATGAAAAAATAAGAAAAAATAAGAAAGTTGAAAAAAAATAATTTTGCAAAAAAAAGAAAAAAAATGAAAAAAAAAGAGGACCATAAAAAAAATAAACCGAAAAGAAAAGAGAGGAAAAACACTGTGGATTACTGTTGTAATCCACAGTGTTTTGTGTGTGGGAAACAAAGAATCCCCCACACGTTTTAGTATATTTGTTAATATGATTCGATGAAGGTGGGGAAAGGAGGGTACCTTTGCTTGTTTTTTAGTTTAAAAAAAGTTTCTCAATTTTTTTTAAAAATTTTTTTTATATATTTTTTTAATATACTAATATTAAAAATAAATTTAAAAAATATATTATTTTTATACATTTCTAAATAAAAAATATTTTAAAAAACAACTGCTGCTACAATACCAAATAGGCAGTGTGGTATGGTATATATTTTGTTTTAGTGTTGTATGATATTGTAGAAATAATTGTTTTTCAAATTATTTTTGACTTGAAAATATATTTAAATAATATTTTTTTATTTTTTTAAAATTTATTTTTTATATCAATATATTAAAATAACTCAAAAACATAAAAAAAATAATTTTAAATAAAAAATTCAAGATCTTTAAAAATACGCAGCCAATCATGTTCCCAAACATTTCCTTAATAATAAATTTAAAAATATTTAATTAATCAATATATATTATAATTTTATATAAATTTCATAAATAAATCTTTTAAATTTTTTTTATTAAAATAAATATCCGGATAGTTTGCGTGGATCTCGACTAATAATCTCATTTAAAATTTTAATTATACTGAACTTGAACTTTAATTTTGAGTTTTTAATCAATGAATTAATATTTATATGTTTAATAAATATCTTAACTTTATCCAATCAAATTAAAGTAAATTAAAGGTTTGGTTATATTTTGTATGAGAAAAACTCTTATTTATATGTGGTTTCTGAACTCGGATGGAGGAACAAACTTTACCGTTGGAGTACATAAAAGAACAAGGAAGAAAAAATCAAAGCTTAAAAACAATAATAAAAAAAAGAAGAGGAAAAACAGGAAAGGCAAGGCTAGAAGTCAACTAAATCGAATGATTTTTTGTTTTTGATAAATCAACTAGACTAGAGATCATGAGACGTTGCACATTATAATACACACACACACACACACGAAACTATATAGCTTGTTAAAACTTAAACTCAAGAGATAAAAATTATATGAATTGATCAAATAAAAAATCACAATAATATAAAAAAATATAAAAAATAAAAAAATAATGTAGCTCAATCCATAAACAACTAAATACAGAAAGATAAAATTGAGTTAAAAAAAATAAATGATCCAAGTCTGCCCGAATTAACATGATAAACCTGTAACTCGGATAATAAGGGTTGAGCCAACCCGAATTAACTCGTGGTTCAGGTCATGATACCAGGACAACCCAAAAGAATAGAAAACAAAAAAAAAATTATTATAAAGTCCTTTTTCTTATAAAAAAATATCGAATGATGAAAGCTAAAGAGAAAATAAGTAAAAAAACAATGTCAGCCCGCGTTAATTTTTTAAACATGTGACCTGGCTTATTAGACCGAAAGCACCAAATCTGGAAAAACCACATAGCACAATTCTCAACTAATCAAATATTGAAAGATAAAATTAGAAAAAGAATTATATTATACAAAAGGATCTAAAACAAAAACAAAATAACAATTGAAAGAATGAGGATCAAAATTAAAATAAAAAATAAATTAGATGAGAATTACATATATTTTTTTGATTGAAGGTTGAAAAATCAATTTAACAAAATAAACTAAAAGACAACAAAAAAAAGGATCAAATTGAAAAAATAACATGTCACAAATTGTGATTGAAAGATGAGATTGAAAACAAATTAAAATTTACAAATCAAAAGAATAAGGACTATAGTTGAAATCTCCATGAATTAGAGGACAATTCTGAAATTTTGAATAATCGGCGTGAATTTTGAGGAGATGAGAGAGAGAAAAAATTATCGTTGTCAACAAACCACACAGCCATCATCGCCACTTATCACTCTAAAAGGAAGATGACACCTCGACGATTCTAACAACACAGCATAAGAGAATTTTTGGTTATTGGGAGATGCCTAACGCAATGTCAGAAGACCGTAGGCGACTCCCACACACATGTATCAATTACTTTTATTTTTTAAATTATATTTTATATTTAATAAAATATCAAATTGCCTTTCATTTAACATGATAATAACTAAAAAAACCAACATGAAATTATGAAAATCTCTTGGATGTCAGTTTTAAAATTTTTGCTTTAAGAGTAATTTAGTCGCTCTACTATACTTTCGAAATGTAAAATGATCAAGTTACCCCTAGTTAATCTAATAATAATTAATGAATCGTGTGAAAAGATTATGTTGTCCCAAGACAATTCATTAAGTTTTTGTGGAAATGAAAAAGTTTTGGTTGATTGAATTCACAGGAAACATATTTTGGGTTAAGAAGTTAGGGATTTTATAATATCATATGTAAATCTATATATTTTTTATAAGAAGGACATTTTTTACAAAAGAAAAAAACCAAAATAATTTAAAAAATATTTTTCTATTATTTTATATTTTTATTTAAAAAATTGAAAATATATCAACATGAACCCTAAAGAATCGAGGGAATCCTAGATTTTATACATGCAAGGGTAGAGTTGTCAATCGAGTAAAGTTTCATTTTCAAGCAGCAACCTGTAATGTATGAAAAAAATAATGAAGTTAAGGACATTTGGATAATTTTATAATTACAGACTCATACAGCTATAATCGTTGACTAATACCAGTGTTTTAAAACCCGGACCGGCCCAGCGGGTCGACCCGGGCCTGGGACCGGTCCGGGTGGAGGCTAAAACCCGCTTGGGAATTGGCCCGGGGAAACCCGGTCGACCCGTCGGGTCGACCCGGGAACCGGTCCACCCGGTCAAACTCGGGTGAGACCCGGTCACTTTTTTCCCTGCCGCTGCCTCTTCTCTTCCTTCGACCTCCGCATCCCGGCCTATTGCACCTGCTGCCTAAGGAGAAAAACCCGAGTTGGAGGAGTTCCATTGAAATTCACACTCTTCACCTTTTTCTCACTAGCATTCACTATAACCCCAGCTCTCCTATCAGTCTTCTTCGCCATCAATGCCGTCATCATCACCATCTTCGGTTTCCCTTGCTCCTATTTCCCCAATCCTTGCCCTTCCTTCCACCCCATCCTCGCCATCATCCTCTGCGCCGTCATTTGTCCACCAAGACCAACTCCCAACCCTACCGTCCCCGACATCCCAATACTAAACCCATCCCCATTCCTGGGTGGCGAAGAACTCCTCGGAACACCTCCACTCATGGCAGCACGCCTTCTCCACGCTTCCTCCCCATAAATATTCACATCCCTGTCCCTATCCTTCTCCCTTTCCCTCTCCCTCTCCCTCTCCCTCTCCTCCTCTTGCCTCCTCCTCTCAATCTCCCTCAACCTCTCCGCTTCCATCACCTTCCTTTTTTTCTCCCTCCTACAATCTTCATAATCATTCGGCCTGGCCGGATCATACTCCTCAACAACCACCGAATTCACCCCTACCAGTTCCGGTTGCGGAGCCACCTCATCGGGTAGCACAGTCGCCGCCGCCACGAACGGAGAAACTAAAGATTTGGAAGCAGAGATTTGGGGTTTAGGTTTGTTAGGGTTTTTTAAAAGTGATGTGAGCAGAAGAAATTAATAAAAGTGAATGTGGACCTGTGGTGTTAATTTAGAATTTAGGTTTTTTTTTTGGGTTGACCCGGGTTAACCCGGGTCAACCCATCTGACCCGTGACCCGATCACTTGACCGGATCAATGACCGGGTCGGGTTTTAAAACTATGACTAATACCGTCCCTCAATCTCATTTTGTCTGACCTTCAATATCACGGTTAAGTGTGTGTGTGTCTCTATATATATATTGTAACATATATCAAAATGTATTAATGTTTTACTGTGGACTATACAGTGCAGTCCACAGTAAAACACTGATGGCTTTAAATTTTTTTATTATTATTATTTTTATTTTTTTTATTTTTAATGTCTTTCGGATTTTTTTTCTTTGTTTTTTTAATGAATTTTTTATTTAATTTATTTTGTTAATGTTAATTTTTTTTTATTTAGTTATAAGACTCTCATGACACAGTTTTTTTTTGTTTTTTTTAATGTCTTTCGGGTTTTTTTTTGCCTTTTTCTTTGTTTTTTTTTAATGAATTTTTTTTTGTTTAATTTTTTTTGTTAATGTTAAATTTTTTTTTATTTAGTTAAAAGACTCTCATGACACGGATCCCGGGTTTAATGAGTTAACTCTGATTTGACGAGTTAACTCGAAATTATTTTTTTTGCTTTTTTTTGTTTTTAATTTTTTTTTTGTTTTTTTTTTTTCGTTTTTAATGTCTTTTCGTTTTTTTTGCTTTTTCTTTGGTTTTTTTTTTCTTTTAATGAATTTTTTTTGTTAATGTTAAATTTTTTTTATTTAGTTATAAGACTCTCATGACACAGATTTGGGTTTGACGGGTTAACCTGATTTGACGAGTTAAATCGAAATTATTTTTTTTTGCTTTTTTTCATTTTAATTATTTTTTTCGTTTGGTTTGTTAATGTTAAATTTTTTTCTATTTAACTATCAGATTTTCATAACACGTATCCCTAGTTTAACAGGTTGACCTGGTTTTGGACTGCACAGTACAGTCTACTGATCAAAGGCTGACTGTCTTTTTTTTTTTTTGTCATTTTTCCCATTTTTATTTTTATTTTATTTTATTTTGTTTTTTGTGCCTTTCGGTTTTTTTTTTTTTTGCTTTTTATTCTTTAAATGAATTTTTCTTTGTTTAATTTAGTTTGTTAATGTTAATTTTTTTTATTTAGTTATCAAACTTTCATGACACAGATCCGAGTTTGACGGGTTAACCTGGTTTGACGAGTTAACCCGAAATTTTTTTTTTCTTTTTTCGTTTTAATTAATTGTTTTTGTTTAGTTTAGTTTGTTAATGTTAAATTTCTTTCTATTTAATTATCAGACCTTCATGACACGTATCCTGGGTTTGACGGGTTAACCCAGTTAATTCTGGGTTAACCCGTCAATTTTTTTTTTCTATTTAGTTATCAAACTTTCATGACGCGAATTCCAGGTTTGATGGGTTAACCTGGTTTGAAGGGTTAACCCAGTTAATTCAAATTTTTTTCTTTTTCTTCACGGTGTAGTCCACAATGAAAAGGCTGATGTATTTTGTTTTTTTAATTAATTTTTTCGTTTAATTTAGTTTGTTAATGTTAAATTTTTTTCTATTTAGTTATCAAACATTCATGACACGGATCCTGGGTTTGACGGGTTAGCCCAGTTAATTCTGGGTAACCCGTCAATTTTTTTTTCCTGTTTAGTTATCAAACTTTCACGACACAAATCCAAGGTTTGACGGGTTAACCTGGTTTAAAGGGTTAACCCAATTAATTCAGATTTTTTTTTCTTTTTCTTCATTGATTTTTTTCTTCATGTTGTTTTTTTTCTTTTTAATTAATCTATTTAATTATCACACTTTTATGACACGACCTTGCAGCCAGACTCACATCCAAGGCTATTGAGTTTGGTATTGCAACCAGACCCACTTAAACTTGGGTCATGCAAGTTTAATTTTATTATTAATATTATAAATATTACTCTTGGGTCAGGCGTTGCAGCCAAACCCAAGACTCTTGGGTATAGCTTTGCAGAAAGACCTAACACTTTTAGATCTTAGCTTTTTTTGATATTTTTTATGCAAAAAAAATTGACCCGCGGCATCGCGCAGGTCATTCAACTAGTATATATATATATATATATATAACCGGTTTGTGTGTGCACTTAGGTTAGACTAGATTTGTGTCCTATGGGTCGACAAAGATTTTTTTTATATAAGAAAAATATTTAGAAAAAAATATAAGAATCGAGTTATTTATTTAATTGATAATTTTAATAATATAAAAAATACAATGAAAAACATTATAAAAAATAAAAAAAGGTAAAAAAAACACTAACTTAAAAAATAAAAATAAAAATAAGCAAACCTCTTAAACTTGATCTAATCTCTAAAATTTTCAACCCGTAAAATCCAGGAACAATTAAATTTTGAAGGCAAAATCAGGAAAAAAATATTAATTTCAAAACTTGTCAAAGCAAAAAAGATAGCAATGAAAAGAATGAGAATCAAATTTAATAAGAAAAAAAAACTCATGGAAGATGAAATTGTAAAAAAATTAATCTAAAACATTATCCCAAACAAAAAAAAATAGTAAATCGAAAGAATGAAGACCAAATCTGAAAGATTAAAAAAAATAAAAAGGATGCAATTGAAAAATATTTTTAATTTTATAAATTATTCAAAATAAAAATAATAATAATCTAAAAAATTATCCCAAATGTGAAAGAGAATGAAATTGAAAGGGTTGGCCCGAAATCTTTAAGGTGTTGATGCGAGATTCGAGGAGAGAGAAGAATAAAAAAGAAATGATCGCTGATGCCAAGCCAGTGACATATTTGGCACACACACCTCTCCATAGCATAGAAGGCTTCAAGACCTTCCAAATGTCAGCCTAGAAGATGACGTTTGGTGGTCGAACAACTCTACACATGTCACTCGAAGAACACGAGAGTTGTTCACTCGCTAGTTTGTGAATTGCACGCGCCAACATGTTTTTTTAATAATATTTAAGATATGATCAATTATAATAATACCTCTAAGTAACTTTCAAATTAACAATAAAAACGAAGGGACAAAAAAGCCTTTATGAGAGAGTTACGTTAATTTTGTCTTTAAAAACATAAAAGTAATTACACTAATTTGAAAAGGTTGAAAAGACTATAATACCTTTAAGTGATAGGCATTATATATATTATTTTATTATTATAGAGTTAAATTGGTAATTTTATTGTGCAATAAAAAAACAAAATGACTAATCTAACCATATAAAATTTGTAAAAGATAATTGTGTCATGGTGAAAAGATGACCTTATCTTCAATGCCTAGTTCAAAGTTTTTTTTTTCAAGAATAATTTTATGATTATACTATTACAATGAATATTGTTCTACATAGAAGATTTAGTTTTTTTTTTTTTTGTTAATGTCAATGAGAATAATAATATTCAAAGCACGCGCAAGTTCGGGTGATTTCATGCTTTCTATATTTATTTTTGCTAGTATATATGCATTGCATATATATATATATATATATATATATATAGTTTTTTTTTTAATAAAAGTATTAAAATTAATTTTAAGAAAATAAAAAAAACCATAAAATACTATATATGAATAAAATTTGAGTAAAACTATTTATATATAACACAAATACATAATATGCAAATGTGAATAAAAATTTCATTCAAGCCTCTGTTAAATTTTAATGTGATTACATTAGCATTGTAGTTTATACAAATTTAAAGAATTTATTTTGAATTTATATGACAAATATTTAAAATATAGAAACAAATATAATTTGTTTTCTATTTTTTTGACCAAGAAGTCCGTTTTAATGTAAGTAGAGTTTAATTTGTCAAAATATATAAATCATTTCTTTTAAATTAAGGAGTTAAAGATAATATAAGAAAACTATCAAGGGTTCCGATAAATAAATAAAAAAAGAATCAATTTAATATTTTTTTAAAATTTTAATGTAATTTTATTATTTTTAGATTTTAATTATATGAGATAAAATGAACAAGCTTATTAAAACAACACATAAAAATATGACTCTAGGTTTAGTTACTATTTTAAAATAATAAAAACATAAATAAAATAAAATAGAGATGACATGTTTCTTTGCAAACATATCTATATGATCATAAACAAAAACAAAAATCGTTAACAATAACTACAAAAAAAATTAAAAAAATTAAGAGATAAATGTAGAACAAAATATTTAATACAGGTAATTTATTTGGTTGTGTTTAATGAATTTATTTATGAAAATTAATATGTAACAAAAATTGATATGCACATAAAATTTATTAAATAAAATAAAAGGAAAAACAATTTTATGCCACGCTTCTCATATTAACAATATTATAAAAACATAAATGCTTCTATTTTTTAAAATAATTTTAATCTATATAATAAATAAATAAATAAATCACATTAGCCTTATAAAAACATATTAAACACATTCAGTATAATAATAAAAAATTGTTATTTAAAAAAAGCTAAACAAGCCAAAACAATCACAAAGAAATGGTATTAATAAAGACATAAATGTAAAAATTATTTTTAAGAATACATATAAAAAATTAGTAATTGTTTTTTAAAAAACCAAATTATAAAAAAATAAAAAATAAAAAACCAAAGAAAAGGCCTGCTTGTGGGACTACAAGCATAATTTTGAAATCCGACCTGGCCCGGCGGGTCGACCCAGAACCTGGGGCTGGAACCGGGTTGGGTTGAAGAAAAAATAGAGGAAGGAAAAACCCGGTGTGACCCGGTTGACCCGGTAAGATCCGGTCAAAAACCCGGTTGCGACCCGTTGACTTTTTTTTTTTTACTAAAACAACGTTGTTTTGATTTAAAAACAAGAATTGACCCAGGCGACCCGGTCAAAACCCGGACCCCGGGACTTGGACCGGGTCGGGTCTGAAAACTATAACTACAAGTCTAGGCCCACGCGTGCGGACCTTTATTTTTTTCTGAAGTTAATGGGGTGGACCATTCTTTGCCAAAAAATAAATGACGCGTATCTATAATTGCTTAGAATCTAGCCACTATGATAGTTGGAAAAACAAGGCTCTTGTTTTTTCAACTCAAAAACATATTTTTAACCCATTTTTTACCCAAACACTCCTAAGGAACACCCTTTGAACCTTGTCTAACCAATCAATGGTCTCAAAAAACCACCCTAAAAGATCTTTATTTGTTTAGGTGTTTTCAAGGTAAAAAAAAACACTTAATCTTAATTTCTCTCATTATATGGAACCATTCGACACAAAAATCGATCATTTTAGTGGTCAGAATCATCACCAACAACAAATTTTCTCTTTCTAGCTAAGGTGAAATCCGGCGACCCCCTCTCTCTTCTCCACTGAAAAAGGAATAAAAAGGAGAAAAATAAATTATAATACCAAAATGTAATATTTGAAAAATATAGTAACTGGTTACATAATAACTTTAAAAAATAAGGGATTAAAATAAATGTTTTAAACAAATTGCAGAGTCACCGTTCATGTTATCTATATTTTTTATTTAAGTATTAAATAATAAAATTAAAAAAAAAAATCAATACAACCCTAAAAAAAGCAAAGGGCAAAAAAAAAAGAAGAAAAAAGAGAGAGAGAGAGAGTGAGGGACCTCCTTCATTATTTATATATGAATACTAGAGAGGAAGTGAGTCATATCCCAGTTTATTTTAGTATATAATATAATTTGCACTCAAACCGTGAAACAAGGATCAAAGTTTGCTCCCAAAATTATGTCACACGCATATATATAGTCAATTAAAACCGAGTGCTGGTCCTATCCATTAATTGTATATCTCAAACGAATGGCAATAAATTAATTATCAGTGTGTGTGTCGCTTTCTCTGTGGAATTTGATAGCAGAAAAAAACAGGACGGCAAAGAAAAAGGACTTGGGGGTGTTGGGATTATTAATTGGAGTACAGTCTATCATGATAGTGACTGATTATGATCTTGAGATAAAAAAAAAATAAATGAAAATAGTTGGAATAGAAAGGATAAAGAAAATTCAAAAATTAATTTAAAATTATTCTAAAAATATATTTAATATTTCTCTTTTTTTCATCTCGAAATACTAATCAAACACCACCCACACGCAGACAGCGCAAGTGCTAGAAAATGATGGGAAATGCTACTACGTTACAAGAATTAGGTTAAACTTTCCATGACTTTTCAATGAGAAATTAATTTACTTGCAAGACGGGGGTCACCCTACGCCGTATACATTACTGCAGTATTACATGACCAATATGTTTATAATAATAATAGTTGATATTCTTGAAGATAACATGTGTGAATTTATATATATTAATCAATGGGGCCAGTACTATAGATTATAAATATATGGTGGATGTATGGAAGTTGACCTAACTGCATGACCGAGAGGTTAACCTGTCCCCAGGGAAAGATGGGCATGATTTCCACCAGGTTTTATTTAGTTAGTGGTTCTGGTTTAGGACTAATGGAGTAGGCTAACTATGTTTTTGTTTTTTATTAAGGAAGATCTAGCTAGATTGCTGTTAAAATTTAAGTATTAGGTTGTCTGTATCAATTGTATCACTAAGGTTTAAAAAACCCACAAAGGACATGTCAAACTACAGTAATCTCTTCTTCCTTTTCTTGTGTTCTTGTTTTAGTTTTTTGCCTGTGAGCTTGAATTAATCCATCAATTGTATTGGATATCTAGCTCTGCGATTCACTGGGATTGGTAATTGGGTACTGTTCAATAATCTAGCCTTAAAGTGTTCATCAAAATATATTGACACTAATTATTTATTTATTCATTTAGGATATTTGGTTATGCTTGGTCTAAATCAAAGGAAAGATCAGAAGGTGGTTCATGTAGTCGGAAAATCACCTGCATGTATTCACTTCATCGTTAATGTTCCATGAACCAATCTTTTACTCTGTCTGTGAAGGAGACTGCCCGTTGACTCAATGCATGCTCTCTATATTTTCTTCATTCCCTCTCTCTCTCTTCCAATTTCTACACCATTCAACATATTTGTAGTGTCAATGAATCACGTGTGTTAAGAACGCAGGAAATTTCCATTGATGAAAGGTCAAGAAGGCCACAAAATATACGTGTTAGTTTTAAGATTTATTTACACTACCATTTGCCTCGAAATAAATAGGAATCGTCCTCTCCTATCACGCAAAAACTTTGCTTTTTTTTTTTAATTATCAAAATTTTATAAACATTAAGACACTAATAATTAGGTTAAAAAATAGTCGAATAGTGGAAAAACAAGCTTATTTGAAACCCTCTACCAAAACCCATAAACAAAACAATTAAACCAAAAGATATTCAGCAGTTGTTTTGTCCAGAGTAAGATTTCATCTGCATTTTCTGTAGATATCCAACCTATATATATATATATATATATATATATTGCATGGATAACAAAGAAAAGCTTCTTCTGAGATACATATGGTTGGTAGGTGGACGAAGCCATATATAGCATGAACCGAAGCATATTTGAGACAGTGTTCATTGCAACCCACGATATGGTAGGATCTGCCTGTCTAGCATGAGGCAAACACACATGCTACATATAAGGTACCACATTATTTGTCGACATCGTCTAACCTATGCAAATTAGCTGACTTTGATGTGTGTGTGTGTTTCTCGAACAACTTGATGCCTGGTAAATCTTCAAATATTGATTAAGTAATAGAAGTCAGATGCTGTAATATTCTGCTGTGGTCATGAAAAGATCCATATAGCTCACGAGATGAACTAGGCTACATGTTTTTGACCTCTGGTTATGTGATTTTAAAGTAAAGAGCTAGGTCAATCAGTTAATGCATCTCCTGATGAACAATTCGAAGACAATAGAGATTTTTAAATTGCATAAAAATTGATAGCCTTGTTTCTCTGCCAATCCGTTCGATCCCAGGTTCCAACATGCTAAATGTCAACTGTCTGCAGACAGGGTAGATTGATGCTATAAGTGTCAGCTGGTCCAGCACTCATAAAATGGGCTGTGAACTTGGGAAATAATTGCACCTCTGCAATTAATAATTAATTTCATACCTGCAAGGGAACGACCTGTATATATGAGTAGAAGATGTGTTTGGAACACTGAATATAAAAGGAAAATTGATTTCCAACGCAACCAATGACTAAAAAACTTACCTTATCAATGGAGGGATGTTCTCCTTAACACTAACAATGCACCTCAAACATCTGGTGTTTTCCTTGCAAATTTTCTCACTTCTCACTGCAACAATGCTTCTTCTTCTTCTTCAATTTTTGTATAGTTTTTTTTCTCAATTTAATCCTTTAATCTTTGTGATAGATTATTATAGTTTTAACAAAACATCCCACTATTAAGAATTATGGTAATTACTAATTATGATACCTACCGACAAAGATATTTGTCTTTGCGAGGTACAATTGTACACCTCGATTAATCTTATTCCAAATAATTAAGACGGTTTTAATTATTATTATTATTTTTTTTTTTTTCAGATAGAGTGCATCTACCCCATTTTCGCCATCTCTCTATTTTATCTCATGCTCCTCCCATCCTTCGTTCCTCCATTGTCCTCAAAACCTCACTTTGAGAAAAAGAAAATTGGAAAATCCCTCCATGCCGGTGTGTTTTTCTACACAAAAAAAATTGTTTTGACCAAATGGTCGGCTATGACCATGTGATTTTTTAATTCTACATTTGTTGAACTAATTAATTAGTTGTTTCACGTTATCTTCATTTGCTAAAATGTTCCACCGACTTATATCTGTATACTGTACACACCCTTATAGTACATATACAGAAGTAATTGTTTGGAAACACGTTGTAAATTGTGTTTTATGAAATTTTAATTTTTTTTGTTTAAATTTTTTTTTTGTTTTCAAATCGTTTTGATGTGCTGATATCAAAAATAATTTTTTAAAAATAAAAAATATATTATTTTAATGCATTTCTTGACAAAAAACACTTTAAAAAACAACCATTATCATATTCCCAAACACCCTCAAACATACCCTTAGTTGATGCGCATAATTAAGTTGAGGAGTCATTTTGAATTGCATTTATTTTATAAAAAAAATTAAAAATTTATTAAAAATTAATTATTTTTTAATTTTTTAGTCGTTTTAATATGATGGTATAAAAAATAATTTTTAAAAAATAAAAAAATATTATTTTAATACATTTTAAAATAAAAAATACTTTAAAAAATAACAAATAAAAAATAACAAATAGTATAATTCCAAACACCCCCTGAGTATCACTAGTAAAAAAAATTCGTTCATTAATGTTTTATATATATATATATATATATATATATATATATATATATTCATTTCTCTTTCTAAAACATAAAAGGAAAGGAAAGGAAAGAAAAGAAGAAGCCTCAAAAGCCAACAAGCCCAAATACATAAGAATATGAGGCCCAAAAGATGAAGCCCGTCAAAAGCAAGCTGGAAGTTGCGCATGGCATGATATTACATCCTTAAACCTTAAAACCCTAAGACTCGAGAGAAACCTCAAAACCAGACAAGTAATACAAGATGTCGGGCAGAGAAGATTCGGAATCGGACGCGCCTGAGGAATTTACTGCAGAGCAGGTTCCAAAATTTATCCCTTTTATTTTTCAATTTTATGTTTTATTCAAAAATCATTTTTTTTTCTTTTTTTGATGTTTTGTTATGTTTACAGGGAATACAACAAGATGAAGAGATAAGAAGAGTTCAGAAAGAAAGTAAGGCAAGGTACTTACGTTGGTCTCTGTACTACAGTCTCAATTTTTAGCAAACAAGACCCTCAAAAGAAATTTGTTTTCTTGATTGAGCTTATTATTTTTTGCCTTTTTTTTATTTTAGTTTGATTTGACTCTAAATTGTGTTTCTAGTTATTTTGATAACGGGTTTTTGAATTGAAGCTGTGATCTTTTGTTTTTTCTTTTGTCGTGGCTATATGTGGTGGAAGTCCGTGGAACTATAAAAAGGGGTGGTGGCATTTACTTGAAATTTTGCGCTGGTTGAATTATTTATTTTGAATAACTACTTGAGGAAAACTGCACTAGTTAAAGTAATTGATGTTTTTAATTTATGGCATTTATTTGGAAAGTTGACTCATTTTAGGAGAAAATATTATATATTGATGAAATTTTGTGAATTTGATTAGCAAATCTTGAAGTTTTAAAGTTACTCTCTTCTTCTTAAGTTGTGGTATTCAGAACCGGCGTGAGAGAAGCATTGGATGGTATGAAACGTAGAAGTCCTTGGGAGAAAAATAATGATACTAATGAAATACTATTTACTTAGCAGAACATGAATTGCTTGTCTTTTAATGGTTTCTCCTATGATTTGCCAAATTGCTTCCTGAATTGACTTCCTCCATTAAAGGTTTACAGTTTGCTTCGGGTTTTTCTTTTTTGGCTGCCCATACTTTCTTGCTGTTCTTAGGATATCTGGTTGTTCTGTGTGATGTTTGTCATACCCCTTGTTTCTATATGACCCTCTAATTCCTAATTGCAATTCGTGGAGCATGGTGTTTGTTTAGTTAGAGAGCTCTTTTTGGTTAATAAATTAGGAGCTGACTATGGCAACTTTGCTTAGGTAGTCTTCTGAACTGTTATTGATGTGGGATGTGGCCCATTTTGAATTTCCCAGGAAACACTGAGCTTTAGATTAAGTTATTGATGCGAGGATAGTGAAGATTGCTGCTGCAACTTTGCTATTCTAGTTATGCATCCCACAAGGATCAGCTATATTGGTATCTAGTTGACGGATTTATAATAACTTACCCATTCAGCTCTTGTTAAGTGTCATGCAAGCCTTGGGCTTGGCTAGGAGGCCTTGTTGATGTTTAACCTTTGAAAAGTAGAGGCATTCTCTTTGGCAAGATGGACAGTGTGGGTCAGTTTTTCTGGGAGGTGGCACTAAAGTTTAATTTGGCAAAGTGGGAATGTTTTGAAGCCTAAGAAAACACTGGTTAGGGATGGTTAGAGTTCAAAAAATCACAGTGCACAAATCACATGTGCCTCCATTTCATAAACTGGGTTATACTGGACAAAAGGGTAAACTTTTATATTCTGGGCATGTATGAGCAGAAGGCATCTGTACTCATTTACTGAAGAAGAACAAATTTAGGTCAGTAGCAAATCAATAATCTGCAGAATTGGTATTCTTTTACAAAATAGCGGAATGTTCTCCTGTTCTAGGAAATGCAACATGCATGGAATATTAGCTGTTTTATTTTTTTCAAAGGCTGCAAAAACTATTTTACTCCTAGATTCAATATTGTTGGTTTGGTTTACCTTTTTCCTTTCCCTTATAGTTTTGCCCCATTCAAAGCCAAATCTAGATATAGTTATATACTTATTCAAAAGTTGATTCTACTGTTCTTTTATTTCTGTTTAGTTTGATGTTAGCAGTTTGTTTTACAAACCTGTTTAACTTTAAATAGAGTTGTTCGTGAGGCTAAAGAAAAGTGCAGACGATTGGCACAGAGGAAAACAGCACAGCCACCTAAAGTGAATGAAAGTGTACGAGATGTGGTAGAAGCCAAAACTGAAACTGAAACAGAAACAGAGAAAGAGTCTCTGGGCTCTGGAGGGATGCTTCCAAGTGATATTGTTCAACTGCTTGCAGCTCGGGAGAAGTATGATGCCCCTCTCTCCCTCACCCTCTCTCTCTCTCTCTCTCTCAAGCGCGCGGCGCGCACACACACACACAAGCACATGAATGAGGACAGAAACAGATGTTTTCTAACCAGGAGAACTTATGCTGTCTGCAGAAAAGTCTTTTTGTCCGATTCTGAGGATGAGAACGCTGAAGAGAAGCGGCTTCCAAAAAAGAAAAAGCGCAGAGGCTTGGGGTGAGGCATAATTGAAAGCTAAACTTGGAAATGATGTTTTTGAAACAAAATAATACTGTTATTGAATTTTAATTTGCAGGAAGGAAACTGTTATTTTGAAGGAGATGGCACCTCCTCAATGCATACAAAACTCACTGGAGTTCTTGAAGAAAAAGAAAATGCAGCTTTCACGATCATCTGCGGTTTTGAACAACCCCAACCAAGCACTTCGCCTCATATCTACTTCTGGCTTGTTCAGTAAGAAATGACAAGCTTGCGAGTCAGTTTCTTGTTAATGTGCCCATGTAATACTGAGCCATTCAAAGCTAGTGTAAGACATTGATATCGAAAAGAGGCGAGTTACTCAACTTCCCAAAGCGTATTTTCAAGCTACTGCTCCATAGTAATTCTTACATCACTTTCAACTCCACTGAAACGCATGCAAAATTGAGTCGAATACAGTTAACGTTGACACATTTTGCATTGTATCATTCAAGTATTTTATGATTCCCGAGGATTGATTGTTGATCATTATGAATATCTAATCTGTGTTAGAGAAATTGTTAACGGCAATTTGCTGGGGGACCTGTCCTGCTAAAAATCTTTGCCTATTTTGAATCTCAAGGCACTGCACCTATTGGATTCCAACAATGCCTCCTCTCCTTCCCTTTCATTGATACTTCATAAGTTGATAGAATATATTGGCGTCTTATTGTTGTGGAAAATATAGGTTAATCATTCAAAAGGGACTACTGCATTCTGGATTTTGAATCATATATAAACAAATCATTTGTATCTCTCAGAAGCCCTCTCCTGCCCTTCCTCCGGAGGATTTTTCTAATCTTGGTGACTTGCTGGATTCAATCTCTTAGAATCTACCCAGTGCATATTATATGTGGTTTTCTGAACCCTTTTTTTTCTTTGATTAGTGAACAAACTTGTCTTCACATACACACCAAAGCTGCTCTATGATCCCAGACCATGACAAACAGAGCTGATTTTGCCAATATGAACTGGGAGTTTCGAGTTGGATTAAAAGGAAAAAGAAAAGAAACCCAAATGCATTATGGGCATTCAAAGGTTTTTTGGAAACCCTTTCACTCGAGATCTGGGGGTGATGAAGCTTCGAGAGCTTATATTGAATTCAGAGAGAAATGTTCTTGAAGGCAAGTCCATTAAACTGCAATTGCTGAACAATGGCAATACAAGAACATCAATTAGTGAAAGATATATATAGCAATCACAAACATGGTCACAATATCTTAACTTGGTCATATTGAAGCTTCAATCACGAAGTGTCACAATCTGGTTTTTACTAAGGTGAGAGTAGATTCATTCTCTTAGTCCTGCCCTTCTCTTCGGCTTGAAGGAAGTGTGATGCATCCAACAATCCAAGCAACAAATTTCATCAATTATATTGCCACATTCAAGATGAGGAGAACGCATCATCAGGGTCCAGCCACTTTCGTTGGTCTGCCAACACCATGTTTTCTTGGTCTAAGCTGCCTGTAAACGTAGCCAGAGCTTGGATAGCGTTTTTAACCTTGTTTGTCCTCTTATGGTGGCGGATACGTTTCAGGATAACATCTTTGTCCATGGAATGAACAGATGGTTTTAAATGGAGCTGGCTGCTGACAGGACAAGCGAGTGCTTGTTTGTCTTCAACTTCGGGGTGGTTTTGGTTCGATTTCTCAGTTTCTGAGATACATTGCTGAGCTTTAGAGATCATGAAAGCCATTGTTTATGGAGATGGAAAGAGCTGGAGAATGGGAATTGTATATATATAACGTGTGAGTGTGAGGTTTCAGTGGGAGCTTCCTTCTGTTTTGTTTAGCGGTTTGGTTTACAGCACAAATCAGTGGGTTTTGCATTTTTGGTGGTAGTTGGGGTAACATCACCTTGAATGACGTCATGCATATACTTAGATTATAGCTCGTGGGCTAATATTTAATTTATCGATGCATAGAAATATGTTTACAAATTAGATTTAATCTTTTATGCATAGAATGTAGTTATTAGGAGCAACAGTGACAATAGCCAGAGTCACAGAGAGAGTGTTCCAGTTTCAATAATAATAACAACAATAAGAAGCAATTATGGGATAATAGAAAATCTAAAATTAAAATGAAGAATTTGTTTGATTTTTTTGTTTTAAAAGTATTTTTGAATTTTTTTACTTTAAATTAATAATTTTTTAGTATTTTTAAATTATTTTTTGGTGTTGAAAATCTGAAATTTTACTCAATTTTTCAGTGTAATGGTCACTTTGGCGCAATGATAAATCTGTAATTTTATTCAATTTTTTTTGTTAATTTTTTTCTTTACACTTTGCTTATTTATTTATGATAATTCTTTTTATTTTTATCTTCATTAATTATTTTATAGTTTTATTTTTATTTTTTGCAACTCTCTTTTATTTTTGCAAATAAAAAAATTAATTTTTTTTCTTTCCACCAGGCCTATTTATCACCATTCTTTTTGTTCTTATTTTCATTCTTTCATGCTTTTGATTTTTTTTTCTATTTGTTTCTTTAAATTTGATCTATTTATCACTTTATACTTGGATTATTTATCATTATTTTTTTTGTTCTTATCTTCATTTGCTCATTTTTTTCTTTACACTTGACCTATTTATCACAATTCTTTTTATTTTTATCTTTAATATGTTGAAATAACATTGTGGAGATCCTTTTTTTAAAAACAAAATTATCTTCCTCTACCACTTTTCAAAAGAAGTCACTCAGCCTACAGTCAAATATATTATTTCTTCTCATATATATATATAAACTAAATTAAAAAGGATGACCTTTATTACAAAAAAAAATATCATTATTATAAATCATCATACTCAAGAGAACTAAAAAAAAATAGTCTTTCACTTTATTAGTTGACACTCTTGAAATTTTGTTGTGCAATTTTTATCTTTATATTTTGAAAATGACATTGTTGCAATTTTATAGGATTTTGAAATTTATAAATCCTCGAGAAACATCTTTATTTATAATAGAGATGTCAATGTTGAGAATTTTTAATATTTTTTTTGGACACCTAATTCTTTTCTAGCACTCTCCTAGCAATATCTAGAAAAAGTTTAAAGAAATCAATTCTCCATCCTTCTCTTTCATTATTAATTCTCTCATCTACCTAATTTTCTTCTCTACAACCCTCTCAAACAATCATTTACATCTTTCAAAGTACCCAAAAAATTATAGATCAAATTATTAACATTGTGGAGGGAATTGGTTAGAATTGAGCTAGATTAGAAGAGGTCTTCCTCCATGCTTAACTACATCAAACAAAAAGAATTCCTCTGATCTTTCTCTCTTCCAAGTGCTGAATTGATTGTCAGAACTTGATGGATGATTTTAGGAGAGGTGATTCAATTAATGGGAACTAAAAATTAAAAAAACTAACAAGTTAATTTTCCAAGGAGAATGTCTAGTGTGAGATCTTCAAGTTATATGACTCAAAAGTTGTTGTAATTGTCTTCTTCACAAAACAGCAACACTTTAAGTGTTTTTGCCTTATAAGTGCTTCTTGGACTTCTTTCAATTGCTTTGTGGTTTCGCAAGATTCTCTTTTCTCATTATTAGTACATGTCATGTCTCATATAGTCTTCAAGACACGCTGACCATCTTTAAGATACACTAGCCATAAAAAGTTTAGTTTATTCAAGTTCGAGATTTATGATTGTTAATATAATAATTATTGGAGGCTTATATGGTTGTTAACTTCAGGGCCTATAAGATTAGTTGAGGTATACACAAACTGGCTCGGATACCCATATTAATAAAAAAAATTAGTGAGAGAATGTGGACTAGGAAAAGAAAAATATATATTATAATAAATTAAAATAGAATTTAGAAATCGGCACGCAGCAGCTTACAACTAATGATTGACTATGGGAGAATAGGAGTACTTCCCGTAGTTGATTAGTATACTACTGATATTTTTGAGATACAATCTAATTTAAATAAATCGCACACCCAATTCGAATGGAATTGTGCTTTCCAACTCCAGCACAAATAAAGCTCAAAGTATTCGAATTAAATATTTTATTTTTAAATTTCAAAACTACAAGAGATTACAAAATAATAAAAAATAAAGGTTTTTAATACATTTATAATAAAATTAAGATAATAAAAGGAACTTACTCTCAAATGGGCTAAATGTATGGGCCGCGTCTATGTCTTTTCTAAACAGTCAGACCCAGCCCATCTAACTTAGCTAGCTAGCTAGGGTTTTATTACTTCCAATGCTCTCTCAACAAATATAAATCCACACTCCATAGCCGCTTTCTTCACATCGCCACGTTCCTTCATCTTTGTTCTCTGGTGGGTTTTCATTCGCTTCAACATCTTAGATATGACTTCTACCAATGGAGGTTTAATGTTTTTGCTGTTGTATTTGCAGGGAAAAACTCTGAAGAGAGTTCCTTTAAGAGGTTTCCAACATGAGGTATGGCTCAAGATCTCTAGTTCTTTCCTTTTTATTTTTTTTCCCGGCAAGGGCTCTTGATTTTTTCATGTTGCGGCAGTTAGTTCATTGTTTTGTTTTCATGGATTGCGAGGAAATGTGATGTTGGGTTATGGGTTCTTGGTTTTTGAATCATTTTAGTATAATTTGAAAGGTTTGTTTGTTCATCTACATGTTAAAAAATGGGAAATTTGTCTGGTTTGTTTTTGATAATTGCTTTGGATTTATACAATAAATTGAATTTTTGATAATGTTCTGATTTAGCTTGGTCCTGATTGCTTTTACTTGACTGATTTCTTGGATATGAAGTCTAAACTAGACAAAAAATAAAAATTCATCAAAGCTACTGTAGAAGTTGGTTGAGGATTTTTGGTTATTTACAATGAATACTATTAGTTTAAACAAGTTAGGAGCTATAGAAGTCAAGTTCGTCATGTCAGATATTAAGAGAATTTAAATTAGTGAAGTTGCTTTTGAACTCGTTGTGTTCTTTTTTACCTTAAGATGATTCTTAAGCAAGTGTCAGGAATTTTGTGATTTTTAAGGTAAAGAAGTAAACCCATTAGCCTAAAGCACTCTGAAACATCCTAGGTTGAGCTAAGGAGTGACTGGTGAAACACATTATGATATGAATGTTTTATGCTTTGTCTACTGCAGTAAGCTTTCAGGGGATACAATTCGTGAAGCGGTTACTACTATCAAAACTGGTGTGAATGAGAAGCCTCGCAAGTTTGTTCAGACCATTGAGCTACAGATTGGATTGAAAAATTATGACCCCCAGAAGGACAAGAGGTTCAGTGGCTCTGTTAAGTTGCCTCACATACCCCGTCCCAAAATGAAGGTCTGCATGCTTGGAGATGCTCAACATGTGGAGGAGGTAATTATTCATTCCATTCATCAATATACATAGATTAAAAGAAGTTTCTGAATAATTTGTGATGTTGCTGTTTGGTGTCTATAAAATGTACTTAAGTAGCATATTTAACTTGCCGGTTTTCAAATCTTTTTTGGCAATGGTTTGGAAGCAGTTGCTATATTATGAAAATAGCATCGCTGCAAGTTATAGAGAGTGGATTGCTGTTGTACTTTTGGGATGAGGTTGTCAGATGATTGTAGCTGTTGTCTGAGATTTATTAGCCTGAATTTTTTCACTTATTATGGGATTTTTAATAGTATTAACTTTTTGGCAGGCAACATCTATAGGCTTGCAATGGATGGACGTTGAAGCATTGAAGAAGCTAAACAAGAATAAGAAATTGGTCAAAAAGCTTTCCAAGCAGTACCATGCCTTTTTGGCATCAGAGTCTGTCATCAAGCAGATTCCTCGTCTTTTAGGCCCTGGTCTCAACAAGGCAGGCAAGTTTATGATGAGAGCTCCATGTCTGTGTATTTCTTTACAAACTGTCTTCATGTAGAATTGTTGACCTGGCTTTTTGATATGGTAGTTTCTCATACTTTCTGCCAATTTATATGTGAATGCAGGAAAGTTTCCCACCCTCGTGAATCACCAAGAGTCATTGGAGTCTAAAGTTAATGAGATCAAGGCAACAGTGAAGTTCCAATTGAAGAAAGTCCTTTGCATGGGGGTTGCTGTTGGTAACTGCGACATGGAGGATAAGCAGATTTTCCAGAATGTTCAAATGTCCGTGAACTTCCTTGTTTCTTTGTTGAAGAAAAATTGGCAAAATGTGAGTTCTGTTCTCTTTAAACTTTGTTGAAACTTTCTGGCACTGTTTACTGTTTTTGTACTTATTTAATGTCTTCTGTTGTTGCAAATCAGGTCAAGTCCCTGCACCTAAAGAGTACCATGGGCACACCAGTCCGCCTCTACTAAGCGAGTTCTATATTACGACATTTTAGTTTTGGAATGCTTAGAAATGCCATCCCTTTTCTGAGCAGAGCTTATAATTGTTTTCTGAAAGATGAAATTATGTCCTTGGATTTTATCATTTCATTTCTTTCTTGTTTTGAATGCTTAGCCTTTAATCCAGACCTGTTATGCTTGATAGATGTGAACCTTTTTTCCCTTGAAATCATTAGTGTTGTGGGATGTATCTTGGTATTGATTGTCCTGGTCACTGGTCAGGCTTCTTTTTCACGCTGGAGTTTGCTTTGCCAGTGTCTTTCGGGACGATGCTTCTTGTGCTCAATTTAGAAGATAAAAGTGGGGTGATTGAGATAGTGCAAGATGTTTTTTGAAATAATATATTTTTAAAATTAGTATATATTTAAAACAAAAAAATTAAAATTTTTAAGAAACACTGTTGAACTGTACTATCAAACATCTTTAAAATAGATGATTTTTTTATATATATAAAAAATATCGGTTTATATCTAGAAAACCGATGTCTGTTGCAAAATACAAGTATGTTAGAGCAATTGAGAACGGCCTATCCGATGTGGGCTTCCAAAATGGTGTCCCTCCGCCGATCCCTTGCCCGTAATGAGGGATGCAAGATGTGTTCCTCTTATGCCACAACGACAATGAGGCCTGCAGTCGCAAAGCCAGGGATAAAGGGCTTTGAAGTCCTAAACGTATTTGATTTTCACAAATGAGTGTTTGGTTTTTAATTTTATTCAAGTAGGTGTCCAAGCTGTGTATTTCATTCAATAAAGTGTCTAAATAGATGTTTATTAATCAAATATTAATGTGTGCCCTATGTGATGACATGAACACTGACACTTAAGTTCATGTTTGGTTGTTTTTCCATGAACACGGACATGTCTTGCATTCAGTAGTATATACGTAATTCTACTTTGTATAAAAAATATCTAAAATATCCCTACCCGAGACCATTAATATTTTGACTTTTGGTGGTATTTTAGACTTAGTTATTGTACTGTGCATAAAACATTAAATGGAAACAAATGCCCCAAATAAATCAATAATAACTAATGCATCTCATGACATATTTTTTTGTTTATTTAAGAGAAGGAAAAAAGAGTCATTACACTATATAACGAAAAAAATACTATTATATATTTAGCAAAAAAAAAAAAACTAAAATAACAATCTTATTAAATTCAATGGAGCCCATGACTCGAGTCGTAAAGCTCATGTCAATTTCATATGTTGTTGTTTTTATATTGTCATGTTTAACTTCTTTTTTTAAGCATTTGGTTTATTTTGAATCGGTCTTCGTGACATATTTTCTGTTTATTTATGCATAATTAATTTGTTTTGATTTATTTTTTATAATATTATCACGATCTTATGACTTAGATCACAGTGGAACACGAGACTATTATCCTCGTTGTATTTTATAATATATAAGCATTAATTTTTTTATTCATTATATTTTTTTCTTCATGCCAAAAAATGTGTTAACAATAAATACACGTTTATTTTTTTCTTCATGCCAAAAAGTCGTAAAGCCATCTCAATATTGTGACCCAGGTCGCGTGTTTGGTAGGTTAATTCAAGTTGACTTGAGTCTATTTTTCGAGGCACTTTTTGTTATTTGATGTTTTTTTCAAAATCACCCTTCAACATTTAATTGGTTGAGAATTGGTTATGGATTTCACAGGCTAACGGGGTTGATTTTGATCCTTTTTTTGTTGTTTTTTAATTGTTTGTTTTTTCAATTTCATCATTCGATATTAGATTAGTGCGAAGTTAAGCTTCATAGTTTTTTCTTTCTTCTTTGGAATTATCTTGTTCACAAGACCCAAATAGCAGATTTAAAAGGTTAACCCATGCTAACTCGTGACTTTTTTTGTCTTTTTTTTAAATTGATTTTTTTTCAATTTCATCATTTGATATTATTTTTTTTATTGAGATTTGAGATTCATGATTTTTTTTTGTATGAGATAATAGTGGTCTTATGACCCGAATTATAGATTTAACAGGTTATTCAGATTATCACAATTCAATCTAATATGTTATCATCTCAGTATTAAAAAAAATATATAATATATCATCATTTTAATATTTTAAAAAAATGTCCAATATGAATTGAATATTAAATTTATAACAAAAAAATTCTTTTTGAAAAACATTTCAGAAATTCCTGAATGTTTTCCCCATCAAATAAAAATTTAGTCTAACGTGGAAAGAAGCACGAGTCAACAATCCAAGTAGCCTAACTATTTCTTGCCTTTTCTGAAAAAAAAAAAAAAAAACTTTGAGCAAGTGAATTTTGCAACCCATCAATGTTTTAGGACTTGGGTTATTTTGCAATTTGCAGCAAGGATAGTACTGATAGAGTAACTATGAGACCTCCACAAGTTCCGAAGCAGAAATCAAGCTGACAGTACTCCATCTCCATCACAATAATGACATTATCATTACCTAACATCCTATCAGCCAACTGCTCGCCGGATTTTGTATCAACAACATAAGTATTAATTAACAAAAACTAAAGCAAGCAGAGAAAATACTGTAATTATATTTTACCGTTTTTCATTTCATAATTCATTATATATTGTAATAATAAAATTTCTTAAAATTTTTAATTTGGTTTTTGATTATTTGTTTTTTTGCATAATTGAGTTTTTTTAGCCAAAATAAGAGCCAATTTGCATATTTTTTTTGAGATGAGAGTTGAATTGAAATAAAAAGAACTAAAATGATAAAAATAAGTAAAATAGATGACATGTTTGCAATTTATTTGGAAAGCTTATTTTAGTTTCCCATCTTTTTAAATTATTCAGTAACCGATCCATATAATCTTTAAAAAAATACATTTTGATACCAAATTTTATTTTTTGGATGGAGGAAAGAGAGAGTCATTGGATTACAACTTAGAAAGTATTGTTGGGGAAGATTTTGGCGATCAAAATAGTCAATTTTTATGTCAAAAAGTTTCATATGAGAAGAGGAGTTAATATTACATTTTTTTACCTTAACAACACCTAAAAAAGCAGATTTGTGTTTAGGGGGATTTTTAGTTTCGGCATGATTTCACATTTTGGGTCATTTTGTTATGATTTTGCATCATTTTGTTATGATTTTGAAGGCCATGGATTGACTTAACGAGGTTCTTAGAGTATTTCCGAGGTATTTTGGATAAAAAATAGGTTGAAATTAGATTTTTAGATTAAAAAACCCTGTTTTTTCTAGACGACGCATCGTCTATTTTAGTTCCAAGCAATTGAAGCGAACAACCATTGAACTGAAATAAAAATTAAAGGCCACGCGAGTTAGTCTAGCCTTATAGGCCCGCGCACGAGCCTTTACTTGATTTGGCCATGCACTCAACCTATCTTACTAGGACTAATAGGCTTCATTGCTTCTTTTTTTCAAAATTTTTATTTTTTTAATGGATTGTTTTTTAAATTTATTTTTTAATCAATATCCCTTCTCTATGTTTTTCTTGGGTTTTTTAGCCTTTGTTGAATAGTATACTAAGATATATACAAGAGAGAGAGAGAGAGAGAGAGAGAGAGAGAGAGAGAGAGAGAGGAACATTATATGAAACTGAATGAGAAGTGCATCCGTCAAATCCTTCTACTATCCACTATCGTTTTTGTCCAAAAAGCTGAACAAAAAGCCACTGACAATTCGTCGTGCTAAAGGGTTAGGAATAGAACGACATAGCCTTCCATCAATATATGCAAGAATGCCTGAAAACACAAAGCTACGAATGCCCCGTTTCCATATAAACTTCCCCTTCTTCTCCTGTTCACGGGAGTCTGCAGGGACAATTGCTTTGCCATCATCGCTTTCTGGTTCTTTTTTCAAATTAATCTTGGCCACGAATTTTCCAGCTTGCTTTCTCAGCATGCGGATTGCAAAGCTCACAACAAGATGTTCACACAATGTCCACACTGTTGGTCCAATCTTCCATTCCTGTGATAGATTCTCAATATTAAACTTTTTCTGAAGATGAAATAGTGCGTGCTGTATTCTTCAAGGCGTGATAAGCAAATAGGACTGCATGGTCCATATGCATAGCTCGACTATGGGTGCACTGACATTGACACTCATGGTCATGGGCTTGAAAGGCTAAGCAAGCATGCATGATATTAAAATTAACAAATCATTGCATAACATTGAAAGGCAGAAAGAAAGACAAATGCAACCATTTAAATCAGCTTGTAATAAGTTTTGCATATGATTTCTATGGTGAAGTTGGTGCCAAAATAGACATTTATTACACATCAAAGGATTCAGCTTAAAGCAAACATTAAGGTAATGGTTAAGAGAATTCGTTAATTAATAATACGAGATTATAGCCAGTAGATAATCCATGGTATTTCAATATGAGAAGATTTCACTCGAAGGTGTGACATCCAAATATATATTGACCCGCAAAATGCTAATAAAAAGGAAAAGAACGGATACAAAATTCAGGGATACTTACACTCTCTCCTTGAAGATGACGCAAGGGGCGATAAGATGTTGAAGGATCACCTTTCAGCAATCCTTTGCTTATCAGGAATCCCTTCACACGATCCATGATCTCATCTATGAGGGCACTATTCGGGGGTAGGTTTTTAAGGAAAACCTGAATGCATAAATAATACAACCAAAACTTAATGAGCAAAACATACACAAAAAAAACCCCATCAGAATAGGATAGCATTAAGGTTCCTAACATCATCAAGTAAAAGTTACAAGTTGCAGATCCATAGCATGTACAATAAATTTCAACAATCTGGTCAGCAGATAGGCGAGTCTGGAGACTCTGGATTCTCAAGGTTGAACATAGCATTTCACGTTTTAGTCTATATTATTAGCTCGCAAAAAATTTGATGCATAAGTCATTTTTTTTTAAAAAAAATTTCCCTCCAATTATCTTAAGAATCAATGAACCTAAATCTCCCTTCAGTAATTACCTGATCATCAATCACTCTGACTCTAAGATACTCTTGTCTGTACGTTGTATCCAACATTGCTTGCAAGTATCCTTCGACATACAACTGCAAAATTCCAAAAGAATAACGATTGACCAATGACAGATATAAAATTATCAAAATGTTAGCCTCTGTATTCTGCTTGCAGCCATAAAATGCAAGTAAAAGACAGAATCTTGACGCCCAACTTCTTAATCGTGCATATTTACAACTGATTCTTCATCAACTCAGTACAAGATGGAGACCTTACCACATATCTGACCTACTGTGCACACTGATTAGATTTGAATAGGAGTGGACTGCTTTACCAAATCAATTTATCTACAGAACAAAGTTTGTATAACCATTTCTGCATAACACATCAAAGCTAATTACCTCATCAATGCCTGGATTTCGATCAAGCTTCACCTTTCTATCTGGGCCGCCGCCTTTTAAAGCAGTCCCCAGTAGTGATGGTTCCATAGCCAATTTCAGAATCCCTTGGTGGAAACCACTCGCCTTGACAATACCAAGGAAAGAGAACATGCCAACATTCATAATTCCAAGTGGTTATTTACACTTTCCAATCTTGTTAATGGTTAATTGTAGAATTAACATGGAGAAGTAGCAGAATGTAGGAAAAGTATTAGCAGAGAGAAGACATTTGATACCATTCCATCAAAACCATTTGTTTCTGCTCCCTTCAGAACAGAGTCTGATATTTCAGTGGCAGCAGCAAACACCATATTGGATCCCACTGTTCTCAACTGCAGAACCATCATGCAATTAACAGCTTTTTTCATATGGAAACTTAATCTGTAACTGAAAAAAGCAACAAACATACAGTTTTTTCCAGGTCACCAAAGTAGCGTTTTGTCCCCGAGAACCCTCTAGCATTGATACATTTACTGAGGAATTTGAATGCACCTGTCCTCCAGAAGCAGAGGACCAATTGAGTATAAGAATTTAGAACCAATGAATGGACTCACACTGATGCAAATGGAAAAAGAGAACAAAATAGATCTACCAAATAATTTATCAAGATCAGACAACTTGACAAATAAAGACAATAATGATGATAATATCATTGATACCAATATAATTTGTTAATTCTTGAAAAAAACTATTTATTTTGAGCTACTTTTGCATTATGCAAATAAAAATGCACAAGCAGGAAACCAGGAAAAGGGCAGATCGTTCACTGGGTTGGGCCAGTTTATACACTGTAGTTTGTAGAGGCTAGCAGTAAACTCACAACATGGTAAGAAAACATTGATCACAGGAAGACAAAGTCTAATAGGGGAACAAGTGTATTTCACAAATATCGTCAAATGGCAAATGGTTTGTGCAGGGCTTTTCACATGCAACTGCCCTTCTAACAGGAACAGAAATGATTGGATATTGCAAACGTGGATGTTGGGAGCAAACTGTAATTTACCTAGAAAGTACATCACAACCTCTGAAAGATGAAAAAGTAATGCCAATCAATTACCTAAATTGAAACCTGGAATCTTAATCAACCCACGTGAAGGATCAAAATAGACGTCGAGAGAAGACGAAGCCAAATCATCAAATATGGATGCAAAAGCTGGCGGAAGCAAAGGGCTTCCTTTTGCAATATAGATAGCCCTCATTGCATACCTGGATTATTGTGAAAACTTTAACACATACTGTATAAAAACAAAAGAATATGAGTAGGCTTACCATGAATAATGCTGTGCACATCTGATAAACAATTCATGCATGGTTATTAAAGCATGAGTAACCAGTACCCCATTGAGTTCAACAACCATATTTTTTATGGGAGGAACCTGCAGATGAGGAAAAAGGGAAAACAACACGTCACACTATAGCAGCACCTATGCTTTACATGCCGAAATGTATGGAGATAAATGAAAATGTTTTCTTACATACAGAGAAAGAGTCACACCTTTACTACACTATGCAGTAAGGACCTTAGGGTCTCCTGTGCTGAATTATAACTTGAATACGTGTCCCCGGGAATAAAATTAGTAATAATCTACAAGATTTACCAAAACACCAGTCAAGGAACACAGTTAGGTACCTGCGGCAAAAGTATTTTATAATTGGAGAGTTAAAAGCACAAAACCTTCACTGGATGGATCTCAAAATGATCAAAGTAATGTTGTCGACTTGGAGTACTGCTGTCACTGAGAGACGTACGCCAAAATGAGGCAATTCTCATTAAAGTTTCCTCATCAAGATTCAAATCAATTGGCTATGGGCAACAAATTCATGAAGTTAGGCTACTCAACTTCATTAGAAACATGTAGAAACAAAAGAATTGTAACCAACAAGCTCTGGCCAACATATGAAAAAAACACCATGTGTAGCGCCTTATTATACCTGCAGAATCATGGATGAGTATTCAACTTGCCTAACATTGGAGCTGGTTGAAAGTAGGACAAGGACAAATTCGAGTACAGAAGCATTTGAGTCACTGTAGTCTGATTGATGTCTGCGAAGCATTGCCGCAAAAGGAGAACCTAACCACTTCTGATCCACATTTAATGACTGCATTGTTTGAAAGTACAGGCACAACATTATTGAAATTCTATGATCTTGACTTTTAACTGATTATAAAACCTTCCAGAATCAGAAATTAGTAGGCAGAGATTTTGAGATCTGTGGGCAACCTATGTTAAAACTATTACCTGCACACTGATCCGGTTAAATTTCTTCAGATCAGTGAACACTGAGTCCACACTGATATTTCCAAGCCTTGCAACTATAAGTGGCGTATAAGTGAGATCCACAACCTCATCAACATCCTTAAAATAATAACACGTTGTAAGAAGTCACTAGATCAAGAAGAAACCATGTCATTTGTTGTTAAGATATTGCCAAAAAATTTTAAATAGTTTCTTTATGAGAAAGTCAATGAGGTCTAGTAATAAAAGAAAAAAGAAATAATTAGGATTCATGAGATCAATGAAAGAACCCATACTCTCTCCCTCATTGTGTAACAGAGTCATCAAGCAAGTAAAGCAAAATTTTTAGACTCGTTTCGGACTTGTCAGAAGAGGGAAATATCACATACAAGGAAAGGCATCCTTTTGATGGAAGGTTAAGGTAGCTGACCTTTTTTTCATGCTCAAGAAAGTGGATTGCAAAATGAAACACTCTCACTTGGATCTTGGCACGTAACTGAGACAATCTATCTCTCTTGTGACTATCCAAAAACTCGCAAATTCTTAAAACTCGTGTGGTACCCTCAGCATATACTTCATACCCCACCTTCATAATATCCATGTTGTTTAAATGATCAAAGTAGCTTTTCTGGTCTCTGGACTCTTTGTGCAAAAAAGAATGAGATGCCAATCCTCGAAGTTTTGTCGATTTGAAAAAAGGTTTCCACGCCCGTACCTTATCCAAGTTTATCTCACGTTGAAGATCTGCATGAAAATAAAATTCATGTACCTTAAGGATACTAGCAACAATGACAGCAACAACCCAGTACTAGGTGCTGGCTAAATTGTTTTTTTCTCTGACCATTATAGGTAATGGCTAGGCCACTATATGGACAACTATAAATATGTGGCCCTTACCACACATGATGCAGCCATGAACAACAGTTCCTAAGATATAGCAGGGCAGTAATTACCATTGATTAGAACAACCAGTTTACGCGGAAGAGTCAAATCATCCCAGACATAATAAGCACTACAGTCAGATCCAAGAATCTCTCTCTCTGATGAATCCTGAAAACGTTTCCAACCATAATCAATAGAGAGTTGGTACAAAATGTTTCTAGTTGATAGGAATGGAATTGGAATCAAGAATAAGCAAAATCAGGTAACACTACCACCTTTTGACAGAAAGTGAGAGATAAATCATGCAAGTGATTCTCAATCCGATATGGTAGAGTAACATTTGGTGGTTTGTGGAAGTGTACACCAACAGTAGAACCTTCTTCAACCACATGAATAGCAGCAAATTCGAATGCACTGTTGTCTAATGCTTGATCTTGATTTGATTGTTTCCTGAATTTTATGAAAAACCGTCCTAATGAAACAATGCATACTGGCCCTGACCAGCTAGATTCAGGGTCATTCAGCCGAAACTGGATATATACTAAAGAAGTATCGATATCATTTCTATGCTTCCTGATGAAATTCTCGAATAAACTGAATTCTTTCCTCTTGCTAATTCCATTCCAAAGCTTTAGTGCTGTTCTCTGTTTACTGTTAATGTGGACAAGGCTTGTCACTTCATCCTTCATGAAAATTGTTTGGGAGGGGGGGGAGAAAAACCAGTAAGATCACAAGTTGTACAAAATCACCTAACAACAACCATCTAGAATTGAACAGAGAGCAGACCTCCAAATAATACTGACGGACAGTGATATGTTCCTCTGACTCGTTAAATACAACATGTCTTGGGACCATAGTCACTATCTGTGATGGGACCATCACACTACTCGAAGAGGGTCCCACAGAAACCCCAAACTTCACAATGCTTTTCTCTCCAGACCCTTCTTCTTTGTCCAAGCTTATCTCAGTGAGGCCAGACAGAGCATCCAAGTCTAACAGTGCCTCAGATGCAGAGTCCTCTAACAATTTAAGCCGCGTCTTGTGTGATCTGATAGCACCAGCTGAGTTTATTATAAGCCCATAAGAGAAAAATGTAGCAATTTTATTGTATCAATAGACAGAGTAAGAACTTTATACTGCTATATGGCAGTAGCAAGGGAGTAATCTTACTTTAAAAACCATGATCTTATTGAGTTAGGAGGAGAAAATAATCCCAAATCAGGAGGAATGGTGGAACCGAATCTCCTGACCTCATCCCTGCAAATAGCACCGCCATCAAAATGTAAATTATCAAACATGATTCTTAAAGAGTACATTTCGTATCCTCAGATTTAATAAGTACCTAGACAGAGGCTTCTGATGTGGTGCAAACATAAAGAGTGAAAACTCAGTGTCGTTCTTCAAGGAATATTGTGTAAAGACAGAAACCTGCAAACAATATAGGGTTTAGTCTTCCACCAAAATGAACTGTAGTTCTTCCAACTGGATGTGCATAAGAACTTGTAGAGCATAAGAAATTGCCAAAAAAAAAAATCATTGTATGAGAGATTGCGAGTGGCTAGACATTTTATTTGCAACACATGCTCTTGCAACTAGAATATATGCCAAATAAATTGTACATTTTGTGATAAATAAATGCATAACAACCTCTAATATGCCCCTGTACCCACGTGACAATCTTAGTGATGCAAAATACTTTCCACCACCAAACTCCAGATCAATGTCCAGAAAGTGCACTTTATTTTTGTTCTTAAGTAACTTCTTGACCCAATCACCACTGTTCACTGGTTTGCAGCTCATACTAAAAGCAGTTAAGGTAACAGTAAAATATAATATAGCAGGATTAGCATAAAAGTCAACTGTTGATCCACATGGTATGGCTGCCTGCTTCCCAAAACTGTCACTACCAACAGTAGTACATAGACCTGCACCAAGATTAAAGTTATTAGTAGGAATCAGAAACAGCAAAAAAAGAAGTTATAAATACATTATATTTTGTGATTTTACCCTTCTCAGTCAAAAGCACATGTATCTCAGAGTGCAGTAAATTAGACACCCTTACAGTAGGAAGTATAAAAATTTCCTTCTGCTCCTGTAATGCAACAGCTGAAGTCATATCAGAACTACCACTAGACTTATCAGGCTGTATGATAGGCACATCTCTTCCAATGCTTTGAATAAGAAAATGCAGGTTAGTAGCATGCGCGTCTCCAGATTTTAGGGTACAAGCAGCAGTGCTAAAGGAACATTTAATTGTATCAACAGACAATGCCTTGCGGACTTTGTAGCTTAGTTTATCGAAAATTCCAGAAAGGAAAACAGCCTTTCCCCCTTTAAGCTCGTCTGACCATTCTGCTGAAAGAGGACTCTTAGAATTGATCAAATCATCTGTGATTTCAGGTCTAAAAGAAAATAAGAAGTTTCCTGCAAATCAATTACCAGATACAAGTTTGTTATGAGAAAGACTTGATAATGTTCAACAAGAAAGAAACAAGCAAGCAGACAAGATAGCTTATTCTGAGACAATAAGACATCTGCCATAAACTTAGAACCATGGAGAATCCTGGCCATTAATTTTTGCCAGTAGCGTGATTCATGAACTAGGCCCCATGCCTCCTAACCACCATTCTAGGAATGAAGAAACTTTAATTAATATTAATTTGCTATAAAAAAGAAAACAAACAAACAAACAAAGAGACAATATCAAAGAAAGTTATGATTGAGTTTTGAATTTTTATCTGAAATCTCTCACTCCAATATGATACAGAACCCTCTCACAATTTTCCTTAAGATATTGCACAGCAAACTCCAACTATTCGTTTTCATCATTAAGATTTTCAGAAGTTCAGCATAGCCAAACTCCAACCATTGCCTTGTTATCAGTCACCAGTGCCAATTGGACCAGGTGCGAATGGAAGGGGCAACAGATTTGGGAAGGTTAAGGGATAAAAAACCAAGCAAAAACAAACTCAAGCATCAAACTTTCTTCCATGCAAACTCTCCCATAAATACATATTTACAGATAATAGCTTCTTGTAAGAAACTCAGTATCACTTGCGTACGATATACAATAATGAGGATAGGATAGTATTGACAAGAAAACAAAGAAAAGAGAGGATTAGAAGGATGCATGCATGGTAAGAAATAAAAATACTGCTTCAAATATGGCAAAATATTTTTCAGATTTGATTTCAAGTACTGAATTGAGAAAGCACACCAACAGTGAAAGACATTAATGCCTTCTTTAATCCACCAGATGAACCTATAGCCTCAAACACTTCCATGGAATCATCAACAGAAGACCCCTTCTTCAGTAAAATTGGAGCGAACACATCTTCATCTTGTTGAGAACGTCGAAAACATAGTTCCATGGAGAATTCAGTTTCATTATGAATTCTTATTAAAGGAGAAACCGAAATTGACAAACCATCCTATAATCAATCAAAGAAGAAAAAAAGATAAGAATTTCGCTAGAATAAGATCATTTAGTGCGATATTAGGGGAATTACCTCGGATTTCCTTGAAGTCTCAACCACTACAAATGGCCCAGGGTAAGTTCTTGAATCTGTTTAAGGATGAAAGTGTCAAGTGTAACTAACAAAAAAGTCCTATGATATCAATGTCTGAAATCTCTTTTGTTTCAATGCAAATCAAAAGGTGACTCAAATGCACAGAAAAAAAAAACATCTGCTCAGAATTTATGCAAAACCACAAGAGTTAGTAACAGCATCGTAGCAACATTGCAACCTTGCAATTTATAAGGGCATGGAAATAGCTTTTGATTATAGAAGCCACAAGAGTTCATCCCATAGTTACAGATTTAGTTATACTTCCACAAGGAATTAAGATCTAAGGATTAGAAATAAAAGAAAAGCTATATATCCATAAAGATGTTCCGAATGTCAAAATATAAAATAAAAGAAAATTTAAAACCATAATGGACATGACTATACCTTAATATGTTCGTAGAAATTTATAGATGGGAATGAAGAAAGACAGCAATGTGAATTAAACTTTGAATGATTATTCTAGATTTTTAGTATTATTTAAGAATATTAGTATTTATTCTATTATTATTTAGCAGTTAAATCAAATATTAATTCCCATTGCTGCATTTCTTCATCCCCCGAAAAAGAAAATTAAAATCAGTTTCACGCAAAAACAACTAACAGTCACGAAGTTAAATTTAGCAATCATGTCTAATTGAGTCAGTAAAGCAAGCAGGACAGGAGAGCTGACAGTTGGCTTTGATAAACCAATAAACAGGACACATTTGCTAATACTTCATTCAAATAAATGTGGTGACATACCTTGAAGTGACACTATAGATGTTCTCCAAGCAAGCACTCGAGTTTCTAGGATGGAAATATCAAGTGAGGAAGTAGCAAAAGATCCAAGATCAGAAAGCTGAATTGTAACAAGTGACTTGCTTTCTGGAGGTTGATTTGCCAATATTTGGCTGCTTCAGAACATTAATAACAAGAGATTATTAATGTTAAACTCAATACATGCAAACAAAGAATGTGCATCTTTGTATGTGCAATACCCATTAACCATTAAACAGACCTTTCTAATAAGTTACCTTAAAGAAACAGAAGCAGACTGTTTTCTGGCTATTGTAACACTTTTCTTGTTGTAGAAGTGACAAATAAGGCTCAAACCTGTTTGGTTTTCCACCTGGTATAGTAAACACCATTACAACTCTTTCCAAGTATACAAGATGCAGGATGGTTATAAGAATATAACAGGATGTTACACTCAAATGGATGGGAAGGGAGGGGGGGGGGGGATGTTAAAATAAATAAGCAGTTATCGTTAATGCTGTTTAAATCGCAGTAATAGCATCAACAGGCAAGAGAAAAATGTGAAATTGGACCTCTTAAAGTTAAAGACAACATTTCAAAGCATGTCATTCCTCACAAGATAAAATAGATGCTAGAATCTTATTCCAGAGTTGGAGATGAATATAAATAGATATCCTTTCGGAATGAGATCAAATTCATATGTGATTGATTCTTAGCTGTAAAACATACAGTTGGTAATCAGCAGCTTCGACATTTGTATGTAAAAGACCATAACGTAGAATGCAAGGGCTGAACCACCATAACCACTACCAACAGAGCTACATAAGCAATTGTCAGTTTACGCTCTGTTTGTTGTGAGGGAAAGTAGGATGGATGAGAGGAGAAAGATGAGACGCTTCCCTTGTTTGGCATGGTGGATAAAGACCCAAGAATGGAAGGGAAGGATCTTTTCTATCCTTCCTAAATCGTAATCTACAATCGTCCTAAATTGGGTGGATTGGTTGCATCATTTCCCTCCCTTGTTAGCCAAACAATCAGATGAATGGGTTCGTACCTCCATTTTACCCTATCCATCCTTCTTCCTCCCCATCCCACCTAAACAGAGACATGCATGTATGCAGTCAGAGTTCACAGATTAGCACCATGATGTATCGAATAAAAGGAATAGGCAACCAACTGCAAGTTGTTAAGAACAGCATGGGATGGTGAGGGCATAGGGTTGCCCATTGCTAGTCCACACGTGGATGAATAATGGAAGGCCTTGAGATCCCAAGCCTACAGAAAGGACTCCCTAATTTAAAATAACAGTAAGAAACAAATTGTTGTTTAAACTATAAAAAATGATTCAGGGATAAGCTTAAGCTAAAAGGAATGATTTATGAGCATGTTTTGGCACATGGAGATGACACCAGCAAGGGCGCGCATGCACACACACACCCCATAGGGAAAACCAGCTAAATAGAAAGTATAAACCTTGCAGCTGTTGGACAAAATCATGGAGCTCCTCGATGAAAATGGACCAGCCAATTGTAATTTCCCAATCACAAAAAGAAGTACGTCCAAGGAGAGCTCAGTTAGGGATATGTCCAACTGCCAATATGCAAGAACAAATATTGTTTACATTCTATGAATGGTAGGAGAATGAGCCGTGGAGAGAAATATCATCTCAATTGTCATTATTCTGACCTCTTTACTTCGGCAATAGAAATGAACTGGTGCTCCATGCTGAACAGTTTCTGAATCCTGAATGTGGAAAACTGAACGATAGAATGTACATATTTCAAGAGGGTGAACAAGTTCTCTCCTGCATAGAAGAGGAAATTAATACAAATCTGCATAAAATTGAAGATCAATTTGATGTAAAAACAAATTTAGGAGCATAGACTAGTATTCTCTTCGGAATTACTACTCACCACAAATTTCTTTGGGCATCAAAGTAATCAAGCAAAGCAATTGATGTGCTCATAACTCTGGTTTTATAATATAGAATCTGGAGATTAAGTTCGGTATTACTGATGCAGCCACGAAGAAGTGGAAACCTGTCCCTTGTATCTAAAAGTTCATGGACAATGGTCACAGAAACATGGTCAATTTTAATTTGAAGGCAAGGGAGACTTCTGCACTGCCCAGAAATTCTGCCTGCATCCTCATGCGTCCAAGGAAACTGATTACATACTTTAAACTTGAAAGGGTGTCCAGGCTTTCTAACAAACAACGGAACTCCATCAACAAATGCAACAGCTGAGTCACTCTTCTTATTTACCAGGTAAAAAGTATCTTTAACCAACTTATTGTATGGCTCCCAATCAATATCACTGTTGTAGCTTTCAGGCTCACAAGGAAGTATCCTCCAGAGTGACCAACCACTATCATTAGCACTGGAGATCTCAACAAAACCTGATCCAGAATGATAGTTCAATCGCAATGGTTCGCCAACATTGTTCTTAGCATGCAATGATATCAAGGAAAACCACAGAACTGATGACTTCCACATTCCTTGCTTATGGTGCTTGACCTACAAGTAAGTTTGAGCTGTGGTTACACTACTACATCACTTGTATCATGGTAGTTAAGTTTGAAGACAGTGCAAAAGGGAACCTATTAGTGTAATAAGAAATAAAATGAAGGATGAGTTTGAAAGTTTCCAGTATTACAGATCATTCCATTATAGAATGCTTCAACAACGTTATCCTCAGAAGTGTTCAAATGCATCCCTCCTCCTGAAGAAGAGGATTTGTGCAAGTGTTACACGATGGTTGGCTCCAGAATCAGGTTTAGAAGGGCGAGGGTGCCACATCAGTAAGTAATGCTGTAAAGCAATAGGACAAGACTCGCCCATCAACTGTCATGATTCAGAATTGAGCTGGCTGCCGGTGATATTTTCTACCCAGAGCTACACAGCTATACTCCCACACAAGTATGCAAAGTATCAATAACATCTCATAACTGTCCCCCAAAAAATTCACAACATTAGCACACTAGGGATCAGTACTGTGTACTCAAAAGAGCTCGTGCTCCAACTTCAGTCAGTGAAGATCACTTTCCCCATATCATTGAGTTTGGACCCAGTACAAAAGAAACATGTATATAACAAGTGGCTATGTGGTAATTATTATATAACCTTCTCGAACCAACTGATAGCACAAGAAGCATGAGGAAAGTAGAATTAAAATATAAATGCAAACTAGAATTAAATGATCGATGTATGGATATGGAACAATGGTTATTCAATGAAAAAACGGGCTACAATAAAATGAATGAATGCATAAAATAATCTCCAAAAAACGACATTTCTAAGCCTCAGATCCAAGGTGAGTATACAGTCATGGAACCTTATAAGATCCATTAAATGTTCAGTCCCCCAACCTGATTCTAGTATAGATTGCATAATTTCACATGGGCACCCATGTTTTAATGCCTGTACTTTTCCTTTTCTCCCCAAACAACATACGAAAAAGTGTGAAGGTTCTAATTGTTTGTTTATGCAAAGCAAAGCCTAATGTCACAGTAAGCAATAAACAGCACATGACTCCCAAAATTGTTGAACAAGGGCACAATATCTTCTGGAACAAAGAGCAAGAAAGCCACTGCTGCATGCTAGACAGACTATTGTAATAACCAAACAGGAAAGCATCTAAAAATTAAAGTTGTGTACAGAGCTATTCAATACACAGATACAAAATTAGCAACATCTAAACGCATACAACTCAATACAAAAATTATAAGATTCAAGAAATTGCCACAAATCAAGACTCTAAGCTCCTGAATTAAATGGAAATGTGAAATAATAAATTCTTACCCTAAAAAGTGCCTTCTCCCCTACAAGTGAATGATGAATAACACCAAACAAACTATACTTATTTTCCCTTTCTTCAACAGCAAAGTACAAGTGTTGATGCACATCTTGAATTGCCACAATTGCTCCTACACAACTCATGAATAACATTTAGTTCAGTTTCCCTTAAATCTGCAAAAGGTTAAAAAAAAATTTATACACATCATGTACCATCAGGAACCATAGCTTCCAAACAGTTGTCAGGTTCTTGGTTACTGGACAATCGCCTTCGTTTCAGGTCACTGCCTGTCTCTTTGTTGGATGCAGAGGAGAAGGATGAAACCATGGATAAAATCATCTGATATAAAAGGCAAGTTAGACTGAGATATCAAAAACAAGGCATGCATGCTCTTCCAGTGATAGAAGCACCGACAGTATGAAAATTGCAGCAAGTTATCCAAGGATTGCATTTTCAAAACTTGAAAGAAACAAAAGAAATTTAGCATTGCTCACCTGTATTTCAGGCAAGGATATTGTCATTTCAAAATCTGAAATAGAACCCATGCCAACCCAAACCTGATTTGATTTATGATCATTCTCATGCTTTTCAGCTGATATAGAGGCAACTAAATTATTCAACATTTTGCTCTGATGACTTCCATGATTTTCATTTTCTACATAATTTCTATGAACTTGAGAAAAGATCACCATCCTGGAAAGGTTAAATATGAATTTCCTCAGCAGATTTGCAGATTCAAACTTCATATGGACATCAACCTCAATCACAAGTTCCTGAAAACCTCCTACACAAATGAACTAATTATTCAAAAGCAATATGTGGCATAAGTATCACATATAAGAAAAGGAAGGACACTATACCAGAGCCATCTTCAACAACAAGAGTAAGAGAAAACTGAGACACGTCTATGGTGGAAGCTTCAAGCCATTCCCATTTGGTTTGTCGGGTCATATGTAGCGTCTCTTGGGCCTCATTTTCAGCATTTTCAGCTTGTTTAACAGAAGAACTAATGATTGATAAGAGATGTTTCATACGTTGGAGATATGAAACAACACACCGAAAAAACATTGTTAATGCTGCTGTTTCAAGGACAAGAACGCCACCCTGTCCAATAGCATAATGTCTCATTCCCATTAGTAAACAACAGATATGAACATGCATAAGTCAGGAATCAGATAAGAGCTTCAAAACATAAACTAATAATTCAGCGCTACAAAAGATGTGCAAAAGTCTATAAATTCATTGAATGAGCAAGTAACAAAAGAAGATATAGCATCTGTGCAGTTCAGGATATTAGCACCTTTATTCCCCAAGAGATTGTCTGAAGATTTCTCCCAACTTCAAGCAATGCGGTAAGCTTATTGAATTGATTTGGCCCAACCAGAGAATTCTTTAATGAGCCCTTTGCCACAAAAATTATACCAAGTGTAACATTTACGAGAATCCATTGACTTGGGGATGAAGCTGTGATATCTGTAGCAAAATCTGACTTCTGAGTGAATCTAGAGGATTGAGCAGTTGATGTTTCACACTCACTGATCAAATGGGCATTGTCCACTGTTTGTGATGTATTACCACTTGAAGAAGTTTTACCAACCGAGTTATTCAAACTATTGTGAGGTTGACCCAGCCAAAATGTAAATGTGAAATCAGAAAGAAATATTTCATATAATCCACCCTCAGTTTGCTGCAGCAAGTTTCTAACTACAGAGTGATCAAAACTTTTTAGCATGTGATCCGGATATCTAGAAATTACAAACTGAATTCCTTGCAAATCACAGAGAATTTTCAATTTGTGCTCTTCCAAAGATACCTCTACGTGAGTTTGATGAACAGAAATCAAAATTCCACAATCAGGCAAATCATGCCCAGCCATTTGGTTGCTCATAGCAGCATATGTTTTTACAGAACTTCCCTCCTTATCATCTATCCTAGAATTCTGAAGAATTACATCCATCGACTTGAAGTTGAAGGTTCCAGTAGTTGAGACCAAAGTGCTATTACAAATCAAAGCTGCTCCTTCAGCACTAATTTCATCATTCTCAAGTTCATTGAACACCATATTTTGCCTCACAAAGTTTTGAAGAGGCATAAAACCACTTATATCAAAGCTCCTAAAAGCATATGAAAGCGAAACTGTTGAAAGCAAACCTGCAACCACCTGGATAGAGATTATATGACGCGGTCATGCCATTTGAAAAAAACAAGTGCAAAGACACGAGGTAACTTCAAAATACAATATCTTTCTTTTGCATTAAGCAAAGGGAAAAAAAAATACTACGATAAAACTTTCAACTATTTTAAGTATTCTTCCTTCAGAAGCAAAAAGAAAAAGCGAATGGGAGTTAAAATACCAATGCCATGGCAGGTCTTTACAACAATTAGGGGATTGTAGCCTTTTTTTCTATCTCATGTTACTACATGGTAGCATCAATTGTGTTGACCTTTAGGTTACACATTTATGTTTTTATATATTTTGATGATAACAGTAAAACGAAAATTGGACTAATAATATGTTTGATTGAGAACAAGTGTTAAACAAGTTTTACATAAAGATCATATCAACAACTATGACGGATTTCATGAAGAAATTGAAATCCAAAAAGAAAGCAAGGTGAAGACTTGGAATTTAAGTGTTCATTTTAGTGCTTTATGTAAATCTATATATCTTATCTTGATAGCACAATTAAAATCAACTCACACACTTCACTATATATACACTTAAAAGGATTGATTAAAAACCTAATAGACGGTTCTAAGAATTCACCTAGGCTAAATCTATCAAAACTAGAATTCTATATGAATTGGTCGACCGTTTCAGCCGTCAATAGGGCTGTAACAGCTAGTTTTTGCTATAAACATATATATATATGTATATGTATATGTATATGTATATGTATATATACATATACATATACATATATATACATATATATATATACATAGCTTGTCTAATTGTAAAATTAGTTAGAGAATCCGAGCATATATCATATACAAGCTATTTTATAAGCGAAACAACTTTTAAACCATAAATCCTTAATTATACTTATATTTGCGCAATCAAACCTTCATAATCTAGTACAAGAGTATACACTCTCATTTTCACTACACTTAAACACTTTCTAATCCTATAAGTACTATCTTTTGAGATATTGAGATACTAGAAGTTTCAATTGTAATATCCACTTGATAACAAAAATCACTTATAAACCTTTGAGTTAGGAAAAAACTCTTGGTTTTGGTGAAGTATTTTCACCAACATAAAAATCTTGAACAAGGCATATCTATAAGTGGAAGAAAAATCTTGAAGAAGGAATATCTTCAAATGGTGTAAAAATCTTGGTATGGATTCATCAAGTGGTCATACTCTAAAGCTTGGACAAGGTAAAGAATACAATACTCAAGTACGGTTTGGTACTTAAGGTGTGGATGTAGACTTGCCAAACACATTAAAAATTAAGTTTGCAAATTCTCTCCCTTACCTATTTATTTTAAGCACTTTAATAATATTGCTGGTTATTGTATTTATTTGAATTAATTTGTATTATTTGTTAATATTAGTGATACACCTAATTCACCCCCCCTCTTAGGTGTTATAGTTTCCTTAATCCTAGAACAACAAATTGGTGCTACCATCACCACAAGGTCATCATGTCAAAACCCAGAAAGCAATGGTTGTCATATCACCAATGCAACTATTAAATACCACGTCAAAGTCAATAAAGTTTATGTCCTTAGTAACAAAACAGTCCATTCAGCTCTCCTAGGAACATCCATCAACAATTCATTGGCAACAATGTCCTCTCTCATTATTTTGAGACAAACTATTTCAACTGTCCTTATAGCATCTCCAACTTGAAAATTCATTCTTTAAATTTAAAGGCCTTAAAAGAATAAAAGGGAGGTCAAGAAGGTGAAAAGCCAATGAGTGCACAGAGAATTGGCTCAGGATACAACTAAATGCATAATATTTCAAGTACTAAAATTCAAGGTGTTGGCATTTAAACATGTGCTTTGATCAATTCCCTATAGCTACTTCTATTCAAGAAAAGTAAAAGAACACAATCACCTGAAAGAGAACATACAACTCATCCATATATGATATAATATGGAATCCCCGAAGCCGTCACAGAGAAAGTTGTTGAGAAAGCAATGACAGTCGTGCTAAACGTATATACAAACTCCCTGAAACAAAAATCAAGACAAGATTGATGCTTGGTTAGTATATTAAGAAACAGTATCAAAGAGGGATTAAAAATGTTCTTTAGTGCACTGTTATCTTCTTCATCAAAAAACTAGAAGGAAATATCCATCAGATGCACAGTATTCTACTTTTTAAAATCTTTAAGCACCTCATGTTGTTCGTTATTAAGCTAGATATTTTGCTCTTATATGCTTTTGGACTTCAAAGAAATTGAATACATGCAAAGAAAAAGAGCAAGAAAAAAATCCTCAGATGGTATTCTGTGATGCCGATGTCTTTTTTCTTTCAAGACAGTTCATCCAACAGGCAACCACACATCTAATTCCATGAATACCCAGGATAGGAATAATAAAAGAATGAGACAGCCCTCCCCCATGTTGAGCAGAAAAGTCATGGGAGCAATTATTTGAAAAAGAAGAAGGTTCCTTGATTGTAAATGATGTGCAAGTAATGGAAAGCAGAGACGCTTGAGAAAACAAGAATAAATGTAACTACTTAACAATTAAAACAGATAATAACAAGGGAAATGGGACCAAGAAATCAAGGTGTCCAAAGTCCCTGGTATGGGAAAATGAAATTCAAATGGAAAGGCCAGAATCCCCTACCTGAAGAATGATAACCGAGCAGCTATTGGCTTCATTGAAAAGATTTGGTTTTGTTCTCTTTCTGATGAATTCCCCTTGTAAATATCGAAACCACTAATCTTGAAGTAAGAACCAAGTGAAATCCATCCCTCAGATGCATACTTTTCATTATCTGGTTTAGGAATTTCAATTATCTGAGGCTCTCGCAATTTGTGGCTCTCTGGTTCTGCACCATCAGATTCTGACCATCCAGTTAATGCCAAATCCGATTTTGAGGTTGGCCATACAACAACCTCAATATTTTGGATATCAAAACCAAGTTGAAAATCATCCTGATTCGTGTCTTTATCCCCACTGTTAAGTCCAACCTTTCTCGGTGTCATTTCAATACAAGGACCAGTTACAAAAACTCCAAGTTCAATATGTTTCTCCGGAAGCATTCTAAGAAAAGTCAATTTCAGTCTATTAGAATACAACTCATATTTATCTTCCCAACTAATTTCTTCCTGATTTTCAATGGTTGGAGGAAAATTCAGAAGTACAGTTGCCCTCCCAGTGTTCTCATTCAAATTTAGAGCATGCTGTATCTGGCCAAGCAGTATAGCCAATGACAATACTGATGAATACCCCAAAGCTAAATTTAATTTCCCGGCTGTCAAACTGCATTTCCAAAACCCAGAAACTGGTTTCTTCAGGTTTGGATCCATCAAACAGTTTTTAATCTCACAAAGAAGCCATGGAGTTTCAGAATATGCAATCTCGTTATCCTTATATCCCGCAGAAGATTTTTGCCAAGCCAACCACATTTCTCCCATAAGTGTCTGCAAATATGGATTACAGGTTCCTTCAGCTGGATTTGCAACACTGGTTTCACTAGTTTGTGAAGGAAGAAATACTTGTGCAGGCTTACCCATCAGGATAGTTTTTAATTTATCAACACTCCCTTTCCGACGTACTTTTTTTTGAACTAAAAGGATTCTTTACACTCCTATCCACAATTGCAGTCTCCATAACAGAAGAGGACTTAACCTTCAGCTTCCCACAGGAAAGAGACAAAGACTGTTCAAAAACTTCATCAACATATGCAAGTAACAGCATATGAATTGATAGACTGAATGAGTGTATATCAGAATATGAAATCCCTGTATGGGACTCTATTCTTTCATCAACATTCTTGTGCTTGCTTGTTGAAGAAAAAGTAACTAAAATCTTTCCAAAGTTTAGCAGGAAGCAATATCGGGAGCTGTAATCTTCAGAATTGTTTCCCGGATTCCAATCAAGTTTTGGTCGTTGAAAGAAAAGTATAATAAAATAGAAACAATGTAAAATTGGGAGCAAAATCTTGTACATAACATTCCAAATGACTATGAATACTGAAAGGATCTTGGAGAAAACATTGACTTGTTTATCCATTGAAGATTCTTTGAAACTATTTTTACCATTTTGAATGTTTGAGACTGCTCTGTATCGTGCTATCCGTCGTGCCTGGGCAATAGCTTCAGCTGGCAACTCCTTCTCTATGCCGGAAATCTCCCCCCAATTGTGTTTGACAGAATTCAGAAACATTTTGTCCTCAGACAACTTAATAACAGACTTTTTTAATAAGTTGTCAGCAGAATATCCTAGCAGAGACAGCAAATACTCATATGCATTTTGATAACGTAGCCAGAGGCAAATGAAATCAACTAATTTATGCAATGATAATCTGGGAGAGGAAGGGACATATCCTAATCTGTTTGCAGCTAGTTTCCATAGTTGTCTACCACTTCTGACATGTTTTCGTTCTTTCGTTGATAGTTTACCAAAAGCTGACAAAACAAGGAGATCAAGTGGAGAAAACAACAGACTTAATTTTGGAACACGGATATTAAAGTCTGCCACCCGAAGGTCATTTAATTTAATGCAAGAAAGCAGATCTGTGAAAGAAGAAATGTGGTTTATCTGATCTTCCATCTTATACGCAAACCCAAAACCTCTAAAATCCATAACAAAAGAAACCACTTTTAGAGGTTTAAAAACTGCACCAACAACCCCTCTTAAAAGACACCCAGGGTCAGAGTGCTCAGATTCTCCATTAAAATCCTTTAGTTCCAACAAAAAAACTACAGCATCATTCAAGTCGGGAAACTGCACTCGCAGATTAGTATCGGAAATCTGTAAGTGGCAATGTTTGAGAACAAGATTCAACAGAGAGGTTTTAAACCAATTCCTTGAAGGTGGGTTAAGCAAGATCCTCTCCAGCACATCATGCAAGGCACTACCCTGATGTACACAAACCAACATCTTGGTGATTGTAAACGGGCATTACCAATAGAAAAAAGTAAACAGGTATCCACTAGCTCAATCAAGCTGAATTAGCAACAAAAAGACGCACTAAAAAAATTTCTTCTTTGCATAAATGAATTAGTTTCATTTCCAAACAAACTCAGCAACATAGCCAAGACCTGATACAAGTTAAAATACTAATACAATCACTAATGAATTGAATCAACCAGATAGAGATACAAGGCAGGTATTCCATGCGAGCAGGTATTCCCCAAAATAAAAAAAACAATTACACCACAAAACAAATACCCAATACACACACGAAAAATCTCAGTGATCCTACTGAATCATAATCAATCAAATCACTAAACAAGGCATCACTTAATTGAGCTAATTTTAGATCTCTTTATACACTCTCTAAGCAGCAAAATGAACAATAAAATACCTCAGGATCAAACCCGGCAACCGCCTTCTTCTTTTCCTCACTCAATTTCCTCGCCCTTCTCAAACTCCCCTCCTCCTTCACTTCCCTATCAAAACAAAACAAAACCAAAACACAATAAATTCACACTCACGTTAAAATCAATCACAACATAAACCAATAAAATAACTTACCCGGCTAAAAGAGTGATATTGACACCGCGAATTCCAATTTTGCAAGCAGGGGAAGACCAATTGGAGAAGCGAAAACTCAAGTGATCAACGGTGACTTCTTTAAATTTAAACCGAGAGGATTCGGATTCATTATTGAGAGCAGAGACATCGAATTTTAACTTCTTTGCGGTCAATTCAGAGTTGATAAACCCTAATTGGAGTTCAATTTCCGGTTCTTCTTGCAACCACGGCCGCAATAATGACACCAGTCGCCGGTGAACGGCGTCGTGGAAGAACATAACGGCGGTGGTTTACAGTTAGTTGAGTGAAGTTTGGGTAAGGAATTTTTTAAGTTTTGTTGGCGTTTTAATACGTGTCATGAGAATCAGGCACTGAATTTTATAGTGAAAAGAGCAGGAGCACACGTGTTATTGAATTCTTCTTTGGAAAACCTCAATTTAACCCTTAACATAATACCTTATCATCAATTGAGTCCCAGATCGTTTTATTTTTTTTTTATCAATTTTATAATATAAGTGATTGACATTAGACAATTTTCACCCCCTTTACCTATATATTGCTAGTGAAGGTTAAAATATCTTATCCAGTTTTCACTTGTTAGTTAAAACAAACCAATTAAAAGTGTTTAGCCGTGGATCAAATAAAAAAATATCTTTATATCAAGGATAAAAAAATTTAAATATAATATTATTTTAATCTTTTTTATATATAATGAGATAACGATTTATTGGATCAACTAGATTCAATTCAGGTTAATTTTACTAAATTCGAGACCCAGGTTATGTATCTGGTTGTGCTTAATAACTTTTTTAATCTATTTTTTATTTGATTATATGATAATAAAAATCGACATGTACAAGAAAGCTAGCAAATAAAATTTAAGGAAAAATATTCATCGTGAAAAGCCACACAAAAAGAGTGTTTCCTAATATTATAAAAAGAATGTTATAAACTTATTAAAAACAAAAAAAAAATTCAAATAATATCCAAAAATATTTGGTGGTCAAATAAAATTTAAAAAAACACCATGAAAAACTGTAAAAAAAAGAAAGATCACTTGTGAATATAATTAAAAAAGTCTGTGATCATAGTAGAAAGCAATTGAAAATTTAAAGGTATGTGATAGAAAAATCCCAATTTAATTTTTTTAAATTTATTTTAATGAAATGAGATTAAAGATGTAGAAAAAAAGCAACAAAACATGTCAGATGTATGGGCTTATACGCATGGCCCATAAATAATAAGGTCAAACGCACATGTCAAGCTTTATTTTTTTCTTTTCATGGTAAAGGGCGGACGACACATCGTCCACCTCTTTTTATTTTTATTTTTTAAGTCGAGTCACAAGTCACTTGCTGGTTTTGACTCAATCACCTCAAAGGCTGAAAACTCAGGCTTCATCCACTAGCCCTAGAAAATCCATTTTCCACCTAAAACTATCTTGAAAATTTTTTTACCCTCATTTATGTATGTATTTTGAAAAAAAACTACAAAAATCCAAAAAAATATGTCTTTTCAATAATTTTAGCTATTTTAATCATTTTGTTATTTTGTTATTTAATTTTTGTGTGTCAAAATATCTTGAAAATCATAAAAACAATACAAGATGCAAAAAATAATACAAAGAATAGCTAGGGTTTGAAATTAGTATGCAAAATTGAGTTTGAGAATTTTTTGTCCATAATCAAGGTTTTAATTAAAAAAGAACTTGATTTGATTTGATTTGGCTAAGAGCAAAATAAATTTAAAAGTTAAGAATGATTTTAAAACAAATAGCCAAATTAAAAATCAATGAAAGGTTTAATAGAAGAAGAAAATTAAAATTGAAAGTTAACTTGATCAAAATTATATAATTTTGAGAACAAGAGATGAATTTGCAACATGTTGTTAAATCTAAAGGTTTAAATTGATTCATTAGGGATATAATTGAAAAAACAAAGATGATTTAAGAAAAACGGAATGAAATTGGAAAGAATTCGAAATCCAAGGACTGTAATGAGAATAAGAATGTTTGTCTGAAGTTTTATTTAAGTCCATTTCAATCCATTTAATTTAATTTAGTCCACTTAATTCATTTATTTCAATCCAATTAAGTCTAATTGAACTGATTTAATTCAATTTAGTCCTAAATTAATTCCAGACATTTAAACCAGAGATTGCAATCTTCCATGGCCAAATTCATGAGCAATTAAACCAAAAATCCCAGCATTAAATCCATATTTTAATCTCCCCAATCCCATATTTTCAGCCCAAATCCTCAATTAAAGTCCCAAATTGATCTCTTTATATCAATTCCCACAATCTGGCATTAATTGACTTCCCAAATCCTACCATTTCTCTCCTTCAAAAACCAACAGAGCCTCCCATTCATCAACACAGAGCGTTCACCATACACTGCATATACCGGAAATTCCCCAGCCTCCATCTTCAAACCTGCCACACGAACACCAACAACTCCTTCCACAACCCCTCTCAACAAAGCCAACAGCCTTCCTCCCGTAACCATCACTGCACGCACACGCACACGCACACGCACACAACAGCCAGCCATCCCCGCCCAAAACCATTACCTTCCCTGTCAAAAACAAACTCAGCAGCCCTCTCTAATGCATCAGTCCCCATCATATAATGATGGGATGAGACAATCGAGTTTAAAGGAGTAAAAGGAGAGGAGCTGGTGACTTTGTTTTGCCAATTTAATTCACTCTCTTGCAGGTCATAAATGGCGATATTCTCGTATAATGAAAAAATAAATAAAAAAAACAAAAAAATAAAAGAAATATAAAAAACCAATGAAAATATTTGGGCCAAAGCCCAAATCATTTTAAGGCCCGCTAAAATAATAATTGGGTTCAAAGCCCAACTTGCATCATCAAAGTTCAAATCCCAACCTTTATCATTTATATGGGTCCTGTTCTTAACAACTTTGACATAATCTCTTTTTTCAGGGGTAAATATCATTTTTAACACGTCTTCTTTTTATAAGAGACCAATATTAAAATATCAAAAAAAAAAAAAAAACAAGTCTCCTTTTCAGGAAACCAACATAAATGTTTTTTGAATAACCAAAAATACACAATAATAATTTTTATGTGGCTAATGACTAAAATATGATAAATGATTGCAGTTTTTTTTAGGAATAGTGTGCTATCAATACCTAATTTGGTGTGTTAATGGGTTGCTTCCACTTCCTCTATTTAATTAAACAATTAATAATAATAATTTACACGAACCTCGTGATCATGTGATGATACCTAAAAACCAAAGAAATTGAAAAAAGAATTTGGACCGAGAAATAACCTTGTACTTAAGAACCTAAAGTATACGAATGACGCCACGAAATCAATTAATCTTTGATAGGTCGGTATATGATTTTTATCTTTATAAAGAAAGGTTGTTCGCAACAAGCAAAACAAAGAAAAAAAATCTTATTTCTTCAAATCATCATAGCTGCCGAAACTTACAACCATAAAAGTAATATATAGACGCTTCTAAATAATCTTAATGGACTTCTTATAGGTTGCAAGCCAATGAGCCCTATCTAGTAATCAACTAATACAAGTGTAATATTAGAACAAACTCTAAAACAATGTCTAATGAGCCAAAACAAACCCAATTTAAAATAAAATCCAAAGATAATAATATTCCAACGCTAAAAAAAAAAACATCATAAAACAAATTTATCTTGCTTGAAATCCCCATGCATAGTTGAAACTCCTCATTTGCTTTCTTTAGAGGCTTTACCAACACTTTATGCTCAAATTAGTTAGGAAACTTTGTTTTTAATTGTTGGAATTTTCACTCTTAAATTACCTCCTTTTAGTCCCATTAATGTGCTAAGAAATCTTGTAAAATAAGAAAAAGAATAACAAAAGAATACTAAGTTTCATTGTCACCACATACATTCCATAATAGATATAGAATCTTTGCAAATAATAGATAATAGTTACTGCCATAAATGTTTTCTTGTTTGATATGAAATCCTTGTAGAATATGTAAGTCAATAACTGCTACATATGTTTTCAAGAGTATTAAGTTGTATTGACTGAAATTCATAATATATAAGGAAACAATATTTTTTTAATTTTCGCACATTTTTCTTAATAAATTTTTATCATGGCTTCAAACATGTTATTATTTTTTTTTATCTAAATGAATTAGAAGGCTAACAAGTATTATAGAAAAGGTAGGATGTCTACTTTACAACTCAATTAGAATATAAGTAGAATTTCTTTTATATATCTATATATATTCCAAGATTCAAATTGACAAATTTGACTTTATCAAATTCCAAATTCGTATGTAATGGTATTAAGACCTAAAAATCAGGTAAGTGAGATATGTTATAGGTGTATTTGGATGGTTATAAGCCTATCTCGAGGTTTACAATATATATATGTTATACGAACTTACTCATGATCCTTTGCATGTAAAACCTAATTGCTCATACAATTTAGGGTTCTTATTCGAGGGGATACACTTGGCCAAGTTAAGATTGTTTATTTTGGTTTTATTTTCTTTGTTAAAACCACTTCATATTATGTTTTTATTTTTCCAACAATATAATAAAAAGTAAGGAGCTTCCATTAATTGTGTGTGTGATTGTATAATCAATATCCCTATCTAGGGAGGGCATGCGTTGCCCTTTAAATATTTTTCCTCGCATATTCAACGACTATAGACAAGAATTAAAGGGAGAAAATTAAACTGAAATATTTACAAGTCAGATTCCAACAAAATGGCTAAACCATGAACCATGATTTAGTCTTTTAGACCAAGTCAAAGGTTAGATATATATGCTTTGTACGTAGTTTACAAGATGAATCAACAACTTTTGTCTCTTTTTAGCTAGATCTTACAGGCACCCTTGTTTCAACACCACAAATTATCCCGAGCTCTCCGTTTTAGCACCCTGATGATAGATAACATGCAGTCCTAATTAAATTCATTATCCTTTTTTAAGTTTAACACACCCTGGTGGTCGTCCTTATAAGCTACCAGGACTGTGATTTGCATAACTAAGCATGGGCTACATGGCATTGGATTTATTTGGGTTTAATTAGTTTTACTATTACAGCCTAATGAGATTAGCCTTTGGATCTGTTACAACAAAAATGATGTAAATCTGTTGGTAAAAAAAAAAGGGTCTACCACAAATTTTCATATCATCAACAGTTAGGAATAAACTGATAATACTGTCCTCTATAGCACCTTCTGTTTTCTCCTTGCTTTCGGTTTCCTCCATACCTGGTCATCCTCTCCATTCTTTACTTATTATATTGCTGTTCTTTCTTTACCTTGTGTAAAAATCAAAACATAAACTCTTCAATGTTAAAGAAAGGTTCGAAACGAGGGAGCTCATCAAGAGGAGGGCGCATTTTTTATGAAGAGAATAGCTTGCTTAAATTTAGCAGAATCAAGAAAACTAATCTTCCTGCTGATAATGATGATGACTTTTTCAATACAAGAAATAGCCAGGATCAGGTTGTAACTCCCTCCAACTCGAGTTCGCCTTATAATATTGTCTCTCCGGTGGAGAAGTCTCCAAGGTCCTCTCAGAGGATCACCAACATTCCTTTTGAAGACAATGATGATAATTTCTCTCCTAATGTGCTAATGGGGTCATTAGTACGAGAAGAGGGTCATATTTATTCATTGGCTGCATCCGGTGATCTTCTTTATACTGGTTCTGATAGCAAGAATATAAGGGTTTGGAAGAATCAGAAGGAGTTTCCAGGGTTTAAATCGAATAGTGGACTGGTTAAAGCAATTGTAATTTCTGGTGCAACGATATTTACAGGCCATCAAGATGGGAAAATACGGGTATGGAAGGTCTCATCCAAGGATCCAAGTATTCATAAACGTGTAGGGACCTTACCAACTATGAGGGATTACTTCAACAACTCGATGAAAACAAGTAATTATATTGAAGTTAAACGCCACAAGAATGCGGTATGGTACAAACATAGCGATGCAATTTCATGTCTTAGCTTGAGCGAAGATAAGACATTTCTTTATTCATCATCATGGGACAAGACTTTTAAAGTTTGGAGAATATCCAATTCTAGATGCCTTGAATCAGTCATTTCTCACGATGATGCTGTTAATTCAATCGTTGCCGGAAACGACGGCCTAGTCTTTACAGGATCAGCGGATGGAACTGTCAAGGTTTGGAGGAGAGAATTACAAGGGACAGGAACCAAACATTTCTTTTCACAAACGTTGTTGAAACAAGAATGTGCCGTTACGGCAGTGGCGGTTAATCCTAATGCCACAGTTGTCTATTGTGGCTCATCAGATGGGCTTGTTAACTTCTGGGAACGTGAAAAACATATGTCTCATGGTGGTGTTTTAAGAGGTCATAAATTGGCCATTCTATGCTTAGTTACAGCAGGGAGCCTCCTGTTTAGCGGCTCAGCTGATATGGGAATATGTGTGTGGAGGAGAATGGGAAACGATCACATATGTTTGTCATTGTTAGCAGGCCACAAAGGACCTGTCAAGTGCTTGGCTGCAGAGAAAGATCACGAGTCCGCGCCGAACGAGAGGCGATGGATTTTGTACAGTGGCAGCCTTGATAAGTCTGTAAAGATGTGGAGAGTATCTGAAAACGCACCACCAATGGCATGGAGAGGCTGTGCTAGTAGTGCTCCTACCTCCATGCCAAGTTCACTGCCAGCAGCTACAAGCTTCCCAGCTCAGACCAGGAATATTAACGATATTCGCAATTAAAAAAAAAAGAAGAAGAAGAAGAGAAAAAAAGAGGTTATGTATATGTCATTCGTTACCTTAAAAAATGAAATTGGAAATTTTCAATTCTTTCACCAATTCAGTTGTTTTTGCAGTCAGATCAAATAAAAATATTGATGAGTTCTTACAGATTGCTTTCCTTTATAATTAATTAATTTCACAGCTTTCTTTTGCAATTTATTTTAATCAGTGACAAGATTACGCTTACCTTTGCTTTAAGTATAATATAAGAACTTAAACATTTTCTCATAACCAATAAAATCGTTCAGGAAAAGGAAAGAATATAGCAAAACATTGTCAATGAAAGCTACTGATGGAGACTTTGCCTCTGATTAATGAGTAGCTGTTCTTTCTTTTTTTATGAAAGTTGATATATGATCGATGCATCAGAGGGATGCCTTTCAGAACCTGTGAGAAATGTGAACCAAACTAAATGCGTGAAGATTCCTTACACCGAAAGCATTGTACGTATTTGATGATGAGCTTTGATAGAATCTTTTGTTTAATTTGTTCTTTAATTGAAGTGCAAGAAACTTCCATGCCTGAGCTCCATATGGAATTATATTTATTTTTTCTAGTTATTTAATTTGTGGTTTGGATTGAGGATAATCTGACGAGCGCCCAGCAGCCTAAATACTCAAAGATTGAATTTTATGCCGAATTGAATGATTAATTATGCTTTAATGACAGCCAGGAAAAAAAGAGCATAGAATATTACTGTATGCAGATGCTTGTAATAGTGATAAAAATTGTTTTTAAAAATATTTTTTTAAAAAAATATATTAAAATATATTTTTTTAATTTTTAAGATTTAATTTTAATATTAGCAAATGAAAATGAAATAAAAAAATATATATTAATTTATTAAAAAAATTAAAATTAGATGAAACGGCTAATGTTCTGTTTTATTTTTATGTTTCAAAAGTTTTTTTAAAAAAATTTAAATTTTTTTTATTTTTTTATTTTAAATTAATATTTTTTTATGTTTTTTGGATTATTTTGATATATTAATATCAAAAATAATTTTTTAAAAATAAAAAAATATTATTTAATATAATTTTAAATAAAAAAACTTTAAAAAACAACAACTACAATCATTTTTTTTAGACGAAGTCAAATATATGCTGCTTCATTTATTTGTATGGTCCATATTTATTGGCAGATAAAGTTCCCAGCTAAGGTCACAATGATGTGATATTTTGCTTTTTTTTTAAAAATGAAGATTTTGGCATTATTAAGCAACTTTTAAAAGAATGTACAAACAGTATCCTATGGGTTTTAATTGTTCTTCAAAATTATCAATATGCTGAGCTTAATACTCCTACTTATAAAGGATTGATTTGATTACTATAACAACTATAAGAGTAAGAGGTTAACTTAACCATAAGATATAAACGAGCTCCATTTTAACTTAAATCACTCATAAACTATAAATTATTAAAATCTAAAAATAATTAAGCTACATCAATTTATTAAATTGAATCCTTAATTTAACTTTTAAAATATTTTTATTTATTGTCTAACATATTTTTTACTCTGTTAAACAAATACTAATAATATTTAAAATATATTAAGTTTTATTAAAAATATAACTCATAATTTTTTTATTCATGTTTGTATTGTTGATTTAAATTCATGTCATATATAAGGGAGAACTATAATTCATCAACTTACTGAATGCGTAACCATCTTTTCTTTTACAAAGTGTGACGCGTGTGGATATGTAATGGTCGTTTGTTTTTTCTTTTTTCTTTTTTTTCTCTCTTTCTCTCTTAGCAACTAAAATATACCATTGTACTCCTTATTGTTTGATTTTTAATTTCAGTCATTATTATTTTAATTTCTTATTCTTTTTATAATTTGTTTTTCAATTTAGTAATTCAAATACAATTTCTCATATGTTTTGTTTTTCATTTTAATTCTCATTTTTTAATTTCTTTTTTCATTCTTATTTATTTTATAGATGTTTTTTCTAATTTAGTCCTTCAATTTTAATTTGTGTATATGATGTTTTTCGATTTGGTCTTTCTACTTTTGATTTTTTATTTTTTTCCTTGGCTCTTTTATCAAAGTTTTTATAGTTTTAAATTTTATTTTTCAAATCAAATTTATGAATTTTTTTCAATATTAATAATATTTATTTTAGTTTGGTCCTTTTTCTTTTGATTTTTTTTCTTTGCCTTTTTGTCAAAGTATTTATGATTTTTAATTTTATCATTCAAATCAAGTTTATATTTTTTGTTATTTCAACAACAACAACAATAATAGTTATAGCTTTTAATTTTATCATTCAAATCAAATTTATGAATTTATTTCAATATTAATAATATTTATTTTAGTTTGGTCTTTTTTTTTAATTTTTAATTTGTTTCTTTTTCTTTTTAATTTGTCAAAGTTTTTATGATTTTTAATTTTATCATTCAAATCAAGTTTATAATTTTTTTTTATTTCAACAATAACAACAACAATAATAGTTATAGCTTTTAATTTTATCATTCAAATCAAATTTATAATTTTTTTTAATAGTAATAATATTTTTTTCAGTTTGATCTTTTTCCTTTTGATTTTTTTATTTGTTTCCTTTGCTCTTTTGTCGAGTTTCTGTAATTTTTAATTTTATCCCTTAAAATAAGTTTATGATATTTGTTATTTCAATAATAATAATAATAATAATAATAATGGTAATTGTAGTGGTTGTAATAATAATAATAATAATAATATTAATAGTAATAATTAAATTTTTATATTTTTTGATAATTTTAATGTGTTAATATTAAAAATAATTATTTTAAAATTAAAAAATATTATTTTAATGCATTTCAGAGTAAAAAATATTTTAAAAGACAATAATCATCACATTTTTAAATACTGGTGCATGAAATAGAAAATTTAAATATTAATTTAACAATGAACGAGGATATAAGAAAAAAAAAAGGGCTTAAGGAATCGGTTCAAACTCAGGTTACTTTGGATATATATTTTTTAAATTTTATTTAAATTAAAACTTCATGTGTATTAATGAAGAACATAAGAATAAATAAAGATAAAAATAAAAATAAAAATAAAAATATCTAGGAATAAATATTTGGGTCAGAAAGATCCCAAAGCAGGCGGCTCAGAGAAAGAGTTGGAGAAAAAGGGTGCGGAAATCCCGTGCGATTCAACTTGGTCTCCGTAACATAGCCATCGCCAACCTACCCACCCTGCTAGTCTACCCTATACAAAAAGTAAAAAAAAAAACACATTCCCAAGCAGGAAACTGAAAAAAACAGTAGCAGTAGCAATCAAATACCCACCACAGCACAATATTCTCTCTTCTGGGACCTCTTTTATTGCGGTGGTGTGTGAAAATGTTTTTAAAAAATTGATTTTTTTTTATTTAATATACTTGAAAAATATTTTTACCACCATTGCCGCAATGTAAACCAGCTCTTCAAGCGTTGGTGGTGGTGGTCCCATCCATGGCCCTACCAAACCCTACATTTATCCCCCGATTCCACCACCACGATGTAAAAGACAAAAGTTTGTGTCCCCCACCACCACCACCCTCACCTTTCTTCCAATAACACAAGAAACCAGATGCCCCCCTTGCCCTTGCTAATGCTAATAATAACACCTCCACACCTTGTTATAGCCTTTCCTTCATACATGCACATGGCAGTTCCATGTGCATGATAATAATAATGAATGAGCTTACAGTGTCATTAAACCAAAGCATCTTCTTCTCTTCATTTCTTTGAGTTCTTATTGCCCTGTCCTTGCCTGGTTTTCTTCCTTTACTTCTCCAACGCATCTTCCTTCTACCCAAACACCACCCTCTTCCCTTTTCCACTTCTCCCAAAAACCTGTCCTCTTCTCCTAGCCTCCAATCTTGAAACCCAAATTTCCCTTTCCATCATCTCTTCAATTTCCCTCTTCTCACAAGCAAACTCATTATTCACCCACTTTCCCTTTTCCCTCGTCTTTTTTTCATCTTTTCCTTCCAAATCAACTCAATAGCCCACACTTTTTCCTTACCACTCACTTTATTCCTCAAAACCCAACAACCCAACAACCCAAACTAAAACAAAAACCAAGAACATGTTTCCTCTTCTTGTTTTTGAAGTTAGGGTTTCAATTTGATCTACAAATTTACGAAAATGCCACCAGACACTGAAGATGGAGTTCAATACTCATTCGCTCTTGAATACACCGGTCCTCCGGTGGGTTACGATATCCCACGCGCCGTCCCAATCAACGTCAGCAAAATCCCTGTCGCCGCGGTAGTTTCTCACATTAATTTCCCACGGAAGATCACCTTACCTGTAGTAAAGCCCCTGCTACCCTCATCTGATACCAGTAAAAACCCAAATTCTGTTATTACCGGTAAAATCCCAGGTAAGGATTGTGGATCTGAAGAGGGAGTTATAACTGTTTCGCCAACTTCAGTTATAGAGAGAGCTGCTGATTGTAATTTGCAAGAGAGTGTTTTTTCTGGTGAGTTAAGTAGTTCAGGTTTGTTAAATGATGGTGCTAGGAGTTCAAGTACCATAGAGTTTTCTGATAGTTTTGATGATAAATCTCGTGATGAAAGTTTGTTAAAATTGAGGGTTTCTAATGAATTGTCATCGATTCGAGATTGGGAGTCAAATGAGTCTGTATTAAGCAGTGTTGATGTTGATGATGAGTACCCATCTTCGCGTGTTTCTAGCGTTAAGGTTTCTAATAATGAGGTGAATGGTGAGGGTAGAAAAGCCCCAGTTGTTACTTTTCGCGATATTGAATCGGATGATGGTGTTGGTGGTGATGATACTAGTGATATTGATGATGGGTTTGAAGGGAATGAAGATTTTTTGGAGGAGGAGGATAGGGTTATTCGGGTTAAACGAGAGGCAAGAAGTAAAGGGAAGAAAGGGAGTTGTTATAGGTGTTTTAAGGGGAATAGGTTCACGGAGAAGGAAGTTTGTCTTGTTTGTGATGCGAAATATTGTAGTAATTGTGTGCTTAGAGCGATGGGATCGATGCCAGAAGGGAGGAAGTGTGTTACCTGTATTGGGTTTCCGATTGATGAACCGAAGCGTGGGAGTTTAGGGAAGTGTTCGAGGATGCTCAAGAGGTTGTTGAATGATTTGGAGGTTAGACAGGTAATGAAGGCGGAGAAGTTGTGCGAAGCTAACCAGTTGCCTCCAGAGTATGTTTATGTGAATGGAGAACCTCTTTGTCATGAGGAGTTGGTTATTTTGCAGACCTGTTTGAACCCGCCTAAGAAGATGAAACCTGGAAACTATTGGTATGATAAAGTGTCTGGTCTCTGGGGAAAGGTGAATATAGTGTAATACTTTCAGTGATTATGTTCTTGTAATAATATGATATGGCTTGTTTCTTTGTTTTGGAGTTTGATGGTTATTTCAAAATTTTAATTTAACAGGAAGGGCAGAAGCCTTCCCAGGTTATAAGTCCTCATTTGAATGTTGGGGGTCCAATTAAGGCAAATGCAAGCAGTGGAAACACGCAGGTTTTCATTAATGGCCGGGAGATCACAAAAGTAGAGTTTAGGATGTTGCAGGTTGAGTCTTTACACATGCTCTTTTCTTTGTTTGTTTTGAATGATTTAATGTGAAGGGTTTAGTATTAAGACCATTTTGTTGAAATTGCAGCTGGCAGGAGTTCAATGTGCTGGCAACCCTCATTTTTGGGTGAACGAGGATGGATCATACCAAGAAGAAGGACAGAAGAACACTAAAGGTTACATTTGGGGCAAGGTATGCTCTACATGGAAACCTCATCCCTGCCTGAATTTTCTGTTTCTGCATTTATATATGCACATGGGAATTTATTTGTTTCTGTGTTACTTAACAGGCGGGAATGAAGCTTGTTTGTGCGTTCTTATCACTGCCTGTTCCTTCTAAACCTTCAAATTCTTGTGGAGAACAAGTTAATAGTCTGATTAGCAGAAGCGTCCCAGACTACCTTGAGCAGAGAACACTTCTGAAGCTGCTTTTAGTTGGATACAGTGGATCTGGAACAAGTACTATCTTTAAGCAGGTAGTTTCTCAATTGGGGAATTTCACCTCTAAATTTGTTTATGTTAAGGATTACCAGTCTTTGCTCAGTGTCATATGGTCATTGTCTTGTTTTCCAACTAGGGATGTTAATGAGGTTTTCCTGTCATTACTTTGTGTTGTATGGTTATGGTCTCTTTTTCTATCTAAGAACATCCAAGTGATGTTTCAAAAGGTACATAGATGTTATTATGCTAATGCATTTATTTGATTATTAAATTTAGTTGGAGAACCTTGGATGGTAAAGTAGGAACCATCAACAGTGTTCAAGCTATTTGCTATTCTCAAGCAACTGTGAAATCAAACATTCCCTCTGTTCCAAATTAAATTTCCATATTTGATTTGCTCAAAATTTTAACTTTTAGTAAAAGTGGGTCCCAATTATATTTCTTTATGCCGTTATCATTGAAAAGTAGTAGAAAGCATATTCCATAATGAGACAATGCTATTTAATAAAGGATAAAGTGGGAAAATTGAGTGTAAAATATGTTTATTTTAAGAAAGCGTTAGTTTTCCAATCTAACCCTAGACACTATGCTTAAAGCAGTTTAAATGGTAAGCCAAAGTTCAACTTTGAAACATAGTCAAACCATCAACAAAAGCAATTTATTTGGATTAAAAATGAGTTAAAAATAGGTGTAACACTACTAGAACAATGAAAAGGCCCACTCATTTAGGTGGCTTGTGGGTTTTGTGCCATTACAATGTTTGTCATTGCTTGTATTGGACTGGTTAAAACATCTGACTACTCTTGGAGGGAGTGCTTGTATGTGAACCTTGTTCTGCAAGCTTTTTACTTTTAGTATGCATTGATCTGTGTACCTGTATGCTTGTACTCAGTTTCTCTAACGTGGCCCTTGAAATTATCGGGGCCATGCCTTATCCTGCAAAGCATGGCTATAAAAGCAATGCTAGACAATGCTGTCCAAAATTAGCATACTTAATTTTAATTCAATGCTTTTTCAGGCAAAGATTCTTTATAAACCTGTCCCTTTTAGTGAAGATGAGCGTGAAAACATTAAACTGACAATCCAGAGTAACGTGTACGGTTATCTTGGTATACTTCTTGAGGGCCGTGACCATTTCGAAGAGGAAAGTTTAGCTGCAATGAAGAAAGTGCGATCTACTGATGAAACAGAAGCTATTGGTATGTTGAGTCTCTCTATTCTCTTTATCTTCTCAACTCTCTTTTTTTCTTTGTTCTTGGTATTGTTTTTGAAGAATGACCCTCGTGTTTATTACTAACTCATGTGTGTGGACATGCATAAAGAGGAACAAAAAAGAAATGCCCATGGAAGCATATAACATGTATAGATGAACACCTTTAGAACTAAAAGTGTATAGAAATCCTTACCCCAAGTTCTTTCTGAGAATTTTGCTATGAACTTAGCTTTGGGAAGAACAAGGGTTGTGGCTTCACATTTGTAATTTCCAACACTCTCTTTTGTTGTATGGGAATACACCAGATTCTAACTTACTCTTGCGTCCAAGTAGTGTATCGGAGATAAGGAAACAGATTTTAGGTTGGAACTGGGATGGGCCAAAGAATGTTCCATCTTCAAGATGTGATTAGATAAGTGCTTTGTAGTATTGATGAATAACATGCTGTTTCAGAACGTGTTGAATCCACTCACTTACAATGTAGAATAGGTGTGTGACAGCTGATTGATTTACATTTACTTTAAAATTCTTCGCGGGCTTATATTCTGTAAGTGCCTGAAAGAAAATGTTTTGTGCTAACAGGCAGTACCAGTAACACCAAAAACCAAACTATCTATTCAATTGGTCCAAGGCTGAAAGCATTCTCAGACTGGCTTCTGAAGACCATGGTTTCAGGTAATTTGGAAGCCATTTTTCCTGCTGCTACTCGTGAATATGCACCATTAGTTGAAGAGTTGTGGAAGGATGCAGCCGTTCAGGCCACTTACAAGCGGAGAAATGAACTGGAAATGCTACCTAGTGTGTCAAGCTATTTCTTGGAGCGGGTAAGATCTTTTGTCAGGTTCATTTGCTCGGTCAAAATTTGTTAAATTATATAAGGGTTATATACATGATTCTCTCCAATAACAATACCTGATTTATGGTTGCAGTGGAATTCCTTTTCTTTCCTCAGCCTGCATAGGCTGAGCAATAGTAATGTTTAAGCTTACCACTGGGTTGATTAGGGGTTTATAGACCATTTTGTTTCATCTTATTGTGCTCTTGCCAAACATATTAGATGATAATTGTAACCGCTGTTTCTATGTTATTGTTACTAAAATTATTCTCCACAGGCTGTTGATATATTGAGAACAGACTATGAGCCCTCAGATTTGGATATCCTATATGCTGAGGGTGTTACCTCATCAAATGGGCTTGCTTGTTTGGACTTCTCATATCCCCAGTCAGCATCTGATGATAAATACGACACTGAAGACCTGCATGACGCTTTACTTAGGTAGGAGCCATGGTTTATTATAGATATGCCTTAAATTTTAGATGGTTTAAATTTCAGATGGTTTAAGCTCTGGCCTTTGTTATGAACAGCTTGTAAGCAATCACTGCTGCTTCTGTGCTATTTGCTCTGGCATGGCTCGTCTAATTCTTCTATCTCATCACCCAGGAACATTATTAAATATGTAGTCATTTGAATTGGTATCTTTTTATTGTTGACAGTTTTTCCACTTCTCTTTGGTCACCAGGTATCAACTAATTAGTGTACATGCACGGGGGCTTGGAGAGAACTGCAAGTGGCTAGAGATGTTCGATGATGTTGGGATGGTCATTTTTTGTGTTGCCATGACTGACTATGATCAGTTTACAGTTGATGGGAATGGCACGTCTACTAACAATATGATGCTGAGCAGGAAATTCTTTGAGAGCATTGTTACACATCCAACATTTGAGCAGATGGATTTCCTTTTGATACTAAACAAATTTGATCTGTTTGAGGAGAAGATTGAGCGAGTACCATTGACTCAGTGCGACTGGTTTGATGATTTTCATCCAGTGATCAGTCGCCATCGCTCCAACAGCAACAGCAACAGCAACAGCATTAATACTAGCCCCTCACTTGGTCAGCTGGGTGCACACTACATGGCAGTCAAGTTCAAGAGGCTCTACTCTTCACTCACTGGAAGGAAGTTGTATACTTCTGTGGTCAAGGGACTTGAACCTGATAGTGTTGATGCAGCTCTTAAATATGCGAAGGAGATTTTGAAGTGGGATGAAGAAAAGCCCAACTTCAGTCTCAGTGAGTATTCAATGTATAGCACTGAAGCAAGCTCCTATTCCCCCTGATCAGTTAAGCAAGAAACACTTGTACATGGATCTTGGCTCTAAACAGCAGTTCTCATTGCCACTGTACATATAAGGGCACAGAAATTAACGAGAAGTTTTACTTGCGTGAGCTATTGCAGCTGTAAGATTGTTAAGCCAGCCTTTAGGTTTATCTCGATTTTCTGCAGCAAAAAATTTATTTCCGAGATTATCAGCACAGAAATTAGGATGAAACACTTGTTTTCCTCGTCACACTGAAGGAATCGCTTGATGTTGGTTTTCTACCTTGCGTGTAGTTATTTCCACACCTGAACAGAATCGAATATTCATTTGTAATATAAGATGATATTACAAGATCTTTCGGATGCCGTCTTTCTACGCGCACCAATTTTCGTTGTCTCTATTTTGTGAAAATAAAGTCTTTTGATAAGGATGAACGCAGGCATGTGTGATGGTTTGCATTTGCATATACTTGTTCAATGAGAGTAAAGATAAATAGTTAAATACAAGGAAAAGAGAGAGCAAGAGAAACTGAAAATCATTATTTCTTGCTTATATGAAAATTATAAATTCATTCTCTCTCTTCCGTTGTCTATTTCTCCATTTAACTGGCGGAGGCAGGTGGATTTATAGCAGCCTTGTCACATGAGCCCTCAGACGTCATACCGCACGTACCAGATTTGAGGTGTAAAAAATCATACATGTCCAGTTGATCTTCCTGACAGTGACAGGCTTATAAGATTTAAATTTAATAAGTTGCTGGATAATCAGATAGAATCAGAATCGGGTATATTAAATTTATATTGCAGATTCAATACTCAAAAGAATATTGAAGGCTACCAAAAGCCCCAGGCACCCTACCCTACTGTATAGAATCATCCACCTGTTTGTGTGCGTGCACGTTTGTATACATAGATATTCGATACTCCTGTGAAGCAACTCAGAGAGACAGCAGAAACAACTTGTCCCCCTTTTCAAACAATTTTATCCCCAAAACTCTTTGATGATGTATCAGAGAGCCACCCACAATATTACAGGAGTACACCCAATCTTCCACGTTCAATCATCTACAAAACTGTATCTAGCCTGCTCTTCTGTGCTGAGTAATATGTGTTTTAGAGTCCAACCCAGAGATCCCATTTGATCATTCAAAGTGGACAAATCCCTTTTTGCAGATTGCTTGCTATCATCGACCAATTTAAACCACTCCTTGAAAACCAAGTCCGAGACATCTTTATCCTCCACAGCCGTCTCCCACATGCTGCTGAAAAGCAGGGCCTTCCGAATGTAGCATGCCTATAATAACAAATGTAAAAGGCATTTTACATCATTAATGTGAAAAAAGTAGGAACACTGCCAGATTCTCCTATCAACATGCATACCGTAATGATGTGATGAAAATTATAATGCATGCATCATACGTAATGGTTATTTTACAAATTCCTTTTACCTGCAACAAACCCATAATAACATCTGCAGTACCAGAACCCTCCCGTAGGCAAAGTAGGATACCTCGCTAGAAATTCATCAGAGAAAAGAACGAGTGAGACAAGCATTTTAAGAGGAGCGGCTGTATAATTATATGAAAATGCAAGGAGAAAGATTCTGATGGCTATACTGGCTTAATTCTTGTCCATTCTCTGCAAGAGCTCTCCATGCATACAAAATAATAATCCTCGCTAGTTAAAGACTGCATTGCCATCATTGACAACTTTGGTATCTCACTGTTGGTATTTAAGCACCCTATTCTAATGGGCCACAATTCTTTGTCTGTTAAAGAAACCAATAATTAGCTCAAGTTGCATCATTCATAACACCTAATATCAAAGCACTAAAAAACACTAAAACCTGAGAAGAAAAGACCCACTTTTGGTCCATAGAAAATCAATTCCTTCCTCTTTACTCACTTCTGCAGGTGAAGGAACATGCCCGAAATCAATCCATGAATTTAGAATGATTTCAAGCCTATCCTGAAAAGAGAGAGGAAAAGTGAGAGGTTGAACAGTGAGCTTCATACTTTGAGGAAATACCTCTATCTATAAAATGAGGACAAGCAGTACTAGAGCATATATGCTGTAGAGATGATATTCATTTTTACAAAAGCAAATTTGATCCATGGATGTGCTGGGACTTCAGCTGGTTTGAAATAAGTGATGGGTTAATATTAAAGTTCAATCAAGATACTTTCAACATAATTGTAAGAGTAAATAAAACAGAACAAATTTCTAATAGTTAAGAAACAAGGAGAGCACAATCTTATTATATTGTCTGGGTACAGATAACAAAACAGCCCCGAGACATCTAAAATGTGGTATCTCTGGAATTTGAATACGGGCTTTGTTTCATTCAGGAGTGGTTCAATAAATAGAATCGATAATAAACCAGCATGCACATAGCAACAGAAAGAGTTTTTTGCATGAGAAAAGAAAACTGAAAATCTCAAAATCTGCTACTGAGCATATCTTGTTCTTCAACAGTCTCAAATGTAAAAGTAGATAGATTATGCTAGCCCATACAAACCTTAGTTAATGTTTGTAGATGGACATGCTGGAGTCCTTGATATATTCCAAAAAGGTCAATAGCTGAGAAAATGGGGTAAACAAAGAAAGGTAAACCTGCAAGCAATCTTGCATATTGACAACAAGTCAGAAATATACAATGGCATAAATCAACACAATGAATTCAGTTAGCACATTAAGGATAGGTCCAAATGGTAGAAAACATTATTTCTTCAGAAGGGAAGGTTTAAGTGTTATTTGATTAAGATCAATTTAAAATAACTTTTCAGCATCAGAATATGATGAGAACCAGAGGTACATGTAACTTTGAAACAGGAACATATGTATAAAGTGGGGAGTAAAAACATGTATAAGCGTAAGACATGTCTCAGCTGATTGAATATCACTAAAATCCAAAAAGTTTATTACTGGGAGGAAACTATATTTTTATTGATAAACCTACAAAAACAGAAGGACATTGTAGGGAAAGAAAGAGAAAACCTTTGGTTGTTTTTGAACAACATATTCAGAAGTGCAGCAAGCATGAGACCAAGGTTATCAAAGCTAACCGTTTGTATCTGAAACCCATACCACAGGTCAGGATATGTTCACAAGGAAAAAGAATAAAATTCTGTATGAAAGACATAGTAGTCATGCAAGGAAAAATTATAACCTGTGCTTTGGCAGAAACTTCACCAATATTATCTGCTATTGCAAAGCTTCTATGAACAGCAGACTGCGTATTAGAGAGACCCATCACAACAAAAAACCATAACATCTAGAAGTGCTTTGTAAAACTGCAGTCCCTAAGAATAATGATGAAGTGGGTGTAGCATGCTTCCATTTACCACATATGAGGGCAATGATGGTGGGGGCTCACAACTTATTTTGAGCCACTAAATTTACTTATATTAGAATCGTGTTGTTTATGTGCTTCACTGTTTGAGTATGAATGCCACCTAGAACTGGCACTGCAATGACTGCAGACCATGTTCTATGATGAAGCTAATGTTTAGCAAGCAACAGCAAAAGGTACATAGACAGAAAAGAACAATCAAAAAGGAAAAAAAAATCAACAGACTGTTGGAGGGGAAATTGTTAAACAATAAACTTGTAAACACCGCACAAAGTAGTGAAAGTAAGATACTATTATAGGCATATATTATTCATTGATGCTTCTTTGTCCTCAACAAACAAAATTTAACTAACATTATATTCTCCAAAAAAAAAAAAAAAAAAACTAATTTACATCAGCATATCATGAATGCTGATGCTGAAACCATTCTTCAGACTAGAATTGAAAACTAGGACAGTTCATGTAATAGAAAGGAGAATAACAGTTAAGGGCAAATCCTTACACCAGTTGCCAGGTAGCACGCAAGGCTTATTTGTTTGGCAATGTTGGCTAGAGTTGCGAGAAGCAAGAAATACTGAGGAAATGTGGGAGTCAGCAGCTCAATTCCAATGCTCAAACTGAACAGAACCGATGTCGTGAACCTAACTCTCTGCAAAAGAAAAAACACCATAACAGAACACATTAAGTATAGTGAAGGCTCTAACAACACCAAAATACAGTGCTTGTAACTGCAAGACTTTTAAACATCGCCATAAGCAAATAAGTGAAAAAAGCTTCAAACCTATAAATCAGAACTTCTAATGGAGGCAGAAATTATACCTTCAAATTAGTATCAAATGCAGATGCGAAGCTAGCAGTGTAAATACATCTACTTAGCCGTCCAAGTCCATCCTTCAACACCCAGTTAAGAGCTGCTGCCGATGGGAGTGAACGAGAATACCCAATGCCTATAGCTCGAAACATTGCCTAATATAAAAAATCCCATTCTCAAAAAATAAGCATTCAAGTAAGCCAGAATTTCCTTTCAAAAGAAAAAAAATCCCATTTCTTTCTAATCATCTCCGCTTCTTTATCCAGTTTTCAAGTCTTGTCAATTAATATTCCTTATCAGTCTCCAAAAATTTCTTCAGCAACTTTAATGGGTTCAATTTAAAATCACCAAACAATTAAAGCAACAACCTTCACATTTAAAATCATAACCATAAGCTATCCACGCTCAATTCAAGCTTATACTACCTAGAAAAACAGCAACCACCCTCAAAACTTCAAAACCAAACGAGCAAAAAAAATTAAAATCTCTTAGGCAGAATACATACCTGAGTTGCAAGAACTTGCAAAGCAGAGCTAAAAACTCTATGCAAAAACTTCCACTTAACATAACCCATATAATTCTCAGGTACTTGTTTAGGTATAAAAAAATCCTTAATACCAAAACCTGAAACCCGAACCAATTTACGAAACGCATCTTCAAAATCCAAAGAAAAGGACCCTGCACCCCCATCAAGACTGACTAACTTCAAGCTATTCCCTTCATATATATACCTCGAAACCCGACCCGACTGCCTAATGACAACCGGCAACCTCAGCACTGAATTGGGTTCAGACCCGGGTGGACCCGGAACCTTGTCAAGGCCTTCTTCAGGTTCATAATTAATAGAAGTTCTCAGGGAATTGGTTAAAGGTAGGATTTTTGGAGAGGTTTTGAATTTTCTTGAAATGGGTTTTTGAGATTTCCATTGAAAGTTGAGTTGATGATAATTTATGGCTGCGTTTAACGTGGATTGCATTAAAAAGAAAAAAAAATTGAACTTTTGTTTTATGGTTACAAAAAAGATTGGAACTTTAGAAGAAACAGAGATGAGCTGAGAATTCTGCTATTATTTTCCCGTCATATTTTAAAAAAAATGGTTACTTGTTGGGTTTTTGATACGGGGAGGGAGGGATGGGAGGGAGCAACAATGGAGGGAGGGAGGGAGGGAGGGTTTTAGGACAGTGAGAAGAGATGAAGAGGTTTAGGTGCTGTGCGACTGATAAAAAAGAGGACTTCACTTTTCCGTCTCCTCCTGGCCTTTTCTTTTCTGTTGTACACGATGTCGTTTTCAGTTTACAAGTACTACATCCTTCATGATTCTGTGAACGTAGAATAGTATGCTGGAGCGAATTTATTTATTGTAACCACTGTTATTAAACCCGGCCCGGCCCGGCCCGGCGGGTTGATCCGGTGGCTGGACCGGTCTGGGTTTAATAAAAGACCGGCTGTGGTAACAGCCCGGCCAAACCATAGTTATTAAACCCAGCCCAGGGGTTGACCCGGTCAAGGGGCCGGGTCTCGGGTTTCATGGGTCAACTCGGGTCAACCAGGATTAACTCGGTAAAATTAAAAAAAAATTAAAGTTTTAATATTTCATATGAAAAAATCCATGTAAATATAGATTATATATATTATGAAGTTTAAAAGAATATTTTAAAAAGTTTTTTATCCCACATTAAAAAGATATTATGTTAAGCTTTTAAGTTGAAGTATTTAAACTAAAAATTTTTTTTATCGCACATTGAATATAACTTTTTCCTTAGAAATATAGAGTATATATACTAATAGGTTTCAAATCCCACATTGAAAAAACATAACTTTTTTCATGGGAACATAGAATATATATATGAAAGGGCTTCAAATCCTACATTGAAAAGATACTATGTTATCATTTTAAGTTGAAGTATTTAAACCAAAAGGTTTTTTTATCCCACATTGAAAAAACATGATTTTTTTTTGGGAACATAGAGTATATATACTAATAGGTTTCAAATCCCACATTTGAAAAAAAAAAAATCGGGTCTCGTCCGAGTTCGCCCGGGTTTGGCCCACTGTTATTAAACCCGGCCCGGCGGGTCGACCCGGTGGCTGGACCGGTCCCGGTTTAATAAAAGACCGATTGTGGCAACAGCCCGGCCAAACCCGGGCGACCCCGGACGAAACTCGGTTTTTTTTTTAAAATGTGGGATTTGAAACCCATTAGTATATATACTCTATGTTCCCAAGAAAAAAATCATGTTTTTTCAATGTGGGATAAAAAACCTTTTGGTTTAAATACTTAAACTTAAAAGGATAACATAGTATCTTTTCAATGTGGGATTTGAAACCCTTTCATATATATACTCTATGTTCCCATGAAAAAAGTTATGTTTTTTCAATGAGGGATTTGAAACCCATTAATATATACACTCTATGTTTCCAAGAAAAAAATTATATTTTTTCTATGTTTCCAAGAAAAAAGTTATATTTTTTCAATGTGGGATAAAAAAACTTTTTAAAATATTCTTTTAAATTTCATATTATGTATAATCTATATTTACATGGATTTTTTCATATGAAATATTAATTTTTTTTTTTTTTAATTTTACCGGGTTAATCCAGGTTGACCCAAGTTGACCCGGGTTGACCCATGAAACCCGGGACCCGGTCCCTTGGCGGGTCAACTTCCGGGCCGGGTTTAATAACTATGATTGTAACAGCTCTATTTTTTAGAATAAAATAAATTTTTTATTCATTGAATTATATACTATGGTAGGTTATTATGTGTTGTGAGATAAAATAATATTTAATAACTAGTTACTGTGTTATACTTATATATGTTTAAAATAATTAAATGATATTTGATTAAATTTTATTGTTGTGCTTTTATATAAAAAATGATAAATATGAACGGCTGCATATTAAAAATATTTTATTTATATTAAATTACTTATAACACTTACAACTTACATGACATGTGTTTATATTTTTTACGGGAGTAATTCTTAAATTTAAAAAATTAAATATGATGGTAAGATACATCATTTCAATAATATATATATATATATATATATATATATATAATAGAATTTTGTAAAACAATAATATCTTTATATATTATCAAAAAATTGACAAATAAAAATAGAAACACCATCAACCAAACTTTCATCGGTAATTGTGGTCAAATTTATCAATGAAATAGTTCCTTGTTATGTTCGTTTGTATACATCAACGAAAAGTTTCCATCAGTATATACCAATGGAATTATAGTGAAAAAAAAAGAAAAAAAAAAGAAAATAAATACCATGACATGTTATTTTTACAGACAATATTACCGATAAAATAAGTCATCGGTAATATTCGATCATAAATTCATCGGTAATATTTAAGTTATGACCTGATGAGTGACTTCCTCTTCCCTCCCTTATTTCTTATCCATTTTTCTTTGTAAAAAAAAAAAAAAACAACAACAAACCTCCTATTTTATCATAAATCAAACTTCTATCACCATAAATCTGACCACCCTAACACTCAGTTTGTCAGCGTCATTGTTCTAATTCAATTTTTTTGAGGATTCCCTACATCAAGTAAGCAAAACAACCTATTTTTTGTTTGAACTCAATTTTCAAATGTTAATTTTTATTGCATATTTTTTTATTTATTATATGTCATTTATTTGTGTTTTTACTTGTTTTATAGTTTTTTTCCATAGAAAATTTTGTATGAATGTATGATTTGTAAATGTTAGAGTTGGTTTAAGATTTTAAAATATTGTATTTGTTTGTAATTTGATGAAATTAATTTTGATTTTGTGACTTTGGTGTTTTGTAATGAAATAAATAATAACTTATTTAATGTGTACGTTTCATATTTTATCAATTTTATTATTAAGTTCAAAATTTTAGTAAATATGGAGGAATTTGAATTTATGTAGATAATTGATAATGATTTAAGAGTACTATTAAAATAGATCGAATAAGTTTAAGATAAACCAATGTTAGCTAATTTATTTAATTCATATAATTAATTAATACATGTTGTAATCAATATTCTATATAGGTTTAATATAAGTAATGAATGATCGTTTATGAATGTATCGAGTTTCACCTGAAGGATTGCGCAAGATGGATTATTGTAATGGAATTGAGGGTTTCATTAACTACGTACTATCTAATCCAAGTAATATTAATGGAGACGATATTAGATGTCCATGTAAGAAGTGTAAAAATAAAAACGTTGCTTGATCTGGATGTTGTAATGATGCATCTTCTATAAAAAAAAAAAGTTCATGGAGAAATACTTATGTTGGTTTACACACGAAAAACCATATGTTTCTTATGAGATTATGGTAGAAAGGATGGTTGGGTCAACTTTTAGTTCTAGCAACGTGCATTGAGTTGTAAATGACAATAGCAATACTTATAGAAATATGAATATGGATGTGATGTTAATGAATCAGAGTTATGCTGGTGAATGTTCAATCGTAGATAAAGAACAATATTAAGGTTTTTTGATCTTTTAAAAGACTTTGATGAACTATTATGGTATGGGTGCATAAATCACAATAAATTATCGGTTGTTCCATAAGTGTTCACCATCAAGTCAGATCATAGGCTGAGTGAGGCCGGTTATGACATAATTGTCAAATGAGTGATAAGCATGTTACTTGAAGGGAATAGGCTGAAAGAGAACTTCTATGCTGTAAATTCATAATGAAACCACTCAGCTTAGGATGCTAGAAAATTGACATGTGTCCAAACTTTTGCATATTGTACAATCTTGAAAATACATATTTGATTAAGTGCAAAACATATGGGCATGCTTGTTCTAAACGCAGAACTAACAGGGAAATGACACTTGTCACATATAGAAAACTTAGATACTTTCTAATCACTCTTAAACTACAAAGGCTATTCATGTTCCTAAAGATTGTTGAACACATGACATGACATTATTCACATGATGTGGTGGATGGAGTGATAGTGCATCCTTTCGATGGTGAAACCTGAAAATATTTTAATAGGGTGCATCCTTAATTTTTATTGGAATCAAGAAACGCACATATTAGGTTATGTACAAACATATTCAATCTATTTGGGTCATTTGTTACTCCTTATTCTTGTTGGCCGATGATATTTATGGTTTAAAACTTACCACCAAAGATATGTATGAGGCCAGAGTTCATGTTTTTATCTACGGTTATACCCGATCCTAATAGTCCGAGTTGAAATATAGATGTTTGTCTTCGACTGTTGATTGATGAGTTGAAGCAGTTATGGTCATCTTGGGACTTTGACTTATAATGTATCAAAGAAATAGAATTTCCAAATAAAGACAGGTGGAGTGGTGGACTACCAATGATTTTCTTGCATATAGAATGATAATTTGGTTGGAGCACGTATGAAAAATTAGCATGTCCATACTGCATGAAAAATAATAAGACATTCACCTTAACAAATGGTGGTAAAGCATCTTTTTTTAATTGTCATTAGCAGCTCTTGCCAACTAATCACAAGTATAGAAAGAGCAAAAATGACTTTTTTTTATTGGTAAAGCTGAAAGGGATGTTATATTGTTTCGTATCATTAGGTGAAGAATTGTATGATATGGTATCGCAGTACAATGACATTGTTTTAGTTTTCAATTTGATAAGCAAAAGTTTTTAATTTTGGTGTGAAGATATTGTTCTTTTTTCTCAAAGAAACTGATCAGATGCATTAACAGTGATGAGCTTGGAGTTTACATATGAAGCAATAGAACTCGCAATAAAATTAAGATAGTCTCTTATACTCAAATCTATTCATGCTCTATTACTTACAGAGAGAACCTAGCTGAAGAGAGAGGAACCTGGTAACCTTAAGAAGATCTGGGTAGAGAAAATGTGTCTTCTACTTCCAGCCACACATGTTTGCTCTGAGGCTTTTGTACATTTGATTTAGCTACAAAGACTCATGAAGTAGGGGTTGCCAAACCATTGCATGGTTTGGCTTTACTTTGTTACATTTTCATTCTTAAACTCATATTAAGCCACTCCATAGATTTTTAAAGGAAAAAATTGTCTTTATTGTTCTTATCCTCAAATTAACTTGGAGGTTGTAAAAACTTTCTCTAGGTTTGGCCAGATCTTTCATTTGCGGTGTAATCAAGGTAGTCATCTTATTTCTGTTGTTCTAGCAGCCCAAATCTGAAGATCATCTTGTCCCCTCCTTGAAACGAAAAGAGTCTTTGTTAGATCAGAAAAAATTGGTCAACTTAAGTCACATGTTCTACTGAGGTATGTACTTGCTTATTTCTTAGCAAATCTTAGCTTTGTTTTATAGGGTGAGCAGAAAACACATGATCTATTTTAGGCACTGCATTCTTCTTATACCTAATTCATCTATAAATAATTACCTGGATCCATTATTTTACTACTTTTCTTGTTCTAATCATTCTACTTTGATGAAAACAGTGCTTGTGTAAGTAAACACATAATGATTTTGTTACGAATTGAAGAAATGAAGCAAAGGTGAAAAATGTCAGAAAAACAAAGGTATTGGATTGAATTTGAATCCACCAGACACCAATTTTTCAAAGTAATGGTTGTTAATAACTTAAAAGATGACCTGATAAGTACTGATAAGAACAAGCATGAAGAAGATATACTACTACTTGTAGATAATTTCAAGTGGCTTTACTGACAGATGGTTTGGTTGTTCATAGTATTGTTGTTTGCATATAATTCCTAGATAATTTAGAATAACTTATGGAAAAATTGCTAGAGACCATTGTCCTAAAAGGTACAAGAGGACATGTATGGTATGCAAAACTTGCGAAAGGAACTGATGACTGACTCTCCCAAAATGGTTGGGAAAATTTTGTACAAGGTCAAGGTTACCATTTTCGATAAGCAGGATGTGAAAGAGAAGGTGCTTACTTAATAAAGAAGCACGCTTCATGTGAGGAAAAAGATATGCAGAGAGGAAAGCTCAAGGAAGGATGAGGAAATAGAAGTTCTGATAATACAAAAAAAAAAAGCTCGGTTGGGTCGTGGCCCAACTAAGCTTCATCTTTTTTTTCCCCTTTCATCTCTTAATTGGTTTTGGTATCTTGTTTATTATTCATGAATAATGTTTATTATGCAAAGTTTATTCAGAACAAATCTCAGACTTAATCATACTATTTATGGTCATTCAGACTGAGCTCCATCTTTTTTTTCTCTCTCCTCTCTTTCTCTCTTATCCTTTAGCTCAACATAGTCTAGTTTATTATTCATGATTAACATTTACTATTCATGAACTGTTTACTTTGCAGAATTCGATCAGAACAAGTCTCAGACCGAGTCATACTATTTATGGTCATTCAGACCGAGTTCCACCCTCTCCTCTTTCTCTCATTCATTAACTCGGTATAGTCTCGTTTATTATTCATGAATAATGTTTACTATGAAAAACTCGTTCAAGATAAGTTCTAGGTTCCTAAAAACTCGACCAGACCAAGCTCCACCCCTTCCTCTCTCTCCTCCCTTTCTCTCTCTTCCCTTGGCTCAGTCTGACCGAGCTACCTTGTTTCACCTTATTTTACTATTCATGAATAATACAATTTACATGGTAATATTCATTGCTATTCATAAATATTACTTTTTTCTCATATATTTTCTAGATATTTTTATAATTATTTTCTAGATATTTTTCAAACTATATATTCTTTGATTTTGAAAGAGAGGAAGAGAAATCCAGATATCCAGAGAGGATTCATTTGAACATTTGAACGTACTATATAAAGAAAACTATCAACAAAACAGAGAAAACACGCTGCGGTAGAAAGAAGAGTAGAAGGACTGAGTATATCGATCAAGTTCCTGCCTTGGGAATGTCTGAATCAAGTGTAGAAGGAGAGATTGAGGATGCAAATTCAAACTCAGTCTCAAGGCGTGGACACGGAAAGGAGAAGCATAGGGACGATAAGGCTCAAACCGGCACCGGAGGTTCTCAAGGTACCGATCCATACCCTTGGAGCATCAAACGAAAGGAAATGAGAAATTTCCTTGTGTTGTTGAACTTTTTTGTTTCATGTCTAAATTAACAATTTTGAAAGTTTGTTACCTTTCTCGTTTCCACATATCAAGAGCTTTATGTTTATGAGTTTTCTTGTTTTAAATATTTCCCTGTGGACGACTTTGATTCTGAATAAACGAGGCTGCCTGGAACGAAATGCAGTTTCTATCTTATATCAAGAAGAAGAAAAGTAACTGAGAGAGCCAAAAAATTGGCACCTGAGCATGAGTCTACTGAACCTTTTATCACCCTGATCATGAAACCTACCAATCTGTACAAGTATTTTTTTGCGGTAAGCTCTTAAATCTTACATTTTAATCTTCTTTCAAGCATGAATATAATATACTTTCACTCTCACAAGTTTGATATTGAAGTCGATTTTGATTATAGCCATCTCAGACCGAAGACGCTTGGGTTTGGTATCTGCCTGACCTAAGCTTCTTGGGTCAGGCAAGGATTGAGTTTGATATGGCTCTCAGACCCTATATTGAAGTCGATTTTGATTATAGCCATCTCACATTGAAACTCTTTTTTTTCAAATGTGTTTTTTTCCTAGCTAGAGATCCTTTTTTTTTTATATATATATTTTTCAATTGATTACTAACTTACTTCAAAGTTCACTATATAAATACTAGAAGAATGTTTTATTTTTTCAATGTGGGATTTGAAGCTTTTTAGTATATATACTCTATGTTCACAAGAAAAAAATTATATTTTTTCAATATGAGATAAAAAATATTTTGAAATAATTTTTTAAATTTAATTATTTACAACATGTAAAGCATATATCCACATGAATTGTTTCTTAATTTTTTCATATGAAATATTAAAAAACTCAAATTTTTTTATTTATTTTTCCGGGTTAACCTGAGTCAACCCGTGTAGCTCGGGACCCGAACTCTTGGCCGAGTCAACCCCCGGACCGAGTTTGATAAATATGGTTACCTTGAAAATATAACTTTAAAGAATGCAATTGAAAAGAAATAAAGTGACTAGTTAAAAAACTAAAAGTTGAAAAAATGGATAAAACTTTCTTTTTTTTATTCTGTTCATAGCTTTTTTTAAATAATATTGATTTTTTTATTATGTGTTTTTAATTTATTATATTTTTTAAACTACCAAAATACGTTCTTTTTTATGAAAAAATAAAAATATCTGCCGCGGGTCAAATACAAGTGGTTTTTGTATGTTGTCTAATTGTTTACAAAATTGGTTGACGTTTAGCAATAGCTATCATTAAGCCAAGGTTGTAGCAAATGATTGAATCAAACTTGGCTGAATTTTTGCTAGTTGCCAAACCACCTATTTTATGAGAACGTATCAAATACCAGATGTTTTCATTGATATGGGACATCATACATTTTCCGTGTATAAATTTTTTTTACAAATATATTTTCCAGTGACTGTTAACTAGTTCACAAAACAAGCTAAGAGGCTTAAACATTCTTTATGAGTAACAATGGCAGATTCATTCCGATCATTTCTATACAAGTGTGAGATGCAGAGAGGACCTATCTAGCTGCCTCCAAGTCATCTCCGCCCGCTAGGATGCTAGAGTTCTTTGCTTCCTGCTCAATAGCCTTCGCAACTTCACAGAAGCGACGCCTTGATGTTGGCAGCCTTGACAGCGTCAAACAGAAACCTTGCAATCTGATTTGCAATATATAAATCAGTTTTCAAGTAAAAAGAAAGAAATAGACAAGCACAAAGTACACAAGCAAGGAAAATACAAATAAGAGAACTTTGTAGTTTAACTAACATATTATAGTAATTCAAATTGGAGAATAATCAATGGAAGGCGATGTTTAAAGGTCAGTTTCTGGTTGCATAAACAAAGCATACCCACTGCAACACATTATGGGCTGCTTTGGAAATGAATATTATTGAACTAAATGATTCAGGATGAAAGTGTTAGCAATACCTTCTACTAATACCCTCCAACTGAGCTCTTTTGATCTCGTCAGATGGGGGAGTGCCACCATTCAGCCAAGTTTTTATTCTATTTTCATCGCCACCATGCAGGCAGTGTTTGTAAAAGTACAGCTCCTCAGATTCATCTAATTTTAGACTGCTGATTTGCTCCTTCATGATGCACATTGGCTCATAGAGCCAATCAAAAATTCGTCCTTCTGGTCTATTCAATCTTGTTATCTCAACTCTGTCACCTGGTACATGTAGGATGAATATTATTTCATGTCAAGTCAGGTCATGCAATCACCAACTCGTTTTCATTAAGTTAGCAATCAATAGACCAAAATCTCCAGTACAGACAATGAGGTTTGCGTTTGAAATTTTATTTGCAAACTTGAAGATATTAGTTAATATTTTGGGGACTTGTATGTGACATTGAAGAGATAAACTAAGTGCCACAAACCCATTTAAGAAAGAAAACACAAATATTTGATTTGAATTCTACAATAATGACCACAAATGGATAATTTCCATCACACTGTACTGGTCTAAATAAAGTGGCCTTGAATCAAATTACTGCTGCAATTTGGTAAAATGCTTAGCTTGCGTATTAAGTGGCAAGAGTAAAGTGATTCTTACGCAGGATTAAACCATAGGAGCCATGCTTGAAAGAGCGGAGGAAGCATTCAAGAAATGCATATGCAGGAATTCCGTTGTCAATGATCTTTGATTTTGAGTCTGCCCAGGCATCCAGATCTGGCATTCCAATGGCTCCCATTCTGAGAAGCTCTTTCCCTATATCTTCAAATGTTTTGAAGAAACTATCCCATATCTGGTTTGCATATCGTAGACAGAATTAATCAATATACAGAAGAAACAAAAATATTTTTGAAGTGGCAGTTTAAAAAACTAAAGATAATAAAGGTGCAGGGTGCTTGAATTTGATGGGAAGAAAAGGAGATTATCATTTTACAATACAAATTTATGTGAATCTTATGGTCTGAAAGCAATAAAAGAGAACTGTAGAAGACAGAAACGAGAATAATAATGTTAGACAACAATGAGTACTAATGTCCAACTTGTTCAAGTTATTCAGGTTTTATTTATTCAGTAACATTAACAAAATTTACGAACACACTTCTGAAGCAAAGTGTGCATTAACTGAAATTCCCAACATAAAACTAGTTTTCTGTCAAGGGAATCCTATTATAACAATGACATTCAATTTCCTCCCCCTCCCTCTCTTTGGTGGGACTAAACAAAGATTTCTGAAAACAATGCCTGATGGTGAAGTTTGTCATAACTAGGCCATGTACACATTTCATACTTACCATTGCAGCCTTCAGTGAGGTGGCTTTATCTGTAGTAGTCGTTACTAATTGCTCACCAACATAAGCAGCTTCAAACCGTTCATGCAGTCCCTTCACAGGAAGCAGTGAAGAACTGGAAGTAGCCCCTTTTCGATATCTGGGCCTGGTTGCCGCACCAACAGAAGTTATCATACAGATCATTTAAGGACTACACAATCCAGAAGAATAATATTCAGGAACATATATAGGCATTACTAGAGTTACATACCTGGGGAAGCGGGAGCCTTCTTGCAAGTAAAGTAAATCATTGGTGTACTCATCAAATATAGAGGCAGAGGCAATAACATAAAGCAACCCTCTCTTAGTAGAATTCTCCTGGATTAAACACCAAAGAGAACTCTCATAACCAAAATAACCATAATAATCCCACATGAAAACAGGGAAGAGTCTGCTAAAGCTCTAAAAGAACAAGAATGGTAGCAGATATAATATGGTAATCAAATTTTACCTGATATGCAACAACTGCAGCAAAACAGCCAAAACCAAGACTTGATATTATGCCTGCTGCAATCGCCAGCAGAACCATAATAGGCCATAACAGAATCCAAAGTGCGGCAAAGGGAACACATACAGTCTCCAAAAATGGGCCTTCCCTTCCTATAAGATCTTGTATTAGCCGGTGCCAACCTTTCAACAGCATTAAAGGTGCTTTTAACAGAACTATTATGGTGATGACATGAACATCAACCACAATTCCTAGAATTGCTGCCAGTATGCATCCAGGTATCTGAGCAACCCTATTAGAAAACCAGGGAATTATAAAAACTTCATTAGACATGTAAATGAAAAGTCCATGCAAATGTGCTTTGAACCCCAGACATGTCAAAATCACAAGTTAGAAAACATGGATGTACAGCATACATGGTTAACTGTCTCATCTTTCATTAGAGGCAGATGAAGAGACCGATATGCTTCGTTTACAAGTTTTCAAGAATGTAATAATGACCATGCAACTGAATCAATTATTCAAAGGAGAAATAGTTTGAAACCCAACAATAAAACAGTTCTAACATTAGCAGAATCAAATTGCATGAAATAAGAAGATCAATACTTGAGTTCAATAGGCTCCTCCCCCTTCGACTCCAGCAGCTCATCCATAACAGAGAAGTACGAGTGGAAGGAAAAGTCAGCAAAATCACGGACAACTGTGCATGCTCCCCGAACACAGGACCAAGTGCCATCCTAGAAAAGTCATTCCAAAAACAGCATTATCTCTTGGCTAGACACAAATAAATCATGTTTTTCATGGTGTATCAAAGGAGGAGAGCTATAGAAATCTTACAGTAAAGCATCTAATCAACTTCATACAAATTGAACCTTCCTTGCTGATAGCCCGAAATGTCTCCATGACAGGCCAAATGAAACCATACATAGCACCCATAATCGCACTCCCAACAACTCCAACAACAGTCCACAAAGCTATTGGTAGTGGAACTAGTAAAATCAATAGGCATTTCATATATGGGCCGAACCTCTTTGATCTGTTTCAATTTCAAAGGAACGGTAAGAAAGAAAGGGAAAGAACTGGCCTAATGTTAGCATGAAACTCCGAAATATTGAACTGACCCATAAACAGGTATACTCTTCAGACTCCCATACAAACAGTAAACTGAAAAGAAGTGGAAAACTTACTTTATTATGCAGTACATGCTCCATATAAGGTGAAGGGGCCATAAACCAATGACTATACCAGTATCACCAAATGCAATTACCAGAAAAACAAAGGGACTGAAAATAGCACCTGCAAAATACTTTAATGATTAATAACAAAGGATTAACAATGATTCAGATATAATGACGAAGACAGAGAAAAGGAATAAATGGATACCTTTGATGCATCCAAGAAAAAATAGAAACAAAAAAATTGGAAAGAAGATGATAAAGTATAAAAGATAGTTCAAGAATCCTTTAGGAACATTCATTTTTCTTTGAAGGAGCTATTTTCTTGGGATTAGTTATCACTTAGGCACTTCTTTTAATTGCTGCTAATTATAGGCAAATGAATATTTAAGGACCAAAATTATGGATCTTGTGTAAAATTGGTGATGATGTTCTAAAATTTAGTATTTATTATTTGATGTTTATATAGTGTTTAATTACATGTTTATGTTAATATTCTTTTCTTTAAGCTTAAGAAGTAAATGGGTGGCAGTAGAAAGCTCAATACCCGCAAAACAATTTTTTTTTGTAGGGTTTAATGACTCTAAAATGATAAAATCAGTGATTTTTTTAGTAAATGATTGTAATAAATGAGATAATTAGCTTTAAATTTCAAGAATAAGAATATTTATTCTTGATTTTGTATGATAAATTCTCCGAGAATTAAAATATAAATGCTTTGATAGAAGAGAGAAATTGTAAACTATTTACCTGAGTGATTTAGGGGATGTGTATAGCACCAAACTTTGTTAGGTTGCTTAAATGGAGATGTTGACGTGCCATTTCCTTTCGATAGCATTAATGAGAGATAAATATCTTTTACATAACATTAATGAAGGATAAATATATATTACCAATATTAATGTTAACAGAAATGTGGTAAGCCTTTTAGAAGACTTGCATACATTTAGGGGTGCATGGAGATAATTATTCTTGACTTTTAACATTTCATGTTAAGATCCATAAGAATAAAAAAAACACATCCTCATGACCTAAATTAGGACTCATAACGATTGTTAGTCCTATACCTATTTGGATTTGGAGCGATGCATTTAGGTTCAACACGTAGCTGAACTCAAGGATATTGGTTCAAACCACTTGCCAAACTCATATATACCTGGGCTCAACACGTAATTGAACTCGAGGATGTTGAGTCTAACCACTCGCCATGCCCATATGCGCATAGGCTCAATGTGTAGTTGAACCCACGGGTACTGGGTCTAGTAGCTCACTATACTCACATGCACTTTAGCTCAGCGCGTTGCTAAACCCAAGGGTTATGGGTTTGGCAGTTTGCCAGACCCATATGAACTTGAGTTCGGTGTGTAGCTAAACCTAAAGGTGATGGGTTTGGCGGCTCACTGCACCCATATGCACTTGGGCTCAGCACATAACTTAACATAGAGGTGCTGGTCCTGCTGGGTCTAACAGCTCACCAAACCTATATTTACTTGGGCTCAACGCATAGCTGAACATAAAGGTGTTGAGTCTGGTAGCTCGTTGGACTTATATTTACTTGGGCCCAACATGTAGCTGAACCTAAGGGTGTTAGGTTTGGCAACTAGTTATACCTATATGTACTTGGGCTCAACATGTAGCTAAACCTAAGGATATTGAGTCTGAATATTCACTTAACTTATATGTACTTGGACTTAACTCGTAAATGAACCTAATGATGTTGGATCTTAAAGCAAGTTAGACCCATTTCATATAGGCTTGGAATTTTTTCAAGTCCAGGTATGTTAGGTTATCACCCTGCATTTGACTTTTATAAACATGGACTTGGGCTAAAACTAAAATTTTAAAATACATGTCTCTTGAAAAACAAAATGACAACGTGCATTTAATACAATAATTGAGTCTTGGAAATATATGATGACTTGAAAGGTTATTCATTCAATGATGAAGATGAAATGTTGTTTCTTTTATAACTCTAATTGTTATAACTTCCATTTTTTTTTTTACTTTCACTCTATATAACCTCTATAAAAAGAGTTTTGTTAAAGAATCCCCGAGCAAGACTTGCTCTATTTTGAGAAGAAACTATTATTTTAGGTACTTATCACCCCTAAATTTTTTCTTTCTTTCTTCTTATTAGAAAAATAGATCCTAAGAGAGTTAGTTTTGACCTTAGGAGTAGGGATGTTACTTTCTTCGGTGGTGAGTTTAGATTTCAACCAGAAACAAGAGGAAACAGTAGGGGACAAGGGTCCACTAAATTGGACCCTAAAACCATAAGGGGTGGAAATCCAGCTTCTACTTTTGGAAGGGAGGAAGATAATTCTAAACATAAAAAAAAAAGTCATTCCCCTATTACATTTAGGGAACCCCGGGGGAGATAAAGGCTACCTCAAGCCCTTGAGAATGATATTCCTAGTACTTTGAGCATAGAGGAAACAACATTTGCCAATGGTCGACGGCTGAATAGTACATGGTTCAATTATCTTTTAGGGATGAAAGGATCAACCAAACAACCTTGGCCTTCGCTTAAGGACACTTTGAGATCATAGCCCCTATATGCATGTATGAGTTGGGGTATACCTTCCCTCTTCAAGGATTTATGAGTGAAGTGTTTAGGTACTATAGATTAGGTCTATGACAATTGCATCCCAATGGATGAGTGAGCCTATACTTAGAAAAAAACTCTAAGAAGTCGAGGGGAACCCAATAAGAATGAGCCTATACTTAGAAAATCTTTTAAGAGACTGAGAAGAACCCATGAAGGGTGGAGCCTATACAGAAAATTTCTAAGTGGATTAGGGGAACCCATAAAAGATGAGACTATATTTAAAACATTGTCTAAGAGGCTGAGAGGAACTCATAAAGGGTGAACTCGTACTTAAAAAATTCTCTAAGTGGCTGAGGGATACCCATGGAGGGTGGAGCTCGTACTTAGAAAATTTTTAAGTGGCTAGAAAGAATCCAAGAAGAGTAATGTTATTGCACTCGAAAGACCTCATACCCATCCCTTGAAGAGTGGTTAGTAAAGTGTGGGAGGCTTATGACCTAGCAAAAGTGGGAGGGGGGATATACTTACAGTGGGTAATGTTACCTTTTATGTATTATCAAAGCCTCCAAGTCCAGATGACACATTTTGATGTATACAAGTCGCCATAAAAATTGTTTGTAAGTGTAGCCTTGAGGTATCATCATGGGCATACCTTTGAGGTATCGTTATGGACATAGTCGTAGAGTGTAGCCATGAACATAGTCGTAAGCATATCCATGAGCATTACCATAGGTGTAGCCTTGTATAGACGTTGGCGTGACTGTGGGAGTGAACTCTGGCGTAGCTTAGGTATACTTGTTGGCTTAGTCGCTGACATGTTGTTAACGTAGCCATAGACATAGCCACTGACATAACTACCATTGTGTTGGGGTTTTGTTAGCCATGAAAAGAGCTTTTTGAAAACAGGAAATGAATTGACTTTTTGCTCAGTTCCTACTGACAGCACTAATGATGATGATCCAAAAAGTCCAAGTAACTTAGAAACAAAGCTTATATGTTGGATAATAAGCTAATCTCTTGGTTCTAGCAATTTGATCTATTCTCCTAGCCAAGGTGACTGATAGCTGAAACCTAGTGTCTAGAAAGCCAAGGTGTCTGATACCTGTAAAAGGTTCTTTTTAGTAGATGTAGAGACTGTCAAATGTTGAAGTAAGTATTTTTTATAGAGAGAGAACATTCAATGATATTTTAGAGAGATAAACTTTGGAAATATATAGGCCAAAAATGTTAAAAATAAAGATATTGTGAACCTAAAGTTTGAAGGATTCATTGGGTATTTATAGCCTATGAGTTTTGTTCTTTTGTGAAGAAGAGCGGTTGTAATATAATTTTACCCTGATAGCATTAATGATGAATAAATACCATTTACACAAATATTAATACGATATAAATATAGGACGTCATTTATAAATATTTTATATACCTAATAAATATAGAAAGATTAAAAGGTAGATAAACCTGCTGGATTTTTTTTATAGGCTGAGTCCATTGATGGTTAGCCTAGCTAGTTTTTTAAACTAATTAAATCTGGATTTATCACTTAGCCTGGCAATTAATTCTGGTCAACGAGGCCATTCTATCCTATATTTTCTTATCAGCCAAAAAGAAGCATAATAGCTCAAGCAGAAGTAAAATACCTTACTCTATCTAACTTGATTAGTAAAGTCCAATACTATAAAACAAAAATCTGAATCATATAAAAATCTGTGGAAAAGACAAGCTGGAAGGACGATAGACTTTGTGCTATGTGATCCTATAAAAAATAAAATATAAACAAATTAAGAAAACGAATATGTGCTGTGCAAGAGTGAAGCCTGATCATCAGTCTGTTTTTCAATTGTTTAGCTCACCAAATCATCTCTAGGTTTCTTGATCAACTCACTAACTTCAGGATCCCTTCAAAAGAGAGATCAAGTTACGGTCAAACCGTGTAGAATTATTTATATAAAAAAAAAACTATTCATGCCTACCAAATGGTCCGGTTCAGACAAAGATTTGGTCTACTGCCTGGCTCATGGAATCCTGTTGGACCTATTTATTATTATTATTGGCATCATTTTAGTCCAAGCTAGTGTTCAATCTTCAGAAGTTGTGCAAAAGGCAGTAGTTACGTTTTCAGACGAGTTGCTCTAGACTTCTAGGTCCATACAGACTTGATGGCAAGTAACTTGTTATAAATACACGTTAGCAGCATCAAATTTAGAAGCTTGTCCTCTTTCCATTGTCTGTTCATGACTGTATTAGCTGGAAAGGTGACCACAACTATCAACTGCAGCTTTTCAAGACTGATCAAACGGTTGCGTAAATGGTTTGCATAGCTTGATCAGTTAGGACTGTCAACATTTCAAGACTGTCCTTCCATTTTTCTGTCCTCGACTACGGTATCTTGGCATCGCTTATGGCAACAAACCTAAACTGCTTCGGTTCATCATCTTGTAGCAAATGATGAACTGTCTAGCATGGAATTATCACTTTTTAGCAGTGGTCGATCCTGCTGAAGAACGAAGCTGCTATGTCTAACCAGAACAGTCCAAGGTAGGACACTGGATTCATATGTAATACATGCCCTAGCATCCACTTTTTTTCCAATAGACAGCCCAAGGTCAAGGTAAGTGGAACAGACAGTTACAAAAATCTAGTTTAGATATCAGCAACCAAAACTGCATTCAGAACAATGGATTGTGCTCACTATTTGATTAAGTAAAAACAAACCATCTTACCAAATGCTCAACAACTTTAGAAGAAAAATATTCCTCAACTAAACCACGTTTTCCTTTAACCAGGAAAGCAGTACTGGTGCATAGCTTGCCTACCCTATTATGATAAAGGTCGGACAAGCTGTCATGCTTTCAACTTCCAGCCATGTTTTTAAGTTCTGGGACCCCGGCGAACAACTTGCACCTGTATTACATTGCATAAATTGCCTTTTGAGCATATAAATGTAAAAACGCACTGGTCTCTTGGTACCAACTTAGTCATCCTGCAGAACTCAGAGAATCCACTAGTAAGCACAGTATAGCCGCTGTCCCAGAGACTGGTTTGCACAGGCCATAACTTCCCACTCTCATCGCGAAGTTTTATCTCTTTAGGCAATTCAATATTATTTTCTCGCAGGAATTTCTTAGGAATACGCTGCAGAAAGCAAGAACACAATAAGACATCTCATGCAGCGGTAATAAAAAAAAGGTCACCAAACAAGATTAAATTTTAAATGGCAAGACAATAACTAGGTCAAAAATAAAGGTATTAGAGAAGAATGTGCCATATAAGTCAGCGAAGACAATCTTACTAACAGCTGAGACAAAGTTTTGGGGAAAAAAAAAGAGAAGGAGAAATTTCTCTGGAACAAGCAGTGACCATTTTTCAGAAGATTTCGGATCCTCTGCCAGCTAAGAGAGCAATATCTATTCAGATTTCTTGGATTTTGGCAGAGACAGTTTTTTGTCTTCAAGATGCATCCAGTTTTTACCTTTGCCGGATATCAAACTAGTGTTTCGTTTTCTGTTTTTATGGACTCCTTTTTCCCTAGTCCTTAAATTAAGTGTAAAAGGCAGGAAATCCAATTGGTTGAATTTTGAAATCCCCATGCTGCTGTGCCATTGCTCCACGGATCTTAAAATGAGCAAACAACTCATGTTGAAACCCAAGTAAAGAGCAACCACATACAAGTTAACCAAATGCTAGTTGGATAATTAAAACCAGTAGAGTTGAGGCTTCGGTCCTGGCAATTGCATCAATGAACTCCTAGAACAACTCATCACCTAAGTAAAGATTTTAAAACTCTCTTGTCTTTCTAAAAGACAAACCTTATTTGACACAGACAAAGTACTTTCTAATTCAATATAGATGAACAATTTGAGCTATCATATTATATCAAATCAGGCACTAGGCCAAATTTGACTAAGAAACTGCAATGACTAATTTATGTTTCATTTAACATTGAAAGGCAGGCATCTAATTGACTCATAACTATATTAAAAACCCATAAAATTCAGACATTAAATCAGACAAATTCTAAATAAACAATGTGTCATAGTTATGCTTGGAACTTACAATTGCAATAGGGCTACATATATTTCCTTGCCCCTGCTTTGTTAAAAAAAAAGAATACTGAAGGCTAAAGCTAAACAATAGTACACGTTTTCTCTTTGTTTTGTTTTTATAATTAAGACCAAGCCATACAAACTTCCTAGTCATATGTTGTTTCTTGGGACCAATACACGCAAGTGAACCACAACAGACAACAGGGTACTTGTGATAGAATTTTCAACTTACTATTCCTTCAATTTCTATTTTAGAACCTCAAAGTAATTAGATATAGGCAAAATAACCACAGCTGTGCATCTAACAGTCATTCACAGAAAACAATTGGATTAAAATGAATTCCTGAGATTTTTTTTTACTTTCTTTACCAATCTTGCAAGATACAAGATAAGAAAACTCACTGCAAATCGAGTAATTTTAGTAATATTCATAACAAAGCGTGGAACTTCACGAGGAACAGATGATGGTGCTTTAGCCCCCTTGCATTCTCCAAGTTTTGCTATCTTAGTTTCACTTGATTTAGGTCCACTTTTTCCAAACAAACCTATTAACACAAAAAAAACTTACATTAATAAAGAGGCAAAATCATGTCTACAAAAAACAATTTATCAAAAACTAACCCTGCGATCGAGTTATGCGAGGCTCAATGTTTGAATCTTTCTGCTTGCAACCAGTACTAGGCCTACTACCAATAAAATCTTCTTCTGTTTCTAGCTCCTCCTTCACATGAATGCTAAGCTTATTCTCTAAACCTCTACCTTCTTTCTTCAATCCATTATTCTTCAATCCATCATTACCATACAATTCAACTTCGAATTCAGAACTCCCATCATACTTAAAAATTAAGAAATCTCCATCAACTAAAGAATGATAACAAGCAAACTCTTTCCACCCATCTTTAATAACCCAGTCCCCTTCTCTTTTCACCAACCCTACTTGCCAAATCTTTGCATTCCCATCTTTAAGTGTAGCATTCTTCGGTAAAGCTTCATTCTTTCCATTAAATTGTATACCAAACGCAGGTGGTAAACTCTGCAAATATTGAGAAAGATTCAATTTTGATCAATACCCAATTGAGAAAACAAAAAACCCAGTTGAGAAGCATAGAGAAAGAGGGAAAGTACCAGTTGGCGGGAACTGAAATCTGAAAGGTAGACTTTGAAGAATTCGTTGGAGAAAGAAACGTTTCTTTTAGGTTTCACCATTGTTTCTTTCTTCTTCTTCTTCTTTATTCCCTAGTTGAAATAAAAAAAAACCCTCGGCGGTAATTCATATCTACAGCATCACCATCCTCGCTAGAGTTTCTTCTAAAATTAAGGAGAAAAGTATATATTTAATTAATTTGTTTTCTATTTCCTCAATAGAGTTGATTGTATTTTTTTTAATCTCTAAATTGCCCTTTTAAAGTACTCTTTCCATTCTGTTTGTAGATGGTAAAATTATAAAATATGACTAGAAAGGAAGGATATTGTAGTGAAAAAACAATTAATTAAACCAATCCAAGGGCTAAGCTATTTTTATTTATTATTCTGATGAAAATTGTTGTCAATTAAAAAGTCATTTAAACAGTAAAAAAATAATGGTAATTGTGATACCAATACAATTTAGATAATCTTGTTGAATGCCAATTAGGCTTCTTCTTTTTTACTGCAATTTCATTGTTCATAGATTTCCATGAGAAAATAATATTTCATATCTGAATTTATCAAGCTACATGGAGAATACACTTTCATGCTGAATTTATTATTTAAATAAATAATAATAATAATTTTAATTGATATACATAATTTTTTTTTTAAAATAGTTACAGTAAACATGTGTTTGAAAATGCTTCTGCTTTTGAGTGGTTTTAGTTTAAAAAAAATATTAAATTAATTTTTTTTTAATACATTATAATGATTTTGAACTTTTGATATACTGATATAAACAATTTAAAAAACAATTTAAAAAAAATTATTTTAATATACTTTGAAGGAAAAGCTATTTTAAAAAAACCATATTTCATAATCCTAAACACACATTAAGTATTGGTTCCCGACACACACACACGCCATAAGAGAAAGTCAAAGGTAAAAATCTTATTTTTATCATAATTTGAAAAAAAATACTAGAAAATCAATTAATAGATATCATAATCAGTTTATGGTTATTTATTAAAATTTCATCAAAATTTCAAAAATATTACAAAAACTAATTTGTTTAATTAATATTTGTGGTATGAATTTTACAAACATAATGTATATTTTTAATATTAAATTAAATAAATTAACAAAAATAAAATGTTAGAAATTAATTATAGACTTTAACATTTAGGGGTATAAAATTACATTGTAAAGTATATTATCATGTATTAAAGATACAAAATAGAAATAAATGCACCATTAAAATATGGATTTTAGAATGACTAGGTTTTAGCCTTAATTACAAATGTTTTTCAATTTCATCCCCTATAAATTTATAATCTTTCAAATTTGGTCCTTATTCTTTTAATTGCTATTATTTTGTTTAGGATAATATTTTTTTTCAAATTTCATCCTCCTTGGGTGTCTTTTTATCAAAATTTATCCTTATTTTTTTGTTGTTATTTTTTTATTTTGCAAGTCTTTTTATTAATATTTTTCCACAATTTCATCATTCAAAATTAAATTGGTTGAGAATTAAACTTTTTTATTGAACCTGAGTCTAAGATTTCACAAGTTGCAAGTTTTAGAGATTATATTAGGTCTAAAAGGTTTACTCGGGTTTGCTTGATTTTTTTTTTTAAGTCGATGTTTTCTTATTTTTTTATCTTTTTTTTTAGTTTTGATTTTATTATTTTTTGTGTTTGCCTTCTATTGGGTTAGCTCCGAGTTTATGACCAAAATCACTAATTTTTAAGGTTTACACGGGTTCATTTTTTTTCTGTTTTAAAATTGATTTATTTCAATTTCATTCTTCAAATTTTTTTCCCTATTTTTTTTTTCTATGAGATTATCTCAATCTTATATCCATGGTCATGAGGTTTTTAAGTTCACCTGATTTAATATGAATTGTTTTTAAATTGTTTTTTTTTTAAATAAAAGTTTCATCTTATTTTTTATCATTTTGTTTTGTTTTGTTTTGTTATTTTTTATGGTTTGGCTTATATTAGGCTAACCCCTTATTTTTTTTTTCAATTTTACCTCTATCATTTTTTTAATCTATAAATAGTCTATTGAATTACAAATATTTTTCAATTTCATCCTCTCATGAATTTATAATCTTTCAAATTTGATCTTTATTTTTTTTAATTGCTATTATTTTGTTTAGAATCATTTTTATTTTATTTTTCAAATTTCATCCTGTGGTTTTTTCCTATCAAAATTTATTCTCATTCTTTTTGTTGCTATTTTCTTGCTTTTGCAAGGCTTTTTATTAATATCTTTTCCATGATTTCATCATTCAAAATTAAATTAATTGAAAATTAAACTTCTTAATTAAACCTGAATCTAAGATTTCATAAATTGCATGTTTTAAAGATTAGATTAGGTCTAAAGGTTCGTTCGAGTTTACTTGTTTTTTTTAGTTTTGATTTATTATTTTTTGTGTTTGATTTCTATTGGGTTAACTTCGGGTTCATGATCAGGATCATTAATTTCAAAGGTTTACACGAATTCACTTTTTTTTCTGTTTTAAAATTGATTTATTTTAATTTTATTCTTCAAACCTTTTCTTTTGCTTTTTTATTTCTATGAGATTATTTCAATGTTACATCCATGATCGTGAGGTTTTTGAGTTCACCCGATTCAATATTTATTTTTTTTTAAATTGCTTTTTTTGTTTTAAATTCACCTTTTGAGTTATTCGATAATAAGAACAGGTTCAGATTTAGTTTTTTTATATATTTTTTTATTAGTTTATTTTTTTAATGCATTTTTTTTACATTCTTTAAATTATTAATTGAATTAGTAATTCGAGATTTGAATTTTTTTTATTTAAATAATGTTTTTAATATTGAAATTATTTTTTACCTTGCTCGCGACGGAACGATAGCAACAAATCAAGTATTTTATAAATGACCTAAGAGTATGGGCCTGGTCTATATTTTGTTTTCCTATACAGACAGTTCCAGTCCATTAAAAGTGGCTAGCTAGGGTTTTATTAGCTCCAAAGATCTCTCGAAGACATTTTGCACACTCTCTAGCCGTTACCTTCTCTTCTCCAAGTTCCTCCATTTTTGTTCTTTGGTGGGTTTTCTTTCGATTCAACAGCTTAGATTTGAGTTCAAGCATGGGTTCTTTCTTCTTCTTTTTTTAGCTTTAATGTTTTTTTTTCCTGTTGAATTTGCAGGACAAAACTCTGAAGAGGGTTGCTTTAAGAGGTTTCAATCATGAGGTATGCCTCAAAATCTTAGTTGTTTTCTTTTCATGTCATTTTGAAGGTTTCTTGATTTTTTCATGTTTTGGAAGTAATTTCATTATCACTGTTTTGTTTTCATGGATTGCAAGGAAATATGATGTGGGGTTATGGGTTCTTGGTTTTTGAAGAATTTTAGTATAATTTGAAAGGTTCTTTTTATCATCTATATGTTAAAATGGGAAATTTGTTTTGTTAGTTTTATATAATTGCTTTGGATTTATATAATAAACTGAAGTTTTGATAATTTTCTGCCTGAACTTGTTCCCGATTGCTTTTACTTGACTGATTTCTCGGTTATGAAGCGTAAACTAGATTTTTTAAAAAAAATCACCTGAAACATCATTGGTTGAGCCAGGGAGTGATTGGTGTTACATTTCATGATATGAATGTTGTATATTTTGCTACTGCAGTAAGCTTGCAGGGGATACAATTCGCGAAGCTGTTACAACTATAAAAAATGGTGTGAATGAGAAGCCCCGCAAGTTCGTCCAGACCATCGAACTACAGATTGGATTGAAAAACTATGACCCCCAGAAGGACAAGAGGTTCAGCGGCTCTGTTAAGTTGCCGCACATACCGCGTCCCAAAATGAAGGTCTGCATGCTTGGAGATGCTCAGCATGTGGAGGAGGTAATTGTTCATTCCATTCATAATTATACATGGATTACAAGAAGTTCTTTAATCATTGATGAGGTTTCAGTTTTGGTTTCTATTTAATGTTCTCTGTTTTTGCTGCCAAAATAGCATATTTGACTTGTTCGTTTTCAAATCATGTTTCCTATACTACGATAATCAGATGATTGTAGTTATGTCTTGTGCCTGCGAGATTTATTACTGGGGCCATTAAATGCTTTCTACAAACTTTGGGTCTGAATTTTTTTCACTTGTAATGGAATTTTTAATAGGATTAACTGTTTAATTTATATTTGCAGGCAACTTCTATAGGTTTGCAATGGATGGATGTTGAAGCATTGAAGAAGCTGAACAAGAACAAGAAATTGGTTAAGAAGCTTTCCAAGCAGTACCATGCCTTTTTGGCATCAGAGTCTGTCATCAAGCAGATTCCTCGACTTTTAGGCCCTGGTCTCAACAAGGCAGGCAAGTTTATTAAGAGTATTCACCGTCTTTTGGATATGGTAGTTTCTCATGGTTTCTGCCGATTTGTATGTGAGTGCAGGAAAGTTTCCTACCCTCGTGACTCACCAAGAGTCACTGGAGTCTAAAGTTAATGAGATCAAGGCAACCGTGAAGTTTCAATTAAAGAAAGTCCTTTGCATGGGTGTTGCTGTTGGTAACTGCGACATGGAGGATAAGCAGATCTTCCAGAATGTTCAAATGTCTGTGAACTTCCTGGTCTCCTTGTTGAAGAAAAACTGGCAAAATGTGAGTTTGTTCTTTTTAAACTTGTTGCAACTTCTTTCTAGCACCGTTGACTGTTTTCTGAACCTATTTTATGTCTTTTGCTGTGAATCAGGTGAAGTCGCTGCACCTAAAGAGTACCATGGGTACCCCAGTCCGCCTCTATTAAGCTAGTTCTAAACTACCGCTATGTTTTTGGAATGCTTAGAAATATCACCCCTTTCCTTAAATAACTATATTGTTTTTTGAGAGATGAAATTATGTTCATGGATTTGTTCTTAATTTTTTTTTAATGCTTAACCCTTAAATCAGACCTGTTATGTTGATAGCATTGCTTCCCTTGAAATGTTTTATGCTGTGGGAAAGCCAACTGCAGAAAGAAAAACGCAAGTGTCAAACTTGCCTGAGATGAATCTGCCTTTGCTTTATATATAGATGGTAAAATAGGTAACTTGTTTCTTAATTTCAACGGTGGTTTTTGGGTCAAGCGTCGTATGTCTTAAAAATCAGCCGAAATAAGTTGTCTCTAGTCAGATAGCGTCGTATCTCCTGCGAGAACCCAGCGGTGATTCTCATGTCAAAAAGATCAAGATTTTATCAAAAAACGACCTGATTTCTTACAAAAAAGTGTTGTTTCCAATCCTGCGCCAGAGTTTACTCTCAAACCAACGAATATTCATAAAAAAGGTCTTCAGAGAATCTTGCTTCTTATCTATTGAAGCACAAGCATCATAATTATCAGATTCGGGTGGTCATGAGCCAGAATCTCTTCTACGACATCTGAGCAAGACCTCCGAGCTCCCATCCTATTTTCAGCTATTAGATCGCATTCTTTAATCGTAGATAACAACATGGTTTTCGAGGCGGATCATGTATTTGATCTTAAGACGTTATTCATAACTTTTTGATAGCTGTGAGAAGGAATAAATAGACTTGCTGCTGCATTCATGGCAGCCTTAAATATTGAACACAGGCAACAATAACCTCTTGTACAATATTTGCCATACTGTAATATGTGAAGATGGTCAATAATTACTGAGATTTGAATCCAGCTACATTAACATAAATCCTCTAAAGATCATAAAAGCAATGTCAATTGTAAATTGTGTTAAAAAAAGAGCTTTTCAACAGCATTGTTGCATCAACCTTAAACAACAATTTCTTCCTATAAACCTTTCCGCAAGCTGCACAATTAGGAGAATCTGTGCTCATTATTCTTCTCATCCTGGAGAAGATTATTGATTTGAAGGCATTCGATCGAGCTCACATTCCATATTTTCTTCGAACCTAGCTCTTTTATAGTCATTGGAAATGTGAGATCGATTGTCAAGTAAAGAATTAGCTTGCAAAGCTGAGCACAAGTAACAAAACAGTACTAGACTGTTAATGTACGCAACACCAAGATTTAACAGACCAACCATAAGGATTTTTGACAAGTCCAAATCTCATTCTGCTTAGATTGAATTAGCAGATAATATTCTATTCTCTGAAAAATCAAACGAAATAAATTTGTCTCTCAATGAAACAAAGAGTACTCGGCTAGTCTTTGTTTTGTCCATATCCCTAGTCCTATAAAAAGCCAACACCATAGCTGATTCTATTCTCTTGCTATATAAGTATGGAGTTAACAGACTTAATGAGGTCATTGCCTGGTTTATCTACGCATAAATTAGCATTGCAGATTGATCATGAGACTTAAGTTTGCGCAATAGACAAGGAAAGGAATCGAATCTGCAAGCCTGTGTGGAGATAATTCACTTTCGATAAAAAGAAAAATTTCTGTTTCTAGATTTGCTGCAGATTTTGACAGATAAAGACAACGGCTTTTTGAATACTGCAGAAGATCTGCATGAAAGCGTGTTTATAGCTTCTCAGTGTTGCAGGTGTGGTACATGTTACCATGATACAAAAAATCATGCCTCTTCATTTCTAATGCATGCCTATCCAAACTTAAGGGGAAACAAAGGTAAAGTAATAGGGTTGCAGTAAAGCCAAAATAAGATGCTTGCAAGTACAATCTTCTTTCTTTTGCAACTTTCTCAGAAAGTCTTGTTGACAAGCTTTAGGAGCCAGGCACAGAAAAAGAAATTACAAGCATTACCTGGATATTATCTAGGGTTTATGTTTGTTTATTCGTTTTTTTTTTTTTCCTGTAACAGTCAAAAGAAAAACTGATTAGCAACACGGTTCCACACAGAACAGGTCAAACAGTACTAGAAAGCTTGCTTGATGTAGTTTTACTCTTCCTTTCTCTTAATGGCAGATTTTGTGGTACACTTCGCAGTCCATGTAAAGTAGAAACCAGGGCTGTCTCTGGCTGCACTCTGTACTAGAGATTTCGCTTTGTCATGATACAGCAGATAATATTCTATTGCTTTGGATCAAAGATACACTATTTGCCACTCGTTTTCATTTGGAAAAGATATCTAATCTTCCTTAATTTTAGGCGAGTTCTTATTGCTTTGAAATTACGATGAAAAAATGGGCTTTTTTGGGGGGCCAACAACAAACAACCTTACTAATTTCAAAGTTTGAGAGGCAAGAAGTCACATGTTAAAGAGAGCTAGGTAAAATAACAGGAAATTACCAATGGTGTCCCACTTGGATGACATTTGTTTTCAGCAGGCCTTCCTCCATGATCACCTTCATATTCTGTTCAATAAAATATCAAGTCAAAACTTAAACAGATACTTGAGAAAGCAAGCAGATTAAGAATGTGACAGAAGCTACTTGTTTTTAAGCAAGAAAACTAGAAAGAGGAAAACAATGCAATGTGATTTATTAACCTTCAGAATTTCTTGAACAACCTAGTTTTTCCTTCCCTTTGGTCCCCTTTCCTGTTTCTTGTGAGCCAGACGAAATGTCAATGAATTCAACAGAGGCATCATCATCATCATCTTCATGATCCTCAAGCTTATCTTCTTGATTACTCTCCGCAGCATCAGTGTTATTCCATTGATAGCCTACTTCCGTAAAACTCTTATCGATTATGAATACAGTGAACAGGGAGTTCCCCTCGTACTCGAAAACTAGGAAATCTCCATAGTCAATAGAGTAATAAGCGATGAACATTTCCCAACCCTTTGTAAATGAAACTTCATCTTTATGTTTTAATAACTCTACCTTCCATGTTGCAGCACTTGGAACTTTAATTACTGCTGATTTTGATAAACTTTCTCCATGCTTTCTCAAAAATCTTCGAGGAATCGCCTGTAAATAACACAACAAAAAAGAAAGGAGAAGGGTGTTTTGAAGTTAGCTTCACTTGCGCACTGATCATTAGTACTTCAACCAAAAAACAAGTTGAAGAACAACAAGAAACAGAAGAAGGAAAGTTCATAGATTGGAAGGAAAAGAATGCCTACGATCTTCTGATTCTTCATAATATCACTAAGAATGATACGGATAAAATGTGTTTTTTTTGGTGTGAACAATGATCCATTGTTGTCTCTCTTGCTACAAGAAGCCATGTTTTCTCAGATGCAACAAATTAAGGTAGTTTCTTCAAAGCAAGAGAAAAGGAACAGAAAGGCTCGTGTATAGTGCTAAAACTTAGTTTTTGTATGTGTGGGAGTGTTTTGAGAGCTCTGTCAATTGTATTTCATTATTCTCCGAATAGTTTTCGTTAGGCCTTATTTAGGAGATGTTGTATAACACGTACTTTATATACTGGGAAGGAAAGGGGAGAAGAACAAGGGAGAATAACAGGTATGTACAAGAAGGGAAAGATATAAGAGTATCTTCAATAGAGTGGTGAATCTATCTTCTAAGACATTTTGTGATCAAGAAAGGTCCATCCCTCAGAATTTGTGATCTTTGTATGCCTCTTCACTTAATTAAGCACAGCATACATTGGTTCCCACCAGTTTAATGCATGGTTCTATGGTAGTGGATGGGCTTTTCTTGCATGTATGTTGCTGGATCTGATCTAAATGCAATCCCCGTTGAAGATCCAAATGTTCAAATGCAGTAGATTTAAGGGTGCGTGTAAAATCCCAAGCAAAATTGCACTGTCTCAGGCACAAATGCAGCCAAGCCACAACCTTTCAGACTTTTTTGACTGTCAAAATGAAACATGGCCAGGTAATGTTGTCCCAAAAAAGTGATCTCGTTTTCAGTCAAAAAGAGCTTACCTCTAAATTCTTATATACCATCGAGGCAGAGAAAAGGAAGATGAGTTTTCAGCATCTGGCAATCTAACGTAACTCATGTCCAAATATTTCTGCAAAAGTGATCCCCAAAAGACAATAAATTATATTAATGTGAATGGACAAACAAATTGTTGTCTGAAAATGGAGCATTAGCAGCTTAAGGGGTCCCATGTAATCATCACGAACAAACAATCAGCTCCAACATCAAGAGACCATCAAATCCAGGACATATCTTTGCGAATATCAACAGCTCAGTACCTCCACAGGCCACATTCTATTTCGTTTAGATGTTCAGTAATGAAATCTTTTGCCAAACTGCACAACGAGAATTTAAATACCATCGAAAACTTCCACTGTGAGCAATAATGATGATGACAACAATACAAAACTGATCATAACAATGGAAGCCCTTTCATTAGCTAGTGAATATCAACGACAGCAATCCTTAAAAATCTAATAAAATAAAAGGAGATTTTTTTTATGCACTGAACAAAATAGAATTTTGAATATCATTAGTGTAACAAACATAAACTGATCGATCAACACATCAGTGGAAACCCTTTTCCTAGCTAGTACTTTTTAAGCATGGTGCTACTACTAAAAATTGGATGCCCGTTGGCAAAGGCAACAGTCAGTATGAATGTCAAGAACATAAACAACATCAAAATCAATATCTGGAGTCGTATTCTGAATAGAGAAGTAAAATAATCTTCGGCTAGGATAACAACAAATTTCAACATAAGTTCAATTGCCTTAATCAACTCAAAGACAGATAAATCACCTACTTTCAAATTATGAGCCGTACAAATGTCGTCCAACTAGAATGGAAGTTCTTCTATCTGAACATGCTTCTCCTTAAAATATCTCTTAGAAACCATGACTATTATATTCTGCCATGAAGAAAAGAAAGAACGTAAATGGCCAATAAAGGGAAGATATATTTTTGTTCAAATTAAAGGAGGAAGAACAAAAATTGCATAGCCGTGCAGTAAAAGGGAGGCAATCCTCCTAACTTAACCACTCTATACGATCCAATTCTTTTTAAACTAAGAAGTCTGGTTAAGAGAATTTAATATTAACTTGTTAATATAATATCAAATAGTTTTTTTAGGTTAGAAAAAAATTATTTATGACATATAGAGTAGCGTAGGCCAGCAAACTAGCAAAAACAAATAATGATGAATTACGTGGTTTCAATGTTAATATATAGATTCAAGGGAAAAAGTAAGGGTGTATATATTTATATGCAACCTTCAAACATGCAACGTGTTATTATCATGATAATTAATAGATTTATACCTCAACGAACACCCATGTTTTCCTCTAAAGATCTCGGCTTCGAACTTCTTCTTTATAATAATAATTAATAAAAAAAAATTCTCCAAATGCGAATGTGGTTATATGCAACAAAAAGTATGAAAATTTGTGCCATTCCCAAAGGACATATATGCCAGCATTGCTGTCCGGTTTATTTAAAAAAAATCCCTTAACATGATGATCAGTGAGATGTGATGCGGGATTTCACTCGTATTATAAAGGAGAAGAAATAAGAAAAGAAGAGAGCTAAGCCTGAGTTGCAGTGAAGGATCCAAATTCGAAGAACTTCCTCATGAAACAAACAAAAACTAGTGCTGCTGTTAAGATTGAAAGTCTCTCACAAATTTCTTTCCCCTAAAGATAGAAAAGACCACAGATTGCATAGGCTGTTGGGTTGTATGCATGCAGTCTAACTTATGCTTAAACTTTTGGTGTCATTGCCTTCATATTTATGCTATATCAATTTCACATCATCTAATTTCCAGAAATAGCTTGATGGAGTAACAAAAACTAAACCTAACAAACATTTGTGTTAAACACATGTATAAAGCCTTGCTTTTAATTGATACATAGGATTGATTTCACAGTACAGTGTTGTAGTATCTAGGTTCTTAATGCACGATGATCTCTACGCTAGAATTAAGGTGTAAAATTGATTCGCATCTTCTAAGTATGGTATTTCTATCCTCATGATCTTTCACAGCTCATTCTAACATTTTGTTATTTTCATAACAGCCACAGTTTCTGTTTTCATACTCCAGTTACCAACCATGCACAGACAACCCAGGTGTTACCAATCTCTATATACGTACTAAATATCCAGGTCTGGCTATAAAGTATTGAAGAGGGAGAGCTTCGATGTAATTAATGAATTTAATGGCAGAGAACATGATGCAACAACAATTGGTTACAAGTTTTTCTTAGAAAACTCTACTGTCACTTTGTTTCCCTGTAATTAGTCTTAGTTTTATTTTCCCAGATAGGATTTTCCTGCCCTAATCTAAAAATAAAAGGGAATGTTCGTACGAGTTAATTAGTTTGCCAAGCTGTGTGAGTTTTGCAGTTGAGAGAAATCTAATAATAGAAACCATATGAATTCGTTGCTGGAAAAAATATGATTGGTGTTTGTTTTCCTCAATGCTCTATAAAAAGCTCCATAAAATATTATAATCATTTCATTTTCGATCCAAACAAATTTGCAGAATACAAAAGGAGGTGGAAGAAATTGACGTCCCAAGGAAAAATGGGCTTGAAAGTTAATGTCTCGGCAATCTTTTTGTTGCTATTCTTGACATCTGCTGATGTTAAAGCCGAAAACGTTGTCTTCGATGTGACAAAATATGGTGACGAGGAAGATATTAGCAAGGTAAGTATTTAGCAATACAATGTTTAATTTACCAGATTGTCTTGGTTGAGATATTTTGCATTTTCTTTTTGCCCTCCTCAGGCCTTCAAAAGTGCATGGGAAGATGCTTGTGCATCAACAAGTCCGAGTAAAGTCTTGATTCCGAGAGGGACATACTTGTTAGGCCCCGTGATTATATCAGGGCCTTGCAAGGCTGCAATTGAGCTTCAAGTTAAAGGCAAATTACAGGCGCCGGTAGACATGAGAGAATTCGAAGGGTTTAGCAGCTGGATTACTCTCAACTATGTTGATCAGTTTACTTTGACTGGTGGTGGAACTTTTGATGGCCAAGGAAAATCGGCATCGAATCAAAACAATTGTGGAAAGGATAAACATTGCAAGCTACCCCCGTCGTAAGTTTAATTTCTTTTATGTTATGGTGATTAGTAAATGATCGAAATGAAAAATTAAATTTCTTAATTTTGTGTTGTTTTTGTTTGCTTGATCGACCAGAGTTTGAAGTTCAATTTCATCACCAACGGAATAGTCCACGATATAACATCCACGGACAGCAAGTACTTTCATGCTCATCTCTTGGGGTGCAAAAACCTCACTTTCCAACATTTTACAATCACTGCACATGATGAGAGCCTGAACACAGATGGAATCCATATTGGACGATCAAAAGACATCAAGATTATCGATTCAGACATTGGAACGGGAGATGATTGTATTTCCCTCGGCCATGGCAGTAGACAAATTACAATCGAAGGAGTAACATGCGCACCAGGTCACGGCATCAGCATTGGAAGTTTAGGGAAATCCCAGAATGAAGAATCTGTGTCTGGAATCTTTGTTAAGAACTGCACCATCTCCAATACCCAAAATGGTGTGAGAATTAAATCTTGGCCTGCGTTATTTGGTGGCTCAGCGTCTGATATACATTTCGAAGATATTATCATGAAGAACGTCAGCAATCCTATTGTCATAGATCAAGTATACTGTCCATGGAATGAATGCAATAGAAAGGTACTGATTAATTTGTTAATTACAGAAAGAAAGAAATATCTCAAAACTTATAAGGATACTAATAGAATCTTATCATATATGGTTTTTCATTTCTTACTTACAGTCTGCATCAAAAGTAAGCATCAAGAATGTGAGCTTCAAGAATATAAGAGGCACATCTAGGACTCCCGTGGCTGTTCAGCTTTCCTGTAGCAAGGACATCCCATGCGACGAAGTGGAGGTTGCTGATATTGACCTCAAATACACCGGAAGTGAGGGTCCAGCTAAATTCCAATGCTCTAATGTTCAACCTAAATTTCATGGGAAAATAAACCCATCAAAATGTTGATGCGCAGAATATTGTGAGCAATTAAATGGGTTTAAAGATGAAAGAAAAACTTAGGGAATTTGTATCAAGATTAATTGACTCATGAGCAATAATGGAAAGTAGTATATCTCTTCTTATGGGATATTACTTTCTTCTTCTTTTTTATTTTTTCTGATTTAGCATTTTTAGGGTTTCTTAATAGCCTTAAAACACAATATCCCATAAAACTAAAAGGATCCCACAGTAAAGATGGCACTCGTATATTTAATGGACATGTTATGAGTAATTAATTTCACACACACACACACACACACACATATATGTATATATATTAACAGATACATCTACATGAAAAGAATGAAGATATTGAAAAAAAGAAAATATATATAAAATGTATTTTTTTGACATGACTGTCACTGTTGATGAATATAGACAGTCGTGTCAAAAATATACATTTTATATATATTTTCTTTTTTTCAATACCTTGATTCTTTTCATGTAGATGTATTTGTTAATATATATATATATATATATATATATATATATATATATATATATATATATATATATATATATATATAATTCTATCATTAAATTCCAATGGTTCCATAAGAAATTTATTTTTCAAGAAAACAAAAATTATATGATTTATATATTATGAAATGGTTCTAGGATCAACAATGAGCAATATTTCATATTTAAAGTATACAATTTTTGCATGAAAAATATTGTTATCAATTTTGCTTGTGTTGATATATACATACGATATTTTCAATTGGTAAAGCATAAAGTTAGGATATTAGAGTTAAATAAAAAGAAAATATCAATATATGACACAATCACATAAAATGAGGAGATGGGTTTTTATTTTTCTTTGTAATATAAACATTTTTTTTCCAAATTAAACTTATCTTGGATATTTAGTTTATAATCTTATTATTTTTTCATTTATTCTTATTACTGAAACTTTATTTTTAGGGCATCCCTTTTCTTTTCTTTAAAACAATATACTATTGAACTTTTTCATTACTGTTTCATGAGCCATTTTAATTAAACTCCATTATCTCCACTCCAAATAATCATAGCCTTTTAAAATCCATATGTAACACTACTAGAAAATTGTTAAATACTAACAAAAATATCAATGAAAATAATATCATTGGTAAATTATAGTGATAATTACTGATGGAACATAACGTTGCTATTTCCCTCGGTATTCACCGAAAAAAATCTTCCGTAAGTGAATACCCCAATGGAATTACAGTTGAAAATTAAGAAATGAAAAACTAAAAACAATATAAAAATGACGTGTTATTATTTCAGATGGAATTACAAATCAAATATGCCCGTTGCCAATACTCATCGGTGAATCCGTCTGTAAAATTTAAGTTATAACCTAACAGTTAATCCCCCATCTCCCCCTCCCCATTTATTCTTCTCCTTCCTTTTTATCCTATAGAAACAACACATAGCACCCTTGCTCCCCTCATTTTGTCACAAACCAAGCTCTCATTATCACAAATTCGGCCATCCCAACACTCGATCATCGAGATTTGTTTTGGTTCAATTTTTTTTTAAGATTCGCCACATCAAGTAAGCAAAACTACCTCTCTTTTTTTTGTTGTAACCCATTTTACAAATGTTATTTTTTTGGCATTTTTATGTAATGTATGTAGTTTGATTATGTGTTTACTTGTTTTATAACCTTTTCCTATAGAAACTTGTTGTAAGAATGTATTATTTGTACATGTTAGGGTTTGTTTGAGGTTTTGAAAAGTTATATTTGTTTGTCATTTGATGAAATTGAGTTTGATTTTGTAACTTTGGTGTTTTATAATGGAATAAGTAATGACTTATCAATGGGCAAGTTTCACATTTAATCAATTTTATTGTTAAGTTGAAAATTTCAGTAAATTTGAAGGAATTTGAATTTTTAAAGAAAATTGATAATGATTTAAGGGTATTATCAAAATAGAAAGAATAAGTTTGATTTAAACTAATGATAACTAATTAGTTGGATATCAATAATTTGTTTAGTTCATATTATTAATTAATACGTGTTGTCATCAATATTCTATATAAGTTTTATATAAGTAATAGATAATTTTTCCTGGATATATCGAGTTTCTCCCGAAAGGTTACGCATGATGGATTATTATAATGGTATTACAAGTTTTATTAATTACACACTATCTAATCCAAAAAACATTAGTGGATGAGGTATTAGATGTCCATGTAAAAGGTGTAAAAATAAAAAGTTTATCAATCTAGATGTTGTTACAATGCATCTTCTATATAAAAAAAGGTTTATGAAAAAATACTTGTATTGGTTTGCACACGGAGAATGATTATAGATGCAATGTGAATGAGTCAGGATTATGCAGGGGAATGTTCAATCATAGATTAAGAACTAAATAAGGATGCAGTCATGTTTTTTGATCTTTTGAAAGATTCTGATGAACAATTATGGGATGGGTGCACAAATCACAATAAATCATCGGTTGTTGCACAAATGTTCACCATCAAATCAGATTATGGGCTGAGTAAGGCCATTTATGCAAAATCATTGAATAGACGAGAAGCATTTTACTTTAAAAAAATAAGTTGAAAGAGAACTTCTATGTTGCTATATGCATGATGAAACACCCTAGCCTAGGATACCAAAAAATTGACATGTTTTTAAAATTTTGCATGTTGTACTGCCTTGAAAAGATTTGATTGAGTGTAGAACATATAGGCATGCTTGGTATAAACCTAAAACCGGTAGGGGAAGGACTTTTGTTTCATATAGAAAATTGAGATACTTCTCAATCACTCTTAGATTGCAAAAGTTATTCATGTCTCTAAAGAATGTTGAGCATATGACATGGCATCAATCACATGATGTATTGGATGGACTCATGGTGCATCCTCCCGATGGTGAAGCCTAGAAGTAGTTTGACGTAGTTGGGCTTGCAATAACAGGTGATTTTGGACAACCAGGTGCGGGTCTGCCATAACTAGATGAGAATATGCCCTAGACAGATTACATGAATGGCCTAACGAATATATTTATGGACTAGTGAGATAGGTTTAAGCCCAAGAGAAGATCTGGTCGTGATAAACCAAAATAATGGTTTAAAAGAGCCATAACTTTTAATTTAACTGTTGGATCGTGCTAAAATGTTTACAAGAGTTTCCAAAGGCTATTTTTCTAAAATTAGTGATAAAATTGCTATTATAACCGTTAGATCTTTTAATTTTGAAAATCTCGCTCTAGGACCCTGGTTTTGGCAGTTTTTGTGACTTTCCTTGTTATTTTTTGGATTTCATGCTTCTTTACTTGGAAATTTTGGGTTTTTATTTTGTTTCCTAGTTGAGGTAGGGTTTCTAGCCTATTTAAGAATTTGTAAACCTCTTTGAGGATTATTAATCTTAAGAAAATAAAACCTGCAAACTTGGGGTTCACATCAGCAACCCCTTTCACTCATTAAAATTCATGTGTTTTTTCTTTGTTTGTTGTTTTCTTTAGCTTCTACCTACATCACAGTTTAGTAGGGTGCATCCTTAGTTTTCAATTGAACTACAAAATATTGTGTTAGGTTATGTACAAATATATTCAATCCATTCGAGTTATTTGTTACATCTTATTCTTGTTGGTTGATGAAACTCATGGTTTACAACTTGCCATCAGGGATGTGTATGAGTCTTGAGTTCATGTTCTTACCTATGTCATACCCGGTCCTAATAGTCTAGGTAGGAATATAGATATTTGTCTTTGATCGTTGATTGATAAGTTGAATCAATTATGGTCATCCAGGACTTTAACGTATGATGTCTCGAGCAAACAAAATTTTCAGATGAAAGCAGCTTTAGTGTGGACTATCAATCATTTTCTTATATATAAAATGGTTTTTAGTTGGAGCACGTAAGAAAAATTAGCATATTCTAATAGGAGCATTGTTGATTCTTCTGGCAGTGCTTCTAATGACCATGAGTCGCTAGGTGCAGACCATGACTAGGCACCCGAGGCACAGGCACCATCTCTCAACAGATGCTCATCGAGTGCGAGGCCGCCTCACAAAAAAGGTGTCCTTTTTTTAGCAGGATGTGTACACTGAGAAGTACATTTCTCGGTGGAAGCCCAATCACGGCATATAAGTTTGTTTTCTTTTCCGACATGATTAAAAAATAAATAATTATGGATAATTTTTGAATAATTAATTTCAATGAACGAATGAAATTTAAGGTTTACAACTATGAAGGTTGCTCGTACCATAACATTAACAATGAAATAATCGATGGAAGTGCCCTTGTTTTAGTGGAGTTAGGTTTCCAAAAATCTTGAATGGAGGCTTGTAATTGATGCTTGGTTCGCAAAGTTCAAGGTTAATATATACATAAATATTTATTATTATTTAATTTAATCAGTTTTTCAATTTTAATAAACTAATTATTTTATAAAATGAACTTGCAATGAGAAATTTTACTGGGAGGAGACTAACAGTATTATTGTTATGAGAGTGTGGGAGAATCACAACGCCGTTAGATAAGATTGAATTCAAAATATGATATTTTTTTGAATGTTCAAATTTTATTTTTTATCTTCTTAACAAATAATTTATTTCTACGTACCAAGTTGTGTGATTTCTTGTACGAGGCGTAAAAAATAAAGAAATATGCAAAAGAAAAAGGTCTTTCAGGCTGGGAAGACGTTTTTGTACGGTGGGATTTGAAACCTCCGCACATCTTGAAGATTATCTAAGACACTTATATCCAGCATATGAAGTTTGAGCGTTTCATGCGATGGCCATAGTTTGGTGTAGAGAACCGAAACAAAGAGATTCATGGTACGATTACTATGTACACTGGTGGATCTATTCTATTCGTTAACATGCAAAATAGATGATATATATATATATAACTTGTTATATTACATGAAAATATTTAACTAACAGTAGCTTTTTTTTACAGGTTACGGTTCTTGGATGTGATCCAAGACCTTTACAGCTTTTGTTGAAACTCACATGTGAAATGAGAATCGTCAGAAAAGGGTGCAACAACTCGTAGATAGTTGAGTTTAGAAGTTCATGGTAAGTTGGATTACAACCATTGTTTTCTTAAGTTATTATTTTTTAAATTTTGCTGACTTGTTTTTTTTCAAGAAACATACAACACCTGATTGCATGAGAGATATTAGGAGAATCCTTTGACCCATCCAAAATTCAATCCGGATTTATCCTTGAAGGCTAAATCATCTGATGGACCTGATAGAAATTAGGTTTACAATATCTCAAACACTACAACCAAGGATACGCGGACAGACCAAAGTGTATCGACCATTGGTTCCTCACAATCAAGTTTGAGCCAATAATCTCCAGTTGTCCAGGCAATTTGTACGAGAACAAATTAAAGCTTAGACAACCTAACTTAGTGATGAGATGGCCCAACTTAGGTGTGAGATGTTCGACCTAAGGGGATAAAGTGAATGTACTAAGGCCCTTGGAAAGTTTATAAGACTTTGTCATTGTCATTTACAAACAGAATTATTGATGGACTAAGGCCCTTGGAAAGTTCCAGAGATTTTGAAAAAAAAATTACATGACTTACCACTGACAATATGTAAATCTCTGTCAAAATTATGCATTATACTACAGATGGAATTACCAATGTTATATTTTGTCGTTAATATATCATAATCTCTAATGGATTTACCGACATAATTATGTTGGTAATTTTTTTTTATCTGGTGCTCTTTTTCCATATATAAATCCATCGGTGAATATATTACTGAAAAAATAACTGATATAATATAAATCACTGACAATATATTTTATTATGACTAATTACTGTCCATGATTCTGTCGGTATATTTTTTCTGATAGAATGAGTGTTTGAATACTGATGAAGTATTTGTCAATATTATGCAATATTCTGGTAGTGTGAAGAAACATGTAATAATGAAATCTTAAAAACTTATCTATTGAAAAACATACAAACAAATTTTTTATTTAATAAATAAACTATAGATGTGTGAATTCTCATAATATCATATTTTTATCGTTTTAAGAAAATTAAATAAAAATGAAGTTTTATTGCCATTGATATGCAACTTTTTTTTATGTATTAATTCCCCATTAATATAATAAATATATTTTTAAATACAATACATTATAAATTGAAACAATATAATATTTGTGCGGAAATGATAATTTTTAATTTATTAACCAAATTATAAAAAATAAAAAATCTATAATAAATTTTTAGGAAAATCCTAAAAACCTATATGTATATATGAAGCACTAATTTTTTTTCAAATAAATTGATTTATTTTGTTGTAACAAACATTATAAAATTATAAATAAGAGAATAAAAATATTGCCTCATTATGGTTCCTGGCCATTATATTACGAAAAAAAATCTACCCAAGTTTGTATTGTATAAGAATCATCAACACATACTAGTCACCACTAGTCTCTCAACTCGTGCTATGTCACGAGTTGTATATTTTGTTTTCAATTAAAAAAAGTGGATATACAGGCTTTACTGACATATTTTTTTATATAAAAAAACTAGAAATGTAAATCAAAAACTCATGCAAGCATTTGATTAAATAAATCAAGAATTATCTATGTAAATAAATAAATAAATAAATCATTAACGATAATTAAAAATAAAATTGCAAAAATTAAGAGACAAATGTAGATTAAGATATTTGATCTCGCAATATTGAATATTTACTCGGTTGTTTTTACCAAATTTGTTTATCAAAATAAAATCTTTATTCAATCAAACGATAATAGAAAAGAACAAAAACATGAAATTGATTTAATAAAACAAAAGGAAAAAGAATATTATGCAAAACTGCTCACCTTATAAATATCATCTAAAAATAAATATTTTTTATTTTTAAAAATAAATTTATAGAAAAAAAACATATCAAAATAATATTTATAGATGAATCACAATGATATTTTAAAAAGTCAAACACGTACAAAATAACTAAGAAAACGACCTCTATTGAAAAGAGGTTAAATAACAAAAAAAAAATCATAGAGAATGGAAATTAATTGAAATATAAATTAAACAATTATTTTGAAAAGAAAAGATATATTAAAAAAAAGACATCAATAAAAAATACCCAAAGCAAAAATAAATAAATAATAAATGACTTGGGTTATAGGCCCAATCCTTTTAAAAAAATAGTGTCCAACAATGTAATCATAAAAGAAAATGAGTAAAAAAAAAAGATATTAACGCTGAAGGATTAAATCAAGAAAAAATTAATTACATAAAAAATATCTAAAATGAAAAAATTGCAATTAAAAAATAAGGGTAAAAATCAAAATAAAAAAAATAAATTAGAGAGCAATCAAATTTTTTTATATTGGAGAGTTAAATTGAAAAGAAAAATAACTTTAACAAAATAAAAATAAAACAAGAAAAAGAACCAAATTAAAAAAAATACACCATAAACTTTGATTGAATGATGAAATTGAAAGCCAATAAAACGTAAACAAAAAGGTTAAGGAGAAAATTAGAAACAAAAAAAATAAGGGTCAAATTAAAAGAAATACTATATTGAAAATTGTGATTAAAGAACTAAATTGAAAGGAAAAAAAATCCATAAAAGGTTAAGATAAAAAAAATCAAAAGAATAAGAATTAAAATTTTAATATCAAAAACAAAGAAAATCAAGTGTGATTTGTGTGTGTGTGTGTGTGTGTGTGTGTGTGTGTGTGTGTGTGTGTGTAGTCATAGGTGATGGTATGATTATAAGTTGTCTACATGCATTGTACACACTAAAAATAAACGCAAAGATATTTCTAACATTACTATAGAAAGTAGTATTTTAATGATAAATACAATCACACGTGTCATCCAAAAAGTATGAATGGAGTCCACATGCTAGAACGTTCGTGGTAAAGACCAACATCTTTTTTTATATTTTATATTATTAAAATATAAAAATACCATTCATTGCTCTTAAAAAAAAACATAATAGGAAGATTGAATTACCCTTGCAAGATAGTTTTTTTTTTTAATTCGAGAGTATTTTCATCATTTTCTTTATGCTATAAAAAAATAAAATTACCATAAAACCCTTGAACATAATTTTTTCCCCCCTATAAGATTACTTTGGTAATTATACTCTCTAAACAAAAAAAAAAAAAAAAAAGATAATACCCGCATCCCATACCTTTTATTTTATGTAAATAAAAGCAAAATAGGGTTTTCACTCGAGATTGCTTCCTTTAGTGTTTTCTATAATAATATAATTTTACATGTTGGGATTAACTTTTCTTCCCAGCATTAAAAAACAATCTCACTAGCAGGAGAAACGGAGCCCAATGCCTAGCCTGCTAGCTGATAGGCAATGAGAACCGATTGCCCCTAATTTTATTTTATTTTTGAAAATTAGCACTGTTTTTATTTTTTTAAGAAAAAAGCAAAAAAATATAATTTGATAAAAAAATATCTTCATATATACAATTAGGTTTATTGATCGTCAAGTTGACCCGAACAGAAAAATATAGTTTTTGTTGTTATATTTATTTATTTTTTTTAAAAAAAATATTGATTATAAGTTAAAAATTAAGAGAATCGGACCATGTTATAATACTAAAGTAATGTTTGATATTATATTAATAATTATTTTTTATTTTGAAATATATTAAAATAATTTTTTTATTTATTAAAATTTATTTTTGGAAATTATATATCAAAACAATTTAAAAATATTAAAATTAAAAAAAAATTAAAAGCACCGTGACAATACCAAAAATGTCTAAAAATAAACAAATGGGCATCTCTTCAAAAATCAAAACTCTTAAACCCCAAGAATTCCTCATTTTCTCCCTAAACCCCCACCAACCATGCGTCACCTCTTAACCACGACTTTCCACCGCCACAACCACCGTCTGCCCACCATTCTCCACCACCTACTCATCCGCCACTATAGACCACCCAAACCACCAGCCCCACCAGCCCCTCCAAAACATCCAAAACCACCGCAAAAACCTCAATCTTTCACATTCCATGATGCTACCTGGGAAGACCCATATAGCTGGATGTCGCACTTAAATGACAAAGTAGCTATGAGACACATGGATATTTACATGGAACAAGAAGAGAAGTACACAGAAGCTGTCATGTCTGATACCGAGAAACTTCAAAGTAAACTCCAGTCTGAAATGGCTTCTAGACTGCATTTTGACCTCTCTACCTCTCCCATTCGCTGGGGTCCATGGTATGTGATTGCCTACTCTCTCAAGTTGTCCCTGCTGCTTGTAATTTGTTAGTTTTTCAAAAGGGTATTGGATAATTTGTTCAAAGTTGTTAATTTTGTTTGAGAATCTCAAAATGGATCGTTTTCTTTTTCTTTTTGCTACTGTTTCAAGGTGGATGTTACTCACTGTAGGTTGTATTATAAAAGAGTTGAAGCGGGAAAGCAGTATCCTGTGCTTTGTAGGAGATTGGCAAGCTTAAACGAACAATTCATTTCGAATAAAGATCCTTCGGGCGGGTTTGATTTTGTTTCTGGGAGAAAAATTGAGCAGAAGATGGTTGATTACAATCTAGAAGCTGAGAGATTTGGAGGTGCTGATAAAGTAACATTTTTTACTGAAGAATGAAGTTTTGTTGTTTTAAAGCTATTTGGGACAATGTTTGTTTGTTTATTGTTCGTTCGTTTGTTTGTTTATTTGTGTTTATAGGTTATGCTTATGAAGAATTATCAGAAGTGTCACCTGATCATAAGTTTCTTGCATATACTATGTATGATAAGGACAATGACTCCTTTAGATTGTCTGTACGGAATTTGAATTCTGGTGCATTGTGTAGTAAGCCCCAAGCAGATCGAGTTTCGAATTTGGCTTGGGCCAAGGATGGACAAGCATTGCTGTATGTTGTTACTGATCAACATAAGAGGCCTTGTCGGTTGGTATTACATGGACTTTATAACATTTTAGTGTGATTTATCTCATCATTGTGTGCTTTTTTTCTTCCTTGTTGAATTCAACAGCATGAAGTTGAATTTTTGTTCTTTTGTCATCAGAATATATTGTAGCATGATCGGATCAACCGAGGAAGATGTTTTGCTTCTAGATGAGCCAGCAGAAAATGTTTATGTTAACATACGACACACGAAGGATTTCCGCTTTGTGACTGTAAATACTTTCTCTACAACATTCTCAAAGGTATCACTTTCAAAATGCTTTTTCTCAACTCGAGATCCTGACATTTGAAATGGAATAATAATCATGACCATGTTTTAGGTCTTTCTGATAAATGCAGCCGATCCATTATCTGGCATTACTTTAGTTTGGGAATGTGAATCTCAAGCCCACTGCATAGTTGAACATCATCAAGGATACCTTTACTTGTTTACTGATGCTGCCAGAGGGGGCCAATTGGTTGATCATCACTATCTTCTTCGATGTCCAGTTAATGCTTCTTCTGGTCCAAGGATCTGGGAGGTTGGTGGGTTAACTATGTGCAATCACTTTGTCTATTATTCCCTGATTGTTGTCTGGTGACCCAGTTGATACCATTGGTTGGATAGTATGGTGCTTGACAGCTTGATATAATTTTGCTGCATATCTCTTTTCTGTTCTTATTTTCACTACTTTATACCTTTTTCTTTCAGCATTTTTCTTAGTAATTTTTCCTCGTGGTTAAAACTCACCTATATTTTCATAAATCTTTTCTGTTTTGGCGAACACATTTACTTCATAAATTCTTTTCTCAATCACTGCATTTATTGCAGAGAGTATTTGATGATGACCGAGATATGGTTATTGAAGATGTTGATTTCTGTAATACACACTTGACACTAATCATACGGGAAAACTGCAGCTTAAGACTTTGTTCAGTTCCTCTACCTATGCCTGCTAGGAAGGTAACATAGTGGTTTCACTAAGAATGCATTTATGGTATTACTGTTCTGCTATTCTCATCTTTTCTTCTCTTGTTCTGGCAGGATGCAGTTAGACTGAAAGAACTTAACCCTACATTCCTTCCTCTTCCAAATCATGTTTCTCAAATTTGGCCTGGACCAAATTATGACTACTACTCATCAACCATGCGCTTTACAATATCATCACCTGTGGTATGACCCGTAAAAGTCATTAATGTTAGCAGATGGTTTCCTCATGCTTTTCTAGCTGCGTATGTTCATACCAAATTTAATATATAATAGGCATTTAAATTATATTATACTTGGATTCTGATTCAGAGATAATGGGAAGATATGAATGAAAACTAGTATCTATAAGACCAGACATTCAACCAGTTAGAGTGATTTTGTTGTTTGATCAATTGGGAATTCTGAGGGTTTTCTTTTTTGTCGTACGGTTTTATGAGGTTTTAGTGTCTGAGGGTTAGAGTTTATATCCAGTTAGCATACAATGCATGCTTTGCTCTTTCATGATACCCCTTTTTATATCCTTTGCTCGCACATCCTTTCTGATTTTAATAACAATGAAGATTTCTTCCAACTTCTTTTCTCCATGTGAATGTTATCTTCCTCTTATATATTTTGCAAAAGTGTGCATCTCCACTTGAACATCTCCAAATTTTTGCAGATGCCTGACGCTGTTGTTGATTATGAGCTGTCAAGTGGCAATTGGAAAATTGTCCAACAGCAAAATTTGCTCTATGAAAGAACAAGAATTTTGTATGGGACAACCTCCTCAGGAGGCATTGCCAATGGATCCTCGAATAATTTGAATTCTGATTTTCTAAATGAAATCAAATCTGAAGATGATAACTTGTGGAATTGCCTCTCAGAGTTTTATGCTTGCGAACAATATGATGTCTCCTCTTATGATGGAGTTATGGTTCCTTTAACAATTCTGTACTCACGCAAAAACAAAAATAATAATCAAAATCCTGGTTTGCTTCATGGGCATGGAGCTTATGGTGAGTTACTTGACAAGCGGTGGCGCAATGATTTGAAAAGCCTTCTTGATCGTGGTTGGGTTATTGCATATGCTGATGTTAGGTATGTTTTTCACCTGTACTGCAACTATTCAGAAGTTTTTTGGCTCAGCTAATTTCTAGTGTGAATACAGTTAAATCCTTGTTTGAAATGGTTACCGTTTGGCCGGGCTTGTTTAAAGTTTGGGCTTGTTTAAAGTTTAATTATCTACAGCACATTGTGTTTGCAGAGGTGGAGGTGGTCATGGTAAGGCATGGCATCATAATGGTAGACAGCAGAAGAAACTTAATTCAATCAAAGATTTTGTCTCCTGTGCCAAGTTCCTCGTTGAAAATGAGTTTGTGCAAGAAAACAAGCTTGCTGGTTGGGGATATAGTGCTGGAGGACTTTTGGTGGCTGCTGCCATTAATAGTTGCCCAGATTTATTTCGTGCTGCCATTTTGAAGGTATACATGTTTCACTCATTGCAAAACCATGTATTATAATATACAAAGCTGTCATCGTTATCAAGTAAAATGACTTGAGCAATCAACTTCATGGTTACCTTATACAATAAAAAAATATCATTGTCATTGTTCTCCCTTGGTCGTATGAAGGTATTGCTTGTGCTAGACGATTTTCTGCAATTCTTTTTGGTGGTCGGGACACTGTAATTAAAAAGTTCTGTAGATTTATTTAGCATTTGCAATTATATGGCTGTTTGTCAATATCTTTTATCAGTTCTTCATTCTTGTATTCCAATAATTATATATTCCTTTTGTTCAGGTTCCCTTTTTAGATGCAACCAGCACTCTTCTCCATCCCATTTTACCACTCACAGCAGCTGACTATGAAGAGTTTGGGTGTCCAGGGGACATTGATGATTTTCATGCCATAATGAAATATTGTCCTTATGCCAATATTCAGAAAGATGTCCTTTATCCTGCTGTGTTGATAACCTCGTCCTTTAATACACGGTAATTTGCTAACATGTTGTCAGGTTTTCTTTGTCTAGGCTGTGATCAGACAGATACTCAAAACACAAATGCAAATTTTTTTTGACACATGTAAAGTTGGTGAACTTATCTGATAGTGGCAAGACCAAAACCACTGGGAGTGAGCAAATTATGACAGGAACTCTGTCATCCATTTTTTTTCCTCAGAGAATTTATCTTGAAAAGCATTTATGAATTTCAAACATTAGGACCCTGAACTGGCTGTTTGAGAATTTTCTTCATGTTGGAAACTCTTTAGTTGTCCTTTGTGACTTTCTTTTCTTCGTGTGACTTGATATGCTCTTGGTTTGATGATTATTGGCCCTTAAGTTTTTGCTTTTAATTTACTCTTGTCCCTTGTTTCCCATTTGATGCTTGATAGATAATTCTCTTTAGTTGATTCTCATTTGTCTTACATGATTTTAGATGAAATTGCTCTCTGCTACTCAGGTTATTGGCTTACATTTATTGAGTAGTCTCTTTTTCTATATAAAACAAAATGGTTTTATGTTCTATGAATAATAATTGAATTGTCAAACTCCCAAATTCGTTTAGATAGTGATAGATATAAATGAAGTTCATCTCAAAAGTTATACTCATTGCTGAACTGCATGTTCATTTCAAGTCATGTTATTCCTTTGAATTTGAATTTAAGTCACTACTGTTGTGTCAAAAATTTGAGCCTATCTCTCTGAATAGTGGTGTTCATCGACTGTAACTAACAATATTTGGAATTGAATTCAGATAAATTTTTCAATTTGAATGGTAGCCAATTTTTTTCAAAATACATCTAATTCATATTGAGAGCTACAAACTTGAGCTGATGTTTGCTGCAAATAATGTGCTCTCAAAATGTTAGTTGGATAAATTGCTCTAACTTCAAGCATATATCATAGATGTCAAAAGGCACATAATAAATGGAATGGTGTATGTATTCGTTCTCTTGCACACTTTGAGCTTATTTAGTGAAGTTCATTAATGAGGAATAGAGGGACGCCACCATTCTGGTATTAAATAAAGTGTATGCATTTTGTCAAATCAGAGATATCTCACGATTGTACACACAGACATATTATTATGCATACATGATGTTTATTAGAGTGGTTCATGTTTCTTGTTTGAAATAATTTATCTACTTGCTTCTGCATAAAACTTAATGGCTTTGATTCCTAAAGCAATAACTGATTCAAGACTTTTTTTCTAATTATTGTCCTTTGAAATTGTTATTATATGTTTATTATGTCAAAGTGGTTCTGCTTTTTCAATTTTTAGAAACAATGATTGCTCTTCTTTTGCTTTTGTTTTGAGTGGGATGATCATGTTATTTATCCTTGATATGTTTCAGATTTGGGGTTTGGGAAGCAGCAAAATGGGCTGCACGAGTTCGTGAACATTCTATTTATGATCCCAAACGCCCGATACTACTTAACTTAACTACGGATATAGTGGAGGAAAACAGATACCTGCAGTGCAAGGAATCAGCATTAGAAACTGCATTTCTTATAAAGATGATGGAATCATAAGTAAGGGTTCACTAGTGCCACCTCATCTCTGAATCTGTTGATCTTTTCCATAAGCTGGTGAAGTGGGATATCATCTTTGTGAAGATCTAAGATTTGGATCTAACTTAAGGTGCCAACCAGGAACCACTCACGAGCTGAAGGAATTCTTTACTTTACTTTCGTTTGTTTGTTAATATTTAAGTCACACTTGGTTTAATATTTCGGTGCATAGGGAATGGTTGATCTGGCCTGCTGAAGTTGAAGTGGTTTTAAATTTTTAATTGCGTAGTGGCCAATACAGTTGGAACGGAGAACTTTATATAGTGCAGAGACCAGATCTTCAATTTCTGGTGAGATGTTAGCTTTCTCTTACTGAGATTGCAAGTTTGTTATGTGTCCATATCAATGTTATTCCTAAGAAATTTTGTAGACCAAAATTTTATTTTGGTTTGGAAGGTACTCTTACCTTTTCTCTTTATAATATAACACAATAATTCAGGAAGCATTAGGATGAACTTCTACATATCTTTGTTTATGCAAACAATTTCTTGATTATGACTATGACATGCAATATCTTTCAAATCTTTTAGTTTAGTAGCCAACTAGCTTATCAGCTGAACTTTGTCAACGATTCACTGTCACCAACCACCGCGTCAAAGTTCCTTTTAGAAGCAACTTCCCCATAGGAGCCCTCAAAGAAGCTTTGTCAAACATGGCACCATTCTTGTTATACTTTATTATGCAATCTTTTGGATTGTACAGAAGGTTTCCTATTTGAAATGGTAAGAGTATCTGGTGGTGACCGGTTGAGGTTTCTTTTTTTTGTTTATTTCTAAGAAAAGCATGTGGTGATGATCATCATGATATGGTTTCAAAATGAAACTTGCAGTGCCATGTCCACACCAACTTTATGAAAAAGACCCGCTCAGGCTCTCCTAGAACACTGAGAAGTGAGAATCCACAGGCACCAAAAGAAAAGGAAGCAGAATCATACATGCGCCCCCCATTATTTCCGTGGGAAACAAACTTAAATGGGTATGGCCCAATGATGATAATTACTAAATGGGAACTTGATGGCGAGCTTTGCATTATGCAAGGAGATATCCGTTTCCTGTTAACATCAAGTCACTGCTCCTCGGTGCATGATTTTGCCCATACTAATGGTTTTGGCCATTTCTTTTCCATACTAAAAGCAGATTAAGTCTTTGTTGAATTGAAATTTGACACTAACAGAAAAATGTTTATTTCAATGTCAAGAAAAAGACGACTACTTTGGGTGAGAAGATATAACAAACATTACTGCTCAAGACAAGAACATGTAGGGACAATACAGGCAGTTTAAAGACCAAACAACTTGCTTCCTCAGCTAAGGCTACTTAGGCAGGACTATGGTCATGATCAGCAAGGCTATTCAGTCAACTCTTTTCATCGAAATTCCAGTCAAGACCCTGCATCATCTCCTAACAGATCAGATACATTAAGCTATGAATTTCCAAGGACTGGTAAACAAAGCGACATTCTCCTCATTGATTAACAAAGCTTGCTAGTAGTAAAACCATGCAATCCCAACCAGATTAAGAAACGAAAATTCCTGGTCCAATTTCAAGAATCAAAATTACCACCATGCTGACAGAACTTGGGATTCAAAGTAATGAATAGACCACTGAATTGTATTATAGACTACACAGGCAAAATAAGGTGAGTTTTGTATTTTACAGATGCAAGAAATTTGATTTTGTATAGAGCAAAAGCAGAAAGTTTTTGGTGCTGAAAGTTATATCCATATAATTCTGCTTTGAGGTCAACATAACTCCCCGAGTTGATACAGATTCTAAAGCCACCTCTACAAAAAACCCAAAAGGGAAAAATCAAACAAACAAGAATTAACAAATTCACCCGTTGCATCAAAGAGTCACGAGGAAGAGCAAAAGGATCTGGCCACACAGATTTAACACCTCCCAATCTTCGGCTCTGACTCTCAGATTTTGCACCGCAATTGATAGATGTCCTGGAAATCAAACCTCCGTGCCCTCTTCAACAGTTGGAAGGCCACCCTCGCTGATAAAGGTTGGATTAAGAAACTTGGAAACAAAAGCCCACAACTTGTAGACATCCTCAAAGTTGGTCAGAAATCCGAGAGATGCTGTGACAACCTCAACCCTTATGAACCCACCTTTTCCGTTATTATGCCCGTTTTCCATTGGTCTGCACAGAGTCGTATCTTCAAGGTTCACAGAACCACGTTGCTGTCTTGGGCTATCTAGAATCCTTATGTGACTAAGGAAACCAATGCCAAGAGAGATACCTTCTCTTTCAGCCAGCTTCTGAACAACTTCTGGATTTATTAGCCCCCGGTTTCTATCTCTGACGTTGAAAGCTACAGCTGCACCCCTTTCATATTTTATTTTTGGGCCATAAATGTGTACAAGATTTACCCTTCCATCTCCATCTGAACTGGGTAACCTGAGTTGAAGTAAAGAAGTTACTAGCCAGTTGATCAAAAATCTCAGCCGGAGAGTAGTTTTGTTCAGACCCAACATATTCACATGATCCAAATGTCGACAAGTTATCTCAGGTTCCCTTCGATCCCAATCTTGACCATCAACATATTCTCCATCAGTGCTGTAATCTTCATCGTCGAGGCTGGTAGCAGATATCTCTCCTGGCTCGAGAGTATGGCTTGGACGCTCTTTGCGGTTGTCCTCCATGCTAAATGATACCCTTCTTTCCCTGCTTGGATGTTCATTCTCTTCCAACCCGAAGAATCTACTACCAGCATATCTACTCCCTTCCCTTCTCCCCAACAACCTGAATTCACCTTCTGTTTCTCGTCTTATAGCACTTTCTTTCATCTCCGAGCAAATTGCAGCACTTGAGCCATTTGTTAGGTTATGATGCGATCCAGAGGTTGAATTATTGTTATGGGATCTGTTTATGGCGGAGTTTGAAAAGGAGCTGGTTCCCGGTTCTTCCTCAATCTCATGAACATGCAAATGATCTGAGCCCTTATTATTTCTTGAAGAGAGGTCTGTTTCTGAAAATTGTTCTTCTTCAGGAACCTCCTTAACACGGTCCAGTTCCTGTGAAACTGATAGAACAGCAGCATCAAATGACAACATATGGTGGTCATCATGTGACCCCAAGTTTACCCCTTTGTCATCATACATTGGGCTGCCATATATCTTAGATGTTGGTTTTGGAGAGAGTCGCTTGTTGTTCTTCTTGCCAGAAAACCAGAAAGGTGGTAACGGCGAGGCCAGTTTCTGCTTGTTCAATTGGCCAGCATTGTCTGATCCCAAGGGACTCTGACCCAAATCAATCCAGAATGAGTTGTCTGACGATTCATCTTCACTAAAGACAGGGCTTTTCATCACTTCCCCCACTGAAATACTTTCAGTTTCTTCAAATATAGTGCTTGTTCCATCTCTGTCAGAACTGTTCTCATGATCCATCTCAGTCTCGAATACATCCCTCACCTGAGCAGATGTGAAAGCACCAGAAAAGGCAGGCAACTGTGATCCTGGGCGAATTTCTGTGGTTTTTTCAGCATTCCCAGCAACCTCATCATCTTCAACACCAACCAACCCATCCAGCCCATCCACAGAATCACTCAAATACATAGGATACTCAGGTGTAATCTTTACCATTCCAGACCCTGTACTCCCAGACTGATTTTGGAGGCTTCCCATCACTGATTTCTTGATAAGAAGACATCCAAAACCAGTGGGGTCATGTCCGAATACTTTGTAAAATGATGTGATAATGAAGTCAGGACGGAACAAGGACAAACCAAGTGAATCCATATCTTTAGGACCCAATGAACCAGCATCAAGCAATACGTGCCAACGGTTCTGTTGAGCCAGCGCCATCCACTGGTACGAATACTTTGCCCCTGTAACTCTTGACTGCACTGGAAATACAAACAAACCAACTGCAGAATCCTTCTTCCTCCTCTTCTTGTTCAAAATTTGCTTTCTCAAATCAGTGGAACAAAGTTTAAGAGTTGGCCATTTAAACCATGCACTATAGACTTTTGCGCCCTTCTCTTTGGCACTTTGAGCCATCCAATTCACAGACTGGCTCTCGTAATCAAACATGGTCAACAGCTTCTTATTGGTATGAAAAGGGTACGATTCAGCAAGTAATTTAAAGGCCGAGCCTCTACTCACAGTGAAAACAAGACCATACTCATGCTCAGGGATATTCAAATAATCCATTATTCTAGTCTTTATATCATGTTCCACAGTGCCCTTCTCAGCGCCACCATACAGAGCATGGTTACTCAAATTGGCAGTTATCTCCGATAAGCTAAATGTTGAAGACTCCCAATAATGCAAAGACTGAAGATATGAAAAAAGCCCAAATCCACAGTAATCAAGGCATACCTTTGGAGACAAATGTGCATATTCATCTAACCTTAACTGATCAACCTTCTCTGACGACTGATACTTTGGATACATCGTGAGGAACTTGGAAAATGCCTCAAGAAGGTCAGGTATAGAATCTTCATTCTCAAATATTCGTTCAGCAGCTAGCGCTGTGGCACGCAAGAATTCTCGCTGCGCATGGAGCCTTGCTAGTGATCTTGACCTCCCAAGACTCTCATCTTGGTTTGCAAGAGTGTCAGACTCCATATCTTGAGATTTGACGAGTGACCCATCTTCAGATGCTTCTTCAAGTGCCTCCCTGAGCTTGTGTTCTTGAAGTTTTCGAAGAATTGATGAGTTCCTCTTGATTTCAAGACTGGATTCAGACCCATCTTTCCTTCTGCTCTTCTTGTCCAACAGCAGAGCAGCACAGTGAGATATAGGTTTCCACAGTGAAAGATGCATCAAATCTTGTAACTTCACAATCAACTGAGACAAAGCCAAGAAAGCAAATCTAGCTCGAGATTCAACAAAAACAGTTTGGGTTCAGCTCATCTAAGAAAAACTCAGAATTCACAAAAAAAGAAGGGTCAGCTTCAAAACCCTAACCAGATCAAGATTTGTTTCAAAGAATCCAACTTTTTTATAAAGAACCCAAAACTATAAACAGAATCTATACAAAGATGCAGGCTTCAACAAATTGCAGGTCAAAAACCAGAGCTCATAATTGAAATGACTCGTTTCACTAAAGTCAGAAACCCCATTTCAGTAAAGAGTACAAGAAAGAAACAAATTTAGAAGAAACCCAGGAAAGCAAGAAAGAGAGAGTCAAACCCTAGAACCCCGAAACCCAGATCCCTAAATCTTGCAAAAAAAAAAAACAGTCCCACACAACAAGCAAGACTGTCAAAAGAAAGAAACAGAAAAAGGGTTTCACGTTAAATGGATACACAGTTTAAAGAACCTTTTTTTAAACACACTTGTATCATCAAGAGTCAAGACTCCATTAATACACTCAAGAGAGCTCAAAAAAAGAACCTCTCTTTCTTTTTTCAGTCCCTCTCTCTCCCTCACTGCACCACATAAATAAAAGGAACAAACAAAGAATGCTCATTTACTATTACTACCGCTATGTAAATCTAATTAAAATAAAAGGAAAATTATATAAGTATTCTACACTTTACTTTATTTTAAACTTTATCTTAATTATTCTAAAAATTACAAAAAATATCATTTGGTCAATAAAAAATTTTCAAATTACATAAAATAATGAAAATAACCCCATATAATTTTCGTTTATATATATATATATATATAGTCTCAATTTTTTTTCAAATCAAAACTTCAATAAAAGCAAAAAATTATGATGATATCTTAAGAGCAAAGAGAAATTAAACTCTCATGGGAGGACTTTTTGTCTCTTTATTTTTTATGAACAATTAAGTTATGCAATTATCTTTAAATTAAAAAAAATAGAAGCATTGTTCAAGATGGGAGTTGTTTGGTAATTATAAAAAAAATTAATATTTTAAAAAATTATTAACATTTGACGATCCCATGTAATTTGAATGGTGCAGGCAAGGTCGTCCGATTATCAAAATCAGTCATCCACGATGACATTTGAAGCAATACTTTGTCCTCTTTATAATTGTGGGTTGCATATTCACAACATAGGTGTGGTTGGGTTTTAGTAATTTTTTTTTCTCTTTCTTTTCTCTTTTCTAGTCTAGAAATTCATGTCAGTTATTCCAAAAATTATCTGTGTCCTCTAGTGTTTATTTCTATTAATTTTGGTCTTTATTTTTTTTATTACTATATGTTTTGCTTTTAAAGTTTTTTGAAGTTTAAATTATTTTCAAATTCATCCCCAGTTATTTTATTTCATTTAGTTTTTTTTATCTAATTTAACTTTCATTCTTTTTATTGCTATTTTGTTTATGTTTTATCCTTTTCAATTCTATCCTTCATCATTTTAGTTTTTTAGTTTTTTATTCAATTGTTATTATCATTTTTTTCATTGCTATTTTTTTAATTTATTTTATTTTTCAATCTAATCCCTAATTATCTTCTTTCATTTTGTTTTTATATCATATTTGGTCCTCGTTGTTTTTATTGCTACTTGTTTTGTTTTTAGATTTTTTCTATGATTGGAAATGATTTCGATACATAATCCCGATCTGATAACCCATGTCACTAGTTTTGAATATTATCTTGGTTTAAGTTAGGTCTATTTTTTAGATTTTTTATTAATTAGCTTTTTTCAATTTCATCATTCAACATTGGGTTACTAGGACATGAGCTTCGTTATTTGTTTTGCTTTTTTTTTTTTAGTTTATCTCGTTTTATATCTTGGATAGCGAGTTAGTCGAGTTAACTCGAGTTGAATCGAGTTTTTTCTCAACATTTTATTATAAAATTGATTTTTTTTAATTTTATAATTTGACATTATATTATTGACCCTTGACCTTAGTGATTTTTCTATTTTTTTTCATGTGATCATCCTGAGTAGTTCAGGTTAGTTAAGTTAATTCAGGTTAACTTGTATTTTTTTTTATTTAGCTCCGGTCTTTTTTGCTAGGTTTTTTTTTAAATCTAATTTTTTTATCTCGATCTCATGTCGTGGGTGACAAGTTAATCAAGTTAACCTATGTTGATAAGGGTTTGTTTTTTCCTGCATTGTTTTTTTTTTAATTCTATACCTTGATATTATAAGTCATTGAGGTTTTTTTTTTACATAATTATTTTAATCTCGTATGTTAGTTCATATGTTATTTAAATTAAGCCGTATTAACTTGGTATGTTATTTCCTAAATATTTTTTATGTTAAAAAAAAAATGATTCGGATCGACGATGTAAGACAGTGACACGTATCTAGTTATCTCTAGAATAAAACATGGGCAGTTTTGTTTTGATAATGATAAGTGCGAACCCCACTTTGCTCTCTCTCTCTCTCTCTCTCTCTCTCTCTCAATTGACTATCTCTCCTTGGCAAAACAGTGAGAGAAAGGACATTGACTTTGCTCGACCAAATGTAACTGGTGTTCTTACTGTCTTTAATAATCTTATTATTATTATTATTATTATTATTATTAGTAACTAATTGGCCAATTAATTGTTTTTCTCTCATTTTTAAATGATTTATGCTCCGTGGTGGGACCTACTCAGTCATTTTTCTTCATAGGGTCAGTGCTAGAAAGTCAAATAATCAGCTGGTGGCTTGTAAGCTAAAAGCTGTTTTCTGTCCAACCAGGCAGCTGCTGAGTCCAAGCCTCCCTTCCAAGTCAAATAAACTAATGTTTATTTTTCTATTTTGAATGGAAAAAATGTAGTTATGTATATAGTGTTCTCACGTCGACAAGATTTTGCTGAATATTTTAATGATTTTTTTTTAAAAAAAATCTCAAATTTAGGGAACGGTGCATATTTTAAAATGCTGGTGGATTAGCTGTATGATTTTTCTACAGATATTTCTTTCTTTTACAAGTGGAGATGGTTGTGATTTTCAATTTTATCCACCACCAAGTGAAATGTATTATATATTTAAATAAAACATAATTTCAAATGTTTTTTTTTTTATCTACTGCATGTATGCATGATGCTTGAAATTTGGGCTGGTTGGGTTCGGTTTAGATAAAAAACTCAATCAAGCTGTATTTTTTTAAAAAAAAAATTGAATTAAATCTATTTAAAAAACTGATTCAAGCTAAATTGTTCAATTCAATTTAGATTTTTACGTTGTGGAATCAATCCATGCATCTTTTAGTTGATACTTTTTTTTAGGTTTTAAGGTAATGGACTTGAGAATTTTATTTTTATTTTCTAATCATTTTGTTTAGTTTAATTTAGTTTTTTTGTTAATTTTAATATTTCAGGTTTTTTTAATTATACCCGTACTTGAAACTGTACTGCAATACCTTGGACCATAGTGTTAAAGGGGCATTGACCTAATTGATGTGTTTTATAAATCGTCACATGTTGAGAAACAAGTTTGTTTGTTTGCTGAATCAATCCATGATCAGTTCGTTTATCTGGGTTCCACTTTAAGATATTGTATGTTTTTATGGTGTAAATTTATTTTTGAAAAAATTTAAATGTTTTTTGTTTTAAATTATTTTTTTATATTTTTAGATTGTTTTAATATACTGATATTAAAAAAAATAAAAAAATAAAAAATATATTATTTTAAAATATTTATAAATAAAAAAATAACATCTTTTGTTCTTGCTACAACAAAATGTTGTTGGAGTTGTGACTACATCATCTCAGTAGTTCGTTTATCTGGTTCCGCTTAAAGATATTGTATGTTTTTGATGTAAAAGTTTTTTAAAAAAGTTTAAATGTTATTTTATTTTAAATTATTTTTTATGTTTTTAAATTATTTTAATATATTAATATCAAGAATAAATTTTTTAAAAAAAATAGTTGGTGTTTTTTTTTCATTGAAGAAAAATCCCAAAAGTTTCTTGCGATTTAAGGTTGTTTCTCGTCGTATTTGGGTCTTTTTCTTGTGGCTAGAAGTAGGTGATCGAGCGCAAGACTAGGATTATTCCACGAGTATTTTTATAGAGACAAGACAAGATAAAGCAAAGAAGGTGTCGTTGTTCTTTAAAATAATGAAATCATTTTAGTTTCTTGCCCTCTTTGGTCAACTCTTAGAAGAGGATTTAATTTAATTTTATTAGGGATATTGAATTCAATAGTCCACGACCACTTCTTTTAATTTAATTAGGGAAATAGAATTTAGTTTAATGTAATGCCGTCATCTTATACTATACTTTCATGTATATATATATACACACACCATCAAATCTGATATCTTAAAAATACATCTTCTTTTTCCTTTTATTTTTCTTGGATTCTCATATTGGATTCTACTTGAAAAGTTGTTTGTTTTTATATTTCAAAAACGTTTTCAAATAAATTTAAATTTTATTTTATTTTATTTTTTGATTTAAATTAATAATTTTTGATATTTTCTGATTATTTTGATGTGATAATATTAGAAATAATTTTTTAAAAATAAAAGGTATCATCTTAATATATTTTTAAATAAAAAAAACTTAAAAACATAATCGTTACCACAACTTCAAATATAGTAAACAAAATCTAAATGGCACAACCAACTCCTTCACAGTTATCAGTAAAAGTTATTAATGACAACCCAAGATTTGCTCCCAAGAGATCACTAGTTCGAGTCCCACAAATTTTAGAGTCATTGGAGATTTACATGGTTGTTAACTTCAGGACTCATGAAATTAATCGAAATATGCGCAAGCTGGCGAAACATCTATATTAATAATAATAATTAATAATAAAAAGTTATTAATGCCGGTCAATTTATGTCATGCATTCCATGTTGATGAAGGAGTATTAATATTTGTGGCCACGACATGCCCTATTAAAGGTGGTAGGTGTTGTGGGGACACCTGTCCTCAAAATAGTCCAAAAACTCATTTACACACTCCTACAACCTTACTAATTCAGCTTGTCAGATGATTTAAGTACAAACCACCCATCTAAAATGGGAAAATGTTTTCGTTTTCTTTGGGGAAAAAAAAAATCTTTCTTCTTTCATGAAACATTATATTCTTTCATTTACATACTCTTACACCCACCCTATTTATACTTACATTTCAATGTTTTTAATTTTTTTATTTCAATTTTTTTTTTTATTTTTCAAATTTGTTTAAAGTGGTAATGTCAGAAATAACTTTTTAAAAATAAAAAAAATTATTTCAATGCATTTTTTTTAAAAAAAACACTTTAAAAAACAACCGTTACTGCATTCTCGAACACTCTTTTAAAGAGTGTTTTTTTTAAAATATAAAACATTATATATATTTTTTATTATTTACACTCTCAGGGAATATTTGAGAGTGTAGTTGCAGTTATTTTTTAAAGTGTTTTTTACTTAAAAATACATTATTTTTTTATTTTATAAAAATTATTTTTAATATCAATATATCAAATTGATTTAAAAATAAAAAAAAATTCATGAAACACTTGGATGCGAAAATGTTTTGTAAATATACGATTTTCACTTTCTTCAAAGAAAAGATCTTATTTTTTCATAAAATAAATTATATTTAGCCTCCATATAGTCTGCTAATCTTCATCATGTTAATTAGAAAATCAAAAATCAAAAAATTAAGATAGATCCATTTGAAAAACTACATGTTTATGTTCGTGAATGGGTACAAAAATGTTAGGTCAACTCCCAAGCAGCCATAAACAGGTCATCACTTGCTACCAGCAAAAGAGCACACTCCGCATTGGATCCCCATTTTCTCAGCAGCAGGGCTTGTGCACGTTGCCCCACCTCCTGCTGCGGCTGCCCAAAAGGCCAAAAAGGCCACTAGCTAGCTAGATCACAGTTTACTTTGTTATCCTGAGAAATTGACCGAAGCCAAAAAAGTTGGCTCTCACAGCAGCTTCATATGTCGAGGTTATAATAGTAATTGTCCGAAAAGTGCTCCACCTCTTGGAGATAATATCAATTTTAACTTCTTTCTTCAGATTGAATCTTTGACTTAATATTTAAAGTAGTTTATTTAAAATATAAAAAGTTACCTTAATTGTTTTATAATTTAGTTGTTTTCATTTATATTTTAAACTTCGGCGGCGCGTGTATAACAACTTACCTTCTAAATCATTTTATAATTTAGTCTATTTTACACTCAACAAGAAAATAAATTATATATTTTTAAAATATTTATGTTTATATCCTAAATCATACTATAGTTTAGTTTATTTTACATTTAATAAGAAAATAAATAGATGATGATGATAATAATTTTTTATTAAAATATTTTAAAAAACTAATTTCAGTTAATGTATAAGTTAATTCAAAAAATATCCTTTATTATTGAATAAAAAACAATAGAAAAAACTGAAAATTAAACTGTGTTTTTTTTTTAAAAAAGGAAAAAAATGGTCTGGAAATGGGAGTTGAGTTCTTGGGTGTCTCTTAAATGACGTGACGTTGCCACGCGTCAATTTTGATAGCGATGTATGAGTAGGCAATTACAGAAAATAGGTGGGCAATTATGAAAAAATAAATAGAGCTCCAGTATTCAATTAATGAGACTAACACCCAGTATTATGATTCCCTTAATCATATTTTTGAAATCCAGCATGGTCGGACAGGTAGATCTGAAATCTGTCGATCCGGAATTAAAACTGTACAAGGTTAAAGAAAAAATACAAAAAATCATGATTTGATATAACTTGATTGACCCAGTAAAACTCAGTCAAAAATCTAATTGCAATCCATTGATTTTTTTTTAAAATTAAAATATCGTCATTTTGATTTTTTTAAAATAAAAATTGACCTGAACGACCTGGTAACTCGATCAAAACCCAGTAACTCGGTCAAAACTTGAAACCTAAATCTTGAATTGGGCCAGCTATCGAGCCTGATTTAAAAACTATGCTAGTAATTATTACCTATCTCACAATGATAATAATATAAAAAAATAAAAAAAAATGTCATGTTAAATTCTCTTCTAGGGCACAGGCATGGCACATGAAGGAGGACCTAAGAAACCATCATCAATCATAGAATTACTCCTCTCTAATTCCAGATAATGATTCAGACTATCAGTTGCCAAACAATGAGACATTGATTGCAATTTTCAAACTATATAATAAAAATTATTTCACATTTCTTAAAATATATATATATATAGATGCCAATTAAGGTGACATTATTTCATGTCCTAAAAGTCACCTTATTGACTAGTACAAATTGCTGAATGAAATAGTGATTAACCAGGTCAAATTTATGTTAACGGTCAATATTTGACCTCAAAAGAACTCAAGTCAAAAACCATGTTGAGTTTGTAACTATCTTTGAATTCAATCAATTCTTATGTCAATCTTTATGTCTTAGTTATTGTTTCAGTTTTTTCATGCTTGTCTTAATTAAAGAAGATTTTAGACTTTAACATTGAAACGGTCTTAATTTCATATTTGAATTTTGAAATGTATATAAATTTTATGATTTTTTTATATGTAAAAAGCAAATTTAAACTTGTAAAGTAATCAAATAACTTGAATGTTTTGAATGCAAAAAATAATTTAATAGTTCGTGATAAAAAAATTCATATTAATTGGATGATTTTTCAATTAATTACAAAAACACACAAAAATTCCTTGATAGAAAAACATGAACTAATATATTCTTTGGTTTTTTCAGGGTTTTTGGTAATGAAAACCGCAAGTCTACTATATCATAATAAAAACTACAAGCCTATTGATTATCGCCTATAAATTATCAACTTATAAGCTATTCGTCTATAAATTATATACATACTAGTTATCATTTACGAGATTACAAGTTTATCCATAAACATGTTTTGAAAATTCTGGAAACCTAATTTAATTACGTAGCAATTGTTGTTGTTGAGGTATAGTCTAACATCATTTTTTAAATAAGAAAGTCCACTCACTCTATTCCTTTTAAAGCGACGATTACCTTCATTATTTTTTTTAAATATGAGTTGTAGTTGTTGATCTTTTATCTAGCATTATTTTTTAAATAGGGAAGTCCACTCACTCTATTCCTTTTAAAGTAACAATTACCTACTCGTCCTATTATATTTATTGTTGCACCATGTAAATTTCCTTTCGTGACCTAATTTCAAGTTTGGATCTTATCAAATTTATTCAATTTTAATATTAATTTTCTAGTGTAGACTTCCTAACTCTTTTTTCAATTTTACTGTATAATAGTTAGGATTTAGGAAGCAAAGTTAAAGTTGAACTTGTTTCGACGGCAGCACTTGCAAATGATTGACTTGGGATAGCATGTGCAAGACACGAGCTTCAGCTACCCCCAGCTACATGAGTATTTGGGATCCGGATGTAAACCGTATCTCTTTAAAATTTAATTTTTTTATTAAAAATTAAAATTTTTAATATGTTTTGAATTATTTTAATGTATTGATTTTAAAAATAATTTTTAAAAATAAAAAAATATTATTTTAATATATTTCAGCATAAAAAATACTTTAAAAATAATATTCACCACATTCCAAACAGGCCAATCACTAACTTAAATAGTAAGTTGAAACTTAAATAGTAAGTTGAATTACATGTTCTTCAAAAATCCTATAGATGAAAAGTTTTTTATTTTTTTTTCTAATTATATTTTATAAGCAATGACATTGTTGATACAGTAAAATATTAGGATCAACGAGGATGTTTTTTTTTTTTTATATATATATATAAATAAAACATGTTCATGGCCTATAACCCATTAAGGTTAGAACTTAAAGGGCTATTCAATTTAGAATAAGACTGGAATTTATAGGTTTTTATTCGATTTAATTAAATTATTGCCAGTTATATGCAGCTAGGGAATGCAATTAAGTGATTCAAGATTAAATTAAGAATGTGTTTGAGAATATAATAGCAGTTATAGTTTAAAGTATTTTTTGTTTAAAAATATATTAAAATAATATTTTTTTAATTTTTTAAACATTATTTTTTATATTAGCAAATCAAAACAATTTAAAAAAATATATAAAAAATTAATTTAAAATAAAAAAAATAAAATTTTAAGGAAACGCTGTTCCTAAATATGGCTTAAACCTAGATGCTTCCTTATCCTCCTAACACAACTTAATTTTATCGGTTTTAATTATCTAATTTAATGGAACAATATTTCGAATTATACGCAGCATGGGAATGCAATTAATTGGCATAGAAGAATAAGTTAGATATAAAACTCAAGTGTTAGATTTGTTAGTCTTAAGTCTGAATCTCATAATCAATATTCAGGGGAATGCAATTGAATTAATGTGAAGAATATATTTTAAAATTATTTTAAAAAATAACATAATTTCAGTTAATGTCTGCGATTTAATCCAAAGATATCATTAACATGAAATTTAATAATAATAATAATAATAGACTAAAAAGGGTGGGTTTTTCACTGTACATACATTACTATTCATCCTCTCATATTTGACTATAGATCTGCTATTCAAAATTTTGTTTCTTTTCGATTATATCCTCGAATGTTTTTTTTTGCACAACAGTATTTTTTTTTATCAAATTCAAGGGAAATTAAAATCAATATGAGCATAATTAAAAGAAAGGGGATCAAAGTAGAAAAGATGCCATAAATAGATGATGGTTTCAAAGTTCACACAAATTTTAATTCAGTTCTCACACTTTAACCCTCAATATTTTATCAATTCTATTTTGATATAAAAATTCATTTTTGTTATTTTTTAATCCCTGGTTTGAAAGAGGAGAGTGAGGTTGTTGGATTCTAGTAGTAGAGAGAGAAAAATATCATTGGCACTGATTTCAGCCACCAAAACAGCTGATCTTTATGTCAAATGTCTCCATTAGATAAGTGGAGTTCATATTAGATGTTTTTAACCTTGAATGTACCTAAAAAAAAAACATATCTGAGTTCAAGGCGATTTTTTGTTTTGAAACGGTTTTTGAGGTTTTTTAAAACCATGGATAGGTTTATCAAAATTCCTATGATATTTTTTATGTGTTTTTGGGTCAAAAATTAGTTTTTAAGTAAAAAAACCTAAAGCCTTAATTTTTAGCCATTATGGTGGGTGAAATCTGAGCAAAATCAAACGATGCGTAAAAAAAATAAGATGGACAACATATCATTCGCTCCAGTTGCAATAAAAATAAATAAGGGCTTAAGCGCGCGAGCCCTAACAAAATGAGCCAAGTGGGCTGGCCTTGCCTAGTAGCGCTTGTTCTTTTTTTTTTTTTTTAAATTAATGCTTTTTTATATATATTTTTTTCAAAATTGTTATTTTTTATTTATATTTAAATTAATACACTTTCTCTCTTTTATTTTTTTATACAACCTTTTTTAAATAAAAATTATTTTTTAGTTATTTTGTATGTTTTTAATTTTTGAAGATATTTTTCTGATTCATCTACAATTTCTTTTATCTTTTGTATGGATGAAATTTATTTTTGAAAATAAATATTTATTTTTAGATGATATTTCTAATATGTGTAGCTTTGCATAATATTTGTTTTTATTTTTTTCAATCAATTTAATGTGTGTGTCTATTTTCATTATCGTTTGATTGAATACAAAATTATTTTAATAAATAAATTTAATAAACACAATCGGGTAAATGTCATGTCTTGCGAGATTAAATATCTTGATCCATCTCTCGATGTTTTAGGTTTTATTTTTAGTTATCGTTTATGATTATTTTTATTTATTAAGCTATATAATTATTGATTTATTTAACTACATGTATGCACTGACTTTTTGATTTTTAATTAGAATATTTTTTTATCTATAAAGTCATGTTGATAAAACCCATTTATATAAATTTTTTTATAGAAAAAGAAATATTCGCCGGGGCCAAACAGGTAATAATAAAGCTACATTCCATCCATGTTCATGATTCATTATTGCTTACCAGTCAATAATATAATGGGAAGAGGCCAAATTATCGATGGTCAAGCACAAGGAATGGATTGCATCAAAAGCAGCAAGGAACAAATCATTTATCAGTCAAAAATAATATCATCGGGGAGAGCGAAGTTATTCTTTGCTCAAATCACTAGGCTTCAAGGGTTTGCATGCTTCTTTAACGAGAGGACAAAGAAGAAAGGGATGGCCGACGGTCCCTCACTTGCAGCATGGGTGTGACCACGTCAAATGTAAAGCAATGTGACGTCCTTTTATAGCAGAAAGACAATAGCTAGCTTTGTCGAAACTCCATTTTGAATTTAGGGCAAAGGAGGTGGGGATGATGTCCTTTTTGTAATTATACCCTTTTCTTTATTAGGCTTTCTTGATTCATCTTCTCCTTTTTCGTTTTTTCCTCTGTGATGTTGAATTCTTTCCAAGTTTTGCCGACAAAGTGTTAGATGAGAGAATGCATTACAAAATGGAATTGGAAGCTAAACTTTCGGCATTTCGATTGATATTGTTGTGATATTTTTTAAAAGTATTTTTTAATTATATATATATATATATATAAAGAATCTACCAACCAGAATCATCACGATACAGGAAAAACATGATCATTTTGAAATATTAATATATAGTTTTCGTTGATGATCATATACAGTCCATTGAAGTTAGATGCTCACCAAGTAACATGGTTTAATTGATGAATTATTTCATAAGCATGCCGTACTGGAAGGTTGTTATCCTATGATTTAACTGGAAATAGAGACTAAATGGATATTACTTGGCCCAAGGGGATGCTATTTGCATTAGCATCAAACTTAAACGGTTAGATTGCTCCAATAAACTTTGAATCCCACATTTCAACAGATAAGTTTATCCAATCCAAAAGGACCAGGATCTTGGCAAAAGCCAATATGATGTTACAAACTGCACTAAATCCAGCAAACCATAGTTTCTAGCAGCTTTAAGACTGCTGCATTATCAAAAAATCCTAAGCTCCATTCCTGATGCTGCTGAGAAAAATGGAAAAAGCCCTTGATCTTCATGCTGTTGATTTCCAGGGCCTCAACATCTTCAGGCAATGTCTTTCCTAGGGTTTTTAATATTCAGTAAGTTTCATTCTAACCTCTACTTCTCAATCTTGTCCCTGGCAACTCGTTGTTTTCATGGCCTTTGCCCATTCTATGCCTCTGTCTCAATCTTGCGCCAATACTATCTGGGTTTGGCTCAGCATGAGTACGCTTCTTGAGCTGACTGCTCTCCAATACAACACGTTTATCATCCTCAACATGCATTTCATTTTCTTCCTCCATGTTTTGGCTTGACGACATGGCATTTACAGCTGGTTTAACATTAGAGGCTTTCTCATCCACCCCCATGAACTCTGCATCATCTTTGCCATTGCTTTTCCAACGTCTCTGCCTTAATCTTGCAGCAATACTATCTGGACTTGGGTTGATGGCAGATGCGTGTTTCCTTTTATGTTTCAGGCAACTTTCAGATGGAATATTGCCTTCAAAATTTGGCATTGATAATGCAAGATCATCACGAATCTCATGGCAGATGCGTGTTTCTTTCTTCTCTTCCTCACTTCTAAATTCATTTTCATACATGTCTTCAAATTTAGGCATTGATAATGCAAGATCGTCAAGAATCTCATGGGTGCCAGCAGATTCAACTTTCTTGGACCTTGCTTCACTTCCTGAAAATGTCAATGACTTGTCTGTCTGACAAGCTGTAGCACGATTTCCATTGCTTTGCACGTGCTTCTCTTTTTCAAACTCGTTATTCATTTCCTCACATTGAGGCTTCAACAAACCAAGGTTGTCATGAACCTCATGGTTGACCTTTGCATATTCCACATTCTCAGACTTCACTTCACTGCTTGAAAAAGTCAATGCCCTTTTTGTCTGACCATCATTAGCCAGATTTCTGCTGCTTGATAATTTGTTCTCTGTCTTGCTCTTTAACTCATCAAGTATTTTGTCTTCAGATTGATGCTCTAATTGCTCAGCTGTTTTATAAATGAACTGTGGAGATTCTTTGGACACCACTTCCATGTTGGAAAAGGGCAGTGACCTTTTTGCAGAAACTTCATTGGCAGTGTTTTGTAGGCGCTTGGTTTGGATGAGATAGTGTGCAACGGACTTGTAGCCCAAACTTGATATCTGGAAGGATAGGTATACAAAAGGCTTGCTCAGTTAGTTTTCTGCAATAAGGAGTTGGATTTTCATATTTTGTTAAGCTGAGAAAGCTACCTTCCTATAAAGAGTGCCAGTGGGAGGCCACCCTTTTGCTTGTCGGCACAAACTGCAGTTGCAAATTCCACGACATACAGGGCATAACCAATTCGGATTTTCCAAGGCTTCAAGTACATGCTCCCCATATCTGCATACCAAGAAAGGAAGAACTGAGAAAAATAGATTTTCCAAATTAAACTGATCAGTTGTTTCAGTCTTTTAGGTTGTGAAATGGGCCTTTTATGATACAAATTAAATAAAAATAAACTAAATAGCCAAATGGCAGGGCTCGCATAGTTGCACTTTTGGAAACCAGGCAAGTAGCCTTTTGATATTATAAAAGGAAAAACAAGTGAGAGGTCAGATGGGCAAACCTAGGAGAATTAAAAGAAATTAAATGAGAAAATATGAGGTCCAACAAAGACAGACTAGCAGAGGCTTTACAAGTTTGGCAGGGCAACAAAAAAAATTGAATTGATTATCTATGGATTGTTTCCGTAGTTAGTGTGCATTGAAACTTAGAATTATAAGCGTAGAAAAGCTTGGAAACTCAGAGCAAATACAAGTCAAGAATATTCTAAAAATATTTACCTCATGTACAAACAATCTCCACAGAACTGTCCCTGGACCATCTCGCATTCGCAGCAGTGAGTACGATAACCAAGAGTTTTCTGCCTGTCAAGTACCATTTTCAATTTGTGAATGATTGAAGTCATATAGATTTTGTAAAGAAATGATTTAAGAACCTAAGTGCAAACATAAATATTAGATAATAGGAAACACAAAACAAGAAAAGGAAAATTTAATTGTTGGATAGATATTCACATTAAAGCCGTCCAAAGCTATTTTGATCATTTCTTTCTAGCTGCTAATTTTAAAGGAAAACAAGTGATTGTGGGAAAGCATTTTCTATTGAACTTCCACTTTTCAAAAGTTTATTTGTTTTTGAACCATGTGCGAAAAAAAATATTATATTTTAAAATTTGAAGCTTTTTCCACTGATCAATTAATCAAATAATAAACAACTTGAGAATCAATGATCTGACAAACCAATTTAACATGCAGGGTATTGTCATGAATAATGCAAATTGGCCCATTGCTATCAATATTCAGCTCTACTTCTCAACAATGAAAGCAAGTTCAATTTTGTCAAAAGAAAAATATATCAAACCTCATTATAGCATCATATCCTTAACAAAACCTTCTAAAAAAGAAACTGATATATTAATTGGTATAACAAGTTCAATTGTTTTCATCTCCCCCCTCTTCCACCAAGCTCCATTTACTGCAACAAAACTCTCAGCAAACTTCTCCGCAAGTCCCAAACACTCTAACCACTTCAGACACCAAACCAGGTCCTCCCTTTCCTAGCATTTTGGCAACTCCCAACCTTGTCATTACTAGTCTCACCAGCACCACTGCATCAACTATAAGATTACATCATTGATATACTATCATTGCTTTGTCAACCAGGCACAAGTTCCCTGTTCCAAAACCACCACATTTTAACACTACCACAGCCCCCCACTTTCCATTCCCAGACCTTCAGTTACAACTTCTTTTGTTACAACTAGCAGTGCATCCCTTACAACAACACCACACACAAAAACTTAGGTATTCTACTGCATATTTTCAGATAGCCAGTTCAGTTAATAATGGAAAGAAGTTGGCATTAAGCTTTCCTTCAAAACTTGTGCCATAACAAGATTTACAGAGAACATTTAAACTAAAATTAAAGTCAACTTCTACGCACTATAATCTTTTTGTTTCTTATGATATATTCAATGTGAATTTTGATACTGTTGTCATTAGCTGTACTAGCACACGATACAAACTAAGCATTCAAATCAATTCATGATCCTCACACACAACCACACAAGCAAATATGGCCATGCCATTTGTTTATTGTTGTTAGTATTGCTAACATGTTTTTATCACTGGCTCCTCTTCAAAAACTATCTTAAAGCTGTAAGAAACCCCAACCATTCACTTGCAGTAACCTAGAAATGCTTTACTGAGTGTTTGTTCATCTTTGACAGTACTAAGAGGTCAAATGGTAAAGAAAGTCAGCGCTCTTTCCATGAAGCAGCATTTAAGGTACTTCTTTCAGAAAGGGGATGTGAAAAAGGTTATAATTAGAGTGAAGATTACTCTATGGATAGACATACCAACTTAAGTTTTAGAAGCACAAAAAGTCCACAAATTTAAGTTTTACGAGAATTAATTTTACAATTATGGTTACTATACGCCCTAAAACTCATTTCAGCAACCTTCTCAAAGAACAGCACTTCTAACCACAATACTTTACTAATCTGTGCACTACCAAATGGACACCTCCATGTCTTTAAGAACAATTGCATATCAAACATAGCTAAATTTGTTGGAAAGCATGTGACAAAATGTCACGTTTTCTTGTTAATAATAGGATTACTATCGCAAAGGCATACCTTACTACCCTCAAAGATAAGTTTAACACACGATGACATACAAATGGAGTTCACAAAGCATGCTGACCTGCATTGGTGGCAAGTCTTTCCATTTATCGGATCATAAATTCTCTTTCCATCCTTCCCACACCCATCCACAAAAAGCGTCCAGCTCCTCTCGGTGTTTCCTAACAGCTTCTCATGCTCTTCCGTGTATATCTCAGGCTTTGATCCCACCTCTTGCATTATATTCTCATCCTCTAACAATCCATCTTTCTTAGTCAATGCCACTTCTGAGTAACTAACTGGAGTTGAATTTTGCAACCTAAGCTTGCCCCAAAAACAGAAAAGAAAAACATTAAAGTGAGACAATAATTCACATGAAAACAAAATTAGTCTTGAAACCTTATTCCTAGCCAAAAATACAAAAGACCCATGTAGGATTTGAAAATAAATGTTATACCACTACACCTATCATAATTCCAATATTCAATATTTATAAAACTAATTAAGGAAGTTTTATCAAAACACTAGATCGATACAAAATTTCATCACCTACTTGAAAATCCTTGTATAAATTTTTATTTAACATAAAAACACATAAAAAATTCTATATTACATGTCCTTTTTACTTATTTTCATGTTTCTAGCTAGTAACACAGAGAAAGATAAAAACTTTAATAAACTCAAAAGAGCATATTAAATGTTAAGATATTAAAAAAAGGCCTCAAAATATGAACTTTAATCAAACCCAGTTGATAAAATATTCTTTCAAAGCCATAACATTCAAAGCGTAATAGAAATCCCAGAATTTAAAACATGCATTAACCACAAAATGGGGTGAAGAAGAAAAAAAGAGGGTGGGGGGGGGGGTCATGGTACAGGCACCTAGAGGAACGGCGAAGAGGCCCACGTGGCAGAAAGGGAGTGGGGTGTTTTGTCGAGGAAGGGCTTGTCCTTGGAGTTCTTTTAGGAGGAGCAGTGCAAGCCTTGAGCTTGAGAGAAAGGTCCATGAGACCAAGTTTTTGCATTCTTTCGAGGTTTTCTTTGATTCTTTCTTCTCTCGTTTGTTCGTAGACAGAAATCTTTGGGGTTTCGTGGTGCTCATTGTTGTTGATTTCTTCATTTGGCTTTGTGTTTTTGTTGGGCTCTTGGTGATCTCGTGGCCTTCTCTTTCTCAAAGTTGACATTTTTGAGCTTTCTCGGTTCACTCTCTCTCTCTGTGATTTTGGTCTGTGTGTGTGTGTGTGGTTTCTCAACGGTAATGTTTTTTGTTTTGGATTTTGAAATGGAGGATGGAGTAAGGAAAGTTGGAATTTGGGATTTTTAAATGACACCAATACCCTTTACAAGTCACAAAATCTCCCCTGTTTGCACTCTGTTTTCAAGGGTTCTTCTGACATAATATATTAGGATGATAGCATTCTTGAAGGGAGGGAGGAGGAACCTGAATTTGCTTGTGCATGGTCGCACTGTCATTCTCAGATTTGTATTCCGGCAAGAAAACCCTCTCAGTTAGTACTTAGTAGTTCAATTTTCAGAATACCAGTCATGAAAACTACTATTATTTCTTGTTGGTGGTGTTTTACATCCTTCTCATCATGGTTAGAAAACGTAATTTTTATAACCCAATTTTTTATTTTATTTTAAAAATATATTTTTTAAAAAATTTTAAAAAATATATTCTTAACACATTCTCCTCATTTTCTTTATTTTTAATGTTTTTTTATAAAATTAAAGATTTAAAGATTTATTTTTAATGCATTAAGTTTCGCTCATTTTAAAATTATTAATTAATGTTTTTCATCAAATCAACGTTAATGTTTTTTTTTAAATTAAAATATAAAAAGTAAGAAAAATAATATATATATATATATATAATGTTTTTTTTAATTCAAAATTTATAAATTTATTCTCAATATTAATACGTTCATTTTAAAATTATTAATTATTTTTTTCATTAAATTAATATTAATGTTGTTTTTTTTTAAATCAAAATACAATATACACACACACACACACAAAAATAACTAAAACGTCAAACAAGAAAATAAAGTCAACAAAATAAAATCAAGTTGTTAGGAACCAGACATGAGACAAAATTATTATATTGCCTGTAAATAATTATTATATTGCCCAGTATACACTGCAGTTATTTTTACGTATAGCAAAGAGCTATTCAAATTACTTTATTTAATTATATGTCAATAAATTCTTATAAGAAAACTAATAACTTAGATTCAAGTGAATCAAAATAATTTGCTATAATTCTTCATTTTTTTATTAATTTAATTATCTAGAAAAAATAGTTTTTTTAGGTATTTGAGATGGAAATTAGAATAAATATTCAAATATCTTAGACAATCCAAACTAAAAATAAAAAAAACTACATCTATTTAATTAAAACCTAGATACCTTTTTGTTGGTTTTTTTTTACTAGAATGTTTATTTGTTTTCAAACAAAAACTTATTAGAATCATAAATATCACACGATAATAAAAATAAATATATGCATGAAAACCAACAAATATTTTTATTTTTAAAAATAACGAATATTTGTACAAAAAAAGTGTTGGCTAATTGTATAAAAAAAATACAATGATTTTATTTGAAAACTAAGTATAAATTAAAACATATTTAATAAAAAAATAATTATTTTTAATGAAATTTAATTAAAATAAAAAAATAAAAAAGGCTCAACAAACAAAGGCGAGACACTTAGGTCTAGGTGACGAAGCATGTTTGGCCAATAACAAAGCAAGGTAGGCGTGCATGGCCCTACCAAGCAGTCTTTGTGCATGAGCTTTTTTTATTGTTTAAAATGGTTGTTCATCCATTTTTTTAAAAAAATTAGATGATGCATTGCCCATCGATAATCGTCCAGTTTTACGCTATTGAGTATAACTCCAAATTCAACTGTTGAATCGAGCTGAAACTTTACCTGAAGATTCCAAAAGTATTTGTCTATGTTAGGGTAAATTATCAGGTGAATCAGAGTTCAAAAATGACTTGCGATATAGGTCAAAATAAGTTGTATGAATTTTGTTATTTACTTCCTTTTGACCTGTGGACTTCTTATTTGGTAAGGATCATTTTTCTAAAAGGATGTGATAGCTTGTTTTGGAAATTTCCTAGTCCCACAAGGATATTTAATGAGCTGAAACATAATTTTCAAGAGTGACAACGATTTATTAATGTTCCAGAATACTTTCTTATAAAGATTCTTTATTCATCCTTGCTACATAAGAAAAAAAGGGCCGATGCTATTTGATGATAGATTAGTTATTTTTATTATTTTCTTTCATGTTTGGGTTTAATTAAAACTTTGTTTTGAGCTAAGATCCAAGACTTGTTTGGATCAGGTTATGGGCTTTTCAATTTAGGGTTTTTGGGTCAGTTCAGCCCATAATGGTAGATCCATTAGGGTTAATTTTTAAGAACTATTTAAACACATGTAACCTAAATTTCGGAGCCATTGATGAATATTATTTTTTATTTTTTCAGTTTTAATGTTTGAGAGTAATTCTTGCATTTTTCAGTTCTTGAACAAGCTGAATTTGACTTAAAGAAGATTAACTGGTTTCGAGACATCATTCTACTTAATTCCAATATTGTTGGTGCCTTGGGACAAGTTTTCATTGTGTCACACTCCTATCAGACCTATTTCGGCTTTCCAAGATAAGATATCAATCTTGATTGTGGGTTGCGTGACCACGTGATCACGAAGTTCACATCAGTTGGTATCAGAGCCTTACTTGGGTCATATCACAAGGCTGAACCGTATCACAAAAACTCGGATTCAAAATTATTTAACCGAAAAAACCAATTTTCACCTGAAAATACCTAATAAACATCCCACAAACCTTGATAAATCAATATCTAATCTCAAAACAACCTTTAATCAGTCAAAAAATCAAAATTTATCTTGAATAAGAAAACATTTTCAGGCCCAAATCTATTTTTTCCACCAATATAAAGGATCAAAAACACCTAAAAAGAAAAAAGGTTGATTTTTTTATTTCAGTATCAAATTTGATCCTTAAAATCTTATTTTTTTAATCAATCGAGTTGAATTTCATTTAGTCAAATTGAGCATTAACTTAATATCATGTTATTTTTTTTTATAATGCGAGAACCCATATAAAATTAATCAAAACAAAATATGAGATTCAAATTCCAATAAAAAAATATGAAAAGATAAAATTGAAAAAAATAAAAAATAATTCAAGGACCAAAAAAAAAAAAAACACTATTTCAATCCACATGCAATGCAATGTTATCTTGATCTCGTTTAAGTTTTCTATAGTATATCTATTGAGTTCATATCCTTGAGTTTTGGATGATGCCAAGACCTATAAACAACATCTTGAGACATATTTTCATCTCATCAAATTACTTTAATAATATATATTAATTTTCTAAATTCGAATTTTAAAATAAATATTCATAAGAGTTTATTAAATATTTTTGAATTCATCAAGTTTATATAAAAAAATCACATGCATAAAAATACGTAAGAAATTGAAAATCAAATCTCAAGAACAAAAACTAACAGAAAAAAAATGGTTAATCTATTGCGGAAATTAATAACTCCAGTACTGTAAGAATACCACCGCTCCTTCATCTATTTAATTTCACCTATTTATATTAACTGTGAATCTACTTAAATTTAATATGATTTTTAGTAATTTAAGAAAATAAAAACAATGCATGAATATAGAAATAAAAGCTCTATCAAGTATCTATCTCTAATCAAGACTCGGGTTTTTGATTGGAAGGTTCTTCTCCCTCGAGCTCTAGGCTCGCCTTCCATCATGGACCTTTTATTCCCGAGTATACTTGTGGGCAAATGGCATGTACTTAAATAATAAATTTGGGTGCTATGGAGTTCAACGCCTAAACCAAACACCACCCAAGTCCCCTTGGCTAGAACATTTTCTAATTTAGGCCACTAATAACCTTGATTGAATTAATGCATATCTTTGACCTTCATGGGAGCTAATTACGTATTGCAAAAGCAAGCTCCAAAAGTTCGCAACACGTTGAGAAATTTGCAACAATGTTGATGAACTACCTCTGGGAACTTTGTCGTCCATACGCGCACTAGTCCTTCCCTCTACAATAGTGGGTCTTACCAAATACCTTATTAGAACATAGCTTACAAGTTTCACCTATGGATTAATCTTTGCTTCTTCTTGTGACAAAAAGCTGCATAAATACTCACCACTAGGGCTCTATCTTGATATAACATTTGTAGTATCAATCTCATTAACTTGTGAATCGTAGAAAAGCTAGCTAGCCATGGCCACGATAATCTACACCTTGGCCTTGGTGCTTTTTGTCGTGGATTTGAGCTATTTTGGAAAGGTAGCTTGTGATAATTCTGCTTTAGGAGCTTCTTTTATATTTGGTGATTCCCTAGTTGATGCTGGAAACAACAATTATCTACCAACTTTGTCCAAGGCCAATATCAAACCTAATGGCATTGATTTTAAAGCATCCGGCGGAAACCCTACCGGCCGGTATACCAATGGGAGAACCATTGGTGACATTGTAGGTAAGCCAGCTGCTTGTGACATGTTTCCCTTTTGTTCTTCCTGTTTCAATCTTCTCTATATTTCATTGCTTCATATTTGTGAGTGCTAACTTCATGTTTCCAGGGGAAGAACTAGGACAACCAAACTATGCTCACCCGTTTTTGTCTCCAAACACCACTGGAAAAGCTATATTATATGGCGTGAATTATGCATCCGGAGGAGGAGGGATTATGAATGGAACTGGAAGAATATTTGTTAGCACTTGACAACCTTAGCTATAGAAACTACAACATATATATATATATATATATATATATATATATATATATATATATATTCACATGTGCATGATTTATGTATTGTATTGTATTGTGCAGGTTAATAGGCTAGGAATGGATGTACAAATTGACTACTTCGCAATTACTAGAAAGCAGTTCGACAAATTGCTGGGTGCATCCCAGGCAAGAGATTATATCATGAAGAAATCCATCTTCTCTATTACAGTTGGAGCAAATGATTTCCTCAACAATTATCTACTTCCAGTTCTCTCTATTGGAGCAAGGATTTCTGAAAGTCCTGATGCATTCATTGATGACATGCTCAGTCACTTTAGAGACCAACTTACGGTATGAAAATCATCACTCTTATCAGTAACCTCTGATTACTTGAAAAATATATATCTGTGTGTAATTTTTCTTTTTGGTTGCAGAGACTATACAAAATGGATGCTCGAAAATTTGTAATCGGGAACGTTGGCCCGATAGGTTGCATTCCATATCAAAAGACAATAAATCAATTAAGCGAAAATGAATGCGTGGGATTGGCAAATAAGCTAGCAGTTCAGTATAATGGACGATTGAAAGATTTACTTGCTGAACTAAATGAAAACCTTCCAGGAGCTACATTTGTTCTTGCTAATGTGTATGATATGGTGATGGAACTCATCACAAATTATGAAAAATATGGTAAGTGATCATACTTGTGGGAAAAATATTATATATGCTTTCCTTGGTGACTTTAGACCCTAATTCTATTAATTAAGTACTCTTGGTTTGACAAAGCTAAATAGTTGTTGGCACTTGGTATGTTAGGCTAGATTTTTAGTTTCTGGTTTTTCTTGACTATTAAAGTTTGCTTGGCTGACTAGTTGACTGTTGGGTGGTGGATATATAGATAGGTGAAGGTTATGTACTCTCTAATTTATCTTAAAATCAAAATTTCAATTGTTTTTATGATATAAATTATTATATTAATTTGGGATGAAGTACTTACCAAAAATCCAGATTTTTATGTGATGATCTTCTTTCTTTCTTTCTTTCTTTTTCTCATTTATCAGATATTTAGATGTTATTTTAAAGATGGTGCGTTTCATAACATTAATTAAATCATGCCCTACTGTTTTTTTTTTGTTTGGAAAACTAGAATGTACGAAGTTATGAAGGAATATCATCTGTGAGAGTTGTGTGCAGGATTTACAACATCAAGTAGAGCTTGTTGTGGAAATGGAGGGCAATTTGCAGGGATTATTCCATGTGGACCAACGTCATCCTTGTGCGAAGATCGATCCAAGCATGTGTTCTGGGATCCTTATCATCCAAGTGAGGCTGCCAACGTTATAATTGCCAAGAAACTGTTGGATGGAGATACAAAATACATATCTCCCGTGAATCTCAGGCAACTTCGAGATCTTTGAATGTTGTAATTAATAATGTTTCTTGAATTGTGTGTGATTACTTCTTGGAGCAACATATGAACCGATTCAATTCGATCTTGTTCTGTATTTCAACAAGGTTTCGCTCTATAGATATATATTTTGTAAGCTTTTACAAGTATAATTAAAGTTTTCATCATCTTTCACTTCAGAATTTTGCTGCATTCTCTTACACTTATTCTTGTTTCTCGAAACATATTCTGCCTCACTCAGGTGCTTAGATGTTTTCCTGTAAAACCAAAAGTCTAAGGTTCTCGTCACTTGAAATCCCTTGTGCACCACCAAAAATATTCAACCTGGACAATTAGAACCTGAACAAAAACTGAATCAGTAGTGCTTTTTCCTAACCTTCATAATCATCGTTTTTGACATTTAAGACATGCGGCTTTTCAGAACATGGCTCAGAATTATATATGTTGTACCCACCAGATGCTGACAGGGAAACAGCGCACTACTTCCTTGCGGCTGCTAATTTCATCCTGGATGATAACTATTTCTAGCAACACAACATGTGATTTTAACGTGGTAAAACAAACATAAGATGGTGATGATGTCCCAAAAATAGTCTTCTCCGTTGGTTAATCAATAGAACCTAAATACCTAACAATTTCCTCAATTTTTCTTAACCAAAAACTAAAGTAGTTGATAACTTATGTTTAGTTTTTGATAGGTTAAAGTTGCTCGTGGCTAATACCTGTAAAATATCTTTTTTGATGGAGATGTAAACTCTCCGATACTTATATAAATATCTTTTTAGAAAGAGAAAATACAAGAATATTCTAGAGAAAAATACTCTGAAAATATATATGTAATAAAAAATGAAGATTGTGAACCTTTTATTATGAAACTCTCATGATGTATTTATAACCCATAAAAGGAGGACCTGCAGGATAATAACCCTGATAGCATTGAATGAGGGATAAATATCCTTTACCTGATAAGAATATAGCAGGTCCTTGAAGGACTTTTATACATCTTAAAAGATATAGAAAAATTAGAATTTAAGATGTCAAGTGTAGCCAAGTTTATAGAGATTGAGTTCTTCCATGAAATTAGACCCAAGAAAGGTTGGTCACTTCCCTAAACATATCAAGGGAGGACAATCATTCCCCTGCACATGCCAAGGGAGGACAATTATTTCCCTGCACATGATAAAGAGGGATGGTCATTATCTTGGACTTGACTGACTGCTAAGTCCAAGCGCCTTGGATCTAGGATACATGTCAGACCCATGTCATCTTGGATTTGACGCACTACCAAGTTTAAGCTTTTTAGATTTGACTGACTACCAAGTTCAAATGTCTTGGTCTCACATGTGTGCCAAACCTATATATTTTAAAAAACTACACAAAAAATAAATAAATAAAAACTTAATAAAATTGACTCTTGGATATACTATTATCATTAATATTAATCTTAGGTGCCTAACCATTAACTTTGACATTAATTTAACAAATCAAGTACAAACTAAAATTAATTGAAGATTTAAGAGCACAGTCTCATATATGTGTCAGAGTTCCTGGTAGCACGCTTGTCATACCAAATAAACATGGGGTACGGCAGGTTCCCAGTTGCAGGGTAGAGCCAGGTAGCTGGCCATAAGAGCTTATCCCCATATCGTGAAGTTATAGCGTGTCTTGGTGTCTGCACTTGGGTGATACTGACGCTATAAGAACCTCTAGAAATGTCTGCAAAAGTAAAGAGTCGCTGGGCATGCATGAGGAGCAAAATAGAAGAGGAGATGATTTTCTTGAAAATAAGAGATAACGATGCCCACCGCAGCCACAGTTTCTGCTGAAACTTCAGTCCCCTGAAAAGATTTGTTAACTTCGGTCAAGGGCCTGTTCTCCATCATGGTTTCAGGTCTTTTCGAAACATTTGCGGTCCGGTTCGGGATCACTCGCCTATGCGAAATTTAAACAGGAACAATTGAGAGGGTGATTCTTCCTCGAATAAAGACACCACTGACAGGATGAACATGGGGTTGTAGTGGTAACGGACGTTGAAATCTAGCAGGAATTGAAAGTTTTCATCATTCAATAGTCAGAGACACACATCCACACACACACTCTATGGTTGAGGTAAAATACATTTGTCAACAAATTCTGAGATTCAAAATCCATGTACTTTTGGATAAGAACACTGCAGATGGAAGTAAACCTCAAAGAAACTGAAGTCTTTCAGCATTGCTTAAGTTTCATTACCCCGATCAAAATAGAGAACTCCTAGGCCATGAATTCAAGTTCAAAGTGTAAACAGTAAGAGCAAGCAGGGAACCTGGATGCAAAGCACACTGGAAAGGATATGCATTCAAGTTAGAGAATCATGAGCATCACTCAATTGTTTCATTACTTTAATATGTTCTGCATACACAAGAATAGCCCAGGGCAACATTGTTGCAGTGAAAGCCAAAGGGAATCCAAACTTCACTAGATCCCTAGCATCATATAAATCCAAGTTTACTACTCCCTTTCCAGAACTTTGGGGATTGAAATGCCAAAATTTGGTTGAATTATTCGTTGCTGTACATGTTATGTTGACAGTAGGAAATCTGAAACGGGACCCACTTAATCCCTGATTTCGTTAACTTGTTCACACTCTCCCGCAATCAAGCTTGAAATTAAAGATTAAAGCAAGCAAACAATGCTCTCATTATTTTACTAAAGAAACCTTCAAAATGATTCAAGAATCTTCAACCAATTCATTCTATGAATTCGCAACCTCTACAAACTCTAGTACAAAGCTATATAATTTACTTGTGCTGACTGCAAATGATGTTTATTTTGTAAGTCTTGGATTTTCCCACATATACGCACATTGGATGTTTTTATTTTTTTTTGATTAACGTGGGTGTTCGGGACAGCTTGCGCGCATCTCGACTAATCTCACGGGTCCTGAAGTTAACGATCATGTAAGCCTCCAGTGATCTTCATATTAGTAATCATAGAGCTCGAACCTAATACCATAAGTAGAGCAAACTCCTTGATCTCAAACTTAATCATGTAGCATGATATAATTCAAATAAAAAAAAGACCGACAAGAAAAAAGGTGGGGGACAAAAGGACACATAATTAATCAAGGTCACGATATTTTATCATTCCAACATGGTGAGGGGAATAACAAGAACACCGAAACCTATTCGAATCCTGAAAATTCCACTCCATCACTAGCAGCATGTGAAGGGAAATAACAAGAACACAAAATTAGCTACGATAGATTTTGAATTATACAACCACCATCCCAGTGATAGTTCAAAAGCGTCAAACATGAAGGTTCAGATAGTTGGAATTTTTTTCTCAAAAAAATAGCCATGGTTTTAGCATAAATATTTCAATTTCAAAGTGCTGTTTACACAGGCCATAATTGTAGCATCAAATATTAAAAGTGCGATTACCCATGCTGAAGTAGGGAAACAGGAATCAGGCAGGGAAGAATAAAAAACATCATCAGAATTTGATTTTTACATGGCTTGATTTTAGGGAGTGACATTGTTAGTCATAGCAGAATGATCAGCCGAATCTCCCCAGACTCAACAGAGACATAGATTGAAATGGTCCAAGCCCTGGATTTTTTAGTGAACCGTGTCTCCTCAATCACAATTGCAAGGTGTGATGTTATTCATGAATTTTGTGTTGGAGTGAATGGGAAGTTGTGCAATATTATTATGTTTTGTGAAAACCAAATCATGTAAGTTCAAAAGAAACAACAATCTTAAGATAATTTAAAGTGTTCCAACATTTTGTACAGTCAAATGGTGCGATCCCTTGAGCGTTCTTCCTGGTGCACCTGAAAACCATTTACATTATAGTCATCAGACCAAATGCTGGTAAATAATCTGCTTTTCTTCCATAAAATCTGGGGGAAGAGCTTTCGATCTTCATTCATGTAGCCAATTCGCAAACCACCCCTGCACCAGTCTCCTCCATCACTTCCCAAAACAGCCATGTCCACTGCAGATCAGTAGTCATTAAACTTTTAACTAGAATATTATAGCAAGAGGAAGAGCATCATTTTCAGTTCAGTTTCAAAAGGAATCCTACACATCCACCAGTACCACTCATAAGACATTAATTATATAAAAAACCTACCCTCCCTTTACCCACCGAAAAAAACTTGATTGCAGTAAGAAAGCTTGCTGACATTATTTGAGATGGGAATAGAGCAAGCAGGATCATACCAGGGACCAGGTTCATGTTGAAACTTGTCATGGGGTGAATTTCGTACAGTACCACCTTTCATGGTTAGAATTTCCTACAGAAATTTTTGAATCAGGGGCTACTACAAATATTTCATGAAATCATTCACTACAGTATCAGTCAAGTACCTCTCCAGAAGCTCTTAATGCCGCCAGCCATTCATCAGAGATAGGAACAAGATTTGGTGGTGGTTTTATTACACAAGCATCTTGTTTCTTGTCGTTGACAGATTTTTCAGATTGATTCTGAAGAATCAGAGTGTCTATAAAAATAGTCTAAGAGTTGAGAAGAGGAATCTGGACAGCGTACATAACAAATCAGAGTGATTCAGATTAAGACACTTACAGTGACAATGTTGCATCCTATCTTCCGTGAGGTACATTACGCTTCACTCATGCTGCAGCTCCATGCTGAGAAATGTTACTAATATCAACTTCAGCACTCTGCTGGATTCTCTTGGCTTGATTTCTCTTTCGTTTTCACTAATAACTTGGACTTTTCATTCAAAGAGAAAAACGACCTAGAGTCACAATTATCGGCTGGCGATGAAATTTGACGCCTGTTCGTGTCTGAAGATGAATTGAATCCAAGAAAGTAGCTTGGTCAGTCAGCTCATCATCACTACTATTCTTGCTATTCATATTATTCAAACAATTAATTTGGAAAAAAAAAATTCAATTTTTTTTGAAAATGTTTTTTCAAAAACAAAGAGGATCGTCGTAGATTTATTTCTATCACAAGGTTTTATGAGCATGCTTTTTCTTTTTTCTTTTAGATTTTACATTTTTTTTTTCCCTCTTATGTAAGTTTTATGTTTGCTAGGTTTCTTCTCGTGTTTCAACTTTAAGTTTCTTTAAATTTTTTGGAAATTAATTTTTTATTTTTAAAATTTTTATTTAAAATTTTTATTTTCTTTTAACATTAAATAGAAATAATGTGAAAATTTCACACTACATGGAGAAACACATCAATATATCTTGAGTTATGTCAGCATCAATATATCTTGATGAGATCTAATAAAAGAGAAATACTTGATTAATTTTTTTAAAAAATCCACACATTAAAATAATAATAAAAAAAGGTATTCAATGACGAGAATCGCAATATATATAAAAAGAAATAAGGTTACACTGTTTATTTAGTTTTTGTTGAACCTGTGACCTTATAAAATTGTCAAATAAATAAATAAAATATGATGTCATCATAATACATTATCCTCAAGTATTTAAATAATACAAATATATTTATTTAAATTATGATAATCTAATAGTATTTTTTTAAAATAAATTATTTAGTATTATTATTAAACTCGATCCAGTAAGTCAATTTTAAAATTTTCTGATTTGACTCCTTGTTTAATCTGAATTTAAAACTAATCTGAATGGAAGTTGTTTTTATATGACTTAATCAACTTGGTGTGTCTAAAAACAACTTAAATGACTGGTAAAAATATGGCTTGACTTAAAAAACACTCAAGATAACTTTTTTTAAAAAAAATATTAAGACAATAATTTATTTGATTGACCTATGTTTCGTAGTTTAATTCGACAAACCCAAAACCTGGTTATGAAATTCATAAGGTTTAAAAACTATATTTTTAGAAATTATTTTTTTATTTAATAATAAGATAATAAAAATAGATATTTGTAAAATTGAGTATCAACCAAATACTGAAATATTTGTTTGAGCATACGATGATTTTATAGAAAGCAAATCAAAATAAATTATAACAACTAGTTTAAAATTAAAATAATATTAAAAAAAATGTTAAATCAAAAAAGAAATTAGAAGATAGAATTGTAGGGTCACCCTTTCAACATTTTAGTAAGGATTCAACACTATGGTGTATGTTGTTACTAAGTTATTCACAATAAATATTGGTCTCTGTCCAACGAAAGCTATACATCCTTCGTTATTTTAAAATTAGCTTATTATTTTTCTATATTTTTATCAGGATTGGACACACGCCAGTCATTTATTGGTCTAATTTTGTTTACCTACACCCACTCTAACACTAACGAAAGGACCACACCAAAGACATTATATAATATACAGAGACTTTATATAATAAGACCATATTGTAATTAATTAGCCAACATATTTGGCTTAATAAATCTAGTTTAGTCCTTGTTGTTCTTCGAACCACAATTCGGTCCCAACAAATAGAATCTTAGCAATTTAATCCAATAACTCAAGGTCAATTGAAGGATAATTTCGATATAAACAGAGTATTAAAAAAAATCATTTATTTTGGACCAAAATGAAGCAAAATAGTAAGCAAATCGATGAGCGTGACAACATAATTTCTTCAAGTTTGTGTTCACGGCGCCTCCTCCCTTACAAACGACGCCTTGCCTGTCTTTTTGTAATTTTGGAGCCATGTCTCTTCAGCCCAAGCGTTCAAACTTGACTGTCTCCAAACCCATGCATGTAGATCTTTGTACACCTAGGCCCAACCTTCTTTCTTCTTCTTCTTTTTTTTTTTTTTTTCCAATTTGTTCTTTTCTATTTTTCACACTTTTATTTTATTTTTTTATTGTCTCAAAATTTATTTTTTTATTCACACATTATAGAGAATTAGTGATTATTATATCATTGGCTCGTGTTACGTTGTAAGTTGCATCAAATGTTTTTTGAACATAAAAAATGTTTAGGCATTACCAATGTTCTTTTAGCATGAAAAAATTAAGTGGTGTGGGAATAAAGCCTATGTGACTTGATTAACTTGATGTGTCCAAAGACAATCTAAATTATTAGTAAAAATATATTTTGACTAAAAAAATTCAAGACAATATCTTTTTTCTTTAAATATTGAAATGACAATTTATTAGATCGATTTAAGTTTAACTTACCAAATCTATAACATTGGTCATGAAATCATGATAACCCTACAAAACAATTCAAATAAAGTTATGAAGCTTAATTCTTAATCAATTCAATATTGAAGGATGAAATTAAAAAAAAATCAATTGAAAAAAATGACCCGAGTCAACCCGAGTTTACCTACCAAATCCACGATCCAGGTCATGAGATTGAAATAACCTCATAGAAAGTAGATTAAAACAAATTATGAAAATTAGTTCTTAAACACCCCAATATTGAAGGATGAAATTGAAAAAAATCAATAAAAAAATAAAAAGTAATTCGAGTCAATCAGGGTAACCAATCAAACCAATGACATGAGTCTTAAGACTGAATAACCTCACAGAAAGCAAACAACCTAGGTCAACTTACCAACCTTAAAATTTGGGTCATGAGCCTGAGATAACCCCTTAGAAAAAAAATAAAATAAATTATAAAGCACAATTATCAATCAACCAATGTTGAGGGATAAAATTGAAAATAATCAATTTTAAAAAAGAACTAAAAAATAACTCGATTAAACTCGGATTAATCCACCAAATTTGGCTCGGGTCATGAGATTGCGATAACCTTATAGAAAGAAAACCAAAATAAATCAAAAAGCCTAATTCCCAATTAATAAAAATATTGAATAATGAAATTAAAAAAGTCAATTAAAAAAATAAAAAACAAAGTTGTGTCAACTAGGTTAACTTGCTAAATCTATGATTCAAGTCATGATAGTTAAATCAAAATAAATCATTAAACTCACTCCTTAACAAAACAAATGTTAAATGCTGAAATTGAAAAAAAAAAAACAGGTCAACTTGCCAAACCTGAGCCTCAGACCATGAGGTTAGGATAAAACCATATAAAGCAAATAAAAACAAATCATAAAACTCAATACCTAACAAGCCAAATGATGAAGGATAAAATTGAACATGAAAAAAATCAGGTTAACCCGTCAAATCCGTGATCTAAGTCATAATGCTAGGATAACCTTATATAGTTAAAACTAAAATAAATCATGAAGTCCAATCCTTAACAAATCAAAGGTTGAAAGATAAAATTGAAATTGAAAATAAAAACATAAATTAAAAAACACTATTAAAAGAAATAATGTTTTATGAGATGATGCACAATGAAAACACCACATTTTTTTTTATAAATATTGAATAATTAAATTGAAATTGAAAAAAAATATAAATTAAAAAAAAACTCTATTGAAATAAATAATATTTTATAAGGTAGTGCACAGTAAAAACACCACATCTTTTAGTGTTTTGTTACTTTTAGAGTTAGTCATATAAACTTACAAAAACAATATTGTTATAGTAATTATAATTGTATAAAATAGGGATTCTATAGAAAACCTTTAAAAATCATGATTAATCTCCAGAAGTTTTACAATAATAAAGGTTTGATAAATAATAATTAATCAACTTAAAATACATAACTTTCAAAAACTTCATAACAATAACGCTAAAATGGAGTTGATATAACACTAAAATGTTTTTTTTTTAATATCATCACTACCAATAGATTATCATTTAGAAGAAAAAATAGTTTTAATAACATGTATTTAATAATCAATAATTCATCATTTTTTTTAGTTTATACTAGCAAACTATTGTGAGTGGGATAAAAAAAATTGAATGTAAAATATCTAGACTAAGAGAAATTCTTTAGCATTGTTATTAAACCTGGTCCAACGAGTCAAATTTAAAAATCCCCTCATTAACTTCTTGTCTATCTTGAGTTTCAATTTAACGTGTAGTAGTTGTTCCAACATGACTTGGTAGATTTGTCAAGTCAAAATACAACTTGGATAATTGGTAAAAATATGATTTGATTTTAAGACATTTAAGATGGAATTTAACAAAAATAAAATTATTGAGACGGTGATATATTAGGTAGACCAAGGCTTCACAACTTAACCCGCTAAATCCACGATCCAAGTCATGACCTATATTAGGCTTAATATTTTTTTTAATTCTTCTATACTTAATTATATAATTTCAAAAAAAAACACTTGCAAAATACGACACCAAAAAAATACTGTAATGTTTATTTGAGACCACAACAATCTCATAAAAAAAAAGAAGAAAACAAAAACAAATTATGAAAAGCAATTAAAAATCAACCAAATATTGAAGGACAAAATTGAATAAAAAAAAAGAAAATCAATAAAAATCCAAAATTGATGAATGAAATTGAAAAACAAAAAACTTAGGTACATGAGCTTGGGTGGCCAAACACGCATGAATTTTTTTTTTTAGTGGATGACATGTCATTCGCCCTTGCTTTTTAAAAACAATATAGCCAACACGTCACTTGTTGTTGCTAGAAAGGTGGCCGGAAGATCCGAGATAAGGTTTTATGGGCTAAAAATCCATTTTTGAACCCATACCATAAAAATCTCTCTAAATCACTTACCAACCCTAAAATCAACTAAAGAAAAGAAAAATGATCTGAATAAAAAAAATCAAAATAGAACCTAATCTCCTTTTGTAGACATGTGTATAGGAAAACCTCACCACCATCGAACTCTTCTCATTAAAAGAAATATGTTGACACAAAAAACAATAAGTTTTATTGTGAAAAAGTGGTCAAACCGATTGCTTTTTCTCTCTTTGTTGTTTTTAGGCGACTTTCTTTTTTCTCTCTCAAAGTCAGGAATTGAAAAATAAATTTTTGAATCTAAATTAAAATTATCAAGAATTTAGAATTTGGCATATATTTTTCTTTGAGTTTTAAATTTTAGTCATCCTTTTTTTTAATTTGATAATTTGACCATAATTTCAAAATTTATTCCATCTAATTTGGCTATAAATAGATTAAATTAAAGAAAAAAAATTAAAAACAAAAAAACAAAGTCAGAAGTTTCATTGTTCATACAAGCAGTGAAGCAAAAACTCCAAATATTTTAGTATAGAAAGTAATTAATTGTTGACTAAATATATCTCAATTTCAAAGTTGATCATAATTCTTCAACATGCCTCATAAGTTTGATTCTTTATTATTTTGAACTAACATAAACATATCAAATAATTCATCACTTAATTTTATAATTTTCATGTATAAATTTTTAATTAAATTTGAATAAATGAAACTTGATGTCTAAAATCACATTAATGCACATAAAAAGAGAAGGAAAGTTTGACTAATATAGGTTGCGTGAGCACCCTTTCAATTTAATTTTTCATTCTTTCAATTATATACTCTTCTATTTAGATTTTGTTTGGTGTAATAAATAATTAATTACATGTTTGCTTTTATTTTTTATGGACTAAAATCAAGCATATGCATAAATATATTTAAACTCAAACATAAAATACATAAATGATAGTAAAAATTATAAAATAGATATTAAATTAAAAACTTAACAATTGTTTGCTGTTTGGTTTGAAATTGCATTCCAAACAGTACTTCATGAAAAATTAATTTTTTTTACTTAAAATTATTTATTATATATTTTTGAATCATTTTGATATGCTGATATCAAAAATAATTTTTAAAAAATAAAAAAAATATTATTTTAATGCATTTTCGAGCAACATATACTTTGAAAAACAATAGTTACTACACTCCCAAACACCCCATAAGTTTATTCTCAATAACCCACGACCCCTATGCTAGTTACACCGTAAAACAACAGAAAAATTGAAAAGGAGTCTAAATAGCCAAATTCTATGTTAAAAGGATAAAATATTATTTCTCTCTTAATCTTGATCTTTTTTTTTTGGTAGAAATCGGGGCTAAAGCCCAAAACTAAAGTGAACGAGGAAACACAGTTCCAATCAAGTCATAATACAAAAACCAATACAAACCCTCTAGAGGGTCATTAATAGTTGAATAATCCCTAGAAAATGAATGTCTGGAAAGACCAAAGTTAGCGAGCCAATCAGCAGCAGCATTCGCCTCCCTGTAAGTATGTTGCACTTGAACTTTCCAATCTCTACTTAGAGCTTCTCGAGCTTTGTTAATCAAGGCAAAGTTAGCATCAACTTTCACAAAACTATTTCGTGATCAAACCCACCACTACCACGGAATCAGATTCTAAAATAATTTTACACAAGCCTAATGACCAAGCAAACTCTAACCCTGTAATCACAGCCCATAACCAAGCCCAAAGACAAATTGAAGTACAAATCCCTATGTTAATAACAAAACCTTTAATCTAAGAACCCATGCAGTCTCTAATTAATCCTCTCGCAACTGCATAACTAGGGTTGCCCATACTATATCCATCCACATTTAATTTCATCCAATTCGAAGGTGGGTATTTCCATCCCATAACATCCATCTTGTTAAAGATCGAAGTACTAGGCTTCTTATTCAACTCAGCTCTTATTATATCTATAGTCAAGCACCAAATGGCCATTAAAAGATGGCCCACCACTCCTGAGGTTTCCCTAAAGATGTGGCAGTTTTGTATTTCCAAAGGAACCACACAGCGACTCCAAATAAGACATATAAACACCAACCTTCTTTAGTTTTAACTTTACTAGAAAAATTTGATAGCAACCATACAAGCATATCCATGGCAAAAAAACTAACAATATCACACGGATTCATAATTTTTTGCCACACTTCTCGAGCTAATTTGCAGTCCTGTAACACATGTAAAATGGTCTCTATATCACCACTGTCATAATGACAATTAGGGGACCCATTCATATGTCTTCTATATCTAATCTCATTGGTCATTGCTCTGTTATGGATAACAAGCCAAAGGAAAGTTCTAATTCTTTTAGGACCTCTCCTTCTACAAACAAGATGCCATAAAGGCTTCATATGAGTCATGTTATCACAAGAGTTGTTAAGAGAAATAAGTTGACTTAATAGTGAACTCACTGTTCATGGAAAGGTTCCAAAAGAGCTGATCCTTATTCAGTTCCGTACTTGGAGGGGGATAACTTGCAAGAGTCATCATAATGTGCATCGATAAAAGATGCGCAAAAACATTCCATCTCCACTGATTGTTGCTGGAAACCATTTCTACCACAGATATGTTGAAGCCGCATATCTAACTAGACAGCCAAACTCATCCAACCACTCATCTTGCTAGAACTTGCATTTTCTCCATTGCCAATAGCCCATGAAATACCTTTAATCACATGAAACCATTCCTTGCAAATGGCTTTCCAAAGTGGAGAGTCTCTCTGCTTAGCTTGCATTTGAGGAATGTTAGCGTTAGTTCTGACATACTTATTGCGCAGAACTGAAGTCCATAGACTATTAGTGTCATTAATGATACCTCATCCCAATTTCATTATGAAAGCTTGATTTATATAATGAATTCCTCTCAAACCCAAACCTCCCTCATCTTTTAATTGGCAAAAAGATTTTCAATTAACAAGATGAGTTATTTTAGCTTCCATGTTGTCCCTCCTAAATAAATCCACAACAATTTTTTTCAATTTTAGAGCAAACTAATTTAAGCAGTAAAGTGGATTGCATATGATATAAAAAAACCGTAGCCAGAACTGACTTGCACAAAGTGATTCTACTAGTACGAGACAACTGATTAGATTTCCATGTCACCAGTTTCTGATGCAAATTCTCTATAATATAACCATATGTTTGCTTGGTAATGCGCTGATGAAGAAGAGGAACCCCTAGATACTTACCCAAGTCATGAGTAATACCAAACCCACATTTGTAACTAAGGGTTCTAACATTAGAATAAGAAACACCTTTAGAGAAATTTTTTTGGTCTTTTCAACACTTGCTCGTTGTCCTAAGGTCGAAAATAACAAATTATGACACTCTAGAACTTTATCCAATTGCCCAAGGTTGTTAAAATCATGATTTGACTCGTAAAATCGTATGATTTTACGAGTCAATATATGTTTAACATGCCAAATCGCCTTAAAAACTCGAAAATGGGTGAAATCGTTAAAATCAGATGAAATTGCATAAAAACATGATTTCAGGACCGTTTTAACGATTTCAACAAAAAACATATACTGCACTGCAATAGTGCAATATATGTTTTCTTCAAACCAATAACGACATGCCAGTTGTCACTCATCCATGTTTTACCCTAAATTCTTTATCTCTAAAGAGAAAATCTAGGAGATCGACAACTCATGGCTTCCTCTCATCAACAGCGGCAGGCAGCAGCGATCTCGCTCTCCTTCCTTCGCCATACCTGGCCCTCCTTCTGCTCTTCCATTAGTTTTTTTCCTTCTTGTGGAGTAATATTAAATGCTCGCATCTCCCACTCAAGAAAAAAAGGAATCGTTACTTCCAAGAGAGAGAAAACAAACAAACTCTCAGGGGCATCGCAATATCAGTATTACTATCTTAGCGTAAAGCAATCATAATTGATTCTACCTCCATTTCTCTAATACCTAATTTCTCCACTGCAAATTCCTCTCCTCAGCTTCTCCATACAATAACAATAGCAATTCATAGACGCAATACATCACTATTTGATTTTATTTTCTTTGTAATTTGTTTGTCGTTGTGTTTTCTTTTTCTTTTTGGTGGATTAGGTTTAGTTGTACTTGGAATCGGGGGAAATGAGGCTGATTTCAGGGATATTTTTGGGGATCATCTTTGGAACCGGGTTGATGGCTGGATGCCTGGATGGAAACACATGATGCAGTACCAAAGCACCATAAGAGTTGCTAAGGTTCGTTAATTTTGATTGAGATACCTGTCGTTTTCCTTTCTCTCTTTATTATTTGTTCTGTAAAAGTTGCTTGAAAATACTGTGAGGTGCATTGAATTTGGAAAGTTAAATGCGAACTCGAAGTTCTGTTTGTAGGCAGTTGATATAAAACTTCTCAGAACTCATAGAGATGATTTGAAGAAAATATGTGGTGATAGTTTTCCTGATTAGATATCTTTTCTTGCTTTTGAACAAGTCTGTGATCTTGTCTAATTAGGTACTCCTGTATTTTAAATTGAGTTTGAATTCTAATTTCATGTTGTCTTTGTCATTTTGGAACTTGTAGTATATTTTTGTGAAGCTAAAGGACAACATATCATGTATCAAGAAAAAAAATCACCTTCTCGCATCGTTGCATGGTTAGGATGTGGTTCACTACTAATTCGTACTCTGGTTACATCTTGCAGGTGAAATGGCTAAATAAGCAATTGGGCAAATTATAGCCTTTTGTTGCAGAGGTAAGATTCTTGTTTTTTTTATTCTTATTATATTTTTTGGCTTACAATTAGGTGTAATTGGGAAAAAAATTTATGTATACTAGTAAATGTTGTTCATGTTTAGGCAAAAAAATAATAATAAAATCCATGTATATTGATAAGAATTATAGGAAGGTAGAGTTTGTTGTAAAGAGAGTAATGCAAATCAAATATTTTGTAAAATTTTACTAATAACCGAATTCTCTTGACTTTTCTTCTTCCACTTTGAAAAGCAACCATCACTACACTTTGAAAAAAATTCCTTACGATTTTACGATTTGTTTTTGCGATCCGAGTTTATTTTACATTTTCCGTGCCGTGTCAAAAATGCGTTTTTGACAACCTTGCGATTGCCCCTCATTTGCTTCCGCAAACAATAACATATCATCTGCAAAGCATAAATGGGAAATTTGTTTACCTTCTCAACCAACCTAGAATGGTTTCCAATTACCCAGGCTAACTTCTCTATGAATCAGTTGTGACAAGTGTTCCAAACATAGCACAAGGATATAAAGAGACAAGGGGTCCCCTTTGACGGATTCTCTAGCAATAAGGAATTTTTCTAAAGGACTCTTATTCCACAAGACACTTAAATAGGTAGTTTTAATGCACTTCATAATGATTCCCACTATGCTTCTTGAAATTCTTGCTAATATGAGAGTGTTTCTAACGAAATCCCATCAAAGCCTATCATAGGCTTTTTCTAGATCCACCTTAATAGCCATCACCCCCTTCCTCCTTTTCAAACTACGCTTTTACGAATATGCCTGAAAGTTTGATTTTATTAATTAAAGTTTAAATACAACAAATATTAGTTTTTCTTGTTCCATTACCAATTCATTAGGCCTAAAAAACAATTCCAACTTATTCAGAAGCGATTCCTACTTTTGGTTTTTAGGTCATTTTTGCACTCTTTAGTCTCACCAATATTCCTAACAACTAATCCCTCCATTGTCATACTTGAGTCCTCACTATAATTTATATAAAAGAAAAAAAGTTTCTCTCTATCATTTCTTTTAGGTTATTATTTGAAGAAGGCATCTGCTTGTAGGCATTAGAATTTAAAAGGCATGGGTTGTTTTCTTCTTTTGCTTGCATATACTAATGCCATGCATGCATGGTTTTAAGGCTAGGTGGACTTGGAGCAAAGTTTGGATCATAAATTGAAGGGTCAATCAATGTTGATTGGGTTAGAAGTTGATCTATTTAAAAAACAAAAAATTAAAATGATATCGTTTTAATAAAAAAATAAAAAAATTAATATATTGATGATTAAATTCTAAAATTTAATTTTTTTTCAGGGACCATTCTATAGTCTATAGTCTATAGTCTATAGCCAGTTTTAAAACAAGGGACGCATGAAATGAAATGAGATATTGATTGATATTAGGAGCGAGAATAACGCTGTACCTAGCACCGAAAACACTGTCTTATACACGAAGGAATCGATATTAACCAATTCAATAATGACATTCACGTTTGATGGAAGATGAAAAGCCTGGGACTAAGAAATCCATCCCAACTAAAATCCATGTGATGGAATCATAATGCACCAAGAAAATGCCAAAAAGAAAAGGAGGGAACAGAGTTTCAATCTGAAGAAAAGAACAGGGAGGATGATGGAGGAGGAAAGGACAGATTGTCAGTTATTATGGGCGACCGAATAACACAGTACTGAACTTCTACACTACATGGTGCTAGCTACGAAGGGAAGCCGAGTCTGAGGCTGATCAACTCAACAATGTTTTACTGAAAGCGACATATGATCGTGCCAAGGAGACATTTAGATGGCTTCTCAGCCCTCGCGTGCCACTGGGTTAAGAGAGAGAGATAATCAAAACCACCACTCCGATGGCCATGACCCACCTCCATCTACCGACACCTCAAGTCCTTTGCTGACAGGTGTCTCTGTTCATAGTTTGGGACCCCACCCCCCCCCACATCATCGATCTTACCCTTCTCTAGGGACTTGCTTTTTGACCACAAACTAGCATGACGACTATGAAAAGCTTAGCTCAGCCAGCCAGCCCTATCCTTGGTTCATGGCGCGTCTCACAAGTTTTGAAACCGGAATTGGCGAGCCATGGCCTCTGTTTCCTGTTCAATGAAGGAGCTATAAAAGTGCTAAGATATCCTTGTGGTGGAAATTCAAGTGAATTCCTTCTTTTGGTCTTTTATATATATATATAATCCATGCTGGTCTTTCTTTGATGTGTGGTCAAATTTGTAACCATGCTTCTACTAACTCTTTTGTTCATCTTATAGGGACCCAAAAAACTGATCTTCTTTTTGTTTCGTTGCCAAGTTTTCCTCATCAATACTTTGCAATCGACTGAGATGACATTTTGAATTATCAAACCCTAACGTAAATGACCATGCTTGACCATAAAAAAAAAAATAGTAAAAGAAATAATGGCATTAAATTATCCCTGTAGATATTTATCCCATGCATGTGAATGACTTACATCATGGGTGAGTGAAATACATGTCATTTTTTTAATTCCATTTTATTAAAGAAAATAAAAGGTCTAGCTAGGAGGTAGGAATAGGGTAGCCAATAAGACAATGGCTACAACGTTTTCACTTTACACAGACTCAGAGTGAAAACACTACAAAGACCCTATCCCATGACCTGAAGACTACATAAAGGTGTTAGTTGACAGATTAAGATTTGTGAACATCTTTTGTTTGGAGGTGAAATAGAAAGAAAGACAGTGAATTATGGAAATTGTTCTGTATATGTGATCAGTGGCCTCGTCATACAAGTATTGTTTGATATTAATCATGTAGGAGGCTGGTCAGTGATAAAAACTTCAAATTAAAGGGTTTGATTTTCATGGGGTTTCAAGTTTGAATCTTCTGGTTGCTAATATGATAGTCTCTGGAGGTTTATATAATCGTTAACTTCAGGGCTCGTGAGATTAGTCGAGGTACGCACAAACTGGTCCGGACACCCATATTAATAATAAAAAAAAGTATTGTTTGATATTTTTTTTATTAACGTGGATGTCTGAGTCAGCTTGCGCGTACCTTGACTAATCTTACATGCTCTAAAATTAACAATTATGTAAATTTCCAATAACTTTAAAATTTATAGGACTCGGACTGATAATTTTTAGAAAACAAATAAAAAAAAGCAAGACATCAGAAAATAAAACTCTATATTGTCAAAAACAAGAGAGTTTCTTGCCTTGACGATGTTCACATTAGTGGGAATTGGCAAGAACATGGCAGGATTTATAATATACCTTCATCAATTCAAATCCCAATCCATTGAAATGCATGTTGGATTATGTTAATATATCGATTTGTTGGTAGTTAACATGCATGAAATAACAATATCTTAGAGTTTTTTTGTTTTTCAAAGTAACACGATGTGTATATGTATATATATATTTTTAAAAATAGTACATTTTAAAGAGTCGTAGTTGATATATACAACTCTAAAATTACATGTACGAGGTAATTTTTTTAGCCACTCAAGTTATGCATGATCTATTTTTAGAAAAATAAATAATTTTTTTTAAAAGTTGATTTTTTGTTTTTCTATTCAATATTACTACATCTTTTAATTTTTTTTTCTATTTAAAAAGAATAGTTTTCTTAGTTTATTTTTCCTATTTAACATCACTAGGGTTTTTTAGTTTCTTCCAATAAAGTGTTATAATAGCTTTTTGAAAAGTGAAGACTTTGATAATTAAAAATTGAATATTTTAGATGTTTTTCTCGTAATTATGATCGATGTCCTTGATCTTTAAGAGTCTTGACTTGTAACAAACATCTATCTGTGTCATCAACTTTTACTAAAAAAATCAACTCAACAACTTATATTCAACTAACTTAGTTAATAAAATAAGATTAATTCAACTATATATATATATATATATATATATATATATATATATATATATATATATATGGATGAAAACTCGTTCTAATTCATTTGATAAGAATTTGACAACGTGGATAATTAAGTAGATTAAATCAAATTCTTAACCAATATAACTTAAATATTCTAAAACAATAATCCAAAAGTTCAAAGTTTTTTCATTTACATATAGTGTTGTGCGGCAATATATTCAATTTCTTACTTTTTTTTTATTTTGTCACATAACACTTGATTTTACTTAAATTTTGAATTTTTAGATTATTATTGTAGAATATTTAAGTTAGATGGGTTAAGAATTTGATTTAATATATAAGATATATATTAAACTGAATTATTCATGTTTTGTCAAATTCTTATTTTATAAAGTATAATAAATTTTTTATCCATATATATTTAAATTTACATACAACTTTAAAATTGCAAGTATTTAAACCATGACCTTTAAACTAATCTATTTTTAAAATAAGTTCTCAACTGTATTATTTTAAACTTTTTTTTATTATGCAACTTTGAAAAAAAAAAACATATCTTATTATATTCGGAGCTCGTTTAATATTTTTGTAGTGATTGTTTTTTAAAGTTATTTTTTTTTGGAAATATATCAAAAAAATATTTTTTTATTTTTTAAATCAACATATAAAAAAAATAATTTTTTTCAATTTAAATCAAAACTAAAAAATTCCACCGCAGAAACAACAGCAGCATCTCAATCTTTGACTGCAAAATGTGGCTTAATTTGACATTGATTAACACCACACATCAGATGTGGAGTCATCACACACCCCATGAGCTGATGACAATCAAAGGGTGATGATGCGTGGTAAGGGATAATGTGTGTCCAAAGAAGGAAACAGTGTTGTTTGGTAACGAGAACAGTGAGCGTGAAATCCGGTGAGAGATTGATGTTAGCAGTAATAAGAGAGAGAGAGAGAGAGAGAGAGAGGAGGGCAGGAGAGCTAGGCATAGGCTAGTTTTAGTGGTACGGAGGAAGGGAATCTGATGCGGACATGACGCGTCCGAAATCAGAGGGAAGACCCAATTATTGTATCCCACGCTGCCCGACATCTATGATTCTGTCGGTTCTGTCCCACCACCACCACCACCACCACCCTCTTCCTTCTACTTCTATCTCATCAAAAGTCCCTCTCAATCTCTCAAAACTCCTGTCCTCTATTCTCACGCTTATAGCTTCTTGAATTTTCTTGGCTCTCTCTCTAGTCTGAGTCGTCTGTCCATTAGCCAAGGAGCCACCATTAGCCAAGGAGCCATCCTATGATATTGTCTATCCAACTTTTTACTAATCATAGATTTAGAGTGGGGATCATGTTTGGAATCGTGTGTAGCCCACCACAAAATCTGTGCGTTTGGGTGGGAAATGTGTTGCATGAACTTGTAGTATTACTATGTTGTTGTTGGGTTTGGTTTTCTTTGCTTAAAAATTGGGTTCCAAACATTCTAGCTCTGACCATGGAAGAAAAAAGTTGACAAAGATATTGGTTTGTTTTTTTTTTTAATCAGAAGTTGACAAAGATCTTACTTGTGAAATCTATTTCAAATGATTGCATTTGTTCTATGTGTATATATATTATATGATGTATTTGTAAGCATATATTGTCGGGATTTCCTCGCATGTTCAAGGGTAGTTTGTGATTGCGTTTGAGATGGTGTTTTGTTAAAAAAATTAATTTTGTTTTTGTTTAAAATTTAAGTTTTTTTTTTATTTTTAGGTTGTTTTGATTTGCTGATCATGTTAAGAATAATTTTTTAAAAAATAAATAAAAATATTATTTTAATGTATTTCCAAACAAAAAATACTTTGAAAAACAACAATTAAAAAAAAACAAAAAAAAATGTTGCCTGTGATTTATTATATACTATTGGAATTGATAACACATGATGTTAATTATTGCATGCAATCTTAAGGGCAACGGAATTGCCTTTTTACTTGAAATAATTTGTTAGGTACCTATATAGTCCTATATATATATATATAATTATATTACTTATAATTGCATTAAGGTGTAAGGACAACCTAATGAGGAGAAAAAAGAAGCTATGTTTCTCTAATAATGCTTGTGTTATTGATCCTTAAGCGCAAGAAATGCTTGAATTATTGGAATTTGGAGGGTAGCTAGCTACCTTGGTTTGAATCCAATTCTTCTATCCTTGTCAAGATCTAGGCTTCTGTTTGTTGACACAATCTATTTTCTTTTTGTTTTTTCTTCTAATTTTCTAATCTCAGCCTTTTTTCTGCTAGCAAATTTAAATCAATCAAGAATTAAAGGGCCCTACTAGATTAATAATGCCAATGCTTCTACCTAACTCATCACATCCCTTCCCCCACCACCAAAGAAACAACATCATTGTAGATTAAACAAAAGAATCGGTACCTTAGTGTACCAATTCAATTAATTAATTAGCACAATTCTCTCTCTAGCTCTATATATATGTTTTTTTTTTATAAAAAAAAACTATAATTTAATAGCACACAATCTTCATTTAAGAGACTCCATTAATGTGTACAAGTAAGTGTTAAATATGTGTTTGGTAATATAATTTAATTTATTTTTTATTTTAAAAATTAAATTAATATTTTTTACGTGTTTTTTAATGATTTTAATATGTATATAAACCATAAAAAACACAAATAAACATAATTTTAATACAAAGCACTTAACAACAGGGTGTTTGAGATTGAAGTTGGATTGTGTTTCTGAAAAAATTTAAATTCTTTTTAATTTTAAATTATTTTTTTATATTTTTAAATTATTTTAATTTGTTAATATCAAAAATAAATTTTAAAAAAATATATTTACAAATAAAATCATATTTAAAAAAAAAAACAATTTTTATCACTTAACCAAAAGCTTGTAAATTGTGTACTCTCATGGTATATCCGAACACTGGAGATGAAATCCGTTAGTCACCCCGTAAACCAAGAAAAGATTAGGCAGACAGTAGTAATCCCAATTGTGTAGTATTTCAAGACTAACGAGTTTTACAACTAACAAAAACAGTAGCAGTAGTAGGAATATTGTCTTGTTTCATGCAGAGAGAGAGAGCTAAGCACAGAAGCCGCATACCTAAGCTGCTAGAGCTGACTAGCTGACCCCAGTAAGAAACCCGTTTCTGGAGCCGACTGAATATGTCGTGCCTGGCTACCCCTATAACAGAACACTGTAAAAGCTGCTGAAGCTGCTGCTGCTGCTGCTGCTGCTCTCTCTCTCTCTCTCTCTCTCTCTCTCTCTCTCTCTCTCTCTCTCTCTCTTCCCTGCCTGGCACCGCACCCTCTCCTCATACCCTCAGAATTTTTCAGATTCTCCCTCTCCCATCTATCTCTACATAAATTCCCCTCTATTACCCCCTCGCCACCCACATTTCACATCCTCACAAACTGCACGCGCATTCACAGAAAATCACTCTTCTTTCTATCTTCAAACACGACAAAACATAACCAATACTCACTCCTCCAACACTCTCTTTGCCCCCAAAAGCCAAAATGCCGGCAGAATTATCAAGCAGCGAAGCAGCAAGGAGAGCACAACAATCGACAGCTGCAACTTTAACTAAGCCAGGAGGAGCACCACCTCAAGAACAAGAGCACTTGCCATGTCCACGTTGTGACTCAACGAATACTAAGTTTTGTTACTACAACAACTACAACTTCTCTCAGCCTCGTCACTTCTGTAAGTCTTGCCGCCGTTACTGGACTCACGGTGGCACCCTCCGGGACATTCCTGTTGGTGGTGGCACTCGGAAAAATGCTAAAAGGTCACGTACGTCAGCTACTTCTCCTGCCTCCTTCGTGGGTCCTATGACAGGCACTAATATTGATGGCTTACCACTGCCTGCTACCCCAGTGCTGCTCCCACTCACAGCCAATCAGGGTTTGTCCGTCCACTTTGGTGGTGGTGACGGGAAGGGTAACGGTGGTGGTCTGGGTGGGAGTTTTACTTCTTTGTTGAATACTCAAGGCCCAGCTGGGTTCTTGGCTCTTAATGGGTTTGGACTTGGAATTGGGCCTGGGATTGAAGATGTGAACTTCGCTCTTGGAAGAGGGCTGTGGCCTTTTCCGGGAATGGGAGATGTTGGCGCTTCCGTAGGTGGTAATGGTGGGGCTGCCGTCACAGCTGGACTGGGCAACACATGGCAGTTTGAGAATGGTCAGGAAAATGGGTTTGTCGGCGGGGATTGCTTTTCTTGGCCTGATCTTGCTATTTCAACTCCTGGGAATGGTCTTAAATGATGTAGCAGTATGTTAATTCGGTGTTTCTTGTTTTTTTCTTTTGGATTTTGGTCCTAATTAAGGATTGCAGGGTTTAGTTACTATGTAGTATTCAAGTGTTGAGAGAGCAAATTAGGGTTGAAATTAGAAAGAAAATTAAAATTACTGTGACTTTTTTTTTTTGGGTTTTTTTTTTTTTGGAGTTTGACTCTATGAGATGTGATTTGGTTACTTTATGTGCCCTCTCCTTTTGGTAGTTTAACATGGTCCTTATTTGTTTTACATGTACTTACGATGATTGCATTACATGGCCTTCTTGAGTTCCTTTGACGACACTGATTTGCCCGCCTCTTCCAAGTTCAATGATTCCTGATGAGTGATTTTGAATTTTTTTTATTTGAAAATAAATTAAAATAATATATTAATATATCATACAATTCAAAAATACTAATAAAAAAAGTCTTAATGGGAGTATTGGGATTTTCACCTACTTTTACCTCATATTTTAGACTTTTGGGAGTATTAAAGGCAAAGTCAAGAAAAAAAAAAAGTATTATGATGTTCAAATTAATTGTTAAACTAATGAATTTGGAGTTTCAGAGTCAAAGCCCACCCCTTTTTCTTTTAATTTTATTATTTATTACTTCGAAGGCCCACTAAAAGTTATGCTATCCACACCCAGGCATTATAGTTTCAGTGAGATTACGAGAGTTAAGCTATTTCCAGGCCTCTAACCCGCTCATGAATTATCCATCCACACCTAGGCATTATTCAATGAACAATATTTTATTTATTGTGTTTTATGTAACATGTGTGTGTGTGTATTAAATTTTAGGTTGGACAATATCTATACTTTACTTTTTATTTGTTAAGGAAAATAATTATCTAAAACAATTATATTATTTGAATTTAAGTGAAATTATCATTCTTAATTGAAAATCTCTTTTATGATTATATAATATTTCATGGTAGGTGCTGCTAGGTCCAGAAGCTTGGCCTCGACAGGCTGCCAGGTCAATAGGGTGGGCCGATGCGTGTCTCTCAAGAGTGTCAAGCTCGAGGATTTTTTACCATCGCACCCAAGAATGGTTGGGCACTCCATGTTCGTCTAGGCCTAACGCGTGGCTAGATCCATTACACCCATGGATTCAAAGATAATGCTCAAATCTAATGTCACACCTCTATAAATTTTTACATAAATTTTAAAGTGATTATTTATCAACAAATAGACTTAATTAAACACATCTAATCTCCACTAACACAATTAGGTACATTAAAGTCTTTCATGACCTACCATGTCTCTATCTCTTAGCTGGATAAAATGAGTGGAACACAGTTTACGATACAAAATTAATTTATAAGGGTGAAATAACTCTCTAACCCCTCCACTCTAGCAAAAGAATAAGGTTTAGGGATTATAAATATCCCTTGAAACACCTAGGTAAAATGTTTACATCTCTTCTTTCTTAATATTTTTAACATACATATTTTTATGGTCTATTTCTCTAAAATATCACTGCATTTTCTCTCTTTAAAAATATACTTATTTGAGCATATAAGAGTCCCCAAATCTATCAAAGAAAACCTTTTACAAGTTCTACTCACCTTGTCTTACTAGACACTAGCTATATTAGTTAGGGAGAATGAATCAAATTGCTTGAATTAAAAGATTAACAACTCATCTAACACTTAAGCTTTGCTCCTAAGTTACTTAAATTTTTTTGGTACCTCATCAGTGAGCATAATTTTTTTTTTCAATTAATTTATGAATTTATTCAATCAAAATTTAATGTTTTATGTTTTTCTGAGTGTTTTATTCATGACGGTTTATTAATGTATTATTTATTTTGATATTTTTTGTGCATGTTTTTTTCTACAATTAATATGTTTTTTTTCGTAGACCTTAAATTAATTATTTTATGTTTTTTTTTGTGTTTTTTTTATGTCAAATCAAAATAAATTCTAATAATCATAAATCTATCATAGGGAAAAACACAAAAACAAAATGTAAAATAATTAATTTAAAGTCATCGAATAAAAAGTATATATTTTGAAAAATTATAATTTTATGTATCTATGTCAGAATTTAGTATTTATTAGTTTTTTTATAGGATTTTTCTTATATTGTTTTGTAAGATAATACTACGTTGATCATATTAAACACACACACATATATTGAGATTTATTATTTTCTGTTCATTTGATATTTTCCTATTTTAGTTTAGTGAGAGAATATTATGTTTATCTGATTATTATAGATAAATATTTTAGGAATATTTAGATTATATATTTCTATATATTTTAGGCAAGTTTAGATTTTTTATTAATACTTATTGCTTGATAGACTTTTATGCATGAGTATTCCATATTTACATAACAGAACAAATAATTAAAATCCACCAAAATAAAAAATCTTCCGGAGCTAAAATTAGTTTGTTTTTGGTTATTTTAAGGTGAAAAAACACTCAAGTAAAACTCCTCTCACTGAATGGAACTCGTTGACACCAAAATCGATCATTTTAGTGGTGAGAATTAATATCAACGATGATTCTCTCTTTACCCTTGAAATCTAGCAATTCTCTCTCTCATCTCTCAAACCAGGGATCTAAAAATAATGAAAAAAAAAGTTTTGGTTTAAAATTGACTTTGTTCTTAAATCTCAAAATTTGAAGGGCCAATTCTCTCCACTTTTTTAAAAATCAGAAAGTTTGGGGACTATAATGAACATTGCACTCAAACTTTGATAATGCTAGCCATTCTCTCCACTTTTTTTACTTTGATTCCTTGTCATTTAATCTCACTCAGCCTTTAATTTGACCCTATAAAAGCGAAGTAAAAAATTTATTTTGGTATAAAAAAAATTCATTATGGAAGTTAGTGAATTATAAGAGGTGTGTTGTAGGTCATATCAATCTTTTGTAACATAATTTTTTTTCCAATCATTGATAATGTGTTTTCTATCAACTTTTATAATTATAAACTCAAAATATAATACATAGTGTATGAAATATTTTTTAAAATATTGATACAATGATATATTGGATATTTTTTTAAAATATTAAAATTATAACATATTAAATTGACTCAGGTTAACATGTCAACTTTTCGACTCAGGTTATAAGACTACGACAATTCTATAAAAAACAAATCAAAATAAATTATGAAGATCAATTCTTAAATAACCCAATTGTTTAGTGTTTTTGTTAACAATAATAATAATAATTGGTTTATTGTTTACACAATATGTAAACTTCCGATGGATTGATGTAGGAGATGATTATATTCTCGCTATTACGACTTTAAATCAGTATTTACTTCCTGCCATGATAGGCCTTGAAGAAGCTCTAAAGTCCCACCGGTTCCAGTGTCCACTGTGATGCATCCCTTAGTCATGCCGACGATTTTTCATTATTTTCTTAGATTAATTATTCTTTTATTTTGTTTCCTTTTATTGTGCTTGAATTATCAAGTCATGATTTTTTTAATTTTTTTTGTTGAAATTTATTTTTTAGATCATGATATGTTTTTATTTCTTTAAGAGATTTTTATAAAAAAACATTTTATAAAAAATATCATGAATAAGGAAAAGGAGTTTTGATTTAAGAGATATATTTGTTTTCTTCTTAATTCAAATGATTGGATTTTTTATGAATATTTATTTTAACTACGTACCCTTAGTTTTTATATATTCAAAAAACATTTTACTAATATTTTTTTTTATTTTTGTTAAAATAAAAGTAGACATGAATAAGAAAAGGAAAACTCATATGAAAAAAATATGTTTGCTTCATAATTGAATTGATTTCCTTTGATACAAATATCAATTTTAGTTACAACATAACGAAATAAAATAGATTCTTAAGAAAAGGATAATTTAATTGTGTTTTTGATGTTTTTTTGTTTTAAGTTAATTTTTTTAGTGTTTTATTTATCGTTTTAATGGATTAATATCAAAATTAAATTTTAAAAAATATAAATATATTATTTTGTTGCATTTCTAAGTAAAAAATACTATAAAAATAACTTTTATCACATTTCTAAATAGGCTATAATTTAAAATAGATTCTTACATGCATGTATTTAGGATGATTATATTGTGTTTTTAAATGAAATTTGGGTAAAAATTAGATGTATTGGGATGGGAGCTTAAAACTAAACCCTATTTTTTCCGGTGAGAAAATGGTTTACAGAAGTTGAAGGCGGTAAGCCGGTAACACTGCAACTCCTCCGGTGCATTCAACCCAATAGCTGGGGCCTAGTTGCCACTAAGCCCATGGTGTACGCCTAGTGATCCCCCGACCCATTTTTCTTCTTTGTTGTTTTTCTTTTATCCTTTTGTTTTCTTTCCTTTACTTTTATTTTTCATTTTTTTTTCAATATAAAATTTCACAAAATTATTAATGATTAGTTTTTCTTATTTTGCATACAATATCCCAAGAATTAATGATTAATTCCTATTATTTTGACTTTTTTTTAAAAAAAATTAGTATAAAAAATCATTGTTGTAAAAATAATTATTCTTCATTAAATTTATTAAAGATTAATGATTAATTGTGAATTTTTTTAATAATAATATAATTTTTTTAATTATTAATAATCTAATTAATATGATATAATAAAGGCTGTTCTCTTTTTTCATTTTTTATTAATTGCCAATTTATTTTTACAATAATTAAGGTTTGTTAATTAGTTTTAAAATATTTGATGACGATAACATTGAATGTAAAATTGGTTTTATTCTTTAGAATCGAATATCATCACTAACTAGAAATTAACATATAGCAGAAGAAAGAATCTAAGTAACAAGGATTTGATTGTTAATAATTTAACATATTTTATGATTTTTTTTAATCAATGGTTATAGAGTCATTGATTAAAATTAACTATTCAATCAATATAGATTTTCATAATTTTAAAACCCGGCCGACCCAGGGCTGGAACCGGGCCGGGTTGAAGAAAAAACAGGAAAAGAAAAAATTCGGTGTGACCCGGCCAAAAACCCGGTTGTAACCCGTTGATTTTTTTTACTAAAACGACGTCGTTTTGATTTGTTTTTTTTTTAAAATTGACCCAGGCTACCCGGTGATCCGATTAATACTCAAAATCCAGGTCTTAGACCGGACCGGGTCTAAAAACTATGTAGATTTCTCAAGCCCCCTGTCGTTTTCAGTTCTCACCTTTCAATTATTGATTATTATATTTTATTTGATGGTATAAAAAATGATATTAATATTTAATTAAAATATTTCCACAATTAATGTTGATTTATTTTAATTTCATTAACTTAAGTTTTTTAAATCAATCAACATATTAAATAGATTTTATAAACTTGCTGTGGCTGCTGTACTAGCATGAGCTAAAAGCTATTTTAATCTGGGTTTTGTGTTTTTCATTTCCTATTATGATCTTATATGCAGAACAGGTGATATTTTATTGATTGGAAGAGAGAAAGATTTGCTGAGGTCCACAGATTTGCTGGCATGTAATGATTGTTCAACTATATAAATCCATGCGTGCGGATTGCCATATCATTGATGTGCTGTGCAGGAGCTCAAGGTATCGGTGTGAGTTACCCTAGGAATTCAGACCTTCTTCCACCAGCAACAGACGCTATAGCAATATGCGAGTCTCATAATGTCCAGAGAATTCACCTTCATGATCCAAGGCATGATGCACTGGAAGCACTGAAAAATACAAGTACAGAAGTCATTCTTGGAGTTGTAAATGATGAGCTCGGCCGACTGGCTGCTTTTCCAGGATATGCTGCTGATTGGGTCTATAAAAATGTTGCGATGTGTAGGAGATGAGTATATTCTCTTTCATAGGACTTTAATTCAGTACTTATACTTCCTGCCATGATAGACCTTAAAGAAGCTCTACAGTCTGTCAATCCACAGGTTCCTGTGTTCACTAGGATATTGCATCCCTTTTTCCTGCCAACATCTTTCCCTCCTTCAGCAGCGTACTTTGTACCTTGTGCACTTGCATTGATCCTACATATTGTCCAGTTCCTACAAACCAACAGATATCCTCTGCTATACGCCGTGTACAGTTAACTGTGCTTGTAGTACTCCACTAGACTTTGCTTTGCTTAACACTGATCAGGTTATCGTGCAAGATGGAGCGCTTGGATATACAAACATTCTTGATGCCCAAGGTGGCTTATTCTGCTCTAGAAAAGGCTGGCGCAAAGGAAGTTGAGATTAAAGTGACAGAAACAAGAGGGCCATCCGGCGAGGGAACGGAAATCGCGACTGTTGCTAATGCATAAACTTATAATAACAACCTGACAAAGCGTTTGAAAAATAATGTTGGGACACCAAAGAGGTCCGAGAGTTGCATATTTTCTTTATTTGTTCAAGATTTCAGAAGTGGGAAGGAATGTTATGGTCTTTACCCCCTTGATTTCTGATCCAGACCCTCATAGATAGAAATTGTGGAATCAGTTTTTTATTGTTCCTAAATAATATTCACATATGTTCTTTTTCTGCTTGAAACATGTATAGAGTCTGCTATGGAGGATCTAGGATCAACTTCTTTCGAGGACACTCATCTTGTCTCTATACATATAAAGTACTTGAGCATTGCAAATTGGTTGTGCTTTTCTGGCTTTTACCCAATTTCATATCCCTTTATGTTTCTTTTAGCTCTTCCACAAGTTAGCATGGATACTTTCAATGTATCAGACAAAGAAACAAGGGTACTTGCTGCAAAAATTCCACGAGTTTCATCATATTAGGCAAAATGTGCAATAGCTACAACCATAATCTAATTATCAGAGGTGAAGCAACAATGTAATGCTTGGAGTCAAGCAGATGCTATCCTGAAATTTAACATGATAAATCAAAGAGATCTCAACGGGTCCATAAGATATGTATAACACAAGCACCATGATGAATAATACAAACGCAAGCATTGCAGCCACCTTTACCCCCCTACACTATGAGGCCCACTATTGATTGAGGTAATGCTGCTTAATTAATGCCGATACTCAAACAAACTGGTTAAGGTATTCATCCACAGTAGTGTATTTAACATCAGGGTATAGCTCAGAAGCCTCTACACCAAATGATGGCTCAATCTCAAAGTTTGTCTGATCTCCATTCACAAACCAAGAGTGGCAAATTGCTAAAGTCAGTTTGCGTAGAAAGTCTGAAGTTTCTGCAAAGAGAGGAGAAGCAATGTCAAGCTGTCTTCACCATGTTAACTTTGAACAACTGAAACTAAGAACAACAGTATTTCTAAAAATTATCCAACTCAAGCTGACAGAGCGCTGAAGGATGCTATTGAAATGAATAGATTTTCCTCTGCCAGGGTATGACATTTTACATTCCAAGTCAATGAGATGATATTCATACCTTGAATATTCTTCAAAATTTGCTCCTCTGGAACGTAGACCCTTTCAATTGTTTTCCCTATCTTCTTCTCCCACAAAGAAACAAGTTCATTGGATGAGATAATGTTGGCTGGGGGTTTAATGTAGAGGATTTTGTTCACTGTTCTTGGATCATCCACTGCTTTGATAGTGTATGTGGCAATGTCCTCTTCCTTGTTGAAAACCACTGTAGATCAACAGATGAAACTGTAAGATTTTGTTAAGCATGGACCTGCATGTTGCAATCCACCATATACTTTGAAAAAGTTGCTAAATGTTTAGACTATCAACTAAACCACAGTGCAGGAAACAACCCAGAGTCAGTAGGTTAGTCTCCAAGGGTTTAATTAATTCCATATGGACGACACTCAAGCAAGAAGAATCCTTTAGTAAAACACTGTAATTGAATACTAAAAGATGCTATTACCTTTTACATTTCCATCACCTAAAATGACAAGTCTATCTCCATGGGAAGCAGTAGCTCCAGGTTGGTTCGAAGTTGTTGTTACGGCAGTGCTCCTAATGCTTGAAGCCTGAACATGTGATTGGAGAAACGACCCCAAACCCCCAGAACTACGTTGGTTCAAAGCTGGAAGAAAGAAACCAGCGAAAGAATTTGATGCCACACATGTGTAAGGAATTCCTTTAGCCTCAATAGCTCGTCGAATTTTAGCCTTTGAAGCAGCCAATCCTGTTGCTGGTTCAACAATATGCGCTCTATCCACATCATTTGTAAACTCTGATGGGATAAATCTCTGCAATAAAAACAATTCTCATTAGCTACCCTGATTCATTCAAGAATAAATATATAAATTTGAATATACCAAGCAGTTTTCTTTTCATTTCTTTTGGAATTACAAGGACATAAAACCTGGGTCCGGTATGAGGCCAGAGTGAAAACATGCCAATTCATCCACTCAAACAAATTTAACTACCTACCTTGATATTTCCAGATTCTTTAATGGCAGCAATGATGCTGACTTGATTATCTACCTGATCATGAGCAATGGAAGATATCACAACATCCACTTGCTTTATTGCCTTCACCAAACTCTCATGATCCAACAAGTCTCCCTACAAAACAAAAAACAAACATAAATAAATACCACCATACGAATAAACAAATCATACAAAATATTCTTACACACCAATGTGACAGTAAACTAATGTTTCACCACTTAACATTTGCTACATCAGTTCGTACAGAATCTTCATATGATTTTAGTTTGTAACGGAACACTTACAATTAGGAAATTGACACCAAGATTATTGAAGTTGTTAATGACAATGGATTTTGCAGGGCTAGAGAGAGAGAGAGTGGACTCTCTTACAAGAACAAAAGTTGGGTGGCCTTCCTTGATACTTGCTTCTACAATGAATTTTCCTATGTATCCTGTGCCTCCAATGAGTAGAATCTTGCTTTTATCTGCCATTGCTTAAACTTTGTGGCTAAAGAGAACAATTGACGCTTAAAGGAGTCAAAGAGATTGAGTCGCTTATTTATAGAGGGATATTGTGACGCATATGATGATGATTCTGAGGGTAAAACCTGGCTAGGTGAACTGGAATGTTACATCATGGTAGTCTATATATATATATATATATATATATATATATTATAATAAAGTTAATTTTCAAAGCAAAAGCTATTCTTTCTATTCTTTTGTTTTAATGATGAGCTTTTTATTTTGATGACTTTCCTGTTTGCTTTGGCTGGCAAAAGCCCCCACATAGCAACAGTATGTCGACGGTCAGAACAGGAAAAATCCATTGGTGATTATATGGTAATCGTAATGGTAATTTAAGAAAAACATAAGGGCCTAAGTGTCATGATGATGCATCTGCTGTTCACGCAGAGAGAATTGCACTCTGGATTAAAAGTCTCTGTTGGTTACTTCTTGCTATGGTTTGGCTGAGCAGCGTTGGATTGGTGGCTGGTTCTTCGGAATTTGTGGTTGGCTGTTTCACACTTGCTTTAGGAAGGTGATGGCTGCACTGTAACGTTTGCAGCTGAGAAATTTTATTTGACGTCTATTCCTTTGTTGGTTATGATCTCCTGATCCTATAGCCCTTGGGTTGTTAATGTCTTTGCTCTCGCGTGATTGTTGAGTTGCTAATTTTGATCGACGATTCTAGTGGTTAATTCTGAATATGGCTTGCTTCTGCAGATTGGGTTTTTGTCCTCAACCTTTGTTCATCCTATGGAATTGTCTGTTATTAGAGTTCAGCCGAGTGCGATCGGCTTCAAATTCTGCAAGTCGTAATCAGCTAATTTTGCTTATTACCATTTCTTTTTAAATATTGGTTAAATAACAGCGTTGAAAGAAGAATCGGTATCATGATTCAGAAACAGAATATTTATAGCTTGTTGCTGTTGAAAATAGTCAAAATAGTGATATCCATAAAAAAATTATTAAATAAACAAGAGATAGAAGAGATAAAAAGAAAGGAAAAACAAGATTGCATATACATGCGTGAGCATACATAATTAACTGTCATACATCGCATATGTTGAGGGGTTTTTAAAATTTATATCTAACCATGTTAATTTGATACAATTGCTCCTATAAACACTGACCAGAGGCACCAGTCCTAATAAATGATCACGTAAAGCATCACAGGGATTCTATTTATCAGAAGACCGATCAACATGACAATATCTTGAATTGTGGGTATCATCTCACCTACCCGTAAATGAAAAGTGTGTCTTGCACCTTCATCGCTAAACCAAAGTTGCAATCAATATGTGATCAAGATGTATGTCATGCGGTGAGTGATCTACTAAAAATTAGCATTGATAACAAATAGGCGGAACACGTTTATGCAACTTCATCAAGGTATGTTGTTAAGATGTTATAGGATCACCATCCTAAAAATCAAGCAATTTAGTTATTTAAACAATTAAAATCATTCAAATTTTAATAATTTATAATGCTTAATTTAAATAGTTATTTAAAAATGCTATTAATCTAAAGATATGACCTCTCCACTCCAAATATCATCGGAACGATATTGATCTTATATATAAAATCATTTAAATTTTAATAATTTACCATGCTTAATTTAAATAGTTATTTAAAAATGCTACTAATCTAAAGATTTGACCTCTTCACTCCAAATATCATCAGAACGATGTTGATCTTATATATATAAAACCGATCTAACATCAGGACCTGCCTCAACAACCTTTAACATCAGGACCTGCCTCAACAACCAGGTGGTCTTGCCTATCATCACTCCTAGAAGCAACAAAACCTCCTCTAGTCTGAACCATATCTCCCTCGAGGTCTTATATCAATAAATTGTTAGTCTTTGCAATACAATTGAACATCCATATATTTGGATTAAAAAAAATACTTGAAGTTTAAATAATTTAAAACAAATATATAAACAAAAAGAAATAACATATATTATCTAGTTTTATAAGTTTTTCTGTTATGATTTCTTTGACCGCATATGCCACATTTATTCAGTGAGTGCCTCTCTCTAGCATCCATCTCATTATGTAGACGAGTGGATCTCCTTCGACCTTTATCTATTCACCATCTAGTTGGATATCCATACACATTTAGAACGGTATATGCAGGCCATAATGGTGTATTGGGCAAGGGTTAAAAACAAAGACTGTATGCATTTTGTACGACAAGTTGGAGTAGAAATTATCAACAAATTACACATAGTCTATATTTCATAAAGTGCAGCATGCAATTAGGTGTGTACAAGGTTGATGATATAGTTGTCATTTGCCACAAGCACAAATTGCTTCATTGATGCTAATTGTTTCCCGCACTTCTCTTGGAACACCAGTTGTTAGAGGTGTCTTAGACTGAAATATCTTGTCTCTAAGATCAAATAGAGATATCAAGTGTGATCTACAAGTTGCCGTATTAGCAAGTATTTCAGCTAGGATCTTTGGAGGCTACAATACATCATGACTAAAAAAATCTTCAAAATATTTATTACACATTAAAAAAATTATATGCATTATAGTCGATACATACAGACAAGCCATATATAATTTTAAAAACATTATTAAAAACCTCTCAAAAATTCATGGTCATATTGTCATAACGATAACCACCAGAATCATATGATAATGCCTATTTTTATTTAGGTTCAACTGTTAACCATACTCTGATTGCATCATCAGTCTTTACCAATCCTTATATAAAATGTCAAACTCTTATTTAGAAGGATTTGTACACATCTTATGCAATATATTTTTCAAGACAACATTTTTTAACTTAGTGTTGAAGTTACTCATAAAATATCATGAACAATACTGATGATATCCAATACGCTCGGGAAAAATATGTGCTATAAAAGCTGTAATTGCCACATTTCTACTAGATATTATACACAATCTAGTATAATCTCCAATCACATATCGATGTAGCAAATCTAAAAACCAACTCCAATTATTGTTTGTCTCTTCTTTGACAATATCAAAACGCAATGGATAAACTCTATTACGTATATTATAAACAGCAGCAACCAACAACTTTGCCTTGTACTTACCATAAAGGTGAGTATCGTTAATACTAATTAGAGGATGACAATATTGAAACCCATCAATTGAAGTATCAAATGCAAAAAAAGCTCTCTCGAATGTTACTTTATTTTCATCAACCATTTTATGATCCCAAATAACAATTGATATTAAATTTAAATCTCTAATGGCCAGTAGCATTCTAGGTAGGTTTTGAAATGACTCTTCGTTTGTATCAAAAAACAATTCCAATATTTTTTTTTAGCCATCCATGTCTTCTAATAAGAGACTTCATGCTCATAATCCCTCTTCACAGTACCTTAAATTATTGTAACACTCGTACTTAAATTCCTCTTCACAATTGTCAACATCACCTCATCAATTAGATCTAAGTCAATCTGACGATGGCGTTGCAAAATAAAAGGGTTATGACATGTGTGTGACCCTTTTAATTTTTTAATTTTGAAATTTCTGATAGATTATATCTATGATGATATCCCTTATTCAAGTACCATCTAAAAACTAGTTCCTGAACACATTGAAACTTAACATAAGTTTTAGTTGAATGATAAACCTTGTACACAAATGAATTCTTTATATGACACCCCTTTACTTCATTGATACGTTCAAACTTGTCTCATAATTTTTTTTCTAACCTCCAATTCATCAACTGATAAGCCTGAATGCTTACGACTACTAGCCCAATCATTGTATCTTTATTGGTCATGTGCATTCACAACCTCAAACTCAGGAGTAGAAGGAGTCATGTATTGAATAACAAGCTCAACTAACTCAACATCTCCATCTTCCTCCTCAACCTCACTCTATCAATGTGACAGTTATCTTCATCATCACTTAGTTCAGATTATCCATAATAATATGAAGTAGATGTCATACCCAAGTAAGGTTCCATATTAACAATTTCATGCACCAATATTTGTTTCCTTGTATTACCACCTAACCTAGATGGACCAGCTACTTGCGATGCTTGCGTGGTTCTCTAAGAGTTATTTAGAACGCGAGTCAATTCCATACTAGAAGAGTTTCTTTGTCTAGGTCTACTATGCAAGTAGATTTCTTGCATATTAATCTCATTAATCCTCATAAACCCAAACATTGAATTCATATTTTTGTCATGTATTGGTACACCGATATAACAAGTTTGATTGATCCTGGTTTGCAACATTCTCCAAGTAATTTCAACTTCGATTTCAAACATATTCTAGCCAAGTTGATCACATAACATTCTAGATAACTTGTTAAGGGATATGTCTAATGTAACAGTTAGAAATTTATGGCTCCCTCCATTATAAGTGATATCAATGTCGGTATTAACAGTGATACCACCATGGAAACATAATATTCCTAAATTATCAGATATTTTATCAAACAATACAACAAAACATAATTCTAATTTATTAATATTTTAGGGTTAATCAAAGTGCATAATTTATCAACAAAACCATAATGGTAATATAATCAGCTAAAACCTAAATTCATGAAATTAATCTGTGAACACCTACATTCATCAAATTTCATTAACATAACAAAATTAGTGATAAAATTCATATATGCTATTATTATTATTTTATTAATTCACAATCAACAACCCAAAAACCATTGATTATTTTACAAAATAACCTAATTATCAACTCAAATTATATTTAATTAACCTAATCTCTAGTTCAAAACCCTAATATTGTATGAAATTAAATTAACACACATTAGCATAAATTACATCAAAAGAGGGTTTCCCCCCTCATTTACACCATATTTTTGGTCTTTCTTTCTCCCCTCCATGTCCCCCCACACCACGACACAACACACGTCCATTTCATGACCTGCCATTATGCTCGAAATGAGTAGAGAAACAGGTCCTTTGGGCGCCCCTAGAATAGTTGCAAAGTGGCTGCCAAGCCAGCCTATTCTTTGGCATGCGTTTGGACAAGAATAGGGTGGTCCAGCTCCTCTTTGCCCCTATAAATACCACTTCACCAAGATGTGGGAAAGAGGATGAAAAAACAAAAAGAAAAAAGAAAAAGGCAAAGAGAAAAATAATGAGAGAAAAAAAGAAGAAAAAGGCAAAGAGAACGCTATGGCTCTGTCTAGAGAAGAAGAGTGCCCTCCCTCCAGCTATAAAACCAACCTCTCTCCCTCATTATTTTGGCTACATCAAAGACCCCTCAACGACCACCAATACCAGTTTACTTTCACTGACAACAACGACTCTTTCTCCTAATCGCCATTATAGGTAACGCCACCATGAGCCACCACTAGCATCAATGACCAACGACTCTTCATTCCAGGTAACCTTCTTCTCTTTTTTATACGTCTTCTTCTTCGCCTCACTTGCATGCAGAACGTGAATTAATTCATGTTCAGCAGCAAGACAAATAACTAACTTGGTTACTAGGTTCAACCCAGTAATCAGGTTGGTGGTTTCGGGCGGGACCTTCAGCTTATCCCATACAACTAGACTGGGTCCAGCCTTACCTTTTCATAAAAAAACATTTTGATGGGCCTTCAGCCAACCCAACCAACTGGGCCAAGTTTGGGCTTTAGGCCCAATCAACCCAACCCCTAGATTAAGGGTGTGTTTGGCAAACACACCCTTATATCTTTCCTTTAGTTTTAAACTTGCCTTTACCTTAAGATCCACCAAACATGCCCTTAAAAACCCTCAGAAAATTCCAAAAAAATTCATGGTCCATTTTGAATTTATTTGTGGGCCCTTTGCATGTTTTCCTTAATTTTTTCACTTCATATTGGGGTTATGGACTTATACTATAAGAAACTGATCCAATATCAAAGTACTCGTTTTTCGCTGAAATTTCAAGAAATATAAAAAATTATATCGTATTTCCATACAAAATAAAAAATATAATAATATGTATTTGCATGCATTTTTGGATTTAATAACCAGTTTATTAAAGTCACGAGAACTGGGCTTATATTTAAAAAATGCCAAAAAAATTATTTTGTTTTCTGTTAGTATCTGGGATTATGAACTTATACGTAAGATATATTCCTGATATTAAATAAAAAGATAGTTTCTTTTATTTTTGTTTTGGCATTACAACAGTTAAGTTCTTAACCTGATAAGATAAATATATCCTTACTTATGAGAACTTTTCTTAAACTTTAGACAGACCAACGATTAGAAAACACAACAATACCTTAGTTTATATTAGACATATAAACAATACAACTTACCTGAGGTAAAACGTATTAGAGGTGCTAATATCTTTTCTTTAATAATTAGTCCCATTTCTCAAACTCTAGGACTAGTTAGGGTTTCTAGTGATCAAAATACTAGGTGGCGACTCTCATTCCTTTTTTCTACTGATAAAGGACAAGAATTCCTTTTCCTTTCCACCTATACCATTCCTAACCATTCCCGATCCAAGAAGATGATTGTCGCGATGTTGCACACGTGCGACAACCAACTTAAACTATTTTCTTTTTGACTCAAGTTTGTTTGAGTTCTCTATTACATTTGGATTATTACTTGCGATTTGTTTGAACGAGGAGGGATGCAGGCTTTGTTTACTTCTTTCGAGTTACCCTTGTTTAATTATTTTCTTCATGCATCTGCCATTGAAAGCAATCTTTTTTCTCGCTTTACTTTTTTAGGTTTTCTGTTACAATATTGTTAAAATTATCACAACTCAATTTTGGCTCCCAAAAAATTTCTTATTTTTTTATATATAAAATATATTTTTTTCAAGAAATATTTAAAAATCCTACAAAAATTCACACACACACACACACACACATATATTGGGTCACGAACAAATAGGCTTTTGAGTCACACCTAGTCAAAACACCTGGTGAACAGATAATTTGGGGTCATACTAAAGAAAATAGACTGAATTAGATTTTGTTACACAAATTGAAAGTTGTAGGACCAAAGTGGACAAAATGGAGAAGTTTGAGAATTCAGTTGTACCAATAAAAGGTCTAACTAAAGAAAAACATTGAAGATTGGGAGTTAGTTGTAGAAAAATATTGAAGATCGGAATGAATCTATAAAACTTGAAAGTTTAGGAATTTAATTGAACTTTTGATATGTCTAATTAGCTTAATCAAAGATTTAATTGGAATAAAAATCAAGTTTGGAATTCAATTTTACCAAAATTGGAGTTCGAGAACCAATTAACTTTGGTATGACTTAATTAATGCAATTAGGGATTTAATTAAAGAAAATCAAAGTTTAGAAGTTAATTAGAATCAAAATTGCAAGAATTAAAAGCCTAGGGACCAAGATGAAAGGGTGCCAAATTACAAGGGTCTAGTTGATTTAATTAGAGGTGAAATTGCAAGAATTAAAGTTTGGAGTGTTAATTAAGTACAAAATTAAGGAATTGCAAAACCAAACATCAAGGTGTAAGGTCATAATTAAGAGGATTTTCAAGAATTAAGACCAATTGAGAGTTTGATTGTGAAGTTTCAAAATATTGAGGATTGAAATTAAATGTTAACCGTGAAAGGGTAGAGTAATAAATTGTAAGGGACAATTTTGGGATTTATGCTCTCTTTTTATCTCTTATTTTTAATTTCTCATTCGTTTTCGCTCTCTTTTCTTTAAAACATTAGATCCACCATTTACTTTAATTTAAATTTTGTTTTAAAATTTATTAAACTTCATCATTAAACATATTTTTAAATCTAGCCAAAATGCAGCAAGTAGTCTACAATTTGTTATTCAAATCAAGCCAATTAATTAGTTTTGTGTAAAAGAAAAAACTAAAAATATCCTATGACATGGAGAAGTATATGTTGCAACAACCCAAGATATTAAGGCACAAGCCCAAAATAGCTTTAATCTTTTTTATATTACAATTTAATATTTTCATTTAAAAAAATATTAAATTAAGATATTTTAGGTATTATTAAATAATTTTGATGTATTAATATTAAAAATAAAAAAAATATTATTTTAATTAAAAAATATTATTTTAATTAAAAAATATTCTGTGTTACAATATCAAACACATAATAAATATAAGTTTAATTTATGGTAATTTTTTCGGTTGCAGTTTGAAAAAACACTTCATATTTTTTTATAAATTACAATTTTTTCTCAACATAATAACTACAAATTATATTTTTTTAATTAAAATTTCAATTGAGAATTTTCAATAAAACCCATATAAAATTATAATACATATTAATTAATTAAATATTTTTAAAATTATAACTAAAATAAAATACAGTTCTACTCCACCACCACGTAGACTCACTTTAAATCCCAAATATTTATTAACAAAAATCTGATCGGAAAACTACTGAAAATATTTTCTAAAACATACCCTGAATACCCACTGGTACTGTACCACTCCTTTTAAATAAATTTCCCAAACAATCAACAGACACCGAGGCGGGTCTTTCTCGCGATTTTCTTTCCCCCAATTTCCCTCTCCAGGGTTTTCAAATTAGGGTTTTTCACCAAAAACCTTTCTAATACCAAGAATACAACAAAATCACAATCAAAGACACAAACTTTGACATCAAAATCAAAAACCCAGATGGCATTTTCTTTTTCAACTCCACCACAGCAAACCCCATCTCTGTTTCAACCTCAGCCTCAGCCTCAGTCTTTTCAACAAAGCAGCCCTCTTTTTCCACAGCAGCAGCAGCAACAACAGCCACAGCAGCAGTTTCAGCAACAGCAGCAGCAGTTTCAGCAACAGCAGCAGCAACAGCAACAACAACAACAATTTCAACAGCAGCAACAGCAGCAATTGTATCTTTTTACTAATGACAAGGCTCCTGCAAGTTATAGTACTAAATGGGAAGATCTTCACCCGGATTCCCAGAAAACTTTGCTTCAGATTGAGTATGTTTTCTTTGTTAATTCTGAGTCTTATGTTTTGGTTTTTGGTTGCTGAGAAAATGTGAAAACAAAAAGAAAAGAAAAGATGAAAGAAATAGCATTGAAATATATTTTTATTGGCTACTAAGATTTATAATTGCCTAAAAAGTATACATACATTGTAGGGCCTTTTGAGGTATGTGTTCTGTTTATTTTGTTTAATCTGTTTATATATATATATATATATATATATATAATGCTTTGCTAGGTTTGATGAAAGTAGAAGTTCTTTGATTTCAATGTTTTGTTGAGGTAAGAAGTGCTTAAGGTTTGACAGTTTGGTTTAGTTATCCTATAATTAGCAATAAAGGGAGTTGGGGTTTGTTTAGCTGCTGAACAATATCAGAATTTGGGCCTTCAAAAAGATTCACGTTTCAATACTGACCCACAAAGGGTTAAATTGAGGATTATGCAGTTGAATTATTTTGATGGTTCTTTGGGTTGAACCAGTGGTAATGAATTTCTTTTCTTGTTTGGTAAATGGTTGAGTTTGTGTTGAAATGTAAAACTTTATGTGATATTTGTTACCAACTATGTGGTTTTTGAGGTGCTCAAGTGCATTTTTTTATGCAGGGAGCGGATATTGGAGTATAGGGATGAGAGTAAGAGGCTAGATCAGTGTAGTCGCCTTTACGACTCTTCAGTTTCCAATGAAGGATTTGAGCTTGATGCGAGCCAAATTATTCAGGTTGTTTACTTCTGTTTTTGTGTTGCCAATTATTGTTGTTTGGTGCATCAAAATAAGTGAACGGCATTGTTTGTGTGTGTAAAAATCTTTCTTTTAGTTACTTTACTGATGTTATTTGGATTGCACATTGATGGGGATTTGTAGATTCCTATAGAGTTACGTGGGCAGAAACCTGGTTGATGCCTGACAGCATGTTATTTTCCTAATGTAACTCAAACCACTTGTGAGTTTTAGTAATTTAGAAATTATAGTCTGCTAGTGGCAGAGAATGGTTTGTCCAGTCCATCTCTCGGATGATTCTCTATGACATGTATGTTGCATCTTTTTAAACAGATGTGTTGTATGAACTTGAATGTGCTGTCTGGGGTTGAAATATCTATGGAAATGTTAATTGTTGGAGTATTCAGGGAGAACATAAAGTTTTAGGCTGCTAATGCATAATATGTGACCACAAGATAAAGATTTAGTCTCCTTATTTTCAAGATTTTATTTTTCTTCAGGGATGAAAGATTTTCCTATATCCAGTCATGTTTGCTAGTTAGTCACCTTTTGTAGCTAATATTGCGACTTCCTTTATCTTTAGTTTTGCTCATGGGATGATAATGAATACTTTAAGGCATATTTGCAGGAACTTGGGGGAATCAGTACTTCCATGGAGAGACAGAAAGCTCTTTTACAAGAACTTATGACTAATGTTAAAGACATGTTACGGAACACAGAGATGGCTGTTCGTTCTTTCATGATGTTACACCCTAGATTCCTTCATTCTAATGCAGGAGGTGGTGCTTCAAATGCCACAGCACCATCCCAGCCTCCTGGCACAACAGGAATACCTGGTTCCACTAGTCAGCCAACATCTTCCTCTATAGTTCCAGTGTTTGATTTTTACAGTGGCCTTCCGAAGAAACCATCTCCCTTTTTACAGCAGACAGTTGCTAGATTTGAAAAGTATTTGGGTGAATGCAGCCAGTGGATTGAAGAATTAGAGCAACTGCTCCTCTTAGATTCTGAGAGGAACTCTTCCCACCCTGGATCCTCATTATTGCAGTCTCTGCCAAAAGTCATGTCAAATGTGCATGATTTTTTTGTTCATGTGGCTGCTAAGGTAAATAAAGATAGATATGGTTGCAACCCTCAATATCTTGTTATATGTCATTGCCTTGTGCTGGAATATCTTATTACAGCCCATATTTTTCTACATATAGTATATTTCTAGGCGGATGGACATGTGATCTGAGAATTCTCTCATTTCCATGTTAGCAAGGATGGACCCATGAAAATATATTCTTATCTGACAGCCAACAGTTGGGTTTATGATTTATTTTTTTTATTCGAATTCAGTTAAAAGTTTTCACAAATCTGGGATGCTCCCTTTTTATTATTTTTTCCTGAGTGAATTATTATAGTATTTCAATCCATGATACATGCACATAAAAACTATACCATGCTAGTTTATTGATGATACAGGCTGCTTATATTGCTTGTGTAAGAATTCTCACATAGTCAAGGTTCAGATTTGATTCAACATACATGTGGGCTTTCCTTAAAAGTGTAAGCATGTGCGCGCGCTAAAGGTTAGAACATATTTCAATTGTTTCTTTTAATGTCCTTTAGGTGGAGAGCATTCATCAATACATCGAATCCATGAAAACAGCCTATCTTGTCGACCAGCGTCGTCGAGGGGATGGGAATGATCCATTCCTTGAGGCTGATCGACGTGAAAGAGCAAGAAAAGAAGCTGCTGCTAAAAGGGCGCATCCAACTTTGCATTTGCCTGCAAATTCACAGCCTTCCACACAAGGTGCTGGTTTGTTTGCAAGCTCGGCAACTTCTTCAGCATCAACTGCTCCCCAGGCATCTACAGCAACAGCACCAGCACCAGCACCAGCACCAGCATCTTCAGGAAATGCTTTCTCTCTTTTTAACACACCTTCTGTGCCATCTTCCTCCATGTCATCTTCTTTGTTCGCAACACCGACAACCTCTGCTCCAGTATCCACTTTGTTTGGGTCAGCTGCAACTCCCTCTTTATTTGGCAGTGCTACTCAAGCTTTTGGCGCTTCTTCATCAGCACCAGCTCTTGGCTCAGCTTCAACTCCCTCTTTGTTTAGCAGTACCACTCCAGCTTTCGGTACTATTTCTGCTGGAGGTTCACTATTTTCAACACCACTTTCAGTTGCCTTCTTTTCTAGTTTGTGTTCAACTGGGTCCTTAAAACATCCATAGGTGGATTGTCGTACGATGTACTTAATAACTTGAAGGAAGTTTAAAGTTGTGCAACCTCTATTATTTCATAAATGTTTTCTACAGTATGTGCAAATCATTGCCAACATAAACGAAAGAGCTTAAATTTCAGTGAGTAAAGAGTTGTTTCTGAAATAAATCTTTAATTTTCCTGCTAGGTACGGTGGCAGGATCTGGCGCTAGCTTCGGACCTACATCTGTGAGTATATATTTTCCTTCTGAAGCTTTATTATTATTAATATGGAACAAATTCAGTTAATTTGGTACCAATATCCATGATGTGTTCTCAATCCTCATTTAGACATTGTTCTTATTTTAGAATGGCTGCAAGAGCAACAAACATGGGATTTAAAAATCCCTCAGTCATTGTTATTTTTGAAGCCATAATGTCTAATGTCACCCACTTAATGTCTATCTACTAAATCTCAATTCCACGTTCCTTTGCTTCTGTCTTACAGAAACCATCAAGACCAAAATATCGAACTGTCCGTCGCTAATCTCCATGGCATTGGATGATGAAATCTGATGTCAACTTGTATGCTGGCTGCCCTGATGATTGCCTGAATTTAACAAGGATCCTTAAATTTCATTTTAAGAACATGTTTCACTGCTCTATATGTTGTCTTTCTCCCGGCTTTTGCTCAGGAGTGTTCCAAATCACCTACTTATTGAGTCCTAGAAATTTCTTTTCTTTTCATATGTGCATGGGAGGCAGCATCCATTATCCGTTCTGTTCGTGTATGTCCTTAATGCTACACAAGATGCTGCACCATTTTCCTGTAACGTTGTATAAATTTTAGGTAGGATGTATTTGGATATATCAGTGTGAAAAAATGGCGGTTACATGTCAAGGCATCATTCAAACATGTCAAATAAACTCCTTTTGTAGCTGTCATATCTACGTTGTCAAAACAATACGCTGGATTTTGTTTGCCAACAAGCTTGATGCGCATTTACTGGTAGTATTCACCTGATTTGTTTATTGGTGGACAGTCATGTATTTTTTCTATTATCTGGAGCAGTGTTTTCTCCAAACACTATTTGTGTGGCTGAAAAGATGATCTCTTCATTTTTTTGTACGAACAGTTCATCTGTGTATTTTGTCTCCCTCTTACCAAAAGTTTAGGCCAGATTATGAATAGGAGAGAGCAAGGTTCTCATAAATGTTGTTTTAGAAAGACACGAAAAATACAATATAAATTTGAATAGTAAAATTAAAAGTAATTTGTTTAACTAATTATGTAATGATAATTCTAACTATGAAATTAAATTACATTACAATTTAATAAAGTGAGTCAATAATATTATAATCAATGAGTGATCTAAATAAAATAAGAGAGTGATAAATAGTATGTATTAATAAATTAGTGACATGGAGAGATAAAATGTTCCAGAACAAAATTTTTCAATACAAAAAAATTACTGAATGATAAGAAGTACACATTGTTTCCATCACAATAAGTCATAATAGATTCCTTTTGGGTTAAAAGTTAATGAGTCTAAACTAGTAATTAACTAATATAAATTCAATAATATAATAAACCCTTAAACAATGCAGTAGAAAAAATTTAAATTAAAAATAATTATTTAAAATTAATTAAATAAATAAAATAGAATAATAAAAAAAGTTTTCATGTTAAAATTCTTCCATGTAATATGAATCTCTAATTTTTACATATATCTTGGCGGATTTGAGTCCTGATTTCAAACATGTCGTTCTCTCTCGTTTAGATGAATTACTGGGCCTACAATACATGGTTAGAAAGCTTCAAATGTCTAGTTTCCAGCCCAACTTTAATCATAGCAAAATTCCACAGGTAGCTTCAGATATGTCCCAAACAGTACACGAAGGTTTAATTTGATATATTTGACAAGATTCGTCTACTAACTTTGACCCTCTGAAATATTATGTTTCTGAACTCCATTTGACTTGAAAATTTACCACAATATATTTTCATGTGTCTAATATTTCTCTATAAAATTTTATCTCTATCCAATGTATGGTGTGAAAGATATGTCCAATTTCGTAAAACTAATCAAACGAGATATTATAAGGCCAAAATTGAACCTGACTTTGTTCATATTACAAATTTAATAAATTCATAAAATCAAACCGAGTTTACCGATTTTAATGGATTTGCACGAATTAAGTTTTATTTTACTGGTTTCAAGTTTTTAATTTGATTTTACATGTTAAATATATGTTAACCTGTAAAATTATAATTTCATGAATTAACTCGTGATTTTAAAAATAATGGAAGAGATACTCTTTTATTCATGTTCTGCTTGCGTTTTATGCAAAAATACAATAGGAAAATCTTCATTACTATGAATCGAATCTAATAGAACATCCTTGAGTACAACGTTGGTCACGCACATCATGTACTGCTACCCTCTCATGATAACACAGGCATTAAGCAAACGAGCAACAGATGTAAATCATGAAGCTACATATATGTTCAACAACGCATGAAGACACAATATTCGCTGCCTTGTTACAAGGTTTCCTAATACGATGAATGATAAAAACACTTGCTCCATCAAACGCTACAAGCATACAGTGTAAAATTATTTTAATGATACAACCGTATTATTTGATAGTTTATTTATATTTATTTAATATTTTATTTATAAAATACATTGATAATCTTTATTTTATGTTTTGAAAGTACCTTTTAATGTGAGATTTGAAAAAGAATAAATTGGAGATAAAATTCAAACCATGTTCCAACCCGTGTCGAATATTTTATGCAGAACTTAAGTTATAGAGGTCAAAATAAAGTGATTTTAGTGACATTAGAAAGCTTATATCTATACCTTTCTATACATATATGATAAGAACAAAAAAAAAAGGGATGGAAATCGCAGTCTTCAAAAACAAGTCTTGCATTCTGCCCATTTTGACCTTCAGCTATTCCGACTTGAATATCTTGAGTTAGAGAAGTCCATTTGATGCAAACTCAATTGTTTTGAATTCCTGATACAAAGACCTATCATCCTACCAAAAGTCAGCAGAAAAAAAGCTCATAGGAGAGAGATATGATTTTTCTAAGACAACCTAAAAATTCTGCCAGCAAAAATATTTTGTGAAGAAATAAGTCTAACTTACTTAAATGTAAATTGTTTACTTCGGAAAGGACAATTTTTATATTTTTTAGGAGAATACAAACGGATTGGAGGGATGTGAGGATTAGGGTTTCATATCAAATAAAAATAAAGAGAGAGAGACAAAGGAGGAGGCGGGTAGAAAGAAGAAGAAAACTCTACCATTTTCTCCTATACCCGAAATTATATTCTCATTTGTTCTAATCATTAGTTTTTTCAATACACATGTAAGGCTAAGTTATTTTTCTTGGTTGAAAGAATACAAAAACCTTTGGATTTCAAAAACTATAAGATCTATTTTATCTTTCTTTTTTTTCAATTTATATGATGAGTATGAATGTTTTTCTATACTTATTTCCTATGATTGTTTAGTTTGATTATTAGAGCAGACTCTAAATTATTATTGTAAATCAATCTACTATTAAGTTTGCTATCAAAACTGGAGTTGTGATATTTGAACTTGTGAAGCCACTAAGTTTAATAATTATGATGGATCTATGTTGTTAATCTTAGGAAAAACGTTCAATTAAATCAAACATAGACTGCAGACAATTATGTTGTCTAGATTTATCAACATATCTAGTTCTTAAGGCTGCTATTGAATTAAATTACTAGTGCAGACACTGTGGTTGTTTAATGGTTAGGGTTTGTTACATCGCGGATCAGTTAGCTGACTATTGTTAAGGAAAGATAGATATTCAGAATATAAATTGACGTATCGTTTTAGTGATCAGTTTTGATTTTCACAGGTGGACGTTTACTTGAAACCAAGGTTTTTCTCTTGATAAGTTTTGGATTTATTTAATTTAACTTGATTGTTTTCTTCTGTTTACCATAACATAGCCTAGATAACTTCAAAACCCTCTAATTTTTAATCATCTAGCATAAAAACCTAAACTAGGTATTTTTTGTGGGATCGACCTTTACCTTGCTCTATGGTATCTTGTTTGTTTTAGTTAGAATAATTAATTTATGTGACTACGACATCGCAACATTGAATAACAGGTTAGGAGCACCGATGAGAAGATCATTAATTATTCCATACAATCAGTTCCCATTTCAAAATTTTGCCATTACACAGGAGGAGCCCAAATGGATGCGCTTCTTCAAGCTTCGATAAACCAGGCATCAGAAACATGCTAAGGCGGTAGCTCTTTTGCAGCAATGAACTGCCAGAATCACCATGAAGAATGATGCTGATTTCACCCTCTTTACATTCTGTAGACCATGCCCTCATCAACATTGATCTTCAGCAAGCCACGAGGAGGAGCCTGCCAATATGAAGAAACTCTGATATTGTTGATTTCTGACACTTTTTTAATTGCCAATGAATTGTTATTACCGGATATCAACTATAGCATCATCAAATACCACAGCATTTTGCTGTTTCAATTATGCCATACCAGTATATAACCCTTTGCTATTCTCACATCTATCCAGTTTGTTAACAACCTGACTTCACCACTCGGCAAATGAATTTTAACCTAAAGAGGAGTCTGGTTGTAAAGGAGAGCACAATACCAAATGATCCTACCCAAAGGGAAAATGGGAAGAGATGTAGCTTCGCAGCACATTTGAAATTGGCTTCGCTCTGCTCCTGCACCGTGACCATCCTTGTGAAGATTTCATCCACTTAATCATCTAGTAGGTGGTCAGTGGTGATAAGAGCTTGAGATCAAGAGATTTGCTCCTCTGTGGTTTCAAGTTCGAGTCCTGTGGTTGTTAATATGACGATCATTATAGGCTTACATGATCGTTAACTTCAGGGCCCGTGAGATTAGTCAAAGTATATACAAACTGGTCCGGACATCCACGTTAATAAAAAAAAAAAAAAAATTTCATCCACTTGATTTTAACACTTGAACATGTATCATTCATCTTTTTTGGCTATGAAGCTGAATACTTGCAAAAGTTGATTGCAGACTGAAGTTTGGTCTCTGCAGCAAGGACCAAAAGAACCCCCTTATCTCTCTCTTTCTACACGTGGCCGGCTGCTGCTTTATCTGAGGAAGAGTACAACTTGTGATGCTATCAAGAGACGGAAAAATGACAAATGTGGGTCCAGTTAAAATGCCATTGTTGAATCTCAATGTGACGTGAAAGTTGAGAATATTTTTTTTAACAAAAACAGCTCCTCAAGAAGATGAACTAAGCTCTGCCATCCAACTTGTTCTCCAATCAAATTATAATATAGCCAGCAGGACGGGAAAACAGACACAAGGGATAGGAGATGGAGAGGCAGAAGCATTTTGTGCTAGTCCATGGAGCCTGTCATGGAGCATGGTGTTGGTATAAGGTGGCAACTTTGCTTACATCAGCTGGTCACAAAGTTACAGCTCTGGATATGGCTGCTTCAGGGGTCCATCCAAAGCGGGTAGAAGAGCTCCATGCGATCTCAGACTATTTCGAGCCATTGATGGAATTCATGACATCTTTGCCACCAGAAGAAAGGGTGATTCTAGTGGGTCACAGTATGGGTGGGCTCAGTAATTCTGTTGCAATGGAAAGGTTCCCTGAGAAAATTTCTTGTGCAGTCTTCGCAGCATGTATCATGCCAGGTCCTGATCTGAGCTTTACAGCTGCAAAGGAAGAGGTATCATTTGCTCTCTGTTTTTTTTTCCCCTTTTCTCTCTTCACACACATACACAGAAAAAATTAAAAGCTTCCAGAGAAGGAGCTATTTTTTTTTTTATGGAGAAGAGATGGAAAGTAGCCTGATATTTATACTCTATGATTTCTCGACGTCTTAATTAGCTATAGGGCTGTTATTTCTTGCCCTGGCTTGTGCTATTTCAGATCTATTATGCAGGCTACATTGGATCTCCATAAGATGGTAGCTTTTCTTTAATTACTAGCCAGCAAATTAGATTTACTTGTATTTGATTCTAGCTGATTGTTTGAGAGGCTGAGAATGCGATTGTGAGGGAACAGATTTCATCCTGTTTGCCTAAATCTCTTACTTTGTTTAGACTAGTGATGAACTTAGATCCCACAAAAAATTGAGCTTGATCTGAGCTTCGTTTCAACATTGTCTAGCATAGGCACCATTAATGGCCAAACATCAACGATGGAACATGGCCAGGCTCTAGGGCTACTCCAATCCATGATCATGTGGGTTAATGCCAAATGTGCTTGATGGGTCAACGATGATATAGTGTCTAATGGGTCTAAATTTCAACCTCTTCCAAATTCAATTATGGACGCTGAAGATTTTTCTTCTCGGAGAAAGACTTGCTTTTCCTTGAAAGCACCCTATTTGTTAAAATCTCTTTGCCTAAGATGAGCCAACTCGCGTAACCGTAAGCTCAATGGCCTGTTCTTGCTGTCCCTCTCCTTGCAGTTGCATTTTGGTATACTCATTACAGCAATGATCCTGCGTATTGTAAATAACTTCAGAACTTTATGAAGTGATTATGTTAATCTTCTTTAATTCTTATGTTCCATCTCATATTGCTCTCTTAAATTGAAGTTCAAGGATAGCTATGGAGTGGGAATCGCATCACTCTCTTAAGCTTTCTCTCTGTGTAAAACGGTGATATTTACTTTGGAAATATATTATCAGAATGCCAGACATGCGGGTTCCTTCATGGATTCACAATATATGTTTGATAATGGGCCCAACAATCCTCCAACGTCCATACTGCTTGGGCCCGACTGCCTGTCAATCCAGCTGTACCAGCTCTCCCCTGCCAAGGTGGTAAAGAGTATTTTTCTTCATGCATGATTTATTAGATATGTTTTAGCACCCCGTGATTTCTCTAAACTTGATTGAATCTTCTTCTCTCCTGCTGATCTTGCTTGCCTCGTTTTCTTTTTCTTTGAAAACTTGACCTGCAGGATCTTACGCTAGCGAAGCTGTTGCTGCGACCTCACCCTTTGTTTAGTGACGAGGCGACTCAAGAAGAAGTCTGGGTTACGAAGGAGAAGTACGGATCGGTTCCTCGAGTTTATATCGTGTGTGACCAAGACAAGATAATAAAGGAAGCTATACAGAGATGGATGATTGAAAAAAATCCACCGGAAGAAGTAAAAGTTATCCCTGGTTCTGATCACATGCTCATGTTTTCTAAACCTCAAGAGATGTGCTCTTGCCTCTTGGAGGTTGCCAGGAAATACTCCTGATATTGTCAATTGCCGCTTGCTTGTAGGAACCCGCTACTATGTGCAGACGATCAGAGGACCTCCAAGTATCAGCCTGCTGATGCGCAGCATGATCAGAGAGAGGTCATGAGAAATATTAATAATGCTAGAGATAATTAATCTGAGCCAATTAAAGATAAAATAAAATTGTTGAAATATAAGAGGAGTTTTTTTTTTTGTAGTTTTTTTTTTTATGAACGTGGGTGTCCAGACTAGCTTGCGTGTACCTCGATTAATCCTACGGGCCTTTAAGTTAACGACCATGTAAATCTTTAATGACCCTGAGATTTTTGAGACTCGAATTGATGATCTCTAAGGAACAAATCTAGAACCTGACCAATTGAGCTATACCCTTTAAAGTTTGTGTGTAATCTTTCTTCTTATTATATATAATTACTAGTCAACGAACCACAAGTTATGGATGATTTATCAAATATAATCCTTAAAAAATATTTAATATTATATACAAGTATGTTAAAAAATAGTGAATTAAATTATTATATATATATATATATAGGTTTATAGAGAAGTTAGAAAATATTTTATTCAATGAATTAAGATTACTAATGAAATGATACATATGTCTCATGAAAAAGATGAAACCAATTTCCATTTATTAAAAATTAAATATTTTTTTAATTAAGAAAATCTTAAAAGGATTGCTTAAAAAAATCGTATTTTAGTTGAGAAGATATATTTTGTGGAAAAGTTATATAAGATGATATTAAAGAAATTAATATCATTATGGAATGATATGTTCTAATAAAAGGATAAATGAAACTAATTTCTATTTATTAAATAGTAATCGCGTATTTGTTTATAAACCTTGAAAGAATTGTTTAAAAAAAATACATAATTTAATTGAAAATGTAGTTTTCAAAACATGATTGAAAGCGGTTTCTCAAACTCTAACCTTCAAAAAATTATTTAACATTATATATAAAAATTAAATAATGAATTAAATTATTATAAATCATATAGATTTGAGAAGATTTATAAAATATTTTATGAATTAATACATGCATTAGTGGAATGTTATATCTTTTTAAAAAGGATAAATGAAACTAATTTTTGTTTCAAAACAGGACATGACATGCTTTGTCGACTTTCCCATTGATTTATGTGTTCGTTCATCCTTGGACTTGGGTCTTTAAGTCTCTTTTCTGGATGTTGTGGGTTTTGGTTTTGTATCTCTATTAGGTTTCTGCCAATCTTCACTGCTACTCTCCAACATGTTTTTGTCTGGAGTTTTTTTTAATATGTATTTTGGTTTATCAAAATAAATAAATAACTTCAGCGCTTTAAAAACAAACTATTGATTTTTTTTTAAAATTATGGTAAATGGATATATTTGAAGTCAAATTAAAAATAGAATTAACTAATTTTTATGGTTAAAAAATTATTGGAATTTATTTTTTAATAAAAGTTCTTTAACATTGAATATTAACATGAATAAAATAAATTGAGAGTGAATAAAAAAATTATTTTAAATAATTTTTGGTTGATATATTTGTGTAAAACTAAGCTTTGATTCCACATATTCCACGTGAAAAAGAAATTAATTTTTTTTTATTGTTTATATAGTGGAAAGATAAAAAGTTAAATTAGGTAAAAAATAATAATAATAATAAAATCCAATCTTTTACAGCAAAGTGATTTTTATACTTAAACTCCCCACACGCTTGTTCAGCTCATGTTTGAGCCTGCTCACGGGTTTAATCATGAATAAAAAGTCAAAACAATTATTTAATATTTTTCTTCACCAATTGGACAGATTTAACGAGCATAAAAAAAGTCAAAATTATTAGGTTTAATTATGTTTTTTAGGAAAATAAGGTTGGTAATAGAGAGAATTTATTATAATAATTATCAAAATTAATTATATATTAATTTGGATTCCAAAATCTCTATAAAAAGATATTTATAGATTTAAGCTTTGTTTTTCCCATCTGTTTCATTCTACTATAAAGCTTTATATTCAGTTTTTATAAAAAGATATTTAAGTCAAATTTTATTGAGTTGTGTATTTTATTTTAAAATATATCTAAATAAAATGGTGTTAAAATCATGCAAGGCTGATCGCATACATTCTATCACTTTGATGCTACTTAATAAACATGCTTTCCATCTAAAAAAAAAAAAAACAGAGAAGAAAGGAACAGAAGGGGATAATTATTGAAAGGATTAAAATGGCTGGCATTAACCTGCCCCGTTTCTCTCTCTCACCAAAGTCAGGATCAAAATCAAGAATAGAAATGCTCTTCAATTCTCTGTCTCCTTCAGTGAAACCAATCTTGTATCCTCTGGAAATATGCAACAGACAAGATAGACTTTTCCTGTTCCCAAAACCTGCTACCCCATCACAAAAACTTCTTTCCACGGGAGTGTCTCCTATAGCTTGCGCAAAACTGCCTTGTGATTTTAAAACGCAGAGGCATTTTGTGTTAGTCCATGGAGCCTGCCATGGAGCATGGTGTTGGTATAAAGTATCAGCTCAGCTAAAATCTGCAGGTCATAATGTTACAGCTTTGGACATGGCTGCATCAGGGGTACATCCAAAGCAAGTTCATGAGCTCCATTCATTTGAGGACTATTTTGAGCCCTTGATGGAATTCATGGAGTCTTTGCCACCAGAGGAGAGGGTGGTTCTAGTGGGACACAGCATGAGTGGGATATGCATTTCTGTTGCTATGGAAAGGTTTCCAGAGAAAATTTCAGCTGCTGTTTTTGCTGCAGCTGTTATGCCTGGTCCTGACTTAAGCTTCAAAGCAATAGCAGAAAAGGTACTGTTTGCTCTGCCCCCCCTCCCCTTCAAAGAAATAGCAAGTCAATATTATGTTCTTGCCTGATAGTCTAATTCTGTAGACACCATTAACTAGGTGGTTTAACCATCAGTTGATTTCAAATGCACCGCTTGTATCATTTGGTTTAGTAATTCAGATGGTATAAATGTAGATAAGCTTCGTGGGCAGGCAGTTGGGCTTGATTATGAATATTTCCCACATATGTAAATTTAGGTTTTCTAGGATCATAATGTTTGCTGAAGTATAAAACTTAAAAAAAAGTTGCTAGAGTGGCTTGTTTATGCTTGTGGTTTGTTTATTATTTCCCAGATAACAGTAATAGATGGGAGCTATAGTTGTTTAGTGTCTTTTTCTTATTGCTTAAACTAGGGTAAGGGGAACTGGGAAAAGGGACTGGAGAATCTATTTCTACATTGCAATTTCAGAATGGGAATGATGCTCTAGATGGACTACTGTAGTTTTATTTCTGACATATCATTATTAGCCACCATTTAGTAGAAATTTTCAGTGTATTGATTAACAATCCTCAAATCTTGTCTCAATGAATGGAGTCGTTAGTACAAAGTCTCAGTGTACTTGAAAATAAAAAAGTACACCTTTATTTTTTTCTTTATCTTCTTCCAATTATTAATCTTGTGTATCTCCTGTCTTTTCCGTGACATCTTTTATTGCTCCCACCTAGCAAAAGCTCGCCCCTTCAATCGATGGTGATTAGCATCGCCCTCATCTGCTCTATGATTTCTTTATACTCGAAAATCCTCTTTATTTTATTTAACCAATCAATAAACTCCTCTACCAGTAAGGTTTCTGCAAACTCAGAGAGTTTTATCCGAAACCATAAATCTCCACCATACCCATGTAGATCAAGAGGCTGCCTCTACTCTTGCATCTGGGATTGTTGAGGTCAACATGGTATTGCAATCCATGTGGAGGAGATTAACCATTCTATCCGTTTCTCTATGTAAGCTACTTCCACGATAGTAGTGATAACATCTATTCCAAAAGAAACAGTCTTCTAAGATGTGGGATTTAGCCATTTTACTGGCTGCAGTATAAATGTGTTGTCATTTGCCAAATTTTGCTAATAGACTAAATAGGGGTTCGCCTAACTTCATTTACTTTAACTTGTCAGATAAGGCAGGAAGATTGCTGATATTGTTGTTCCTGGTTAACAACAGGATTGTCTCCTGCACCTGCTCTATAGGTGGATTCAGAAGCTTGTGATTACTCCAATATACTGTTTATTATCAATTTTAATTGCTATTGCCTTGAATAAAACTTTAGTAGGCTTCTTTCTGAACAGAGGAGTTTAAGGAGCACGATCTAATGTCAAGTTACCTGTTGATTATGGTTATAGGGCAATTATAGAATGCTGAATAGAGATTTACTTGAGAAGAGGTTTCTTACCTTTCCGTGCTTTTTTCTTTGCTTTGTATTTCACTATTGAGTTATTAGCATTTGTCTCTAGTGAATGAACCAACTAATGATACCTACTTTGCAAAAGCATGCAGTCTTCTCAAACATCAATGTCCTACATGGATACACAATATGTGTTTGGTAATGGCCCTGACAACCCTCCAACTGCCGTAGTCCTTGGTCCCAACTACATGGCCTCCAGGTTCTACCACCTTTCCCCACCTGAGGTAAGACCTCCCTTTTCACTTGTCAGGAAAGTTAGTGCACGTAAATCTGATTAGGATAATTATCATTTCTAATCATTATATATTCATCCAGGATTTGACGCTAGCTACATTGTTGGTTAGACCTTTCCCTATCTACAGTAGTTTAGAAACTGAAAAGGCTGTAATTGTCACCAAGGAGAAATATGGATCTGTTCGTCGAATTTACATAGTATGTGACCAAGAAAAAGATCCTAGGCAAACATGGATGATTGAAAACAATCCCGTGGATGAAGTGATGGTCATCTCTGGTTCTGATCACATGGCCATGTTTTCTAAACCACAAGAGCTCTGCTCTTGTCTCCTGGAGATTGGCGATAAATACTTGTAAATATTTTCTGTGAACTCATTGCAGATTGGAAGTAATGCACAACAGAGGAGAGAAGAAATAGGCAGCAACATACTTTGGGTTGTAATTAGAATAACTTGGAAACATCATCGATTTTCCTAATTCATTTGATGCATTAAATCAGACCATGTTTCTTGGTGTTCATCTGTTCTATGTTGCTTAAAGTGCAATGCAACTTCTTCTAGTTTATATCAGTAGCAGTCTCAGTATACATATAACATGAGACATTATTTTTGGGTTTTCGAGACTTGTTCTGATGAAATAAATTCCGTTCTAGTTCTGCTGAACTGCCATAGGCAGAAGCGGACATATTATGCAAGGAAGCAACTCTGTTTGATAATCATAATAAAGGGTTGTGATTGAGGAGCTAGCAAGTCTAATCAGAGAATAGATCCCTTACAATTCACATAGGGAAAGTGAAAGACTTCGAATTCCTGTGAATAATGATGACAAAAGTGTAACCAGTGCTCAGAAGATTAATGAGGTAAAGTACTGGAAATCAATAAGCATAAGCAGAAACTGATATCATTTTAAATATTAATCAACAAACCCAAATGGTGAAGATGAAAATCATCTATGCAGACGACATGTGGTATCTACATGTATTTCTCCTTTTTCTTTCTTTACTAGCGAGAAAAGTCAATTCCTCTAACATTCAAAGACAAATCCTAAGCATATGCAGCCAAGATGCATTGCACACCATCACATACATATGAAGAACACTGGTTAATGATACGTCATAAACTGTATATGTCAGTCCAAGCGTGTTTACGTGCCAACTCCAGTATAGATTGCTGAGTTCTTTAGGCGTAGAAAAACTGCCATGTGTTCTGCTGGAATCTCCATCGCTTAACCTTAATGTGTTCTGCCACGAAGTGCTGAAATGATGTAGACATCATTAAATCCTCAGTACAAACTATATGTACTCGCGGAATCGATCCATAATCTCATCAGTGAACCTCTTAGCCTTGTACAGAGATTCTACAAACATTGATCCTGGTCTATTTAAAAGCATCTGAAGAGAGATCCTGCAAAATATGCAAACAAGAACAACATATTAATCAGTTATCACAAAGAAAACAAGTACAAGATTGATAATTTGTAATCAGATTTGCAGACCTCAGGGGATTTTAAAGGGCTTGCACTTTATGAACTCGTAGCCAATGCAAACACATGTATTCGGTGTTGAGCATTAAACTTGTATCATGACAATTAGGAACAGTGAGATTAGAAACAGTGGGATTAGAAACTCAGTCAAACTAGTATTTAGTTCAGCATTTTTGAGATTTGTAAGGGTCACAACTACAATTTTTCATTAAAGCCTATAAATACTAAGTATTCTGCATTGTTTTAAGCATGCCATTAATAAACATAGAGTTCTGAATGTTCTGCTCTTTTCTTCGTACAAAACTCCAACAAATTTGGTATGAGAGTAGGTATATGTAATTGTTTCCAGCAACAACAACAACCACCAGTTTCAATCTCAAATTCCTCGTCTCACAAAACAAAATTATAACCTATGGTGTGTACAATTTAGGCTCTTTAGATTAGTGAGAACTAAATGAAGATGAATATACTGAACCATAATCAATAAGAGCAAAAGCAACCTTGAGTACTGCAGAAATGATGATTCTTAAAGAATCTAGGAAGAGAGATAACAAAGCCTTATTTATGATTTATCAAGGGCTTGATAAAGTTACATTAGAGATGGTGAGTACTCCAGCAAAAACTTCAAAAGATGCATGAGAGATTCTAAAAATAATAATCCTATAGTAGTATAGAAAGAGTGAAGAGGGTATGGTTGCAAGCTTTGAGAGGTGAAAGGTTATAAAAGGAAAGCACATAATCCATCTCCGATTACTTTACAAAAGTAATTTTAGTTCTTCATCATATGAGAATAGTTAAATAGAGAAAACATTGATGATGTTATAGAGAAAGTTTTGAAGTTTTTAGACTGAGAATTTGATCATGTTGTTGTGGTAATAAAAGAGTCAAAAGATTTAGAATAGATGACAGTGGAAGAACTTACGGGTTCTCTTCAAGCCCACGAGTAGAAGATTGAAAAAAAATAATAGAAAGAAGATCAAAAGAGCAAGCATTACAAGAAAAGTTGAGTTCAAAGCACAAGACTAAGTCTAGTAGAGAAGGTTTTCAAAGAGGTGGAATCTTTTATAGAAAAGGAAGATGAAGAGGTTGTAGGTCATATAGAAGCCATGAAACTCATGGAGGGCACGATGACAATCAAAATTCTTTTCTAAGAGGATGTGGTAGAAGCCGAGGCCGAGGCCGATGAAGTTGGAGGTATGACATATTAGAAATTAAATGTTACAATTGCAAAGAGTTTGGTCATTATGCTTCAAATTGTCATTGCAACACTATTGGTGAACACAAAAAGGTGAATTTTGCTATGAAGAGCCTGCCTTGTTGCTGGCTTGTGGAAATTTTGAATCATGCAATCGAAGCACTTGGTATCTTGATACAGGCGTGTCAAATCACATATGTGAAATGAAGTTTTATTGAGCTTGATTAAGAAAGCTATGGCAACATCACCTTTAGTGATTTATCTCAAACACCATTTAAAGGTCATCAATGGTAAAATTATTCTTGAACTTAAGAATGATGAGTAGTGATTCATTTATGATGTTTATTATGTTTCTGATATGAAAAATAATAGCTTAAACTTAGGTCAGTTTCTTGAAAAAGGCTATGTTGTACAAATGAAGAACATGTCCCTCTATTTATATAATGATCATAATGTTCTAACTACTTATGTTAGAATATAATCTTCTTATTGAACCTGAATATTTACAAGTCAAATTGCTTCAAAGCAATTGTTGGTGATGAATCTACCATTTGGAATCTTTGTAATATGATTGATGTCTGTTTAAGAAAGAAAATGTTCTAAAGAATTTTGGGGAGATGTAGTTGCTTGTGTTATATATTTGTTGAATATGGTTTCCATTAAAACATCTTTGCAATATCTCACTTGAAAGAAGTATGGGTTTGCATAAGCCAAAGGTTGATCACTTGAAATATTTGACAGTATTGCATATGCCAAAATACAAGAAAAAAAGAAGGACATTTGAAGAAGTTTCTCAAGAAGTTAAGTAGAATAAGGTAACGAATATATATGAAATAAATGTCATTAACAAAAATAGAGCTCATCACATTTCCCTGAGGATACAAAGCAATTGGTGTCAAGTGGATGTTCAAAATAAAAAATAAATGCACAAAGGTAGATAGAAAAACACAAGGCCAAGTTACTGGTAAAAGGCTACAAGCAGCAATATGGAGTAGATTATAAAGAAGTGTTAGCACCAGTGGCTGGACTTGAAACAGTGAAATTGTTAATCTTATCAGCAGCTCAGAAGAAGTGGAAATTGCTATATAGATGGATGTAAAGTTAGCCTTTTTTAATGGATGTCTTGAAGAAGAAGATATATAAAGCAATCACCTTGGTTCATTGTCGAAGAGCAAGAATACAAGGTATACAAGCTAAATATAGATCTTTACAGACTCAAACAAGCGCACCACAAGCATGGAATTCTAGAATTGACACTTATTATACACAAAATGATTTTGTATTAGTAAAAGGAGACGTAGCTGCGTATGGTAAGTGAAAAGTTTCAAGTTCGTTGTGCATGGATGATAACAGTAGTGCAAGCAGAGAACATAATATAACAATGATTTAAAAAAAATATTTTTTATAAGATAATATTTTCATCAAAACAAATAAGAAACATGAATAAGAAAAGGGAGGAGGAGGAGGAGGAGTCTAGTTTTCGCCGGGACCATGGGGCCAATAAGGAGGAGCACATGGATCACCAATATCTGATCTCATCTCCATTGTTGTTACTCATTTTTGGGTCCCCATACAAAAAAAAAGGAGAAAATACCAAAAAAAAGAAAGAAGCCCAAAACGGTACCATTTTAAATGACATTGTTCTTCTTCTTCCCCTAGACATGCAGCAGGGGAAGAAGAAGGTTTTTGAATTTGTTTTTTTCCCGCGCTCTCTCTCTCTCTCAACCAAACATTGACAAGTCGTAACCCCCCACACGCCCTGCCATCATGCTGAAGAAAAGAGAGGGCCGGGAGCCATACCCTGCAGAGGACGCCCCATGCCACCCTACCTTGCGCCATGACGGGACAAGACAGGGTGACCCCCTTTACTCCTGCTTATAAATACGGGGATGCAGTGGAGAACAAGAAAAAAAAGAGAACAAAGGGGGAGGTTTTGAGAGAGATCAAGATTTTAAGGGGAGTTTGTTTTGAGAACTAGGGACGAAACAAAACAGAGAGACATTAGAGAGAGAAAGAAACAGGGAGTTTGCATCTTTCTAGGTCTGTTATTGTAGAGCTCTTGGTTCCGTTGCCAGCTTACCAGGTTCTACTGTCGACAAACATACAACTCACTCTGGTTTTCTAGCCGACCTGAATTTGGTTGTTGATCTCTCCTTTTATTCTCTCTAATAGTATACAAATTCAGGTTCTCCTCCATCTCATCCTATAGTTCGTCAACATCCTATGGTACTTCGCCTATGGCTGCCAAAAACAGAACATCTAATGGTGTCTGTCAGCCCTCTCTCTCAGGTACTCTCTCCTCCTACTTATGAATCAATTACATTCTCTGATATGAGGCTTGACATGGTGCTGTGAAAGATAAAATTCAGGTATTGCATTCTAACAAAACTTGGTCTTTGGTTCTTTTTCATCCTTCAATAAATATTGTTGGCAGTCATTGGGTGTCCAAGATAAAACATCGATCAGATGGCAGCATTGAGCGTTATAAGGCTCGTTTAGTTACTATAAGCTTTACTTAGCAAGAAGGTATTGATTATTCTAATACCTTTAGTCTTGTCATTAAGCAAGCTACTGTCAAGTTGGTTTTCTCCATTATGGTTTCACATGGTTGGATGATTCATTTACTCGATATATATAATGTCCTCCTCAATGGAGTACATGCAACAACCTCTAGGTTTTGTTAACTCTACTATTTCTTTTAATTTGTGTCTGTTACATAAAGTCTTTATATGGTTTGAAGTAGACTCCGCGGACATGGTACACTCATCTGAGTAATTTTTTGCTTTTACGTTTCGAAGGTTGACACTTCATTATTTATCTTGTCTACGGGTACTAATATCTTTTACCTTCTGGTTTATGTTGATGATATCCTGCTTACGGGTAGCAACTCTATTATGCTTCAAAGACTAATATAGTTGTTGAGTTCAGAATTTAAGCTTCGAGGCTTAGGAGTTGTTCATTATTTTTTAGGAATTGAGGTTCAATCCACCAATATGGTTTTGATGCTACAACAAAATAAGACATACTTACTCGAGCTGGTATGACCTCTTACAAAGCGTTGGATACTTCGATTTCTACCTCCAAATTTATAGTGATGCCCGATTGCTTGTTTTCTGATCTTATATGGTTTCATCAAATTGTTGGTGCTCTTCAATATCTGATCACTTTTACAAGACCAGACATTTGCTTTGTTGTTAATAGAGTTTGTCAGTTTATGCATGCTCCTATAAATTCTTATTGGGCTGCCGTTAAACGCATTCTACATTATGTTCAAGGTATGGTCTTTTATGGCTTACATATTACTCATAGCTCCTTCTTTGCTTTACGTGGCTTTACAGATGTCGACTGAGCGGGTAGTATTGATGATCGCAAGTTATGGGTGGTTACCTTGTCTTCTTTGGTCATACACCAATTTCATGGAAATCAAGCAAGCAACGCACGATTGCTCGTTCTTCTATCGAGGCCGTGTATAAAGCCTTAGCAGACGACATTGCTGAGGTTATCTGGCTTCAATATTTATTGTCAGATTTGCATATTACTCCTAGTTCTGCTCCTATCATTTGGTGTGATAATCTAAGAGCTACTTATTTGTCTGCAAATCTTTATCTTTCATTCTCATACTAAACATATTAAGGTTGATTATCATTTTGTATGTGATAGGGTTGCCAAGAAGGAGATTCGGATTCATTTTATCTCTTCTTAGGATCAACTTGCAGATGTCTTTACTAAGCCACTTCCTACTGCTTCTTATATAGCTTTTTGGTTCAAGCTTCTAGTTGATTTTCCACCCTCAACTTGAGGGGCATATTATAAAATATATATATCTAAGAAATATTATTGGATTAATCTAGTGTTGTAATCTCTACATTAACTATTGTATATTGCTTTACATGTATAAATAGAAAAGGTTGGCTAACTAATAGGTTAAGCCTCCTATTTCTCTTCAAATCAAAGTCTTTGTATTACTAAAAAAACCTTCCAATCTCATTTTTCTCTTTGTTTTGAATAATATTTTTTATTAGCATTAAAGATAGAATAAGTTACCATTGAATAGTGAAAATGCAGAAAGTGGAGGCCTATCACATACAAGTTGGGAAAGTGAGTTTCCGAAGGAAAAGAAAGAGATAAGTACATGATGACATATAAATAAAATTAAACACTTGAAGGAATTAATAAATCCAATAAAAAAATAGAAAATTTTGAATCAGCACATAAAGGAGAACCCAAGCTTAGGCACAAGTGTCAATTTTGAAAACAACTCAACTGCGAAAACGGTTCTTATTGCTGGCACAAGTTGCATGCAGTGTGAGACTGATTGAAACTCAAGAGAAAAATAGGTTTATAAATTTTTTGAAAGGTGTTTGATATTTTATTTCTTATTGCTTGATGAAACGACTACCGGCCCATTGTTATAAAATCTAATTAAATATTTGAAGAGTAAAAGAACGAAAGAGTTTTGTTTGAATTTGAACGGATCAGGTTATGAGAATGAAACAGATTTCCTGTAAATAAATATTATAAAGTTAATACGCTATATAGCCTTATATATATACATAAACTAGATAAAATGAGTATTTTATGTAGTTACGTGAGATGTTAATTTTCATAAGAATTTACAGAAGAAAGAGTTGTGTTTGTATTTGAGGAGTTAACTTCTCCAAGAACAAGCTATCTTCTTGGTCATATTATTTGAAGTTCTTCAACGAAGAAAGCATGGCTGCTTTTCATCATGAATATATATATTTAATTGTTGAATTTCAAAATTATTTTATGCACTTACTCCCCATTGCATGTTAATACCATAAAAGATACAACACATGCCTTGACTTGTCAAAGAAAATAATGCCTAGGAGTTCTTGATAGAAAAAAAAAAACACGTGACTTGACATTTCCCACTTTCAACTTTTCAACAGACGGTACTCTCTATATATACCACCAAGCAACGACATTACTATGCACAATCAAGGAGTTGAGAGGCTTAACTTGATGGTTAGCCAACCCTTTCTATATATATAGGTAGGGCAATATACAATAGTAATGGTGGAGGTTACCACACAAGAGTATGTCTACAATATTTCCTATATACAATATTTCCTATATAAGTATATTCTATAATATGCCCCCTCAAGCTGAGGGTGGAGGATCAACCCGAAGCTTGAAACGAAAAGCAGTAAACGAAGAAGTAGGAAGTGGCTTAGTGAAGACATCGGCAAGTTGATCCTTGGAGGAAATAAAACGAATCTGAATTTCCTTCTTTGCAACTCTATCTCGGACAAAATGATAATCGACCTCAACATGTTTAGTGCGAGCATGAAAAACAGGATTCGCGAGACAAATAAGTGGCACCAAGGTTGTCACACCGGATAATAGGAGCGAAGTGGATGGAATGCGGGAGATCTGTTAATAAATACGAAGCGGATAACCTCGGCGGTGCCATCGGCTAAGGCTTTGTACTCGGCCTCGGTAGAAGAGCGAGCAACCGTGCGTTGCTTATCGGATTTCCACGAAATCGGCGTCGACCAAAAAACACAAGGTAACCACCCGTAGATTTTACGTCCTCAACACCGCCTGCCCAATCTCGCATACGTAAAACCATGTAAGGCAAAAGAAGAACTGCGAGTGATATGTAAGCCATGTGATGTCGTACCACGAAGATAACGCAAGATGCGTTTCATGGCAGCCCAATGAGAATCTGTAGGAGCATGCATAAACCGACGAGACTACGTTAACGAGTAAAGCAAATATCTGGGCGCGTAAAAGTGAGATACTGAAGAGCACCCACAATTTGACGAAAGCGGGTAGCATCAGAAAACAATGGATCGGGCAGAATGGTAGCTTTGGATGTAGAGATAGGGGTATCAACGGGTTTGCAAGATAACATACCAGCCCGAGTGAGGATGTCAAATATATATTTATCTTTGTCGGAGCATAAAACCCATACTAGTAGACCGAACCTCAATACCCAAAAAGTAATGAACAGAACCCAAGTCGCGAAGCTTAAATTCCGAGCTCGATGGCCGAATGAGGCGTTGGAGCGGAAGAGAGTTACTACCCGTAGCGAATATCATCAACATAGACCGAGAAGATAGCAAATATCGCACCAACGAGAGAAGATAAATAATGAAGTATCCACCTTAGAGGCACGAAAACCAATAGATAACAGAAATCATTCATACGAGTGTACCAAGCCCGCGGAGCTGTTTTAAACCATACGAGATTTATGCAATCGGCACACATGAGAGGGGAGAGCGGTATCAACAAAACCTGGAGGTTGTTTCATGTAAACCTCCTCATCAAGAACACCATGGAGGAAGGCATTATGGATGTCAAGCCGATGAATTTTCCAACCACACGAAACGCAATGGAGAAGACTAATCGACGGTCGCTTTGTTTGATGACCGGACTAAAGGTTTCGGAGTAATCAATACCTTCTTGCTGAGTGAAACCTCTAGCAACCGGACGCGCCTTATACCTCTCGATGCTGCCATCAGATCTACGTTTAATCTTGTATACCCACCGACTACCAACAACATTTATGGAGGGATGAAACGACACTAAGGTCCAAGTTCGGTTTGCATGTAAGGCCTGAATTTCCTCACGCATAGCACTATGCCACGCCTCATATCTATTAGCATCATTAAAAACAAGTGGCTCATGAGAGGGGGAGAAACTACTCGGTCGAAGGAGACAAAGAGAGGATGCGGAGTAGTGGGCGTGGACGATCTTTGTCTTGGGCCGCTTGGACGAAGAACCATGGGATGTTGACGAGCACTGGGCATGGAGAAGTGGGACTCGTACCTGGAAGAGGCTGAAGAGGATATGAGGAGAGGTCTACACAGGAGCTGCAGACCCGGGAGAAGCGAAGTGGAGGGACCGGTCGAGCCTTGTAGACATTAGTGAGGCCGCTACGCTGAAATCGGGAAGAGCCGATGCGAACCGGCCGCTCTGTTACAGACAAACTTGAGAACATGCACATCTGGTGATGGAGAACCTGTACCTGCACAATTATCATTGGAAAGACAAGCATATGGTGACAGTATGGTAGTGTGGGATGGTGATGAAAGGGTGGCGAATCAATGGGCAAAGTGGTAGGGCAGGTGGGGTGCGCGGAGGGCGGGGATGGGTTGTGGTTGGGGCTGGTTTGGTAAGTAGTAGGCTGAAAAGATGGAGGAGGGTGCAAGGATGGAAGATAGGTAGGTGGGGTGGGAGGTACCGGTGAGGATGTTACCTGTTCAGACTTCGCAAAAGGAAAGACATTTTCATGAAAACGAACATGACGGGAGACATAAATACGATCAGACTCTAAGTCAAGACAATGATAACCAAGATGAGATGAGCTATAACCTAAAAACACACAAGGGGAAGACCGGAAATCTAATTTATGAGCATGATATGGACGCAAAAAGGAAAACAAAGACACCCAAAAGTACGTAGGAAGTTATAATCGGGAGTGCGTCGAAACGGACACTCAAATGGAGATGTATTTTGGAGAACAAGAGTAGGCATGCGATTAATAAGGTAGACCGATGATTCAAAAGCATAGTTCCAAAATCTCAATGGGGCACTACACGGCCTAAAAGGGTTAGGCCGGTTTCGACGATATGTCGATGACGACGTTCAACGGTGCCATTTTGTTCATGAGTATGAGGACAAATTAACCGATGATGAATACCAATGGTCTGAAAAAATTTATTTAATTTACGATATTCACTGCCCCAATCAGTTTGAACAGATTTAATTTTAAGAGAAAACTGACGCTCAACAAGTGTTTGAAAACATTGAAAAGTGGAAAAAACATCAGATTTCACAACAAGCGGATAATACCATATATGTTTGGTATGCGCATCAACAAAAATAACAAAATAGCGGAAGCCATCGGGAAGAAAACATAGGGGCGGGACCCCAAACATCACTAAAAATTAATTCAAGCGGGGCGAGAAGTTTTGTGACCCGTAGGTCGTCATGACAAACGGGACGACTTTCCTAAAAGACAAGCTTGACACTGAGTAAGAGAACGTCTAGAAGTACATACGATTTTATTTCCGGAGACTAACAAATTGAAAATGCGAGGGGTTGGATGACCCAAACGACGATGCCACGGGTCGGCGGTCGCGGAGATGCAAGGAGACCAAAAAGCTTGAGGAACGACGTGGCGGAAAGACTCGGAGAGGACATAAAGGCCATCATGACTCGGCCGGAAGGAGAACTTCCTTGGTGACGAGATCCTTCACAAAAAACATAGAAGCGTGAAATTCAAAATAAACATGATTATCACGACATAATTTTTGAACGAGATAACAACGGTTTGGTAATGTGAGGCACATGGAGAACATTAGATAATGTAAACATGCGTTTTGGGGAATGTAATTTAGTATGTCCAATATGGGATATGTCAAGACCCTTACCGTCACCAACATGCAAATAATCATTACCAAGATAGGGTGCGAGAATCGGTCGAGTTCCAAGATCGGGTGTGACGTGTTGATTTGCGCCGGTGTCGGGGAACCAAGTCGCGGCGAGAGATATTCCCAACCGCAAGATGAGCGGAGGGTCATGCGGAGAGGCTCTACTGGCCGGGAACAATGGGGAGGCTGTGTGCCCAAAACCGGAGCACAATTGGCGGTGTACATCTTTGCTGTCCCGGACCACTTGCCCAAAGACTGGAATTTCGCACAGTTTCTTTGCCGGTGGTTTGGTCGCCAATCTGCGCAGCAGATTGGCCCCTGTGCAGGGAGTGGAACGGTTCTTTGTGGGGACGCCAATTACCTCTAGAGCGACCCCCGTTGCGGCTGAAGTTAGAGCTGTGATGAGACATAGCATGGTGTGCGAAAACTGTGGTGTTGGCGGCAGAGGTGGGCTGCTGCGGCGAAGAAGAAAGAAGACAACGAGAGAAGGAGCGGCGGCCATGGAATGGAAAGAGTTCTTGTGCGAGAAATTCATGGGTAAGAAGGTGGGCTGTGAAGATCGGCATAGGATAGCGGTTCTGCCTTGGTTATGAGACTCGTTACCAAGTCTTTGAACTCACCACGAAGGCCACGAAACACATAAAGATTGAAATCTTCAAGAGACATGGGACGACCAGCGGAACAACCAATTCATCAAATAACGATTTGGCTTGCTTTGCATATATAGACTAACCGAGGAGTCACCTTGCCGAAGGTCTTGAAAGGAGCCATGGAGTTGCATGATGCGAGAATTAGACAGAGAGGCAAGCGCTTGCTCAAGAGTGCGCCAAACACAATGCGAAGTAGAACAATCTACCACGAGATGCAACACATCCACGGAGAGAGAGGAGAGCAAAGCACTCAAAATAAGTTGATCCTGTTGCTTCCAACGAAGAAAAGAAGGGCCGATGATGGAGGAAGAACTAGCGAGAAGCGTGTCAAAAATATGAGATGGAGGACACGGCACGAAACCGTCAACAAAGTGAAAAACACCTTGACCAAGGAGATATGGCTTCATCTGCATTCTCCAATAGAGATAATTTGTGTTCGTAAGCTTTAGCGAAACAACTTGGTGAGTGTTCGCTAAAGTAACAATAGATGTAGTGTGAGTTCCCATGAGAGGTAAAGGAACGGCAGAGACTTGGGAGGAAGAATCAAAGACAAGCTCTGCAAGTGGAGGCTGCTGTGGAGAAGAAAGGGCACCGGCGCGGCTTGGGGAGGGGCTGGCCGGCCGTGCCGCACCACCCGTGGAGAGGGAGAAGCCGGCGGCAGCAGTAGAATCCATGTAGAGAAAGTAAAGAGAGGGCCGGCTGCAAAGGAAGGAAGAAAGAAAAGAGTTCTGACGGCAGAAAGCTCTGATACCAAGTTGAGAATAATTGGGAGGCTTAACCTGATGGTTAGCCAACCCTTTCTATATATATAGGTAGGGCAATATACAATAGTAATGGTGGAGGTTACCACACAAGAGTATGTCTACAATATTTCCTATATACAATATTTCCTATATAAGTATATTCTATAATACAAGGCATTACGAAAATTAATATTACGTACTGTCAAGCAAAACCAAAAGCGTTTACTTTTTTTATAGTACTATCAATCAACAAAAAAAACATGGGAGATAGCAACAATCAAACAACGCATTTTGTTTTGATCCATGGTTCAGCTTCAGGAGCTTGGGCATGGTACAAGGTGAAGACAATGCTAGAGGCAGCTGGCCACTCTGTCACAGCCCTTGACATGAGTGCATCAGGGGTGAACACGAAAACACTGGAAGAAGTTGTTACTTTTGATCAGTATAATGAGCCCTTGATCGAGTTCATGGCCAACTTAGCTGAAAATGAAAAGGTTGTATTGGTGGGTCATAGTCTAGGTGGCTTAAACGTGGCTTTTGCTATGGAGAAGTTCCCAGAGAAGATTTCTCTAGCTGTTTTTGTTACAGCATTCTTGCCTGATACCGAGCACCGGCCATCGTATATGTTAGAGAAGGTAGCGCAATTTATTTTATTTTGCATTTAATTAAGGCCCTTTAATTGATTGCTTTTAATTTAGATGATGAACAAGAGTGCCCGGATCTGTTCTGTTTAATGAGCAGAGATATGACGGGCAAAACCTTTTGCTTAATTCAACAAGGGAAATTCATAGCATTAATGCACATGAAAACATGCAAATGTAAAGGCATGTTTTTACCAATCATCTCTAACTTTAAATTAAACCCTTATACATTTTGTTCTTTCTGTTAGTTTATTGAAAATAGCCCAGCCGTGGCAGACGGGTGGCAGAGTGTAGTGTCTTCAACCGCGGGATACGAGACATTCATGAAGTCCACTGCTTTTAACCTTGCCTCCCCTGAGGTACGGCTCATGAATCTGATTACAAATTGATTTTCGATCTTGGACTGATCTGTTTGACTGTAATAACTAGTGTAGTGATGATATATTTTTCTTGTTTGCAGGATCTCAGTCTCCAAACGCTTTTAAAGAGATCAGGATCATTGTTTCTTGAAAGTCTGGCCAAGGCAAGCAAGTTCACGAAGGAGAAATTTGGATCGGTTGTGCGAGATTATGTTGTTTGTACTCAAGATTTATTGGTGGTTCCGTCATTGCAGCGCTTCATGATTGAACACAATGAGGTTAAGGAAGTGATGGAGATTCCAGCAGATCATATGGCAATTGCTTCTAGGCCTAAAGAACTCTGTCAATGTCTTCTGGAGTTTGCACGTAAGCTTGCATAGATTGTTGTTAATTGGTGCGCTAATTATAAATGTAATAATATGCAACATTTGTATCTAGTTCTAGGCTGCCTATATATATATGTAATAATATGCAACATTTGTCATGGATTCATAATACAAAATCTTTGTGCAAGCCTCCCCACGTAGATCCCACCAACAAAATTTCCAATAACAGCAATTAATGCAGATTAAAGAAAATACATTAGTTCTTACTTATCTTTTTCCCTAAAGGAAGCTCTTTATCTCTCTTACACAAGCACATGTTATATGAGTTTTTTTAGTTATTCAACATCACACAACAACTAACTATAAAAAATTATTGAGCTCTAAAATACATTATTTATGACCTCCAACCAGAACCATCAAGAATCTTTAAGTTTTGATACCAACTAACACACAAACAGACAATGGCGAAGGATAATTGTTACAAGTTAAAACCCTCAAAGACCAAAAATATCATAACTACGAGGAGACTTTCAAAATATTTAATATTATTCATTAATGTCTTCACTTGCCAAAAAGCCATTATAACCTTTTATATGAAACAAAAAACTAGAAAACCCTAGTAATATTGAATATAAAAAATAAAATAAGAAAACTATTCTATTTAAATAAGAAAAAAAATAAGCATAAGAAAACAAAATAAAAAAAATAAAATTAGTTAAAAAAAATATTTATTATCCCAATAACTCTTGCACTAGAATCCTTTCATTTATTATATTAAATGCACCTTTCACTTTCTTATAGAGTATAGAATGCAACTTCATTATTCAAGAAGTTGTGTATCCATTACTTGTACCTCTATATCAATTGGATCTTTTCATGTTCTATTAAAATTATGATCAGTTGTATTCCAAATCAAACGTTTTGATTTTGAATTTAATGATTTGAATTATGTTAGAAAAATAACATAATAATAAATTAAGTTATTATCTTAATTATCATATACTAAATAATATCTCTTAAGCTTGGAAAATCAAATTTTTATTTGCACCTATTGGAAACAAAATTAATGCAATTGAAAATTGAAAAAAATCACTACCAGAAAATTGACAAATACAAACGGACACACCAACAGAATATTTTCGTTTGTAGATTGCAGTGAATTTTTTCGACTGAATATGCCCTCGCATTATCTATTGGTAAGTATCGACAAAAATATTCCCTTAGTATATATCAAGGGAATTACAGTGAGAAAAAAGAAAGAAAGAAAGAAACCAAAAAAGTACGATGATATGTTATTTTATAGACAAAATTACCGATAGATTTAAATCCATCGATTAAATTCATCGATAAATTCATCTATAATATTTAATTTATAACTTGACGAGCGACCCTCCTCTCTCCCTCCTCCATTTCTTCTTCTTCCTCTATTTTTCTCTACGACAAACAACACAACCCCCCCTAAATTTTATAGCAAATCAACCTCCTACTATAAATCCAGCCACCCTAACACTCACTTTATCAGCATTCCTATTCTGATTCAGATTTTATTGAGCATTCTCCACTTTAAGTAAGCAAAACTACCCATTTTTTATTTGAACTCAATTTTAAAATGTAAATTTTTATTGTATATTTTTGTAGTATATATATTTTGTTTGGGTGTTTACTTGTTTTATAGCTTTTTGCCATAGAAATTTATTGTATGAATGTATGATTTGTACATGTTAGGGTTTGTTTGAGACTTTGTAAAATTATATTTGTATGTAAATTGATGAAATTTATTTTGAATTTGTGACTTGGGTGTTTTGTGATGAAATAATAATGACTTATTTAACAGGTCCATTTTATATTTTGTCAATTTTTTTGTTGAGTTGAAATTTTTGGTAAATATATAGAAATTTGAATTTATATAGATAATTAATAATGAATTAGTTATACTATTAAACTAGTTTGAATAAGTTTGAGTTAAACCAATGTTCTGTTATTTATTTAGTTTACATAATTAATTAATACATGTTATCATCATTATTCTTTACATGTTTTACATAAAGTAATGGATGATCGTTCATGGATATATCGAGATTCACCCGAAGGGTTGTGTAAGGTGGATTATTGTAATGGAGTTATAGGTTTTATTAATTACACATTATCTAATCTGAGAAATATTAATGGAGGCGGTAGTAGATGTCTATGTAAAAGGTGTAAAAATAAAAAGCTTATTGATCTAGATGTTGTAATGATGTATCTTCTACGAAAAGGGTTCATGGAGAGATATCCATGTTGGTTTGCACATGGAGAACCATATGTTCCTTATGAGACCATAGTAGAAAGAATGGTTGAGTCAACTTCTAGTTCTAGCAACGTGCATGAGGTTGTAGATGACAATAGTAATCCTTATAGGAATATGGTTATGGATGCAATGAGAATGAATCAGGGTTATATCGGTCAATGTTCAATCATAGATAAAGAAACTAATATAGACATGACCAGGTTTTTTGATATTTTGAAAGACTTCAACGAACCATTATGGGATGGGTGCACAAATCATAGTAAATTATCGTCATTTGCACAAGTGTTCACCTGTTAAGTCGATCATGGGTTGAGTGAGGTCGGTTATGACGGAACTTTCAAATGGGTGAGAAACATTTTACTTTAAGGGAATAGGCTAAAAGAGAACTTGTGCGCTGCTAAATCCATGATGAAAACACCTCAGCTTAGATACCAAAAAATTGACATGTCTCCAAAATTCTGTATGTTGTACTACCTTGAAAATATAAAGTTGATCGAGTGTAAAACATGTGGGCATACTCATTATAAACCCAAAACTGGTAGGGGAATGACTTTATCGCACATAGAAAAAAAACTTAGATACTTCTCAATCACACCTAAACTGCAAAGGTTATTCATGTCACCAAAGACTGCTAAGCACATGTCATGGCATCATTTACATGATGTGGTGGATAGATGATACAACCATATTATTTGATAGTTTGACCCACATTTAACTAGTGTTTTGCCTATTTTTTATATATAAAATGCCTTGATATTCTTTCTTACACGGTCGTTAACCTCACAGCACATGAGATTAGTTAAGGTGCATGCAAGCTGGTCCGAACACTCATTTTAATAATAAAAAAAAATGTTTGTTCCTCTATCCATACAGAGGCCCCTAAAAGAGTTAGAACATATACCTATGGGACTTGAAAGGTATAACCTATCGAAATACTATTCAATTCTTTAAAAATAAATCTTGAGATCATTTAATTATAAACTTCTTGGGTATTTTTACATAGAATTATTCATAAATATTGAGGTATATATATATATAACTTCTCCCTTTGTCTATGCAGAGAGGATGGGATTTTATTTTCTTTTAATCACTCTCCCTAATTTTTTAGTTCATAGCCTGAAAAAGGTTGCTAATTTCATTCCAATTCTATCCGGGAATAATTTAATTTCTTGTTTTTTAAATAAAAAATAATATTTAGTTTTATAGTATTAATTATATCTTTTAATTCGATCGTTAGATCGGGTTAAATGTTTACGAGGAGTCTCCTTACATATTGTTATATTTCTTATTAAAATTTTAGGGTGATCTTAGAAAGGTCTTGCGAAACTCCCGATGATATTTTTGTAATTTTATTCATAAATATTATTTTATTTTATCTATTTTTTAGATTTTATAATTTCATCATTTAATAATAAGTTTATTAATAATTGAATTTTATAATTTATTTTAATTTGTTTTATTTAGAGCTATTATAGTCTCAGTCTCATGATACGAATCAAGAATTAAACGATAAGTGTTTTGATTTGTTTTATTTAAGATTTTAAACAGCAAATGAAAGCAAGGATTTTTGCGTGTGTACAGAGATTCTAGATGTGTTTCAGAACAAAGAACATATTTTTATATCAAAGAATTGAAGAACAAAGAATAGTCTTTCACAAAAGAAGGAAAAAAACAAAACCTGACCGCTACTCCAAGTAGGGGTTTATGAAGGTCAATTGGGTGGTAGGTGTTTTTCATTTGCTTTATTTAATGTTATTATGATTTTATAATTTGAATTGATTTAATATATTATTATTTTAGTATATTTTTAAAAAAATATTATTTCAAATATTTTTTAGTGAAATAATATTTTTACTACTTATTCAAATTATTTTTTAACGATATATCGATTTAACTCTAATTTTTTTATTTATATTTAAAATTTAAATTACATAATTAATATATATAATCCCAAAACGACATGCCAAAACATCCAAAACCGAAATGTAGCACGACAGAATTAACAATCTTGATTCCGACCCTTTCTATCCCCCAAATGAATGACACCCAATATTTATATTCATGAGTGCTGCCCAGCTCATTGGATATTTATATTCATGAGTGCTCCCCAGCTCACCGTGATTGGGGGCTGGCTATTAATTTGTTTATTAAAAATGAGCTGGGCAGCACTTCATGATTGTGGGCTGGCTATTAATGTTTTATTAAAAATGAGATGGGCAACACTTCATGATTGCCGACCCCCAATTGAATTGGACGGCACAATCTATTCCTTGTTTGAAACAAGATCCAGTTAATCTATTTCTTGTTTGAAACAAGATCCAGTTCTTGCGGCTGGTGTCTATATATATATATAACGACAATTTGGTGTGAGCGGTAATTTAGTATCTAATTTTATCCATATAATTAATTCAAGCAAACAATTTTAATTAATAATAAGCAAAGGGGTATAATCTACAGTGAAATAACATGTTAAGCACTATAATTTGTGTTGACTTGAATTACTCCTAGCGGTAATTACTCCATAAGTATTAAATGTGTTCACTTGAATTATGTCGTTTTTCATCGCCTAGATGCTTTAGAGCTTTGGACAAGTTGAAAGTAAAACTAAGAAAAGGGAACTGCTTATACTTCTTAGCATAGTTATTAGACCCGGTCTCGTCCAAGACACGGGTTTCAAGTTTTGATCAAGTCATCGGGTTTTGACCGGGTCACCAGGTTTTGACCGGGTCACCAGGTCGCCCGGATCAATTTTTTTTTTTAGTAAACGGGTTGCAACCGAGTATTTGACTGGATCTTGAGGGTCACACCGGGTTTTTTCTTCAACCAGGCCCGGTTCCAGTTCCGGGTCGGCCGGGTCCCGGGTCAACCCGCCGGGCTAGGCCGGGTTTTAAAACTATGCTTCTTAGACAATTTTTTTTCAATTTCAAATATTTAGTTTCATCCCTAACATAAAATTATTTTCTTTTTCATTTCTAGTTTTTCTTTTTTTTTAGTTTTTTTTTCAATTAAAAATTGAATAAAATGTTCATTTATTGAAAATAAAGATGAATTTTTTTCACTGAAAATGAAAAAAAATTAAGAAATGCATCACGATTGCAACTATTTTCATTAAAAAATAAAATCTATAATATATTAGTTATCTTAATATTTTTTTTATGATAACCTAATTATAGAATATTAATTTTATTTGATTTAAATTGAAAGTTATCATAAAAAAAATTATATTGTTAACTAAAAAAAATTATATTAGACTTATAATAAAAATAAAATTTATGACACTAATTAAATATGAAAATATAAAAAAACATAATCTTTTACATTGTTAAAAATTGTTTATATATAAAATAAAATAAAAATTATTGTTCATGTCTTTTATTTATTTAGAAAACAGTAAAAAATTGTAAACGAAAAACTATGAAAAACTTTTAATATATGTTTTTCCAACTAAGTATAAATTTAAAAAACTTGAAAAGAAGTTTTTTGGTACGGAAGATTCTCAATTCTCTTGCCAAAGCATCGAAGATGTCAACAAAAACTATATTCGATTCGAGGATTCATTGGAACATCACATTTCTCATGGAGGAATGCAAGAAAATTAATTTATTTTTAAAACTAAAATACCTTCATTTTTAATATGACGTGCTTATGCTTATATGCGTGATTATTTGGGGGGGGGGGGGGGGGATCACACTACCAAATTAAATATGTTAAATTTTAAGAATAAAATAATAAATTCGTTTAAATCTTTCATGAATTTCCAAGTATAAATAAACATCATTGAAAGCTTAATATCATAAATTTTCTTTTCATTTTAATACAAATATTACATCTTCATAGGTTACATTAGAAGAAACTAATTTATTGACCACGTTCTCGCTGCAGCATGGATAAAATAAAATAAATATAAAAAATAATAACTTGAAAACATCTTTTAGAATTATTATAAAACTCGGTACAATAATTTAAACTTGAAAAATTCCAACCCGATAATTTATTTGGCCCGGACTTTATATTGAATAGTGTAGGAGTTGTCCTAAAATAACTTTATTCACTAGGTAGGTTCAAAGAAAGAAAAAAAATTCAATATTAAAGGATAAAATTAAATAAAAATCCTATATTAAATGATAAAATTGAAAAAAAAATAACAAAAAAAGGCTCCAAAAACCCAAAGGAATTAAAAAAAAATCATACTAAAGGATAGAATTTAAAAAAAAATAAAAAGATAAAAAAAAGAGAAATTGTTTTTTATTAAATCATGAAAAAGATACAAAATTTGATTTATCATTTACTCAATATTAAAGGATAAAATTAAATAAAAATACCATATTAAATGATAAAATTAAAAAAAAAAAAAAGGGACAAAGAAACATAAAGGAGGTAAAAACCTATATTAAATAACAGAATTGAAATAAATTAAAACAAAAGAGCAAGACAAAAAGGGGCAAAAAAGCTTTTACTGTATAATAAAAAATACGGAATATCATTTATCATCAACTCAATACTAAATAAAACATCATATTAAAAGATAAAATTACAAAACAAAAAGAAAAGATAAGATAAGATAAGATAAGATAAAGGGGGGGGACCCAAAGGAAATTTTAAAAAAAATCATATTAATTAATGAAATTGAAAAAAAATTTAAAAGATTAAAAAAAAACAGAGAAGGCCAAAAAAACCCAAATAGCCACTAAAAGAAGTCATAGACCTATTATAAAAACTCATGTGATGGGCTTAAGAGAGGCCCATAGGTCTGCGTCTTTATTTCTTTTTTTGAAAGAAAAAAATACATACATGGCAGGTCGTCTATTTTCTATGGAATGTTTCTTTGAGACATCATATGTTAAAATATTGAATGACCATAATTGATTCAACTCATTAATCAGAGGTAAAAAACAAACATTTAAATTCATACCCAAACTATTAGGACCAGGTATGATTGTAAATACAAACATGAACTCCAGTCTCATGCACATCTACGGTTTTAAGTTGTAAACAATGAATATCACCGGCCAACAAGAATAAGAAGCAACAAATGACTCAAATGGTTGGAATCCATCTATACATAACCCACGATATACATTTCGTGGTACTATTGAAAATTGAAGATGCACCCTATTAAAATGCTTCCAAGCTTCACCATCAGAAAGTTGCACTATGATTCGATCTATTGCATCATGTAAATGATAACATGCCATGTGCTCAGTAGTCTTTGGAGATATGAACAATCTTTGCATCCTAGGAGTGGTTGGAAAGTATCTTAGTTTTCTATGTGCAACAAGACTCCTTCCCTTATCAGTCTTGGGTTTATACCGGCATGCCCACAATTTTTGCACTAGGTAAAATTTGCATTTTCATGGCAGTACAATATATAGAAGTTTGGACACATGTTAATTTTCTAGTATCCCAAACCATAAGGTTTCATCATGTATTTAGTATTATAAAAGTTATCTTTCATCCTATTCCCTTTATGTAAAATGTTTCTTACTTTTCGATAATTATGTCATAATCATCCTCACTAAGCATATGATCTGACTTGATGGTAAAAACTTATGTAATGACCGATAATTTATTATGATTTGTGCACCCATCCCGTAATGATTTGTCTGAATCTCTTAAAAGTTCAAAAAACTTAGTTGCGTTTGTATTTGGTTCATCATCTATAATTGACCAGTAACCTACATAACTTTGATTCATTCTCATTGCATTTATCGTCATACTCTTATAAGGATTACTATTATCATTTACAACTTCATGCACGTTGCTAGAAGTAGCAGTTGAGCCAGCTATCTTTTCTACCATGATCTTGTAAGAAATATAAGGTTCTCCATGTATAAACCAACACAAAAAAAATTTTCATGAGCTCTTTTTATAGATGAATCTGGATTGAGAAACCTTTTATTTCTACATCTCTTACATGGACATTTAATACCGCCTCCAATAATATTCTTTAGATTAGATAGTGCATAATCAATAACGCCCTTAATCCTATTACAATAATCCATCATGTGCAACTCTTTAGGTGAAACTCGATATATCAAAGAACGATTATCAATGACTTATATTAAACATATATAAAATATTGATGACAACATGTATTAATTAATAATGAGAACTAAATAAATTATCAGTATCCAACTAATTAGCTATCAGTGGTTCAATTCAAACTTATTCAATCTATTTTATAGTACCCTTTAATCATTATCAATTTTCACAAAAAATTCAAATTTCTCCAAATTTAGTGAAATTATCAACTTAACTATAAAATTGATAAAATATGAAACGTATTCATTAAATATCATATTTTATGACTTTATACTAGTATCATGATCCGTGTCATGAGTTTAGTAAGTTAATTCGAGTTATTTTTTTTTTTTATCTTTTTATCAATTTTATTTTCTTATATTAAGTTAATTCAAAATCATCAAGATTATTTTTAAATATGTTAAGTCAACTATACCATATTATATTATTAAAATAATTGTGTATTAAATATATTAAAATACAATAAAATATTCTAGAAATCTCTTATTATTAAAATACACATAAAAAAATTATATTTACAGTATTTAGAAAGATAAATGATCTGTTTGGCTCTTCTAAAGAGCATTTCCTTGGAGATGCTCTGATAATGGCAACCATCTTTGACCTTTCTCTTCCTCCCTGAGGCGAGTTCCAAGAAGAATAGTAAGACATTGTGCATCTCTCCACCCTATATATACTGGGATGCAGGTGCTTACCGGCATCAAAACAACAATGGTAGAGACCAAGAATCAGAAGCATTTTGTTCTAGTACATGGAGCTTGCCATGGGGCTTGGTGCTGGCAAAAGTTCAAAACGTTGCTTGAGTCAGCAAGTAACAGGGTCACGTTGCTTGACCTTGCTGCTTCAGGCGCCAACATGAAGGCAATGCAAGAGGTAGAAACACTTGATGAATATACGGAGCCTTTGTTAGAGTTTCTGGCCTCATTACAACCGAAGGAGAAGGTTATTCTAGTAGGGCACAGCCTAGGAGGTTTGAGTTTGGCTCTTGCTATGGAAAAGTTCCCAGAGAAGATTGCTGTTGCTGTTTTCTTATCAGCTTTCATGCCAGATACCACACACAAGCCATCATTTGTCTTGGATCAGGTACTGCTAGAAATATTGGCAAAAAAATATATATATATTAATAATTCTTTGAAGTGCTATTTGAAAATATCAATTGCTTCTCAAGTTGAATTCTTCTCTATTTTTTTCCCCCTGAATCTATAAAGTTTAACGAGAGGACCCCGGCGGATTACTGGTTGGACACTCAATTATTACCATACAGCAGCTCTCAATGTCATCTCACAACAATAGTTTTTGGACCCAAATTCTTATCCTCCAAGCTCTATCAGCTAAGCCCACCTGAGGTACCTTTCTTATCAACATCTTCAAATTCACAGTTCATTAGTTGTGGACTTTATAACATGACAGTTAAAGTAGTCTTCTCTCTTCTTTACTCCTTTTGATCATGTCAAACCTGGTAGAGCAAGCGCGCTGCAGGTTTTACATGATTACTAAGCATGCCTTACTTTTGGATTTTTCAAGGATCTTGAGCAAGCAAAAACTTTGGTAAGGCCAGGATCAATGTTTCTGGATGATTTGTCAAAAGCAAACAGTTTCTCCACGACGGGCTATGGGTCAGTCAAACGAGTATATGTTACCTTTGACAAAGATTTAGCGATACCAGTAGAGTTTCAACGCTGGATGATTGAAAACAGTGCTGTTGAAGAAGTTATGGAAATTGAAGGTGCAGACCATATGGTTATGTTTAGCAAGCCACAAGAACTCTTCCATTGTCTCTCAGAGATAGCAAATAAACATGCTTAAGCTTTCCTTATCAGCACCCTTAGTTATAGTGGTTTGCAGACATATGTATCCATTGAGACAAAAAAGAAAAAAAGAACAGAAGAAGGAAATTAGGTTATTTCCAACAATAATGAGTTAATTGCTCACTTGGTCAATAGAATAAAGAGACAAGATATGCTACTGTGTGTGTATTTTTAATGTAAAATGTTTTATTTGTTATTTTTGAATTGTTAAAGGGTTGGTGTCTTTCCATTAATCTATTGCATAGTTAAATAACTTTATTATTCTTAAAAACAAATAATTAGTTAACTATAGTTTAGGGTTTTTTTGGCATTTTATATTTTTTTTATTTTAGTATAATTATGATATTATCCTTATATTCAAATTTTTTAAAGCTTGACATTAGAGGCTAAATCATAATTGAAATTTTTTTTTAATAATGCTTGGGTCTGAAGGGTAGGAAGGTGTTTTTGAAAAAAATAAAAAAACCTAAAAAGTTGCTAATGTGTGCATTGCATTGCATGTATCAGCGCGTCACTGGCTTCATTGTCTTCATAAGGCCTGTGCTGCTTTGCATACGATGATCAAAAAATTAATTCTGCCATATCATTTGATTCATCATCAACTTGTCGAACCTCTGATATGTCGTCAACATCCTTTTTTCTTTTTCTTTTTCCTCCTAGAAAGCCATGCCTAACCCTCCACTTTCTCATATTAGCCCTTCAAGTTCCTTTTTTTTTTATTTTGTCCTTGATTTTTTTATATTTATTAGTTTTGTTTTAATTCATTTATCTAATTTTCTTTTGTTTTTAATTGTATCCTCATTTAATTTCTTTATATATCAAATTATATCCACATTCTTTTGATTTTGTCCTTTTTATTTGAGATAGTTTTTTATTTTTCAATTTTACCCCTTTATTTTTTTTCTTCTTTCATATTTGATGCTCAATCTTTTCTTTTTTGCTTTGGTGAGGGTTTTAATTTGAGAATATTTTTTTTTTATTATTTATCATTAAACTGGTTGACAATTGAAATTTTTAATTGAACTTTTGTTTTCAATTTAAATGTTCATGATACAGCGACAATGAGTTTCTTTTTTTATAAAATATAAATATTCTTTATTTTATATTGGAAAACAATTTATCTAGCCTGCATCGCTTCACCAATCTTGTTCTATAGCTAAATCAAAATGATAATTGCTCCTATTGGTTCCTTTTCATCATTCTATAGCTAGTGTTCCCAGTTGAATCTTATTATCAAGACAAGGGCAAGGCCTCGAAGGGCATTCAATGAATCCTAGTAGTTGCCAACTACAGCTAGAGTAAATATATATAAGTGCAGCTTGTTAGTTAAAATGCCGGTAACAGACTTCTTAGATTTCTTTATCAGGTAAAATCAACATTGCTAAGCCAGGAGACTGGTTTTAGTTGGCATCACAGGTGTAAGCGGTTCCAATCAACTGGACCTGTTAATTTAACTTGCATTTGTGCACTGCATGAATGAGGGCTGATAATGAAGGTTCACTGCCAATGCTCCTGGGTCTTGTGGTTGGTGTTATATTACCCACCACTCGACCAAGGTTCAAGCATTGGTACCAACAACAAGAATAAAGGTAGTTCACATTATCGGCTAATAAGACCTCTAAATCACTTTAGCACACTTGATGTTATTTTCGTTCCTTAATTCTCTCCATTACATAAGAAAATGCACCTCTGCCACTCAATGAATTAGTTCCTTAATTCCATACGCAGTAAAGATCATTATTCTATAATGATGAAATTTTTGGTAAATATATAGAAATTTGAATTTATATAGATAATTAATAATGAATTAGTTCTACTATTAAAATAGTTTGAATAAGTTTGAGTTAAACCAATGTTCTGTTATTTATTTAGTTTACATAATTAATTAATATATGTTATCATCATTATTCTTTACAGGTTTTACATAAATAATGGATTATCGTTTATGGATATATCGAGATTCACCTGAAGGGTTGCGTAAGATGGATTATTGTAATAGAGTTATAGGTTTTATTAATTACACATTATCTAATCCGAGAAATATTAGTGAAGGCGGTATTACATGTCCACGTAAGAGGTGTAAAAATAAAAAGCTTATTGATCTAGATGTTGTAACGATGTATCTTCTACAAAAAAGAGTTCATAGAGAGATATTTGTGTTGGTTTGCACATGGAGAACCATATGTTCCTCATGAGACCATAGTAGAAAGGATGGTTGAGTCAACTTCTAGTTCTAGCAACGTGTATGAGGTTGTAGATGACAATACTAATCCTTATAGGAATATGGTTATAGATGTGATGAGAATGAATCAGGGTTATATCGGTCAATGTCCAATCATAGATAAAGAAATTAATGTAGACATGACCAGGTTTTTTGATATTTTGAAAGACTTCAACGAACCATTATAGGATGGGTGCACAAATCTTAGTAAATTATCGTATGTTGCACAAGTGTTCACCGTTAAGTCAGATCATGGGTTGAGTGAGGTCGGTTATGACAGAACTTTCAAATGGGCGAGAAACATTTTACTTTAAGGGAATAGGCTAAAAGAGAACTTGTGCGCTATTAAATCCATGATGAAAACACATCAGCCTAGATACCAAAAAATTAACATGTCTCCAAACTTCTGTATGTTGTACTACCTTGAAAATATAAAGTTGATCGAGTGTAAAACATGTGGGCATGCTCATTATAAACCCAAAACTAGTAGGGGAATGACTTTATCGCACATAGAAAAAAAACTTAGATACTTCTCAATCACACTTAGACTGCAAAGATTATTCATGTCACTAAAGACTGCTAAGCACATATCATGGCATTATTTACATGATGTGGTGGATAGAGTGATGGTGTACTCTTTTGATGGTGCATACTCATTTTTCAGTGGAATCAAGGAGAGTGTGTTTTGGGTTATGTATAGACAGATTCAATCCATTCGAGTTATTTACTACTTCTTATTCTTGTTAATCGGTGATACTCATAGTTCCTAATTTGCTATTTGGGATGTATATGATGTTGGAGTTTATTTTTTTTATCTTTGTTCATACCTGGTCCTAATAGTCCGTTGATTGATATAGATGTTTGTTTCCGTTCGTTGATTGATGAGTTGAAGCAATTGTGGTCATCTGGGGCTTAGATATATGATGTATCGAGGAAATAGAATTTTCAGATAAAGACAGTTTTGATGTGAACTATCAAGAACTTTCCTGCGTATGGAATGGTTTCTCGTTGGAGCACGCATGGAAAAATAGCATGTCCATACTGTATGGAAAATAACAAGGCTTTTATGTTAACAAATGACGGTAAAACGTCTTTTTTTTACTGCCACTGGTGGTTCTTGCCAACAGATCACAAGTACAAAAAGTTCTTTGTTGGCAAAGTTGAAAGGGACACACTGCTGCTACCGTAGGGTGAAAAATTGTTTGAAGTAGTGTCAGAGTATGATGACATTGTGTTTGGTTTTCAATTCGATAAGTAGAAGTTTTCTAGTTTTGGTTTGACTCACAATTGGGTAAAGCAAAGTATTTTCTAAGAGTTTCTTTATTGAAAAGCTAATCTCTTTCTCCATAACCTTATTTTCATGCATATTTAAAAAAATATGTTTGAAAACATTTTCAACAGGGTTATGGACATGAAAGGGAAGACAACAACAAGGCTAAAATGGATATATCTTTGTTTTGTCATCGTAAAAATATAGAGTTAGTTTATGATGGGTCATGAGTCGCAAAGCCCAAAACTAGTTTTGCCTTAGACAAGAATGCACAATTAATTGTCTACCAATGCCTTAAAAGTTGCATTTTCTTGATGGACATGCTTCGAACATATCAAGGTTGGTGAATTTGAAGGATTGTAGATTATATGGAATGAAGATTCATGACTGTCACGTGTTTATGCAAACACTCATTTCACTAGCTTACCAGGATTTATTACCAAAGGGGGTATGAGATGCATGCACTCATGGAGCTCATTCACTTCTTTAAAGATATATGCTTCAACAAGTTGCAGACACAACATATGGAGAGGCTTGAAATGAATATCATCTAGACAATCTGTAAATTTAAGATGATATTTCATCCACTGTTCTTCAACTCCATGAAGCATCTACCTATACATCTATTATTTAAAGAAAATGTTGGAGGCCTAGTCTAATATAAATGATAGCAATAAAATCAACATAGAAGATTTTGATGAAGATGAAAAAATTAAAGAAGAAGAAGAAGAAGAAGACAATTCTGATTAATTTGTACAACACGAATGTGTAATGCCATAAATTATAATGTAATATTTCTAGACGAGATTAACTTTAATGTAATAAAAATAACATTAATTTATTATTAAATGACAAGGAAACATTAATTTTATGTGATTTTAATATTCTACATAGAACTCGTGTTATGTGTGCTATTGTGATTTTAAATATTTGTAGGATGTATAGATAAGGAATAAAGATACAATTTGGCAATCAAAATTATTGTACACCGATGTAAATACCGATGGACTGCAAAATACCAACAAATACATTGACAAATTAAGGTCATTAGTACATTGCAAAAAAATTTGAGATTTTCACCTCTCAATTGCACTGTTCATTGTGGTCAACACAAAAGGTATTGCCGACAGATTAAGTCTGTCGGTATATTCCAGAGAGCAATGGAATTGTTTCCCTCTCAATTCCACTATTTATTGTGTTCAATATAGAGGGTATCACTGACAAATTAAGTTTGTCAGTATATTCCAGAGAGCATTGGAGCTTTTCACCTCTAAATTACATTGTTCATTACATATAGTATCACCGACTGTAATAGTTGGCGGGTTTCTAAAAAAATTTATTCAATTGAAAATTTCAATTAGACTTTGTAGACGAAGACACTGACGGAAAAATTAAATATTAATTTTTTTATTTTCTTATGGTAAAGGCATCACCAATATTTGACGTGTTTTTTGAAAATTTTTAATTAAATTGAAAGTTTCAATTAGAATTTACAAACAGAGACACCAATGAAAAAATTAAAATATTAATTTTTTATTTTTCTAACAGGAAAGACACTAGTAATATGTGGCGGGTTTCTAAAAATTTTTTGATTAAATTAAAATTTTCAATTAGACTTTACAGACTCTACATACAGTATACATAAGATATGACCAATTGATTGAGTTCGTCGATATATTCTAGAGAGTAATATAATTGTTCATTTTTCGATGTCACTTTTAATTATTGTTTGGTACATACGGATTTACCAATAAAAAAAAACATTGTCGATGATATTTAGGGTTTTTTTTTAATTTGCTATAAAATTGAAAATTTTAATTAGATGTTATAGATAGAATAACATACGGAAAAATTAAAAATATTTAATTGTTTGTAGGTAAAATTATTAGTAAAAAGCTCCAAATTAAAAGACCAGAATCCTTAAAATCATAACAGACAAGATGGCTTTCTTCTTCTCTCTTCCTCTTTTTCTTCTTCTTCTCTCTTCCTCTTCCGCAAATAAACACCAATGTTTCTCTCTTTCTTTCTCTTCTCTCTCTCCTTCTCTCCTCAACTTCTTCTCTTGTCTTCTCTTTTTCTCCACACGCAGGTATGTCTTCTTCTCTCTTCTTCTACTAACTTCTTTGTTTTTTTTTTTTGTTAATTAACATACTGTTTGAATTTGTTGTATTTTTTTTCTCTTCTTGAACTTCAATCACAACAAAATCAAGGTAAGATTTTTCTTTTTTCTTCTCTTTTTTTGTGTTTATTTTGCATTATTTTTTTTTAATTTTTTTTTAATAATTGTATGAATGTTGTTGTTGGAATTTTTTTTTAATATGAGAACAATTTTAGTTGGATTTATTTTTCCAATTTTGTTGTTCAAATTCAAGTAAATGTATAGGATTGATTTTAATTATTATTAGTTAATAATATTCTATTAAACATTAATAAATTTAAAATATTCCTAGTTGATAATCATTGATTATCATATATTCATAAATATAAGTCCAATTTCATTAAAAAGTAAAAGTTATAAATTTAGATTGATTTTTATATGTTATACAATATAATATTATTATGATAATAATTGTATATATAACCTAATTATAGAAAAGAAACTTTTCTATTTATAAAGTAAAATTCTAGTTAAAAAAGTAGAGATTCAATAATTAGGTTTACTCTATAATAAATATATGTATTAATAAAAGAAAATTTCAAAAAACAATAATCTAAAAACTAGGTTGAGTACAAGTTAAGTGACCTCTTCACTCAATGACAAGGAAACAAATTGAATAAAATCAAATGGTTTATGGCAATCAAATTTAAATAGTTGTGTATTTGCAGGTTCAAGATTTTGGGTAGTCTCTCATATAGGGGAGGTGCTGCTAATTTTTTTTAAAAAATATGAATATTTTATGGTATCTTAATCTTTTAATTTGTGTTGATCCTTAGGGGAAAGTTAATAGCGCGTCGTACGGACATGATCGCTGGTAGTTCTTCTAACAACGCTTCTGATGACCATGACTCGTTAGGTGCCGACCAAGAATAGAAACCTTCGACATAGGCATCCACACTTGACGCGGGCTTGACAAGTGTGATGTCACCATGTCGAGATGGGGTCCCTTCAAAGTGGGATCCATTTATCAGGAAGTATCCACATTTCAATGTAAGTTTGTTTTCCCTTCACAATAACATGTTAATAATTTTTTAAAAATTAATTTCAATTAACGAATGTAATTTTTGGTTTACAAACATTGAGGCTGTCATAACCATATCATCGACGATGAAAATTCTATTATTTTTATGAAGTCAAGTTTTCAAACATCCTAAATTGAAACCTATGATTGATGCATGGTTTTGAAGATTTAAGGTTAGTATTAACTTAAATATTTTTTTTTATTTTAATTCTGTTATTTTATTAAAATTAATGAAAATTTTCTTTTACAAATTTTAACTGCAAAGAAAAATTTGGATGAGATAGAGCTAACAATGTTATTGTAAGAAGGGTTTGGGAGAATCACGCTGCAACTAGGTAAGATTTGAATGAAGATAAAAAATTTCCATCCTTTTATTCAATTTTATTTTTTATTTACTAACAGATAATTCATTTGTACCATATAGGTTGTGTAATTTTTTGTACGAAGCGCAAAGAAATACAGAAAATATGCAAAAGAAAAGGAGCTTCCAGGTTGGAAGGAGGTGGCAGTTTGGAAAGATTTCAAATCGTTGTATCCATGTGGGTGGAATATGTTCAACACATGATGTCCGAACATTTCGTGCGACGATCACACTCTGGTATAGAACTGGAACCAATGTGTTTACAATTCTGTTACAACGCACACTAGTGGGTTCGTTCTGTTCATTTCGCATGTGAAGCGGATGGAAATATTCTTTTTTAATTACATTCATTTTTTATTGGTTTTTTATAAATATATTTAACTAACAACACTTTTCTCCTGGCTACGGTTCTTTGATGCAAGCCAAGCTAGATGAAGCTTTTTATGGAAATACAGGTGCTGATTGATGACCACCGAAAAGAGACGCAGCAGCTCGTGGATAGCCGAGTTCAACATGTTATGAATGTTTTCAAGCATTCTTTTCACCTCTGATTTCATATAAATAACTGTATGAAACTAATAGGTATCACCTTGATTGAGGGATTTTTTTCTCTACCTACAATTACTTCAAAATATGCCATACTGGTGTTTTGTTCGATGGTTGATAGTTGTTAACACCTACACGGACACGCGGGGCGGGCAGAATCACTATAGGCAAGGAAAAAGTGAAAAAGATAGGGAGTCTCCACGGATTATTTATTTTTTAGGTGTGACTGGCCACCATATTAATTTTATTGATTTTAATAAATACCTAAGATATGAATTAGGATTTGAGAGTTCCCTTATGTTAGGGGAAGGTAAAATTTACCCCTATCCACTCGTTCCCAAGAACGCTTATCGGTAATCAATAACCAACTTTTATTTATTTTTATTATCTACATTATAAAATCTCAAGATTTTTATATTATATATTTTTTTTATAATCGACCAACTCTCAGGATCCCGGCACTTCTAGTGGGATCCTGAGAGTATCGTCGGTGTTTATTTATCTTACAAAAATTCCACTTGTTCTACCAACTATTTTTTGTTTTTTTAGGATTTCCCGATACATAGAATCCAAAGATTTTAGATGTGTTTCAGAACAAAGAACAAATTTTTATATAAAAGAATTGAAGAACAAAGAATAGTCTTTCACAAAAGAAGGTAAAAAACAAAACCTATATAGGTGAAGTGTCTCTCTCTGTATGTCTCTCACCTAGTATCTATCGTGGTTGGGGGCTGAAAATACCGCTACTCCAGGTCAATTGGGTGGTAGGTGTTTTTCATTTTCTTTATTTAATGGTAATATGATTTTATAATTTGAATTGGTTTAATACTCCAGTATTTGATTATATCATGAAAAATGAGCTGGAAAATAACTTATTAATGTTTTATTTTTTTCAAGTTCAAAGATGAAAAAATTAAAATAATAATAATTAACCTTTTATAAATTATTTCAAATAAAATAAGTAACAATTAAAAAAATAAAAACCAAATTTAATAGATAAAAAATTTCAATGAAAAAATGATAAGGAAAAAAGCAAATAACAATTATAAAAATGAGAATCGAAATTAATATAAAAATTAAATTTTAAGGAATGAAATTAAAAAATAAATATTCAAAATAAAATATATATAGCAATCAAAAGTTTGAGGACCAAATTTGATAAAATCAGTAATAATATGATTTTTCTAAAATTTTCAAAACTTACGAAAAGTGTTTTCTACCCAAAATAAAAGAAAAACACTTTCCTGAAAACCAAGCCAAATTTTTCTTTGACTGAAAAGTGTTTTCTGTTAACCAACTTTTCTAATGGCAAACAAACACAGGAAAGTTTAGAAAGTATTTCCTGTAAACCATTTTCCGAAAAACAAAGACAACCTTAATCTATTTCTTATTTGAAACAAGATCCAGTTCTTGCGGCTGGTGTGTGTGTGTATATAACGACAATTTGATGTTATGGTAATTCAGTATCTAATTTTATCCATAGAATTAATTCAAGCCAAAAAATTTAATTAATAATAAGCCAAAAATCATTTACATTGTTAAAAATTGTTTATAGATAAAATAAAATAAAAATTATTCTTCATGCCTTTTAATTTTTTAGAAACACTAAAAAAATTGTAAACGAAAAACTATGAAAAACTTTTAAAATATGTTTTTCCAACTAAGTATAAATTTGAAAAACTTAAAAACAAGTTTTTTGGTACGGAAGATTCTCAATTCTCTTGCCATGCCAAAGCATCGAAGATGTCAACAAAAACTATATTTGATTCGAGGATTCATTTGAACATCACATTTCTCTAAGAATTTAAAAAATTTCTATTAAATAATGAAAATAAAAAAATAACAAAAAAGGGCTCCAAAAACCCAAAGGAATTAAAAAAAATCATACTAGAGGATAGAATTAAAAAAAATGAAAAGATAAAAAAAAAAGAGCACTTTTTTTTATTAAATTATGAAAAAAATATAAATTTTAATTTATTATCAACTTAATATTAACGGATAAAATTAAATAAAAATATCATATTCAAGGATAGAATTGAAAAAAATATAAAAAATTAAACCTATATTAAATAATGGAATTAAAATAAATTAAAACAAAAAACAAAAGAGCAAGAAAAAAAGAAGCAAAAAAGCTTTTATTATATGATAAAAAAATATGGAATACCATTTATTATCAACTCAATACTAAATAAAACCTCATATTAAAGGTTGAAAGAAAAGATAAGATAAAGGGAGGGCAAAAAATCCCAAAAACAATTAAATAATCATATTAAATAATAAAATTAAAAAAATTCATAAGATAAAAAAAAAGTCAAAAAACTTAAATAATCAATAAAAAAAATTATGGACCTATTACAAAAAAAAAAAAACTCATGTGGGCTTAAGAGAGGCCCGTGGGTCTATGTCTTTATTTCTTTTTTTGAAAGAAAAAAAAATACATGCATGACAAGTCGTGTATTGTCTATGGAAATGTTTCTTTGAGACATTATGTTAGTTTGTCAAAATCACTTTCCTCCACGCGCCGCTCTATACCCGCCACGTCTGCGAGCTCTTGCTGGACTCTTTCTGGTCCTCTGGACTCTTCATTAGCTCCGCCATGGCCCATTCTATTGCCGACGCCACCGTCTCTGTCCCACCAAACATCACAGATGCACGATATTTTTCTCATGCCGAATAGTATAATTGTAGGAACTCATGAGCCTAGAGATACATAGATTTATAGAGAGCTTTCTTTTCCCATTATTTTTGTTTATTAGCATGGATTTTTAAAAATATTGGTAAAATAATATATTTAAAAAATAACATCAAACAATCGAATACCACGTGGCGTGGTCCTTTTGATTTTCAACCACTCTTTTGACCATTTTCGACCTCCCTAATCTACCAACCCTCCGTGTTGGGGTGGGAGTTCTAGCCGACATCGAAACAAAAGTGGGGCTACTTGAATTTAGAGTATCGAGAAATAGAAATCCTAAATGAAAATTTAAAAATAAAATAAAAAATATTATTTTAATTTTTTTAATGTTTATCTTATATGCACTTTAAAAAGAGTTTTAAATAAAATACTATTTTATTATTTCTCTTATGAAAATATCATTCCTATATATACAGTAAAATGCTAAAATACTGTTTATTAGGATTTTTTTAGTAGTTTTTTAATTTTTTTAAATCTATATTTTTGTAGTTTATATTTTATAATATTATACTAGTATTATGATTTGTGTTATGAGTTTAGTAAATTTATCCAGATTTTTTTATTAATTTTAATTTTTAATATTGAGTTGGATTATGTTTAAGACGTGAAGTGAATTTTATATATTAAATATATTTTAATACAATAGAATATTTTAGAAAATTTTTATTATTAAAATATACATAAAAAATTTATATTTATAGTATTTAAAAAGATAAATTTTGATCTGTTTGGCTCTTCTAAATATCTCCTTGGAGATTCTCTGGCCACCAACTGTGACCTTTCTCTTCCTCCCTGAGGCGGGGTCCAAGATGAATAAGTAATACATAGTGCATCTCTCCACCCTATATACTGGGATGCAGGTGCTTACCGGCATCAAAACAACAATGGTAGAGACCAAGAATCAGAAGCATTTTGTTCTAGTACATGGAGCTTGCCATGGGGCTTGGTGCTGGCAAAAGTTCAAAACGTTGCTTGAGTCAGCAAGTAACAGGGTCACGTTGCTTGACCTTGCTGCTTCAGGCGCCAACATGAAGGCAATCCAAGAGGTAGAAACACTTGATGAATATACGGAGCCTTTGTTAGAGTTTCTGGCCTCATTACAACCGAAGGAGAAGGTTATTCTAGTAGGGCACAGCCTAGGAGGTTTGAGTTTGGCTCTTGCTATGGAAAAGTTCCCAGAGAAGATTGCTGTTGCTGTTTTCTTATCAGCTTTCATGCCAGATACCACACACAAGCCATCATTTGTCTTGGATCAGGTACTGCTAGAAATATTGGCAAAAAAAAAAATATTAATAATTCTTTGAAGTGCTATTTGAAAATATCAATTGCTTCTCAAGTTGAATTCTTCTCTAATTGATTTCCCCTGAATCTATAAAGTATAACGAGAGGACCCCGGCGGAATCCTGGTTGGACACTCAATTTTTACCATACAGCAGCTCTCAAAGTCATCTCACAACAATGTCTTTTGGACCCAAATTCTTATCCTCCAAGCTCTATCAGCTAAGCCCACCTGAGGTACCTTTCCTGTCAATATCTTCAAATTCACAGTTACATTAGTTGTGGACTTTCTAACATGACAGTTAAAGTAGTCTTCTCTCTTCTTTACTCCTTTTGATCAACTCAAACCTGGTAGAGCAATTGCGCTGCAGGTTTTACATGATTGCTAAACTTGCCTTGCTTTTGTATTTTTCAAGGATCTTGAGCAAGCAAAGACTATGGTAAGGCCAGGATCACTGTTTCTGTATGATTTGTCAAAGGCAAACAGTTTCTCCACGACGGGCTATGGGTCAGTCAAACGAGTGTATGTTATCTGCGATGAAGATTTAGCGATACCAGAAGAGTTTCAACGCTGGATGATTGAAAACAGTGCTGTTGAAGAAGTTATGGAAATTGAAGGTGCAGACCATATGGTTATGTTTAGCAAGCCACAACAACTCTTCCATTGTCTCTCAGTGATAGCAAATAAACATGCCTAAGCTGTCCTTATCAGCACCCTTAGTTATAGTGGTTTGCAGACATATGTATCCATCTGAGACAAAAAAAAAAAAAAAAAAAAAAAAAAATTAGGTTATTTCCAACAATAATGAGTGGCATTAATTGCTCACGTGGTCAATAGAATAAAGAGACAAGATATGCTACTGTGTGTGTATTTTTAATGTAAAATGTTTTATTTATTATTTTTGAATTGTTAAAGGGTTGCTGCCTTTCCATTAATCTATTGCATATTTAATAACTTTATTATTCTTAAAAACAAATAATTAGTTAACTATAGTTTAGGGCTTTTTTTGGCATTTTATATTTTTTATTAAAGTGTAATTATGATATTACCCTTAGATTTAAATTTTTAAAGCTTGACATGAGAGGCTAATTCGTAATTGAAAAGTATTTTTTTTTATTAATAATACTTGGGTCCGGAGGCTAGGAAGGTGTTTTTGAAAAAAATAAAAAATCTAAAAAACTGCTACCGCGTGCATTACATGCATCAGCGCATTACCTGCTTCGTTGTCTTCATAAGACGTGTCAAAAAATTAATTTTGCCATATCATTCTATTCATCTCAACCTCTTTTTTTTTATATATATATATATGGCGCGTATACTTGTCAAACCTATAATATGTCGCCAACATCCTTTTTTTTCTCCCTCTTTTGTCCTGAAAAGCCATGCCTGACCCTTTACTTTCTCATATTAGCCCTTCAAGTTTCTTTTCTTTTGATTTTGTCCTTGATTTTTTTTATATTTATTAGTTTTGTTATAATTCATTTATCAAATTTTCTTTTGTTTTTAATTTTATCCTCCTTTAATTTCTTTATATATCAAATTATATTCTCATTTTTTTGATTTCGTCCTTTTTATTTGAGATAGTTTTTTATTTTTCAATTTTACCCCTTTATTTTTTTCTTCTTTCATATTTGATGCTCAATCTTTCTTTCTTTCTTTCTTTTTTTGCTTTGGTGAGTGTTTTAATTTGAGATTTTTTTTAATTTTATCATTTATTATTAAACTAATTGACAATTGAAATTTTTAATTTAACTTTTGTTTTCAATTTAAATGTTCATAATAGAGATAAGTTTTTTTTAATGTAAAAAAAAATATAAAAATTCTTTATTTTATGTTAGAAAAAAATTTATCTAGCCTTCAGCGCTTCACCAATCTTGTGCTTTAGCTAAACCAAAATGATAATTGCTCTTATTGGTTCCTTTTCATCATTCTTAGATAGTGTTCCCAGTTGAATCAAGTGTTGGAAGTACCAAAATGTTCAAAATGAACAGTGAAGTTCAATGATGCCTGTGGGTCTCGTACAAGAAGAAAATCTGAGTAATTGAATTGTTGACACTACAAAAAAGAAAAGAGCTAGGCGAAAACTTAAAATTAATAATATCAAGTGATAAATTCAAAGACTCTAGGCCTGCAGGGAGCACACGTTTCTTGTCATTGAATTTTCAATTTAACTATTAATATGGCTATTCCCTCGTATTCAAGGTTATAGATAATTCCTGCGTGAATCCCACATAAAATATACCATTTTCTCAGAGGTTTTAAGCAACTTGAGAATGAAGTTCACATGGCATCCAAATTGGACAGGTTGCTTGGAGTCAAATTGCCGAATCATGCAAGCATTGCAAAATTGCAACCCTAACAAAAACAAATCGCATACTGGCAACATAATACGCATAATATTATTGCACTAGAATCAACAGAGTACATATATTGCAGTTTAAGTCGAGTAAAGAGAGAAATGGTAAAGGGGCTAAGGAGAGATAAAAAAAGGCAAATATTACGAAAGATGATGCATCTAAACAAGCACCAAGGGAGAATCAAACCCTGGTTGCCCCATAAGTCTGCACAAGGTCTCCGCCCACCTGATATGTACACAATTCAAGATATCACGAACATAATAGAATCTTTTTAACCTCCAAGTAGTCGACGAAGCAGTTCAGGTGGCCAACTATTATAATCAACTGAGCATGGTTGGATGCCCGGTCTGTAGCATCCTCTTGAACACATCCATCCCAAAAGGAGAATCCGATGAACTGAGTAATGGCAGTATAATGTTAACTCAGCAGTCTAATCATGAGCCTCAGAGAAATTTCCTAACAAAGAGAAATGATGACACAACAATATCTTATTATCAAGACAAGGGCAAGGCCTCAAAGGGCATTCAATGAATCCTAGTAGTTGCCAACTACAGCTAGAGTAAATATAAGTGCAGCTTGTTAGTTAAAATGCCAGTAACAGACTTCTTTGATTTCTTTATCAGGTAAAATCAACATTGCTAAGCCAGGAGACTGGTTTTAGTTGGCATCACAGGTGTAAGCAGCTCCAATCAACTGGACCTGTTAATTTAACTTGCATTTGTGCACTACATGAATGAGGGCTGATAATGAAGGTTCACTGCCAATGCTCCTGGGTCTTGTGGTTGGTGTTATATTACCCACCACTCGACCAAGGTTCAAGCATTGGTACCAACAACAAGAATAAAGGTAGCTCACATTATCGGCTAATAAGACCTGTAAATCACTTTAGCACACTTGATGTTATTTTTGTTCATTAATTCTCTCCATTACATAAGAAAATGCACCTCTGCCACTCAATTTGCCAAAATTGAAAATTTCTCTCAGCTAATTGAGTAGTCTTTTTCACTACTTGAGTCATCATCAACTTTCCTTTCATTCCCATTAACATCATCACTCACTCCCACCCTCCTTATCAAGTAGTATCATTTTTTATTTCGCAAATAATACTTAATTGGCTGAAATAAAAAATACAAGGGTTTAATTGATTGAAATGATAATAAAGAGGCTTTTATGATTAATTAACAAAAAAACAGGGTGCAAATAATGAGTTTTACCAATTTTAAGAGGTATATTCTAGAGCAGTTGCTTGCTCCCACTGCGAACAAACCCTTTTCTTCCGTGGAAGCAACTATTGATCTAAGTAATAAAACAATCCAGCTAGCCTAAAAAACAATAGCATATAAAAGCCACAAGGAATGGGCATGTAAGCATGAAGCTACATGGAAGTCATTTCAGTGACATCAGCAATTATCTGCAGATTATAATGAATTTAGATGAATGCCTTTTTCATGAAGTGTGATTGTTCACTCTTACAGCTTCCACATTCAGTTTTCTCATTTCATCTAAGAAATGTGAATGCTAAAATGTTTCCTTTCATATGATTATCGCTTTGTCAGTTCTGTTTGAAGAAAGGAAAGATCTCATGAAACAATTAAGTGATAAAACTACTTCATAAAAAGAACTTTCATGAACCAGAATGCAGCTATACAGATATAATGTTAACAAATGCTGAAAAAAATCATCCACAACAAAGATGCTACAGAAAAATGAGAGATTAAAAGGAAAAAAAAATCAAAGAACGAAAAGGTAAACTGTTCTAGAAAGAGAGGCATACAACATGCTGCAGCTTAGAAACACACATGATAAGTAACTTTTTTATGAATATATTGTTTTGTATCACGTGTACGGGGAGAATTAGGACTGACCTTGGGATGGTAATTTCACAGGGAAAACAGATAATGTCTTCATTTATGGGGGGAACATGATCTTTTTTCTCATTCACAAATTTTATTATTTGGAATAAAACCTCATGAAGAGATGCTTCAAGTGCTTCCCTACGAACACCCCTGTCCTCAGATACAGTTTCTACAATGATGAAACACAGTAAAGTTAGGGGGGGAAGACTTCAGCAATTAGAGGGTTAAGCATTAATAATTCATCAGGTTGATACATAAGTGTGATGTTACCTCCTAGGTCAACCATTGGTTTTGAATGATGAGACTTTCCAGAGTGTGCTTTAGTATGTTGTGTTACATGCAAGTTGACATACCAGTGTTCCCAAAACAGGCGTTCAGTTTTGTTGAACCATGATGGATGTTTGTTTTTCGTTTCATAGAAAGATAAGCATATCTGCATGGTCAATCCAGAAGTCAGCAAACTATAGAAAGAGTATAAGAGATGAAAATCACTAATTTGTGAATGAAAGAGCAAGCTATAGGAATAATATTAGAAACAGAAATCATGTGTAAACTATGCACATGAAGTATGTTAAGCATCCAGAGATTAGTATGCATATGCACTAGAATTTTGGTGGCCTGACACTTGCAAGGTACCTAATGATGGCAAAGAGGATGAAATGCATGAGCCAAACACAAAATACAACTTCAAATATTAACTAACACTAGGAGACATGAGAAAAAGAAGAAGACGATGACCTGGTCCACTGAAATGAAAGGAATGTCTTAGAAAACTATAAGATAAATCCCTGTACCATTAAACAGTTTGGTTTTGGTTGGATCAACTTCAAGAATGCAGCACACTGCCTACCTGACTTTTCTTATTCGGGTGTTTCTCTACCCAACTTATGAATTGATCAATCTTCTCCTCTATCTTTTTCTCAAGTTCTACTTCACCACATTGTACCTAAGTGATAAGAAAAAAAGATGGAACAAAAAACAATCAGCACGATATAAACAACAACATCCAGTTCAAAGAGAGACATCAGAAGTTGAAGTGTTGATCTCCAGTCAACCAGCAATTCTGCAGGGAAAGAAATTCTGCACACATTCATTTTTGCTTCGTTTAAAAGCCAGAACATTTTTTTCCCATGGTGAGTCAACACTTGTATTTTAAATAGTGAAAGTGCAACATCAACAAACAGTTCATAAGTAATGTAGTCTCCCATCACTAGTTCTTACATGAAGTTTCAAGTTTTCACAAACATCATCATGAAGCTCTAGATTGTTTTCATCCAAGAGAAACTGTAGCAATAACATGAAAGAATGCAGAATCACTTACATATGTAATGTCAAAAAGTTCCAAATCAATGTCTTTAGGCCGGACCAGACCCAAAGCTCTATGAAACACAATCGTGTGTAAGATGCCTGCAATCAATTTCACCTCATCAATTTGAACACAAAACACACTATGAATATAATCATTATCACTTTACAAAGCCAGAATGAGACAAGATAACATCAATTGCCCAAAACGAATGCACTCAAAACATGATACAAAATTAATAATAATAAAATTTCATTTTATCCCATAACCGTACAAGTAATAACTCACTAATCTTCATCCACGAACATCAAATTCTCCAAGCAACATAAGAAACACTCAAAACTCTTAAAACAAAGTACACGCAAAACATGACACTAACTAATAACATATATATATAAAAAACTTTAACCACTCAGAAACCTCAAACTCGATCAAAACACAAAACCCAGTTTCTAAAATTTACTCACAGCGTAGAACTTCTCGTATCTCAAAGTGCTCAACTTCCTGAAAAACAAAAGAAAACAAATTTAATTTAATTCAAACTTCAAAATCAAGAAAAACCAGAAACAAAAACACAAAAATTTCACTGATAAAAGAGATTAGACAGTAGTTTTTGATTACCAGTTCTTTGAGTTGGCAGACTTCACAATTCATGATGATCGCTGATGATTTTGCTAAAGTGGAACCTCAAATATTGAGAAGTTTTTTTTTTTCAAGTAAAGAGATTGGGGAAGTAAATGACGGGTCGGTGAGATTAAGCTTTTTATTGAAGGAGATGATCTTCTTCTAATGATTGGATTATTTATCTTAAAAAAACTATTTTTATTAATTTAAGCTAAGAACAGGTTTAGTTTTGGGTAAAGGTAATTTGATTCAGTGTATGTTTGGTATTGTAATTATTTTTATAATTATTATTTAAAAAAAATTAAAAAGAATTATAAATTTTAATTTTTTCTCTATTAATATTCAAAATAAAATTTTAATTAATAACTATGCAAAACCTTACGTTTATTATATTAACTAATTGAATTTATAGTTGTGGCAAAACACAGTTATAATTATAGAAACAAATAGGTTTTAAATTTTGACCGTTTAAATTAAAAAACAAATTTGAGTGACAATGAAAAATCTGAGTTAATTCATGATTAGATTAACTAATGATTTTTTTAAAAAAAATTATAAAATAATATTATTTTAATTAATTTATTTTAAAATAATAGATTAACCTGGATTAATTTAAGTTAATTTTTCTATTTAATGACTCAAGTTATATCAATTTTATAATTTTGATTTGAGGATGATATTTGAAATTATTTATTTGATCTCTGATATGAATTTTATTTTTGTTTTTATTTTCTACAAAAACTAAAATTTTTAACCATCGTTTCACACACACACACACCAAAACTATAAGTCGTTCCTTGGTCTAATCCGTTTACTCATATTCGAATTTCAAATTCGAGATGTAATATAACGAGCACATCCACTTTAGTAGCAAACATTAACAGAACGAAAGAACAGTTCATTCAAACAGTACCTTTTTTCTTTTTTTTGTGCTTTTTTTTTATTTTAAATTTACTCTTTTTTTTCAATTTCATTTTCTAACATAAAATTTAAAGATTAAGCTTCATAATTTATTTGATTTGTTTTTTATAGGTTATCTTAATTTCATGAATTGAATCATGACTTCTACGATCTAATTTGGTTGACTCAGTTTTTTTTGTTTTTTTATAATTAATTTTTTTTTAATTTCATTCTTAACATTGAGTTATTTGATAATTAATCTTCATAATTTATTTTGGTTTGTTTTTTATAAGATTATTTCAATCTCATGATCCAAGTTAAGAGTTTGACAGATTAACCTCAGTTGACTTAAGTCTTTTTTTATCCTTTTAATTGGTTTTTTCTTTCAATTTTATTCTTCAACAATGGATTGATTAGGAATTGGGTTTCATAACATATTTTCATTTGCTTTCTATTAGGTTAACCTAATCTCATAACTTAGATTTGACAGGTTAACCCAGATTAACTTGAGTTATTTTTTTATCATTTTTTAATTTTTTTTTCAATTTCATCTTTTAATATTGAGTTGATTGAGAATTGAGTTTCAAAATATTTTTTGATTTGTTTTCTATGAGGTTATCACAATCTCATGATCTGAATTGTGGATTTTACATGTTAACTTAGGTTGACCCAAATTGATTAAATATATTGTCATCTTAATATTTTTAAAAAAAACATGTTGTCCTAAAGTTTTTCCAATCAAATTATATATTTTTTGTTGTTCAGGTTATCTTAAAACTTGTTAAGTTGACCAGATTATATTAGATTAATTTCTAAATATTTTTTTTAAAAAAACACGTTAACAACGTATAAATATTAACTTATTGATGAAAATTTTATTTTTGATAGTCTTTCTTTCAACTCATATTTTAACTCGAAATGTTAGTATGCTAAACAACTTATCAATCAATTATCCATAATATATAATATGTCAAATGGAAGCTTCCAACGTTTCGAAAGCTTTTTTATTTTCACCCCTGCAGTTTTCCTCTTGATGAATTCATGTCATGTGCATCTTAAGTAATAAATTATTGTCAGTGTAATTAAAATTTGTGATCATCCATTGATAGCATTCAAACTAAGGAACGATTTTTAGCCTTTTAAATCTTCAACCCTTCACTGAAGTTAGAACAAGTTTTTTTTTTCTTTTTTCTTTTTTTCTATAAATTTATAAAACTTCAAAAAATCGACATAACAACTTTTTCTATTACCTCCACTCCACAAATTAAGAGACCTCCAAACTTATTTCATGTATTCCTATGTTTTAATAATGATGAATAATGCTTCATTAGCTCTATAGCTTGGGTAAGACACTTTTGGTTTAAAATTTATAGTGCGGATTTATAATTCAAAGAAATAATCGATCGGCTCAAACAGGTTTTCAAGGGAAGATTAATCCAAAGGTGGAGTACTAGGCTATATATGACACTTAACAAAAAAAAAAAAAACCTTAATCTTGTTCATGCATGCATGTATACGTGTGGTTTCGAAAAGAATCAAAGCAAGTTCTAGAAAAACATAACAATGGAAGAAAATCACACATGCAAGGAAAATAAAGATCAATATAGATGTTTTGGTTTTAAGGTTCAAAGTCTCACAAGTTTATGTCCACCAAATCCAGTTACTTAATTTCCAAAGAGAATATTTTAACTAAACAATTTTAAAAAACTAGGTCATCATTCAATCATGTTATGATTTTTTTTTAGCTCAACTAAAAATTTGTTAAAGACATTAACATTCCAATCATTGAAAAGTACCTAAAATAAATTTCATCCAAAAATGCTAAAATTTTAAAGCACATTAATTCCCCCCACACCTAATATGAACATCATCCTCAATGTTTGCGGTTAAACATTTTAAAGAGAGAAGGGAAAATTGTCTTGATTTTTATTTTTACACAATGTTGTCTATCTTTAACATTGGATATGTCCTTTGGTGTGCTCCACATTTTTACCTAAGGGAATATAGTCTGACAAAAAAAATATGGTTGAGAAAATATCAAATAAACAATACTAAATTGAAATAGAAAGCAATAAAATGAACAAAACAAAAAAAATCTTTATTGTTCGTGGTGTAACACCACGTTTGGGTTGCCTCCCAAGAGTGCCTTGGCAAGGTTTCATCCTCTATTAAGTACATATACTTCAAATGTTTGGGAAAGACTTTAATTCTAGCTTTGGAGCCTATTCAACATAAGGTAAAACCCTTTCATAAAAATTTGATAGTTGTAAAGGAGAGTTAACCAACCTATTTGGCATTTTAAGTAGTGAATGCAAAGACATAATTAATTCTTTCAAGCTCTTATTCTTCTTCAGCATTGCATCACTACCTGTCTTGCTATGTTGTAATACGAAGTTCAACTCATCTTTTAAGAAACTATGCTCATAATCATTTTGCACAATGGCGTTAATTACAACAACATGAAAAATAAATTCAGAGTCTTCTGGATATTTCATAACATTAAAAATGTTAAATGTTACTATTTCTCCATCAAACTCAAAAGATAAAGTACCCTTACGCACATCGATCTTAGTTCTTGTTGTTTTCATAAATGATCTGCCTAACAATATATGAGTTGGATTTGAAGCAAACTCATCATCTATGTCAATAATGTAAAAATCAATGGAAAAATCAGTTTATTTACTCTAATTAGAACATCCTTAACAACGCCTTCAGGGTAAGAATTAGACCTATCCACTAATTGAATTATTACATTTGTTTCTTTTAAAGGTTCTAAATTCAAATCCTTGTAAATTGATAGTGGCATGACATTAATTAATGCTCCTAAATCAAGCATAACCTTTTCTAACTTACGATTTCCAATTGCATAGGGTATAGCAAACATACCTTGATCCTTACACTTTTGAGTCAATTTTCTTTGAATTATCGCGGAACCGTTCTCTCCAACCCTTATTTTCTCATCAATATTCAGCCTTTTTTTTTATGGTGAATTACTCTTTGAGATATTTGGCATATCATGGAATTTGTTTGATTGCATCCAACAATGGAATGTTCACCTTCACTTTCTGAAAAGTTTCAAAGATTTCGTTCTCTATCTCGTTCTTTTTCTGTTTTGTAAATCATCCAGGAAAAGGAGGATGAATTAAAATATTAGAACTTAGTAAGATAGAATTTTTACTTGCCTTGTTGGCTGGAAAATCCAATTCAGCCGATTTTGCTTTTCTCTATTAGGTGCTAGCTGTTGTTGTCTTGGTTTGCACTTCTTTGCCACTTTTAAGAGCCATGGAACATGCATTTTTCTTGAGATTAATTTTAGCATGAGAAGGTAACCTTCCTTTCTTAGCCTCTATTTTATGGACTAAAAAAGCCACATGTGATATTTGGTTTTCCAAAGTTTGTGTATTAGTGGCCAAAGATTATACAATATCCTCTAAAAACATACCTACACTTGATGAATATTGAGGATAAAAAGCTGATTTGTGATGGATATAAGGCTGAAAAGGCTGCTGCTTTAAGGGCTGACTGTACTTCAAGTTCGAGTGGTGGTTCCACCCGGGGGTGTACTGATTATAAAAAATGTCATCTCTTTTTTATTGGCTATTAAATCCACCCATGACATTAACTTGAGGCATGTCATCATCTTGTAATTGAGGACATCTATTAGTAGGATGGTCCGGGAAAGAGTAGATACTGTAAACTTTGGCTTGTCTAACCTGTCCCAAAGCAACTTGTCTAACGAGAGATGTTAGTTCTGAAAGTTTTGTCTCAATATTAGAATATATTACCTCATTAAATCTTCTAGATGAATCAACACATACTCCAAAATGCTGCCATTTTCGAGATTAATTCTCGTGCTTCTTCTGGAGTCTTTTCTACAAGTGTTCATTAACTTGCTGCGTCAATCATGCTATGGTCTATAGGTAACAATCCCTCATAAAAATATTACAGCAATAATTGATAAAAAAAAATTTGATGATGAGGGCAACTCACACACAATTGATTAACAATCCCCAATATTCGTACAATGTCTCACCATTATTTTGGCAAATTCCAATGATTTCTTTTCTGATGGTACCTGCCCTTGAAGTCAGCAAGAACTTTTCCAAAAATTTCCTTTTTAGATCATTCCATGTGGTAATAGATCCAGATGGAAGGTAATAAAGCCAATCATTCACCTTGTCTGCCAAAGAGAATAAGAAAGCCCTTAGTTTAATTTATTCCTCTGGTACTCCTTGCGGCTTCATGGTTGAGCAAACCACATGGAATTCCTTCAAGTGCTTGTAGGGGTCCTCACCTGCATAGCCACATAAAGCAGGTAGTAAATGAATCAAACCAGATTTTAACTCAAAAGTTACATTAATATTTGGAAATTCAATGCATAAAAGTTGCATGTTCACACTGGGAATTGATAACTCACTTAATGTCCTTTGTTTTGCCATGTTTTTTTTTTTTGGCACGTTTAGTTTGAGTTATTTTTTTGAATTTGCACTTAGATTTGATGAGCTTGACGGGTTATCATTTTGTCTTGTGGTCTTCCTATTTGCCTTAGTTATTCTATCAATCTCACATTCGAATACTAATGCACCTGTACGTGGAGATCTGGCATAAATCATTTCACTATTAAAGGAAAATTAGATAAAACTTCCCTAGCAACAACGCCAAAATTTGATCGATCATCGGAACCTCCAAAATATAATTCTGACTTAATTATCATAAACAAAATAAATTTATAGTATGATCGTGAAAATCAGGTTGAAGCCAAGAGAAATTTTGTTTAATCTTCCTACAATATATTGAAATAAAAAAGAATAGGTGATTTGAGTGAAAAATTAAAGAAATTATAATTCTGAAAATAATAAATTGATATGTCATTTACTCAGTTCAAGGGTCCACATATCCATTCCTATAAATTTGTTGAACATTGAAGTAAAATAAATATTCTTTCATATCAAGCAAATAAATTTGATATCCTTTAAAGCTAAGGAAAATCGATGAGATTACGAGTAAATGAATTAGACAAAGCTCTCTTATCAATTTCTTACCATTAAGAGAATTTAACATTGAAAGCAATTCTCATTCACTAGGCAGTAATCTTAGGAATAAAGTCTGTGCATTTATTCTAAGCAAATATTCAAAAGCTTGACAATTTAACTTGGTTTATTCTTCCCTAATAAATCAAGATGAGAGTTGCAATAATCAAAATAATTCTTTTGCCTTTTACTCTAGTCCCTAACAACAATTACTAATTAAAAGAAACTAGAAGGCATACATGTCATCTCAAAACAATTCAATAAGCTTAAATAACAATCAATAGCATAATTCTGAACAAAGAAAAATAAATACTTGAATATGAAAGAATTACAATAATAACGTTACTTCTCACAACTTGCTAATGTAAATTGTGTATTTTCCTCTTGAACTGATATTAGATATTAGTTCACAGTTGCTAGAAAATTAACAAAAATAGAGAAGAAAATAATGTTGCAGAGCCTCTATTTCAATTGTGTTCTACTCTATTTATTATCTCCATTGGCTGCCAAATTTTTTCAGAATTCTTAGGCTAATTAGAAGTCCTTATACTACTTAACTCCTTCCTTCTTTATCTGGTCCTTAAGGTTGGTTAAATCTCTCAGAATTTGTGTTAAAAATAGACTCTGCTAATGTCACAACTTTGTTGTAATTCCAACTCTATTGCAACTTAAACTTTGTTTCTAACTTAGTTTGTTGTAATATCCCACCATCCCAACTGTATTCTTTCATTCATGTCATGTTAAAGGCTTGATCTATACTTTTCTTGGGTCCTAATGCCTATAGTTTCTATGTCAGACTCTCAGCCGTAGTGCAATGCTCGGCATCGTTTGTTCCCTCATCAGATCAGGAGACCAATCTTATCCTTCATATCGCATCCAGATTTTTACCTTCAAAAAGTTTTTATCTGACCTTACATCCTTCATAAAAGTTGTAGTCCTTGATGTGTAGATGATTTTGGCTTTTGAATGGTATGATTTCAATGTCTAAGCCTCAAGATATGCTCGTTCGAATTTATAGTGTGAAACTAAAGAATTCTACTGCAAGAAAGATTTCAACCTGATTTTCCAGGTCCAAAAGAACTCAGATTTCAACCCATAAAACCTTCCTGGAAAGCTTGATATGTGTAATTTAACTTTGATTCAGCCCACGTTCACATTTTAAAATTATAACTCGGTGAAAAACCTGTCACAGGAAGTAAGGTTCGAAATATAAAATGCAGAAATTCTTATATTTTAGCAATTAATTCACAAAGTATCCTAGGCATGCAAAACTCATAAAAATAACTTTCAATAAGCTCAGATAAGCTCAAAATACCTTAAAAAGCACAATGTAAAAGAAATAAAAACATATGTATATTTTGCACTTATTACCGGGTATTGTACTTCATAATTTGTTTCAATTTACTTTCTAAGGAGTTATCTTAGTCTCAAGATCCAAGTGATGAGTTTTGTGGGTAAGCCATGTTGACTTGAGTCATTTTTTTTTTGTTAATTTCATCATTCAACATTAGGTTGGTTGGAAATTGAGTTTTATAATTATTTTGTTTATTTTCTTTCAACAGGGTTATTACGGGCTCATGTCCTGGGTCGTGATTTTTACGAGATAGCAAGGTTGACTTTTTTTTAATTGATTTTATTTTCAATTTCATCCTTCAACATTTGATTGATTAACATTCGAACTTTATAATTTTCTTCGATTTAATTTCTATGAAATTATCCTGATCTCTTAACCCAAGTTTGGCAAGTTAACCCGGGTTGACTCATGTTATTTTTTATTTTTTTTATTTTCCTTTTCAATTTAGTCATTCAACATTGGACTGATTGAGAATAGGTTTCATATTGTTTTTTTCTTTTTATATGGTTACCATAATCTTATGACCCAGGTTGTGGGTTAGGTCGGTTGACTCAATTTTTTTAGTTATTTTTTTTTTTAATTTCATTCTTCAATAGTGGATTGACTAGGGATTAGACCTCACAATTTGTTTTAGTAAGCGTTCTATGAGGTTATCCTAGTCTCACGACTCGGGTCAAGGGTTTGGTCGATTGACTCGAGTGGTTTTTTGTGTCTTTTTTTAATTTTATCATTCAATATTGAGTTGATTGAGAATTAAGCTTCATACCTTTTTCTTTCTTTCTTTTTATAGAGTTATCATAGGCTCATGACCTAAGTTTGATAAGTTAACCAGGGTTGACCCAGCTCATTTTTTTAATTAAATTTATTTTTAATTTCATCATTCATCATTGGTTTGATTAAGAATTGAGTTTAATATTTTATTTTATTTTACTTTCTATAGGTTTATCAGGGTCTCATGACCTAGGAAGTGAATTTGGTAGGTTAACCTGAGTTGGTTCGAGTTGATTTAATATGTTGTTATTTCAATATTTGAAAAAAATGATGTCGTCTTGATTTTTTTTAAGTTAAAATATATTTTTATTGGTTGTTTGGGTTGTCTATGGACCTGTCAAGTCAACTAAGTCACATCAGGTCAATCTCTATATGATTTTTTTTTTTTTTTGCTAAAAAACACATCAACAATACCAGATATTGTTTTAATATCCAAAAGAAATTTAATCTGACTTGCAGCGTAACACAAACAATGATCTAGTAATAAAAACTAAAAGAAACTCTCATCAATTTTCCTATGTATCACAGAAGTTTCACTAACATATCCCGACATCTTTTTACCCTTAAAAAAATTTCTTATCACATAACTTCATTATAAATAATTCTTTCCATCCAACTTCACACTCACAAACTAAACAAATAATCTCTCTCAGTAGCCATAATATAATAAAAACAAAGAAAACCAGAATGCAAAAGAAAGGGAAATGAAATACTAGATTGTAGAAACTGAACAAATATCTTCTCGAAGTTATATGATCACTCCAAAAAGAAAACCAGTGCTCAATAGAACCATGTTAAACAATTCTAAGAAATAAAGAGAAATACTAAAATAAGAGAGGAGGAGGTTAGGGTTTCATTGATACTGCATGATCATAATAATCTAAAAGAATAAGTTTAACCTAAATACAAAGAGATTATTATAAGCTAAACTATACAAAAAATAAAAATATTATTCCACTTTTAATAAATAAAATAAAATAACTTTATATTTCTTAAATAATTTCACTGAATTTGGATATGAGATGTGTTTAATGTGTGGGTAATAACATTGATATACATTTAAATAAAGATCCAAATAAATATTTTAAAAAATAAGCTGTAAAAAAATAATTCAAAAAATTACAAAAACAGATTATAATAAACTGATTAATAACAATGACACCAAGATATTTTCTATAGATTATAATTAAAAAAAATATTTTCAAAATTGCTAATTCTACATAATGATTACGATCTACCCACATGGACATGATACAAAATTGAAATATTAAATTTAATAATCTTAGACTTTCTCTTTTATTTCATGTATTAAAACTAAAATCTCTTATTGTATTTTTTAATTTTATGCGCCAAACTAGAATATCTTTTATTTATTTATTTATTTACATCTAAAAAAATAACCTTAATTAATTAGCTTTAATTGTGTTTTCCGTATGTGATAGAATAATTAAGTTTCCTATAATTCAAAGCCAGCAATATAATTTTATAATATACTATTGGATTTTAATACAACAACAAGTATTGAATTAAAATTGCTTGCACCACCATTCAATAATAACACAGGATTTAAAAAAAAAAAAACATTGATGATGATTGAAAAAAAAATGTTTCAAAAAATGCGAACTTGCTTGTACAAACACCAGGTGGCCAGTATTTTAGATAATAATTAATTTAATTTCATTCTTGGAAATAATCATACGCATTTCTTCTTGGATTTAAATATAAGTTAGTCCCTATATATATATATATATATATATATATATATATATATATATTAGTCTTCATAGTTCTAGAAACTATATATTTAACCCTAGAAGTTGTTAATCCATTCATAACATAAACTTTTTCATCCATTTCATGTAATTTTTCAATTTCCTTTTAAGAAATGGAGAAAAATGGATAATATGGAAAGAATAACAAGAAAAAACAGGCTTTTTTAGTAAAAAATATTACTAAATTAAGAATGGTCAGCACTAGTCAAATGATTATTTAATTATGTTTTATACTATAAGTATTAATTAATTTACTTCGATAAATTATGGGGAGGGAGTTATAATTAACTAAATTAAGAATGAATGGTTGTGTTTGTTTTGGGCTCATGTAATCTCTGGGTTTTAGATTACATGAGCCCAAAACACTAAGTTGAAAAATTGGCCTAATAAATCCATATGGCATATGGATTTTGTTATCGGGCGGGCTTAGCTGACAGAGCAATTAGTTTGGATCTATGTTTGTGCACAACAAAGTTTTATTATCAAGTCTACCTATCTCTCTCTCAAAAAAAAAAAAAAAGATAAATAAATTAAAATTAAAAGATAGCAATTGATAATTCTAAGATAGAGCAGCATCCCTTCTTCCTTGGCCTTTCCCCCTCATATACAAGTGATTCAATTCCTTGAAATATTATCAAGTCTTTAGGCTATTTAATCTACACTTATATTCGATTAAAAAAGAAATCATGTACGTGCTTGTATCAATATAATTAGTCATATAAATAGGAATATCTATATTTTTTAAAATTATTTATGAAATATTAAATTCAGAATGCATCTCAAAATGGAACATGCCATGATGGGCGGCCTTGGTTTGCATCATTGCAACGAAGATGAATGGAAAAGGGATGGTTCGAGTTGAATTTTAACGAATTATGCTCATTACATCATATTACTTACATCCTCTAATTATTAGATTTTCATTGATGGCCAGGGTTATGCCATACTTATAAATCACTCACCTAACTTAATTATATATTACCTATGGTAAATAATCAGGTAAAAGTTCTCTCCTAAACATTCATTTTCCAGTTAAATTGGGTAAATATTGGTCGAACCAGATCGGCTCAAGTGGATAATATTTTGATCCATATATAAACGGGTTAGTTCAAGTCTAACCAAAATTTAATTTCGTCGATAAAAATGCATCTAATTAGGAAAACATCTATTTTTTATATGAAAAAAACCTAAACTCCAGTCAAATGTCTCAGTGAAAAGCAATAATATTCACAGCTAATAACTTTCATGGTTTTTTTTTTTTTACCTCCTTGTGAAATCTTGTTTAAAAAGCATTCGGCAATTTCAAAGGATATCATGAAGGCTTGGCAAGCAATGCTCGCTAGCTAGTGGTATAATTAGAGTATCACCAACGGGGGACCAATCATCCAATACAGGAGTCCTAATCTCTTTGTCGTTGACAATAAGAGGAAACATCCAAAGTAAAACATTAATTAATTATTAACAGTCAAATTCCTTACTGTAACAAAAGGAGAGTGGAATGTCTAAATTAAAGCGAGAGAACCTCAAATTCCATTAAACGTTACATGGTTTTCAAGCAAAGAAGATGACAATTGACAAATGCCCTTTTTTAAATGATATTGATGGATGAGAGCAGAATAAAGTGGTGTTCCATGAGGGGAATAATATATATATTATAAAACAACCACTCCCATGTTAACACCAATCCCACTTCGGTCGCAGAATCTTCCTATAATAGGACAATTAATGTAATAATTCATTAAAGCAGGGATTGTTGGTCTTCAAATTTGTTTGCTCAGATGGGTCCCAATCCAGATTCTTACGATTCTTGATTTGATGCAGCTACCTACTATGACATGAATTTCTTGGACATACATGCACCGCAAACAGATCACAGACCTGTAAAACGAGGCTCTTTTTTGCTAATTTTCTAACCCAGAAATTAAGTTGCAACTTCTTCTGCTTTGAGTGATCCAGAATTAGCCCTGCATCGACTCATATGCTAATGTCTAAGTCAAGGATGTGGATATAATAGTTCAAAGTTTGTTAATATGGTGTAGGTTGTCTTTGTAAAAATATTTTTTATTAAAAATATATTAAAATGATATTTTTTTTAAGATTTTTTTTAATCTTTGTTATTAGCATATTAAAACCATAAAAAAACACATAAAAATTTCAATTTAATATCTTTTTAAATAAAAAACAGGTTGAAATGCTTGTAGTTATGTGTTCATGTCTAATGGACTCAAGGGTAGCTTTTTATGTTGGGTTGGATCATGGTTGTTATTTCAAAGTGTGTAAACTCGTCGGAACTTGACATTGTATAATAGCTATCTTGGTTGATGATGACCCTATACCCTAATTTGTTATTTGGAAAAAAGAAAGAACCTATTCTCGTTTCTTAGGCTTTCAAGAAGATCCGATCTTCATTTGGCTGCTTTTAAAATAGATTGTACCTAGCTAGGTGCATGATCCCCGAATTTGTCATGTGTGCCTTGACAAAGATACGATCATGGGCATTCTTGGGAAAGTTTAAAAATTGAAACCACATGGAAACTGAGCTAGCTTCAATCTTATAAAATACACATACAGAGAGAGAGAGAGAGAGATTTGCATTGATTATTATACTAAATGCTGAAGCATGCATTAAAATACAAACTCCTATAAGGAACCAAATCTAATCTTGGTAGCTTCAAATTTGGATTAAGTACTGACCTTGATTTGAGCATGGGAAGATCCTTGACATATATGTTGTCAGTAAGAAATTCTCTGAGCCAAGAAGTTCATCGTCAAGACTTGTTAAGCTTTTGTAAGTTCCACTTTCTCCAATAAGAAACAACCCACATGCCAACTTTGTATAGAGACATGATTTGATCTGTTCTGCAGGAAGGATCCTGTCCATCTTAGCTTTTGTCAGGTTCAACCCTACATTGAAATTCCCATTTTTGATGACCAATCCTGTTGTAATTGCTCATGGGGGGGCCTGAGGCCTTAGCTAGAGAATGTAGCATTGAGAGCCACCATCCATTTGAATAGTTTCCCTCACAATGCTTCCTGGGCATTATTAATTCTACATAAACGGGCTACATTTCTGTAATTTCACACAAGAAAATAAATCTAATAGATTTTGTAACCATTCTTACAAAAAAACTGCCACTTTTGCGACAGAAGTTTTATGAAATTGTTAAAAGTATCCTATTAAATGCTCAAAATTGCAGAAATGAATTGTAAAAACCTTCATATATCATAGCTAGCACATATATATGCCTCTCCTTTTCAATGCAAAGAAAGCTTGCAAAAATACAAAAACATCGTCACCAAAGGGCTTAAAAACAAGATCCGAGGATTCCTAGAGAATATAAACAAACAACCAAAAAACTAGTGTGTGCTTATTGGAAATTTAATTAAACGATAGGGACATATATGCTCAGTGTGTTTGAATGATTGATCGGACAATCATGGTCTACAACATGGACAGGGACTAGCAATAAGGTTATAGATAGTGCTTTGGGTCCACATTTGATAATCAAGCTGTACTAGATGTTAGGTTAACGGACCAGGTGTGCCCATTTTTTTTCCCTAGTAGATAACTAATCTATTCTGTTCCATCAGACAGCATTGTGCAAGTTCATTTGAATATTTTTGACCTCTCATGCGTTGTTAGTACGTGCATTGATAATAGTGGTGGCTACAGTACCAATGTTATGTTTTGAACATCAGTGATACATTATTAGCGTTCAATTTTGACTATTTTATTCAAATCAATGATTTTGAGTGTATTTAGTATTGTGGTAGTTATTATTATTGTGGTTTGAAAAAAATTATTTTATAAAAAATATTTTTAGTTGAGGTTGATTTAGAAAAATATATGTTTGGTTAAAACTGTGGTTAAAATTGAGGTTGAATAAAAAGTAGTATAATGTGTTTGGTTAAGAATGTTTTTCAAATTGAGGTTATAAAATAACTAAAAAATATATATATTAATATTGATAATTTTTAATTAAAATATTATACATTTACTACTACTATTACATCATGAAATAAATAATATTTTATATAAAGTATTTTTTATTATTCCATTAAATTATTTTCAATTTCATCATGTATAAATTTCATCCGACAAGAACTACAGTTTCCATGACTTGCAACAAATTCATAAATATAATGTGGTGGTTGACGCGCACCACCACATTCGATTGTTTTTTATTGTTCCATAAAATGATAAAAAAATATAAAAATAATTAATTAAAAAAACACAATTCTAAATATCACAAAAACCTATTCATAATTACCACCTAATTTCAAAACATAAATCAAAGTGTTAGGTCCACACATATAATCTAAAATTGATTTATATATATATATATAATAAAACTAATTAATTATTAATACCTTTTTATTTTAAAAATTATTTATTTATTCTCTATGTATTTTCTTGGAAATGAATTAAAAATTAAAAAATGTTTTTTATAAATAATACACAAAATAAATTAATTTTTTAAATAAATTTTATACGAGAAATATATCTCTTTTCCAAGGCTATCATATTTTTTTTTTCTAAAATAGTAATAAGACCTTGTCATTATCATACTTATTTAATATAAAAATATAATAAGAAAACAATGACATCAACTAATTTGGACTTACCACGAAAGTATAACCATCATAGGAATCTCTGCATTCAAAAGCTTCTCTCTCCACTGTTCAATGAACAGTAGAGTCATGCTCCATTATTCACTGAACATTAGAGCATGGTTCAGCGTTTTGCCACGCAAGAAGCAGCTCCTAGCTGCTTCCTTTTTCTTGCGTTTCAAACGCTGCGTTTCGTGGGACCCATGAACAGTAACCGATATTTTTTTAATTGCCAAACACATTGCATCTGCGTTTTGTTTAAAACGCAGACGCAACCTCTTAAACAAACACTGCCTTTATCATCTAATCGATGTGAGTTAATGTTAAGGATTATATTCATAAAAGATCTAGTCTAATTTTATAAAAACAAATAAAATCCGACCAAATTAAGTAAAATACAAGTAAATCAAGCATTGACTTGATTTAAAAATTTGTAATTTATAGAGTTCAAAAATGTTATTTCTTATTTCATATATATATATATATATACATATATATGTATATATATATATATATATATATAGAAGCATAACAACACATAATAAAAGCTTAACAAATATCAAAATTACTAGAACTATGATACCAAGAAACCATAGAAACATCCAAGCTAAAAACACCAAAACTGATACATAAAAGAGAAGTAGTATTAAGCACTAAAACTTTACGAACAAAATTGGAGATATGATAATATATATACATCCATAGCAACAATCAAATCCAAGTCATAAAAGTCACGTTATCTGTTCACACATTGTTTTACAAAGTTGGCAGCCATATGATTAGCCTCATACAAAACATAATAAAAAATAAAGAGCCCAACTATAAAAAGAAATGAAAAGCAAGGATGAAAAGTTAATGAAATCTCTATGGTCTAATTGATTGCTTATTCATCCAATTTACCATGAAAACAAAATTAGATTTAAAGATAAATTTTCTCACAAAGAAATCATCCCGCGAAGAAGATAATTCAAGAGCTTTAATTATAACAAGCAATTTAACCTTATTTGAATCCTTAATTCCTACAGGAGTAGAGAAATAACCTGTTACAAGGCTTTTGTGATCACGAAGAACCCCTCTAATATTAGCAGGTCTAAGTTTGCCGATAAAAAAGGCATTAACATTCCATTTTAGTATGTATGGTTTAGGTGGATTCCATAAAATGAGATGTCTAGAACATTTGATATTTGACCATCAAACTAACTCATCACGAGAAATTAATAAACCAAGTGCACAATAAGGAAAATCCAAAAAAGAGCTTTGATCTACACACACATTTTAGTTAATATTAGAAGAAAGATGGTATTATAACTAGACCGTGTATTATTGAAGAGAATTCATTTCTAACAAGACAAAGACACAATGAGATTACAAAGAAAAACATAAATCATACCTTCATTTGGAATTTCCCATAAATAACGTGCTTTTATTGATGAAATAAGTCTGACATATTTACAAGGCAACACTAAGATAAAACCTGCCAATCAATAAATCTAGCCCAAATACGCTAGTAATTATGATAATGGATAAGAAGGTGATGAACAAATTCATTAGTAGCTAAACATATAAGACAGTTAGCTTCTCTTGCTTCAAGAATAACCCTCTTGACCAAAACTCTTATGGTATTGATTTTGCCAATAATGGCCATTCATATACCATTGAAACAATTGTATAGATTAGACTATCTCGAAGATTATAACATAACATACATGGATTTGACAGAATAATCCCTATTAGAATTAGGTTTTTAAATTAGTTTATAATCAAATTTACAATCTAGTACTACATAAAGACAGTATATTGAATAGATCCTCAAATGACCCAGTCTCTTTTCTTTTTAAAGCCCTTCTCCTTATGAAATTCCATATTCATGAAAAGCCATCCCATATACCTATATTAGCTACATAAGAGATCTAGTCCTTATAAAGACTAAAGAGTCTAGGGAACTAGACTGCAAGACAAGAACCTCACAACCATACATCATGCCCGAAAGTAGTATCTCTATCATTGCCAACCAAAACACAAACTTTTTTACTGATAATATTTTATAGTTTCTTATCCTTATAACAAACCTTGATAATCCTAGACCATGTACTTCCATTGGAATTAACATTAACAAAATGCAAAGTTAAAAGTAGCTTTTTGAATATGGATATTGCATATGACATTCTTCCATAAACCTGAATAAGAGCATCCTAATCTTCAAAGTCATTTGAATAACAAGGCTTTATTCTAGTAAAGAATGGAACCAATACCAGGCCCTTATATTTTTTTTGGAAGAATAATCCATACTCATTTTGAATCTGCATTGTCTCTCCAATCTTGAGTACAATAAGGTACAATTAAGCTCCTAATTCATTCATAATTGCAGCTTGATCTTCATCCCAGCTTGTTTTTTTTTCCAAAATGTCAGTCTTCTTACCATTATTATTATTATTATTATTATCCTAAACCAAGAGGTTTCATTATGGATTTATCAGCATAGAAGTCCTATTTCATCTTATCTCTTTAGGTAAAATTTTCGTCGTCTATTCAACAATTCTGTCATAATCAGCCTCATTTAGCACATGATCTGACTTGATGGTGAACACTTATGCAACGATCGATAATTTATTGTAATTTATGCAGCCATCTCATAATAGTTCATCAAAATCTTTTAAAAGTTCAAAAAACCTAATTACGTTTGCGTTTGGTTCTTTATCTATACTTGAGCATTTACCTGCATAATCCTGATTCATTCACATTGCATCCATCAACATACTCTTATAAGGATTACTATTATTGTAATAGCCTGGCCCAACCTGTTGTATATTGTCCACTTTAGGTCTTACCGCCCTCACGGTTTTGTTTTTGGTGATGCGAGCCCACTTCTGAGCCTGACACCCCAAAACACGTACAACAGGTCAACGACCAGCAGACTCATAAAGCCCTGGCTCTGAACACTGGCTTCCGATATGGGATATCACAATCCCCTCACCTTAAGATGAGCCATCCTCGGCTCTGATACCATATATAATAGTCTGGCTCAACCTGCTGTATATTGTTTATTTTGGACCTTACCACCCTCACAGTCTTGTTCTTGGTAACGTGAGCCCACTTCTGAGCCTGACGCCCCAAAGCGCATACAACAGGTCAGCGGCCAGCACTACTCATAAAGCCCTGGCTCTGGACGCTCGCTTCCAATGTGGGATATCACAATTATCATTTACAACTCCATGCATGTTACTAGAACTAGAAGTTAAGTCAACCATCATTTCTATCATGATGTCGTAAGGAACATAGGATTCTTTGTTTACAAACTAACACAAGTATTTTTCCATAAACTCTTTTTATAGAAGGTGCTTCGTAACAACATCTGGATCAATGAACTTTTTATTTTACACATTTTACATGGACACTAAATACCGCATCTACAAATATTTTTTGGATTATATAGTGTATAATTAATAAAACCTTCAACCATGTTATAATTATTCATTCTGAGCAACCCTTTGGGTGAAACTTGATATATCCAAGAACGATCATTCATTACCCATATGAAACCTATATAGAATATTGATGACAATATTTATTAATTAATAATATGAACTAAATAATTTATTAGTACCCAACTATCACTGGTTCAGTTCAAACTAATTTAATCTATTTTAATAGTATATTTTAATCATTATCAATTGTCTTTAAAAATTCAAATTTCTTTACATTTACTGAAATTTTCAATGTAACAATAAGATTGACAAAATATGAAACATATCCATTAAATAAAACTTTATTTCTTTCATTATAACACACCTAGGCTACAAAATCAAACTCAATTTCATCAAATGACAAACAAATATAATTTTTCAAAATTTCAAACAAACTCTAACATGTGCAAATCATACATTCATATAACAAATTTCTCTAAAAAAAAAACTATAAAACAAGTAAACACACAAACAAACTGTATATACTACACAAAAGAGCCAAATAATTAATATAAAAAATGGGTTACTATAAAAATGGGTAAGTTTGCTTACTTGACGTGGCAAGTCTTCAAAAAAATTAAACCAGGACTGGGATACTGACAGAATGCGTGTTAGGGAGGTTGGATTTATGATGATAAAAGCTGGATTTATGACAAAATAGAAGGTGTTGTTTTATTCACAAAGAAAAAGAAAGAAGAAGAAGAAATATGAGAGGGGGAGAGGGGGGCGTGCTGCTTGTTATAACTTTAATATTTCCAACTGATTCCTTGACAAAAATTAATGTTGATAAATTATCATCGGTAATTTTGTCGGAAATATTGACACATCAAATTTATTGATGAAATTAACGAGAGAATACCTATTTTTTTTTATTATTGATAAACATCATCGTAATTTACCGATAACATTTTTTTATAAGGAGTGAAAGATTGGATCTTAAAAGAGGGGGTTTATATATGGTTCCAGGGAGGTGACGAGTAAGGGGGAGCTTAAACGACATGGAAACAAAAGTTTTTTTTTTTTCCTCCAATCACTCACATAACATCTAATTTCAAAAAATTAACACATCTGAAAGCCTATTTCTCATAAGCATTTTATAAAATAGGTTGTAGGCAACATCAATTAGACTAAAAAGAAGTCAACTCTCTATTTGATGTTTATGCATCAAATGATTGAACCTTCAAAAATATATTTATATTATAGTCTAAGAAATCTAATCAATGATTTTTTTTTACCTAAATTAATAATCGATAACCGAATATTTGAATAACATCATTATTCATGCAGGATTTAATAACTTTTATTCAAATTCAACATTCTAGTACTATCGGTATTGTGGTGATGCTGAGAACATTGCATTCTAGAATTTCCTCACGAAGACCAGAGAAAGCAAGAAAGCCGTACCAATTGTATTATTGAAACAAGGAGGTACCAATCCCACTTGTAAAAAAGAGGACGGAAGGTGAGAAACCCTAGAAATCACTATTGCCGCATAAGGGGAAACATTAGGCGGGGTCCATATAGAATGTGGGGGTGCATCAATTGTCATGCATGGTCGTAATGTCATATCATTCCAATGCATGACACATTGCCGTCACAAATTATGAGGATAAATATTCTCTTTTGGTTTAATTTACACGCATCTAGGATATTATCTAGTTTCTAGGATAGATTTTTGTGTGGCAATGTTTTTTTCTTTTTCTAAAAATAAAAAAGATATTCATCTAGTAATGAATATGGGCTACTTTTTATTTTGTTTCCGCAAACACATGAATAGTTAGCAATTTTATAAATATTTATATAATATAAGAGAAATAGATATATAAATAAAAGAGGAAATTGTATTCAATTTTATAAAAAATATAAAAATATCTCTCTTTTCAATATATGAAACACTACTAAAAATATTAATTCTTATATATATATATGTGTGTGTGTGTGTGTGTGTCTCAAAGCTACCAAAGCATAGAAATATCTCTCATTTCTATATCATGATTTAAGGTTTTCTTTTTTGTTGAATATGACTTCGATCTCTAACTTAATTACAGAGTTAACAAAAGATACCAAAGGATAGAGCCATAGCTAAGGACAAAAAATTGTAAGAGTATTAGAATTTAGAATTAAAACTTTTCCCTGGTTTAACCAAAAAAATACCTTGTGGGATGAATCAAACATTTTTAGAATTAAGAATATTATCAGTCTGTAAGAATCTATTTAGCATTATTATTAAATTTAATTTAGTGAGTTAATTTTGAATTCTTTCAACTTGATTTTTTTTCTTAGTCTTGATTTAAAATTAACCTGGTGAGAGTTATTCTAATATAATCTAATTAAATTAAAATAAAGGTAAAGCAAAGAAAAGAAAAGTTTGAAAAACTAAAATAAATTGGGGTACTTTACTATTTATATACAAATTGAAGCACTATAATCTTTCCCAAGTTTTTTAGAGTAGTAGGTAAACTAGTTTAAAGGTTTATGCTATGCTGTGAGTCAGATAAAAAAAATTTAAACATAACAAAAAATATCTAGAATGTAGAGAACAGTTTTTATTAAATTAATCTAACCTTGTGGCTCAACCTTGAAAGCTCCTAACTTGACTCCTTATCTAACTCGGGTTTAAAATTAAACAGTGTAGGAGTTGTCATGACGTAACTCAGTCGACTTGGTAGGTTCAAAGATATTTTGTTCGATTAGTCAAACAAGTTTAAGGATGAAATTAAAAAAATTGACATAAAAATCCACCAAACAAACTCCTTGCCTGACTTGAATTTAAAATTAAATCGTGTTGTAGTTGACTTGATATGATCCAATTAACTTAATCGGTCCAAAAGCAACCTAGCCGACCTGTAAAAAAAATTCGAGGATGAAATTGACAGAAAAAAACCTTTTAGCCTAACTTTTTTCTTTGCTCAGGTTTATTATTAAACCATGTAAGAGCTGTTCGTCGTGATCTAATAGACTTAGTGGATTAAAAAGCATCTAAGATAACTATTAGAAAAGTTTAAGGATAAAATTAAAATAATAAAAAATAAAAAATAAAAAAAGTGGGAGTTTTATCCAAAATTAAAATAAAAATAGGAGCTAAATTGAAAAAAAAAAAAAAACTTCACTGAAGCAAACATAATGAGTTCCAATTTTAGTATAGAAGTAATTGTAATTTGTAATCCACTTTAGGCCGGATGTTCCCTGAACTATATATTTCCTAGTTTACTCATCCTGGATTTGATTTCCGGAATGTTTCTTTAATTAACTGTGAGGTTGGAATTGACGTCAGTGAATCTCAAATTTAAACCTCATCAAGTACAAATAATTTTTTGAGGACTACATCCCCTGAAGAAAATTTGAGTTTCCGAAGACCAATAAAACAAATTGAATTGAGTTATTAAATATAAGAATATGATATAAATTTCATATTAATTATATAAAGCACTAGTTTGTATATCCCCTTGTTACGCTGATAGAGGTCCAAAGTTTTTTAAAAGCAAAAAAACAAAAGTTTAGATCTCTAGAAATTTTTTGATGCTGTTATTAAACCCAAAAGTATAGTTGTTTTGACTTTTCTTTTTAATTAAGATATTTTTTATATTAATGTATCTCTTTTTACTAGAAAATATAAAGATTTTGAATCCGTTTGTTAACGAGGTTTCATCTGCGTTTTATTTAAAACGCAGATGCAACCTGTTTGGTTAACAAAAAAAAACATAGTTTACTGTGTATGAGTCCTACGTAAATTTACATTCGGGACGCAGGAAAAGAAGAATTGTTCATGCTAATTAATTAGCATGACCAGTGTAGCATACACTATTCACGCCAATTAATTAGCATGAACAGTGTAGCATACATTGTTCACGCAGTGTAGCATACATTGTTCCGGTCCGACCGGTTCCGGTTCAAAACTTTAAATGCATTGAACCAGGTCCGACCCAGTAAAATAAAAAATAAAAATTATTTTTTATTTTTTAATTGTGTTTTATTCAAAAAAATAGTATTTAACATTATTTAATGATCTATTGTCAGATGTATTTCATACGTGATGGAATTGTAGATAGTTTAATGGAACAATAAAAAATATTTTATATAAAGTATTATTTATTTCATGATGTAATAACAATAGTTAAATCTATAATATTTAAATTAAAAACCATCAATATTAATATATATTTTTTAAAATTATTTTATAACCTCAATTTCAAAAGTATTATTAACCAAACATATTAAACTACTTTTTGTTCAAACTCAATTTCAACCACAGTTTTAACCAAACACCTATTTTTTCAAATCAACCTCAACTAAAAGTACTTTTTATAAAATAATTTTTTTCAAACCACAACCACAACAGCTACCGCAATACCAAACACACTCTTTGACGGTAAACATTGTTTCTATTAAAAAAAAAACTATCATTTTGTGCTTGTTAATGCAATTTAAAAGAATAATGGTATGTTCATATTTTTATGTGTAATGAAAAGCATAGAAAAACTCATATATGTGATAAAATCATTTAAAAAAGAACCATTTAAAAATTTAAGAATAAAAAAGATTTGGATTGAATTTTCATTAACAATTTATCGTTAATAATATTAACTTTATATCATATACATAATAACTGAAAAATACTTATTAAAATTCAAATAAAAAATTTATCATAGTATTTAAGAATCAATTCAAAACTAAGAAGCAAGTAAATTTGGTTGATTTTTTTAGAGTGCAAAAAAATAACAAAAAAAAATGACAGGAAAGGATTAGGCCAAGTGTGTGGCCTAAGTAGCGGGCTAGGCAGTGCGTAATACAATTGTGTGAACCAAGATATGTTGTCAAACCTTGATTTGTTTGAAAAAAAAAATTCCATATGACATGTTGTCTGATACAATTTAGAAAATAGATGCACCTACTAGTTCTCGAGCCCGTAACATCTAGCCTCCATGCGCGCGCCAATTAACTAAACTGATTGATGGATTTGTTATGAAATAATTAGAAAAATATATCAAAGTATTTCACTATTTATACAAAACAATGAAGCACAATAAAAAAAAAAAAACCCTCTTTGTTTTTAAGAGTGTTAGTATAATAGGGGTTTTATAAATGTTTTTGATAAGTAATGAAAGAAACACCCTAAAAGGATAAGGACAAAATAAATATTGAGCAAACCGACTATTACAAGCACAGAGATACACGATCCTGTGCCATATCCCAACAAATCATATATTATCACAAAGGTTTTAGAGATTTATGAATTGGACACTCAAGTACATTATATATCCCGATTGATAAATGAGAGTTCTTTTTTTTTTTTTTTTTTTTTTCAACAAATATGAAATATCTTTACATAATTAGCATGAAAATTAACCAATTTCCTTAAGTGGATATTAGCTAGTTTAATTAATGCATTTGTTAATTTGCAATGGAACCAAACAACCGAGATCAAGTCTTGCTCGCATGCATCAAAGTCTGAGGAATTAAAAGATGGAAAGTGTTGCTCTTGTACATGTAATATATAGTTTATTGGAGCCTGCCAAACAATAATAAAACTTCTTCAGCTACAATGTGAAAATTCACTTTTTAACTATGAAATATCTTGATTATAAAATCATACCTTTGCCACCATTATTTTGCGATGAAGATTTTGTAGATTCTACTTCCAACAAAACCAGGATTTTATTTTCTCTTCTGTTCTTTTCATTTATGAAACTCTAACTCCATTTTAAAAAGTTAAAAATTATTATCTTGATATATTTATAAGTAAAAATTATTATTTTAAAAAACAACTGCAATCATAATTTTAAATTTTGAATTAGATTTTCCTCTCTTTTTTTAATTTAATTTAATTTGCATGGGAATTTCAAAATTAAAAATTTGAATAAAATTAAACTCAAGTTTCATTTAATGCATGAAGACCAGATCCATGTATGGATCCTAGTCAAAAGCTGGTCAATAGCACTAGCACAGAACAAAAGGAGAGAACCCATACACGTATTTTATATTTTCAACATGTATTAACCCTAATGCTTGTAATCACTGTATAATTCTGTTAAAATTTTCAACAAAAACAGGCGGGATATGTAATTTTGTAACTTCAAAAAAGAGAAAAGAAGTTGACAGTGACTGACCATGAAAATATAAAAGAGAGAGCCCGAGGATCGAGGGAGAGAGCGGGCAGCCCCACTTTGACGGCGACCTAATGAAAATCATAAGCTCCTGTCTTTTTCTGCTGCCCGGTCCATCCCAGATAAAGTTCGGGCTGATTTATGTGTCGGAATTTGGACAGGTCTCGCGGTCCGGACGGCACGCGCGGTCAGGTACGTAATTTGTGTACTTTTACAGTTACTCTTACTGTGCAGTGTATAAATAACTAGAAATCAATGTTCTTGCAATTTAAATTTCGCCCATCTAATTATCACTTATCTAACAACCAGGTCCATCAATTATTTTATTTATATAAAACTAGCTTATAATGTCAAATCTTCATGTGATTTCATTTTAAACACCAAGACGTAGTTTTCTTTATAAAATATAGTTTCTTCATGCTGTGTTCTAGTCTAAGAAGCTGAGAGATTTGATTGTCAAGTCTGTAGTAATTGAGTGATGAAATTGCAAGAATTCGTATACTAAGTACTATTTTGAATTGTCTATCATACTCGAGAGATTGATTTGTAGTTGTCGAGGAACAATTATTTTCATGAAAATCAGAAATCATGTGAAAGTTGCCAAAGACTTGTCTATTTTTTACTGCTGCGACTGCCAAAAATAAAACATGGGTTTTTAGACTTGCTTTTTTTTATTCCCCTTTCGCATTCACCCTTCGTTTTCCTTTTTTTTCTGAATGTATGGAATCGCATGGCTGCCATTTACACAGTACACAGGATCTGATCACCCTTAGCAGTACTATGCCTTGAAAGCTACATCCATTATCAGGAGTCGACAGTGGAAGGGATTAGAGATTTGATTGCTTGAATGTGCACATATATATCCTAGTGATCTTTATTTTATGTTATTTTGATTTTTTCACCTGTAACGTACAATTTTCTTTATCTTCTCTGTTCCGTCAGACCTCTTGGGTCGGTTATTTTTCCTTTCATTATCTCCGAAAAAAAACAAATTTTAGAAAAATGGACAATATCTCCGAAACCCGGCTTAAAATGCAACTTGAACATGCTCGACGAGCGTTTATTTTACAGGAGAATTGTTATATGGAAAACCTGTAGATATTTGTTCATTTTACTAGATAGTGGTGACTTAAATATAACCCGTTGCCTCTTATCGGCACTCTATCTGCTTTATGGAACTTTACTCCTTTCTTGTAGATTGAATAAAACTATGGCAAAAAGTTATCCACTATCAATAGAAATACCTATCAGGCATTATCTAGAACATATTTTAGTTTTCATTTACTGTGGGATTGAGGTAAGAGAAATAAATTAAAGTTAATTATATTAAATTGTTTTTTATGTTATTGTCTTTGAAGATTAGCGGCTTGAAGATAATTAAGGAGAGCAAGTTAGGGTTTCCGTCATGGAGTTTTTATTTTTTTAATTGGTTTGCTAAAATTTGGGTATTTCATTGAAAAATAATACGAGACAAACGATTCTTGCAATTTAATGTTTTTGCCTTTTTGCTATTATATATATATATATATATAGATTGATTATGAAATTCAAATGATTTTTAATAAGTTCCCTAATAACATCCTGTTAGGAAATATAAATACAATTTTAAGTAATTGAATTAGATTATATACGAAATTACAATAAAATATTATGATGTTCAAGGCATGTATATTACTTAAATTTCTAACCTATTTTCATTGAAAGACACCATTAAGTACAAAATCACCATAATATATCCACTCAAGGTACCAAACATAACTAGTGTATAATCTATATATTGCTGGTCCTCAATAAATTAAATTTAAGTGCTCTGGTCAAAGAAATCACTTCAGTTGAGACCGACTTGGCCTAGCTAGTTGATTCTAGCATGGTGCCAACTTTGAGTTGGTTACAACTTATCAAACTAGCTATTTGTTATACAATAGGAACGCCATAGGTTTCCCAATGGCTTTGATTCTAAGATGCTCTTCCAATAATTAGCCTACTTTTATCCATCCACTTATGAAAAAAAACAAAAAAAAATCCACTTTGCACCCCTATGATCGATCATTGTTCTGAAATCGCTACGTTCATGTGCATCCCACAGACTTTGATTGATCACAGGGACGGTTTCTTTTCCTAAAATAGTGATAATTAGGATATTAGGAGAACGTACGTTGATTAAGCATGTGGATGCTAAGATTTTAAATAGCAGGAAATTATTGTTTTATTTTAATAATTGAAAACAAAGTGCTAGACTGTATCAAATAATTAATCTATATGAAGGTCCACAAGCAAAATATATTAGTTAATTTGTGATCAAGCTGGTGTTGACCGAGTCAATGACAATGAGACTTAATTTGTTCTTGTAGAGCTTGCAATGATAGCAAGAGGGTTGATAATCTTGACGATATCAGTAATTAAACATTGATCACTGCGTTTATCTTGAAATGCAAGTGATAAGATTAACTCTGCATGATGAACACAATCTTCATATACAGATGGTGAATTGACGATTGGTTCCACAAAAATAAGACAATAAAACATGTAGACCCCTCCTCTTCTTATCCACCAACCCCAGGTCTCGTTTTCGCATCTTCTTATTTGTTAGTCTTCTGTCTTTATTTTCCATTTACACGGTTGAAAAAAAAATTCATTCTTACCACAAGTTCATAGAAGGTATCTGATTCACGTTGTCATCATGAAATATGCTTGAACAGCAACTTTTTCTGAGTAGCAAACACATACGGGTTACATCAACCGATTTGCAATTTGTCTTATGTGTGATTGTTATTAGGTAAAACAGTGTTAGATGCAAATCAAATATTACCAAGCACAAGTTTTAGTCTTAGGTCCATACAGGTATGGTCTCCCTTGCATCTTTTAGGAAACTTCATCATGAAATTCGTCTTAAATGTGAACAAATTGAGGTTAGGTAGTCAAATCTGGTACAGATTTTAGGTCTCCGTAAGCCCTCTTATTTTCCTTCTTTTTAATTCTCTTGATCCAATACCACTTCTTCAAAGGGTGCTGTTCGTTAATTTGGTGAAGGAAAATATCAGATTAATGAATCTTTTTATTGCTTTTGAGTTCTTGGATTGGTTCTAGTTCAGGTTTAAGCGTCGTTAGGTATAAGAGGAATCATCACTTGTGTATAAATAGAATAATTTTAGACATAATAACAATAAAGAAAACAACCTTGTCATCCTCAACATTTCACTCTCATTTACATATGTAGTTCTGTTTTGCAAGATTAATTAGCATTGTAAGAATTATTCTCTTCGATCCAAGGCATGAGGAAATTTTCTCGCAAAGGGCTTAAAAAGGCATGTAAATAATTATATACGTGTGAATGATCATTAGGTTTGGATTTAAAATGACTCAATGTGTAGCACACGATGGCTATCATATCTTGATTTTTGCTAGTGTTTGTGGGGAAGGCTAAATTGAAGCCATAAGTCTCGGCAGTGTCTTTATAGTTGGGGGTGGAGCCATCAACTTTACACGTATTTTCATGTCATTAGCCCTCTCCTTGAACTCGTAATGATGGTTTTTGAACAGCATCTTCAACAAGGGAACACAAAGCTCCAACAAAGATTGTTCATTTACTACTAATTGATTACTATAATCATTATAAATAAATGTTCTCCTGCTCTTTACTCACTCCCACCTTTTGCTTATGATTTTATATAGAGTGCTAGGCAAATTATGTGCAAGCATAGCGCAGTTGGAGTTATTGGAGAAGTAGAGCCTATCATTTCTAACTTCGAAACCAGAAGGAAATTTAATTACCAAAAGGCCCTCTTGATCTTTCCATATATATATATTATGGATCCAAACTTGAATTGGTTTTTAAGATTTTATAGATGAATTAATAGATTATCCGATTTTTCACTTCAAATTTTGCATCTAAAATCAATGATGCACGAGGCATCTTTGTTGTGTCTAAGTTTGGATCTCATTCAACTGCAGGATTGAAAGATATGCTATATGTCATGAAATCTAGCCTTGTAATTGAATGGTAACGAAGAGGATTTACCCTCATAAAAGCAAAAGAATGCGTTGGAATTTGGACTCTAGCTAGGATAGTTAGGCTTTTGAAAATTAAATACGAAAAATATAGTAGTATCTAATAACTATCATGAATTTTCTCATAAAATGGGATCCGAGTTTTAACATTAGTTAAATGATATAAAAAAAAGCATCAGTATTTTTTTTATACATAAATCTGGTTGGAATTTTACACTTAGATTAAAAAGTTACTGAGGTAAGAAAACAAATTGCTTGTTTCTATCTATATATATATATATATATATATATATATATATATATTTTTTTTTGATTTGTTGACATTTGAGAATATCTTTGAGATGTACCTCCTCCTTCAATTTTTTTTTTTTTTGAGCTGGAACCTTAACATTTAGATAGCATCATTAAGATTGATCATAAAAGAAATTTAGACTTGATCAAAGAATACCAATTAAAAACAATTAGGGTAACATATTGTGAACTTATGAAATTAGAGTAATCTTATGAAGAAAGAGGAAGAGTGAGAGCAGAAGGGTAGATTGGGAAATGAAGAAAAGACAATCCACTTCCTTCTAAAAACAACCCACAGCAAAATTCCGAATCCAGGGCCACTAGTGTTTTGGTGATGTAGATTAAAGTGGCTGCTTTCACATTGTATGTCTATATTATGATGGTGTTTGGTATTGGTCACTGATTTTTTAAAAATAATTTTTTTATATATTTTTAAATAATTTTGATATATTGATGTTAAAAATAATTTTTAAAAATATAAAAATATTTTTTTAAATAAAAAATATTTTTAAAAACAATTAATATTGTGAAACACGCTCCGCATCTCTTCATATAACCTGTATCATATATTCCTTCACATACCCACAAAAGACCGGCCAACAAAGCAAATAATACTAATCAACTGAACTTACAAAGGCAAGCCATGTTTTCTACTTCTACAATATTCTCATCTTCCTCACATTCATCAATATACACATACTCTAAACTGACAATAAAAACCTAACTTTCTTTCTTTAGCTTTTCTACTAACTCAAAAAGAGTCTCACCCATCTTTGCTTTTCTTGTTTTGGATTGTTGTAGATCTACAAAGAAGAAAAGATGATTCAAGAACTCTTAGGAGGTGCTGGCTTAATTGGCGGTGAGAGGAAAATTCCCATCAATGCAACCATTTTAGAAGGCACGCCTTCTCCTTCTCCTTCTCTTTCTCCTTCACCATCTCCTTCTTCTTCAACAACATCAGCAGCAACTACTTCTGCTACTAACTCAACACCTTCTTCAGCTCAAGAGAACTTGAGATGCCCTCGATGCGATTCTTCAAACACCAAGTTCTGTTACTATAACAACTATAACCTCACTCAGCCTCGCCACTTCTGTAAGACTTGCCGCCGATATTGGACTAAAGGTGGTGCGCTTAGGAATGTTCCAATTGGAGGTGGATGTAGGAAAAACAAGAACACAAGCGTATCGGCCTCAGTTGGAAAATCTGGCACCAATAAGATGAAAACTATGGCTTCTGACATCGGAAGATCAGGTTTTGGAAATGGGTTTGAACATGAGCTTTCGTCAAGCCCTATCATGTGGGCTTCACCACAGAATTCTCATATTTTGGCTTTGCTAAGAGCCACCCAAAACCCTAACCCTAGTACACTTTCTAATTCTATTTTTGTGAAGGAGGAGGGGGGTTTGATTGGAAACCAGTTCATAAGTGAGCCAGGAGTTGGAACAGCTGCACTGAATGCTAGAACCCTAGGCTTGGACCCTATTAGTCAAGTTCCTTCTCTTGGTCTTTGCAGCCCTTTTTGGAAAAGCAATCAGCACCAACAAAATGGTTTCACTGTTGGTGAAGCTCAAAATTCAGGGATACAAGAACTGTATCAAAGGCTTAGATCATCAACAAATTACTATACTGATAACCCATCAGCAATAGTTCTAAGCAATGTTGCGACTTCATCATCAACTTCAACTTCAACCATTTTGGAGTCTGCTCCAGTTGCTGGAGGTGAGTTGGGTTACTGGAATCCAGCCTTTTCATGGTCTGATCTTCCAACAACTAATGGTGCATATCCTTAAGAACAATTTTAATTTTTTTTTTAAGTTTTAGATCTCCTTCATTTTCTAGGGTTGTCGTTTGGGGTGTGGTATAAGAATATGGTCGTAGAATCAGTATTTCTTTTCCGTTTCTTTTAATGTTCTTGATTAAGTATGTGTGTTTTGAGGTGTGTTTAAATTGTGAGGATGTACCAAGGACCAAGAAGTAGTGATGAAAATACTGATTGGCTTCCAATCCATTTTCATATAAATCATCTTTCTTTATTTCAAATGCAGGATGCAATCGCAGAAATTACTAGCTTAGCTAGGGGTGTTTAAAGGTTCTTATTAGTTATCAAATTTTTCAAAGATGATGTGAGATTTTAGGCAAACACATACTCCATCTATTCCTGTGCTATGAGAATAATCAAATGTGAGAAAGAATAAACCATCACATGATTGATTTAGTTTATCATCTTGGTGAACTCAAAAACTTTATAAGCTTTCCTTTTCATACATATTAAGGGGTGGAGGTCAGGTGCAAGGTGGTGGTGGTGGTGGTAGTCTGTTAGGTGGCATATGTAGATTCGTTTAATTGTTACGAGAAAGTAATCAACAATTAAGTATTAAAAGCAGCATTTGGAAATTAGATCGGTTTCCTCAAAAAGCAATTTGATTCTATCAGTTGGGAAGAAGGATTCCTCTTGCAGCCTTATGTTAAAGCCTTCTGTCTGTCCGCCTGCCTGCCTGCCTGCAATTCACTTCTTCTCATAAATTTGCTTAGATTTATATATTCTCTTCTTCTTGTACTGGAAATACTCACCACCACCACCTCCTCCCTCCTCCCTCTCTAACACACACGTGCATCCATACATTAATTAACATGCATACAATTAATTATCTTTGATAGCTTACTTTAGAAGTGTAAGTAATAACAAACAATGTCACAAAGGGGCAATGTTGCGGTTATTATTCTTTTGGATCAGGATTATCAGAAATAATATGGGTAGAAAGAAGAAAAAATTCTTGTTCTTTATCAATAAAAGAGGAGGAATGAGAGTTATTACCTAGTATTTTGATCATTAAAAACCTCAATTGGTTTTAGAATCTGAGTAACAGTACTGATTATGTATAGAGAAGATATTAACACCTTTAGTACACCTGACCTGAGATAAGATGCATTATTTATTTATCTGATGTAAATTAAAGTAATGTTGTATTTTTTAATCATTGATCTATTTAAGATTTAAAAAAATCATCATCAATAAGGATGTTTTTATCTTATCAAGTTATAATCTAACAATTCTAATGCAAAAACATAAAAAATAAAATGAACTATTTTTTTATTTAATATTGGGAATATATCTTATGTATAAATTTATAATTCTATATATTAAAATAAACAAAATAATTTTTTTATGTTTTTGAAATGTAGGTCAAGCTCAAACAAATAATCATAAACTAGTTATAATATCCTTTGACTGATTCTTATATTTTTTTCAAACTATAATAAAAATGCTATTGTTTTATAAGAAAATAAAATATGCATGAAAATCATGAGAGATTCTAAAGAACTTGGCATACACCATTCGAGACCTATCCATTTCATAAAACTACTTCATATCTTCCAGGTTTCATAACAGTGAAGGAAAATATGCTCAATAATTTCTCTATCAAAATCATAAAAAGGACAACCCACAAGATCAATGTCTATTGTCATAACCTATTTTTGGGTTATTCCTCACCTTTTTTCTTCCAAAATAAAAATAAAATAATAAAATAATAATAGCAAGAAGACTTGCATTTTGGCAAAAGTAAGTTGGGAGAATTTCATATGTAGAAAAAATCAAGCTGCAATTTTGGATGGAATCGAGTCTAATTGTACCTCACTTTATCCAAAACTGAAGAAAAAATGTAGATTTAAGGTTAAATTAAATCATTATTAGATGAATCTGCATACAAACTGAGTCGAAGGACATAATAAGATTTTTAATAGACCAATTTGATTTAATCATGGGCCAAATTAAAGTTTAATTATGTTTAAGAATTAACTTGGGTCCTATTAAAGATTTAATTACATGCAAGGACTTAATTATACTTTAAATGGGTCAAATTAATTTTATTAGGGGCTTAATTGGTAAAAATTAAGTTTGGAAATCCAATTTGGGTTTAATTGAGATGATTGAAATTTTACAAGACCAAATTTAATTTTTACAAAGTTAATTGGTTCAAATCAAGGGTAAAATCGTGAGAAAATCAAAGATTTGGGGTCAATTAAGGGCTAAGTTGAAGAAATTTACAACCAAGGATCACTTTGAAAAAGACACCAAACTTTAGGGACTTAATTGACTAAAATTAGGGGTGAAATTAAAGAGATTTGAAAGTTTAATGGTCAGTTAGGGGCTAAATTAAAGAAATCCAAGACCAAGGACTAATATGAAAAAGGCACTAAAATATGAGGTTGATATTGAAGTTTGGTAGGGGTAAAATTGAATAAAATTAGAAGTTTAAGGTTAATTAGGGTACAATCGAAAAAAATTAAAAGCCAGAGGATCAAATTAAACTTTAGCCAAAACCCTAAATTAAAACTTTAAAAAGTTCAAAATGATGCCATTTGGAAAAGTAGAAAAAAAAAATTAGACAACGCGTCGTCTCGTCACTATTTCTTTTCTTCACCATTTTTGCCTAAAAAAATTGCTCATGTAGCTACCTTTTAAGGGCATTTAATGCTTTATTTTTCCACCAAATTTGACAAAACTACATGCAAATGTTGTTCTGACATCTGACTATGCCCTATCACCCTCGACACTGCCCCAAAATGATTAACCTAACCAGCCTTCAAAAGATAAATTTGACAGTTTATAATGGTCACTTTTAGCCAACGGTTGGGATCTTTCGGGGCTGAATTAAGGGTCAAGATTTAGGGATGAATTTCATGCCCTGAAAGGTGCAAAGTTGGCAAAAAATCATCTCTTCCCTAGTTTTTTTTTTCTTCTCCTCCGCCAACCTCCCTTTCCCCATCCTTTTCTCCACCTCTGGCGACACCACCACCTCCAACCACCATGCACGACCTTCCCTGCATTGCCAAGAACGACTCCAGCAATCGTTTGCCTTCAGCCAAGCAAGGTTACGCCACCTCCTCCTTTTGTTTGTCCCCCTTCCCAATCTGGCCATTACATGATTTTTCATGCAATGACTAGATAATTAGCATGGTTGCTGGGTTGGGCTAGCAACCATACGGGCATGGCCTGGACCAAGCCCAGATGGCTGGGCCAGGTCCAGCCCAGCACATAAAAAAATATGCCAGGTCTATTAGGCCATTTTCGGCCTAACCCAACCCGACTAGGTCTGGTCCAGATGGTTGGGCCAATCCAGCCCATAAAAAAAGGGGAACAAGTTTGTTGGGCTGCTATTGTCTCAACCCAACCCGGCTGGGTTTGACCCAGTCCAATTTATATTTAATATAATAATAATATTATTATATTATATAATTAAAAAATATGAAAAAATTCCACAAAATTCGAAGGATTATTTCAAAATATTTGTGATTTTCTTGCATGTTTCCAATAATTTTGTATAATATTGGGTTGTATATTTATATTGTGAGATACAGATCCGATATTAAAATGCTCGATTTTCTCCGAAACGTTTCTAAAAACTATATATATGAATAAATAGTATTTGCACTAGTTTGTGAAAGATGTCCAATACTATCATAAAAGAATTGATGTTCGCATTTGTATAAGCATTGGACTATATATAGAAGGCTTCTTATAGTATGGCTTAATCTCATATTCCTCAATTCCAACAACATGAAAAAGAAATTATCATTAATTTATGCATTAAATATTTGGATTTATTAATTATTCCTTGTTTCTTTTATAAGTCCAAAAGCAAGAAAAAGGTATAAATCAAAGCTACATTTAAAAAGGTTTTAAGTTGTATTTGAAAGTAAGGAGGAATATGTCAAAAAGTTATCTCAACCTAAAGTTTAAGCTATTAGATAGGATCCTAAGACATAATTTATATTATTATTTAGAAGAGCTTTAAGTGATAAATCTTGAGTTTTGGGTTCATGAAAGGTGAAAGCAATAAGTAAGTGGTTCTCTCTTATATTACTTTCGATTATGGTTTTTTTATGGAAATATTAAAGAAAAGATTAGGGTTTATAAGGATTTAAAGTTTATGTTGTTAAGATTAATTTATGATTATTAGGGGTTTAATGTTAAGTGATTGATTTTAAGTATGTTGTTAAAAATAAGGATTTGTGAGTTGATTTGTTTAAATTGATTTTTATGGGTTAAGAAATTCATTTCAACCTTACTGGAAAATATGGCCAGAATGGTCTTGAGGTTGAAGATGGCAACATTTTATTTTTGTCCTTAATTTATGAAAATTACAGTTTAGTCCCTAAACTTTGGAAAAATTATAAATTGACACCTAAATGTATTTTGAGGTTCTAGACAATTTTATTATGAGATTAAGGATGAGGAATCTTAGTTTGATAATTGATTTGGAATATTTTCAGTTTGGTCCCTCAATTTTAGGGATTTACATTTTAGTCCCTGAACTTTTTTAAAAAACTTTATTGTAGTTTGGTTCCTAGTTCATTCTGGACAGAATTGAGGATGGTTTATGGGTGAAATTTCAGTATGGTTATATATTTACAGTTTGGTCTTTCAATTTTGGTAAAATTATGTTTTGGTCCCTGTTTTGGAAAATTATCGTTTTAGTCCCTTAACTTAGGAGACTAAACCTGATTTTCTATTATGCATTGGAATCTTTAAATTGTGTTGTTTTGGATTGTTTTTTTAGTATATTTTGTATTTTTGTTATAGGTTCTCCTAACGATCCTCAATAGGATTTTAGGTCTTTCATCTGATATTCCTTTTAGTTCTATATTTTTCGGGTGAGTGAGATAATATTTAATATGCATATAATATAAATAAATATGTATGTTGATTATATGATGAGTACGACTAATTAATTTGATAAATATTTATATATGTTGCTTTATTTTCTTAGTACTCATTTATTTTTGAATTTACACTCGCATTTCATCGAGCTAAATTCTATTCGATATGATATACATGTCCTTGATGATTATGTGAATATCTATTATGTCTTGATATAAGACTTGTCAGTAACTCCATGCTAACAGAGAGTAGTTAGCCTATGTACAGATATTATTATGTATACTTAGCTGTTGAGAGAGGCATTAACCTTTGGTGACTGATCCTCCCACAATTCATCTTGTCACATTCGGGTGTCATCTGGTCACCTTCAGGTGTCATCTGATCTCTGACATATATTTCACTACTTTATGATAATATGTATATGTATATGTATATGTATATGTAGATATATATCAAGACAAATCGACTTGCAAAGTATTAATATCTAAAATATATATTAAATGTTATTTTCTCACTGAGTTGGTTGAACTCACCCATCTTTCTTAATATTATTTCAGGTTCTTAGTTTTTGTTAGCAGATGGACTTTGTTGAATGTTCATTCTTCTTCAGTTTGGTCGGTATGCCTTACTTGTTTTGTGAGGCTTTCCTTTTAGTTTTGATTCGATCTCTTAAACGTTCAACTATTACTCTATTTTAATTAAGTTTGGATTTTTGACAATGTAATGAATATTATGAATTTTTAACAATGTCAAGAGATTTTAAAATTGACCTACTAGGCCGAGTTTAGTGACACTGACAAAGAATTCCTCACGATATGCTTATTCTTTTACTTCCATAAAAACAATGTTGCTTATAATATTTTTTTCAACAAAAAAATAGAGTTTGAACATAATCATCATATATATATTTTTTATTAATTCGAGTTTGGACCAAATTAACATGATATATTATGAATTTACATGAAGTAAATTTTTTTTTTTAAAAAAAAAACTCACAAATAACATCTCAAATGAATATCCACGTCGAATTACAGGCAACAAAACTAGTGAATCACTACACATTCAAGTGAAATCACGCTACTGATCTTTTTTTCCTTTTCTTTTTCTTTTTTTCAAAAAATACGTTTCACATACTATTTTGATGGCCCCTTCCCTCTTAAAAGGCTAGCCTAGTTTGAGCCCATGGGGCTTTAGTTTTGTATGTGGGCGGGTTTAGGATGGTTAAAGGCTAGTTCGTTAACTTTTTTTGCAATCATTAGCGACATGTCGTTTAGTTCCCCTTCCTCAAATAAACTCCATACCCTGCTGCAAGTAAAAAAAATCCCTGCTGCTAGTTCTACCTATCAAGTTCTGGTTCAAACGATTACTACATGAATTCATAAGATCATAACTTATATCAGTAACTTATTCCCAATTCAAATTTAATAATTTAGAATAAAAACAATAGAAATTCATCCATCTCTATGGCATAATAAAAGCTTAGCAAATTTGAAATGATATTTTTCTTGTTTAAATAGTCAAATGTAGATATTTGCAAGCAGCATAAGGTTTCAGCTGCGTGTGCCAAGCTTTCAAGCATTCTGTTGGGTGCAAGGTAGCATGAAATGTAGAATAAAAAACCATCATAAATCCCAGTAAATCAATGAAAGGTGGGAAAATAGTTTATTAGTACACAATATAATCAGGGAAGGATCGATCTCACACTAAAACAAAGAAAATTTTCTACTTTCGCCCTCTTTCTAAAGCCTGTTTTCCCATTTACCTCCAGTCACCCCCTCGTAACTGATTCAAGAAGTTTAAGATATTTTTTTTAAAGAACTGAAGAAATTAACTAAACAAAAGCGAAACATTTCTATGGTCGTTTAGCCAAGCCACAGAACAATGTATTTGGAGGGGGATCAGTCTCTGTGAATAGGCTGCGTTCGTCGTTCGAAACCCTGACGTACAATTGTTGGCCTAGATATCGCCGCGGCCAGATTGCTGACCTCAAGTTCCACATACCCTTGTTGTCCAATGACACGTATATTGCAGTCCAAGCAGTGGGATATACCTGCCAACATTAATGTGTTCAAGTTTGTTTATTTAAGATATTGAATAAGTAACATCATCTATGCAGTTTTCCCTAAAATATTGATCATCTATACAGGGCTAGGAATCAGACGGGAGGAAAGTGGACATTTCATAGTGTATGTGTATGTTTTTTTCCTTGAAACAATTGTAGATGTTCTTTTCAATCACCTGAACAGTGTGCCTAGAGACAGCATCAAGTAAATTGTAGCGTTTCCTCATGCTGGGGTTCCACACATTATCGCCATATCTGCAAATTTTAGAAATTAATCAGTGTATTTTGTATCAGCAAACTTTGATTTCGTTGGATATAAGGGCTTAGAATTGAAATGTTACATTAGATTGATGTGTGAGCTTGGACTTGTAAACAAGTGTAACAAATATATATGTAAAATTTAGCTAAAGTACGCTGATAAAAATGCCTACCCAACAACGTAGAAACTGGTTCCGGATAGATGCCAGGACTGGATCGTGTTCTCGTTGTTTTGGAAGACAATTTCCACAAAGTCATGAAGTTCAGTTCCAACCACGGATGTTCCGAGAACTGCAGGGGTATTGACAGGTGTAGTCTTCATCGAATTCAAGGAAAAGACACCGGGGATGTTATACCAGTCAGCAAGTTTCAATGGGGTGGAAGGATCGACATAAGATATCCCGTTAACAGCATAGCGCAGCTTGCCATTTATCTTCTCTGCTGTATTGGCAAAAACAAACGTCTTCAAAACTTTTATAGTCCCATAATGGAATGACCCTTGAGGATTTGGCCTGGCTGCATTTGCTGTCAAATTCAACCTGTCCACATATGAATTTGGCAATAGTTAGCTACCAGACACATATTGACTGACTAGAAAGTATGGTAGTCAGAGAGAAACTTGAAGAAGATAACCTGATAGTCCTGGCTTGCTTCATAGACCAGTGAACATGATAAGTTGGGCCAATAGGCAATGGCAGAGAGGGTGGGGTGTTAGAGCCCGCATAGCGAAGAAGGGCAGTGGTAGTGAGAATAGGTTTAGTGAAACGAGAAGAGGCAACTATGAAATAGTCCTTGACTGCACTATTTAATTTAACCAAAACTGTTACTGATTGACCAACGTGAACATCAAGCGACTCGTACACCTCTTGCATAGTATGGGATCCTTCAACTTCAACAAGAGTCAGTGTGTGGCCCTGAATTCTGAAGTTGATTGAAGTTGAAATCCCCACATTTGAAATCCTGAACTTGTAAGTTTGCCCTGAAAAAAGCATGGCCAAGTTTCACTTCCATGTTCTATCTCTTAATAACATCTTAAAAAGAAATTGAAGAGATATTCTATTAAATGATGGTTACCTTTTTCACCAGTGAAGCTTGCACCTTTAGAAAGCCCATTTATAAGAAGAGCATCAGGAACAGGAAGAGCTTTGCCCTGGTCCAAGTTTTGCTTCAATGCCTGCAAAGATGGATGCTCACTAATTAACCATGATAAACATTGTTGGAAACCAAAGAGGGTAAAAGGGATTGTTAAGAAATATATCGGAGGCTTTTCAGTAACAAACCTGATGTCCTGCCTTGTTCCAATCACTAATGAGAAGGGTAAATTCTGCAACAGGAATAGGGTATGGAATTGATATCACAGACCGTGAAGCAATATTGAAACCTCCGAATCCTCCAGCAGCTCTATGCATTGCAGTTGTAGGGAAGTAGTTATAAGTTCCAATCTGATCTTTTGCTTGGAATTTGTAGGTCCAGTTGGAGCCTGGAGGGATTGGACAATTGGTCCCTAGCACTCCATCTTGCCATATAGTCCTTCTTTGCTTGATTCCATTCCTGATTTCACAGGGAGAAATTTTTTGCTTTTTATTACTCATATTTATAATGTGTTCTAGCAAATAGAAACTGGGACTTGGAATCTATTGTAAGGAAAGGCCATGAGTTAGAATTAGCAGGACTTCCTTGTGCCAACAAACAAATAATGGTATAAGAATGACTTGAATACTAACCATGTTATGAGGAAAGGTTCATTCAACTTATTAATAACATTTACAATTATGTTGTCGTTAGTCACACATTCAATATTTGGGCCAGGAAATTGTCCATTGATAAGAATAACCTGCAAATTTGACAGAGAACAAGAGAGGAACAGATTCAATTGAGTGTGCTGGAAGTGTGAAGATGTAAAACAGTATCACTATCTTTCACTGAAAATCAATAATATATCACTTGAAAGTAGGAAAATGTAAAGGGTTAACAGCCTACCGTCTGAGGTGTATCAAGAACAGTGCGTGTTCCATATGTTACTGTCCATGTGTAATATCTATAGGGATCTTCTGCTTGCACCCATGTATCACTCAGGAAAGCCACTATTCCAACACAAAAATACAGGATGCTGGCCTGCCTCATCTTAACGTAAAAATATTTCTTTCAGTTTCCAGATATCTGCCCAACAAAAACATAAACAAACCATTTAGATTCAGTGACGAAGGATGCCATCTATAGTTCACCACATTGGCTATAGAACAATATTGCTGAATGACTGCCCAAGATTTGGCACACTTAACAAAGGAATAGAATAGAATAGAAGAGCATAGAACTACTTGTATACCTAAGAATTGCAAAATGATCCTCAAAGAATGAAGAAAGAGATAGAAAATTTTAGCACAGTACTCAGGACTCAAAATGTGGAGTCCATATATAAGGGAGGAATCATGCATGAATCAAGATTCTGAAGGTGCCAACATGGAGGGACACGAAAATCCAGAAAATGGAAAGCTCTTTTGCGGCGCACTTCATGCTCAACTTTCATACTCTTTCACAACTCATTCTGAACTCAGAAATATTTAGATATTGACAAATCACCAGTTGCCATTTTGACTTCAGATTTCTTGACATAAACTAACCTTCTATTCATCCATTTTATTCCCCAATAATATTTAGAGCTTGACTTCGGATATTGTCAAATAGGTTAAGCAATTGAAGATAGCCATATTGGACCGACGTAAATCACTAACATATGCATTGATATTTTCTTTGGTCATTAGTTAGAGAGTTAGAAGATTAATATTAGAAGGATTATTTATCACCATAAGGATTGAATTCATCACCGTTATAAAGTTAAGGAGCTGATTATATTATAGTCTATTTTTATACGGGGCATTTTATTTGAACTCAACTCCCCTGAAAAAAAAAAAAACAAAGTAGAAATGTAAATAGATCATTGACACTTAAATCTAAAACCTATTGGTATTAATTTTGAGAGGTGTAGCTCAACTGATTAGATTCTAAGTTTGCTTTTTAGAGGTTACCAGTGCATGTCACACAAATCTAAAGGTCACTAGATGTTTATATAGTCATTAACTTCAGAGCCTATAAGATTAATCGAGATACATGCAACTTGATCCGGACATCCACATTAATATATAAAAAAAAATCTATTGGTATTATGTATTTCTGAATAAAAAATAATTTGAAAAACAACTATTATCATACTTCTAAATACTCTCTTAATAGTTAATACCTTATTTCATTACAATTTTTTTAAGGAAAAGTATTGATTCAATTTTTCTTTCTAAACAAGCAAGCAGAACTAGGTGATTCATGGAGAACCATAGAACAAGAATCGTCGGTGGCGGGAGGGGGGAAGATGTAAAGAAGCGAGGGCAGCGCAGCGGAGAACGGATCAACATTAATTGCAATTTAATTGTGAAGCAAGCTCTGATTTGTAATAGTAAAATATTAGAGCAGCTCAAGAAAACGCGTGGAAGAAAGAAATTCTTTAAAATAATTTCACATGACAGAGGAAGCAGGAATTGAAGACAAAGGAAAGGGATGCTGGATCGGGTCGGGTCTGTCCTCTTTTTATTTTTAAGGTTTCGAGGAGTTATTTCAATCTCTCTATTCTCCTTTCTTATGAATAAATAAATGTTTTTGAACAAAATTAAAGAGCCGATTAGCTCGTTTTGTTAGTTAAATCTAGGTTTTTATTTTTATTAGTGTTACCTCGAGCATAAAAGATGCACTTGGTTTTTATACTTTAAGTTTTACAATTAGAAAAAAATAAGAAATAAAAAAAAATAGAGGAGGGAGTCATGATTTTTTTTTCGTTTGTTTTCTACTCTTTCTTTTTTTTCCGGGTTTGATCCAATTTTAGTGTCTAGAATACATGGATGATATACATCTCACGTACTTTAGTACAAATTGAATAAAAATTTAAGTTTGACTAACAAAAATATTTAAATAGCTCTTCAATTTTATTAAGAAACTCTGAGCACCAAATAATTTATTTAGTGGCTAATTCTATTATAACCATTAATTTTTAAAAAATTAACACCTTAAAGTATTTTAAACATAAATCCTAATTAATTTTTTTTATTTTTTTTATAGGTTCTTGGGTCTCGCAGCCATGCTAGATCCAAGCGACTGGGTCTGCCAACCCGCGCCTAGGTCTGACATCACCCATAGTTGCTAGGCCCAAGGCGCTTGGGTTGGCAATCCATGTCAGATCCAAGTAAAAAACAAACAAAGAGAGCACAATAGTTGTCAGGATAGAAAAATGAAAGAAAAAACTCAAACAATCGATCACTAACGACAATCCAACCGCGATGTCTACATACGACGCTCTATGTGCAAGAGGGCATGGCCGCGGATCTAGTGATACAATGGATGGATAGATTTAGCCACCGGAAAGTGTCTCAGGCATCTCTTTAATGGTGCGGATGCCGCCCACTCGCTGGGGCGTGTGGAACACGTTACAACAGGTTTTTGATTAAAAAATATAAAATACAATGTGAAAATACTAAGACGCCCCATGATCCTCTTAATTATACAAAATATCCATGTAAAAATACCAAAATACCCCCAAAAGTAAAGCTTCTTTTTTGTCTTTCATGTGAATAAAATCGTTATTTATTTATACTTGGAAATTGAGAAAACCTAATTGTCCTTGTGGAAGAAAGCCAAAAAAATGTTTATCCACTCGTGAAAAGATGAGAAATTGAATGTGAAACTATTATTACAATTCACAATAAAATATCTCTTGATCTACAATAATTTCTCTATACTATTTAGCTTTTGTTATAACTGAATAAAAACTTAATTAAATTTAACTAACAAAAATATTTAAATAGCTCTTCAATTTTATTAAGAAACTCTGAGCACAGAATAATTTATTTAGTGGCTAATTCTATTTTAACCAATACTTTTTTAAAAAAAATTAACACCTTTTACCCATAGTTTAATAAAGTTATAACTTCTATTAGGCTTTTACTGCAGGAATGGCTTCCCGTCAACAGTTTCAAGACTTTTGTTTAGTGCTCAATTAATATGTTTTGGCAACCAAAATTAATGTCTAAATAGATATATTTGAAGGGATTTCTAAAATTCTTACATGTCTACTAAGATTTAAAATATTTTTGTAAGTAGAACTAATTAGGTGACTGGCATATTTAAGATTCTGATAAAGATTATATTTTAGAATGATTTTTACTTGAAAATAAATTAAAATAATTTTTTTATTTTTAAAATTTATTTTTGATATGCGCATCAAAACAATTCAAAAACACAAGAAAAATAATTTAAAATAAAAAATAATTAATTTTTTAAAAAAACACAATTCAACCGGACTCCCAAGCATATCTAAAATCCACCTTGCTAAAAACAATTCTATAATGAGATTCAAGCATTATGTTTCGAATTGAATGAGTTTCTCCTTGACACTCGAGCAAATAAATCCAACATATATTTCGACAAATGTACACTTGACATAGCTGGTTTAGCTATGCAGCACATTGTATTAAGTGACTTGTGATTAAAGTCCACCTATTATAAATTAATATTCAATAGAGGGGCCTTAATTGATTAAAGGGAAAAAGGAGGAGCATTTAGCAACAAAAATATTTTCCATTGGCATTAGGGACTTGTGGAATAGCCTTAGTACTCAATCATTGAACCAGCTAACCTAGAATGTCTCCAAATGAAAATAGAAGGATTGAAATTGAATGTGAGGAGACAATTGTTTATCTTTTTTATTGTTTTATCAACGCAATTTGCAGGAATTTTGCCTTCAGTTATTCGTCAAGTTTATTTTTTATCCAAAGCTTTATTTTAATCCTCATTTTAATTTTGATATATTTAAAAATATAGTAGTGGTTACTTTTCAAAATGTTTTTCATTTCAAAACATATTAAAATAATATATTTTTTTATTTTTTAAAAGTTATTTTTAACATTAATATATCAAAATGATCTAAAAATATCAAAAAAAAAATTAATTTAAAAAAAATTAAAAAAAATTAAATTTTTTTAAAAATATTTTCAAAATGAAATGCCACACACTAGGGAAAAGAGAGTGGCTTAAAAACATTTATATAGAGAGAGAGAGTTCCTGAACGTACACATTTCGATAATCAATTCATTTATTATTGATGTTGATGGGTCTTATTTTACAATAAATATTTTATTGAAGTGGGTTTTTTATCTTCTTCTAACCAAAAAAAAATTTGGATTTGAGAAAAAAAATAATTTGATTTGATTTTGTATTTTAAAACCAAATTACAAGTTTTATGGATTGTTAAATTAGTTTCTTAAGATTTTAATAGTGTTTTTAGATTATAATAGGTTATGAAATTATTTTTGAGATTAGAAAAACCAATGTTTGAAATTTTCAACCACCAGGAATCTAAAAAAAAAATAGGTGTTACAACCATCTAGGTGGTGGCTCAGTGGTAAGAGCTTGGGACTAAGAGGTGTGCTCCCTCTGTGGTCTCAGGTTCAAACTCTGTGGTTGCTCATATGATGGTCACTGGAGGCTTACATGGTCGTTAATTTCGGGCCTGTGGGATTAGTCGAGGTACGCGCAAGCTGGCCCGGACACCCACGTTAAACTAAAAAAAAAAATAGGTGTTATATTGGCTATTCTAATTTTTTTTTTTAAATGTCATCCACACTAATGCCAAGGAAAAGAATTTTAACGAGCAAGGCATCTAGGACTTGCCATATGTGGTCAGGCTCGCTAGGCCACCCGGACCCTACCACTAGGTTAGTTTATTCCTTATAATTTGTCCCTTTTTTAACCTTCAATATAAATAAATTTAACTCTATATAGATTACTTAAAAAGAATTATGCTTGTTAAAGTCATCTTCAATTTTAATTTATATTCATTATTTAATTTATTTTTATTTATTTAAAACATGTTTTTGAATAAGACCTCGGATCTTTTTTCAAATAATAGCAGCTGCTATTTTTCATTCAACCCTTTTATTAGATTTATTTTTATTTTTATTTTTATTTTTCTAAATTTTATTTTATTTTTTCTTGTGAGTATGAGTTCAGAAAAACAAAACTACTTAGCCGAATTATAGCCCATGTATCGAATTTGATGTATTGTTCTAAAACATCATCGTCACATAGTTTTAAAAATAATTTAAAACAACAATATCTTCATATAAAAAATGATTTAATAGGATTTTGACTAGTTGAACTATGTAATATTATGAATTTACTCCCAATTTCTATTATAAAAGAATTAGATTATAACAATTTTAACCATACTCATAGAAAAGTATAGGCAATTGAGCTAATTAACAAAAACTAAAGGGTGTATGGAAATCTTGTTCACTCACATCTATTGCACTGTGAATTATAATAATAATCCATCATATTTTGCTTTTTTTTTAAAAAAAATTATTTATCTTTTAATATTTGAATGGTTGAGAATTTTACTTTGTAACTTATTTCCTTTTATTTTATCTTTTTATAAGATTAACATGATTTTCAAGTTTGGTGGGATGTTTTTTTTTTACTCTTTTTTTATTGAACTTGATTTTTTATAGTCTTTTTTTCTTATATAGTTAAAAAAATAGTTTTAGAGAAAATTCATGTTAATAAATTTTATTAAGTAAAAAAAAAAAACTAAAAGGCATGAACACCTACACCTATTACACTATGAATTACAGTGTTTAATTTGCTTCTTTTTTTCCTTTTCTTTTTCTTGTTATTGAATTTTTGTTATGATTTTTTAAAAAACATTATTTTTGTTGATTTCATCTTGATTGATAATTTGGCTTTGTATTTTTTTTTTTTTTTCTATAGAGTTAGCGTTTATATCAAGGTAATCCAAGTTGCCCTAGTTTACGAGTTTCGTGGGGTGTCTTTTCTTTTTTATTGAACTTGATTTTTTTATTATCTATTTTTTAAAAAAATTGTTTCAGAGAAAAGTCATGTTATTAAACTTTATAAAATTCATATACCTGTTCACAAGTTTAGCTGGTTGACCTAATTCGTGAGTTTGGTGAGTTTAACTTTTTTTTAATTTTTTTTTATTTCATCCATAGATATTGGATTAATTGAAAATTTAGTTTCATAATTGATTTCATTTTTCTTTCTACAAGGTTATCACGATCTCAAAAAAACATCTTGGTATTGAGTTTGTGTTCGATTTTACCATTGTTTATTTTTTTTATCGTATAGCTAAATAAAAAATGGTTCTAAAAAACAAATTATAATTCCAGTAGAGTTCATAACCTAGTTTATAGGTTCAATGTACTAGCCCGAGTTACCCGATTCACAGGTTTGATGAGTTTAGCTACCGATTGAATATGCTTTTTTTTAGTTTTTGGTTCTTTAATTGTTTTAAATTTTTTCTTATTTCATCATTAAATATTAGATTGGTTGAGAAATAGATTACATGATTTATTTGTATTTTCTTTCTATAGTGTTATCACAATCTCAAATAAGTGTTTATTTTTAGGTTAGTGCTCAATTTTATGAGTATCTATTTTTATCATATAATAAAAAAATAATTTATAAGTTTTTTTATTAAACCCAATAAAGTCCATGACCCGAATCGCGGGGGGACTAGGGTCGATCTAATCTTTCATTGTCTCAATATTTAAAAACAAATAGTTATCTTGAAATTTTTTTAAAAGCTAAGTCATGTTTTTATAAATTATTAAGATTGTATTTAAACTCTTGAAATTAATCAATTTAAGTTGAACTAGCTCCCACAGAGTTTAATTGGAAATTCAAGTTAAGCTAAGAGTTAAGTTGGGAGATTTTAAAACTGATCCGCTTTGTCACGTTTAATGACACTGTTAAAAAATTCTTCATATTTTTAATTTTTTTTTACATTTAAAAAAGATTAGGTCTGACTTGCGACAGAACACGTGACACTAGACTAGTTATTATTTAAAGTGTTTGAAATACAAGCATAATACAACTAGCAAAAATAGGATACATGAAAAAAAATAATATTTGGGCCTGAAAACCCGGGCCTTTTTATGGCTGGTCTCGGGATCAAGTCTAAGCCCGATTATCCAAGCCAGGCCTTGTAAAAAAGACTGGGGCTAACTTAGGCCTAGTAAGAAACCAGCCCAGCCCATGAATAGATCTATCTACGAGTTACAGCTACAATTAGAAAACGACATTGTAGTAAAGGGTTAAAGGGAACTTCATCAGGGGGCTTTCGTGGACTTCTGTAAAATAATCAAATCAATTCAAACTATGATCATATAGATAATTAATTTCATGGATAGGTTACAAAATCGGTTGACCTGGTTAGATATTAGAATGCATCCCAAGGATAGATCTCTTATGATCTGAAATTCAAGAAAAACTACACATGCACAGACCCGATTTAATTCCAACACACGTGGGATTAAATTCTCATCATGTGCTTTGATGTGAATTATGTGCTACTAAAATTAATCAACTCTTAGGAATGCTAGATCTTGTCTAAAAGTGTCGTAACATTAATCTTTCCACATATAGTAATAGTACCGAGTTAGGCATCAACAGTCCTTGAAGAAAAAATTACCGAATCCCAAGGTTAGCAGCTCTAGTATCATTCTCTTTTAGCTGTTTTATAAACATGAAAGAAGAACTACATACATGAATACATCAGTCTACTTGTTTTGGAACTTGCCTCAGATTGGAGACAAGGGTGCCACATCTGCAGAAAGGATAATCCCTTACACCTTCCAGGTGATACCTTCCACAGGACAAAACCTTGAGAGCTCTAGCCAATAAGCTGACCTACCTGAACAGTTCCTAGGGAGACCGAGTGACTGAGGTGTTACTACTATCTATCACCTACGTACTTGTCCAGCGCAGAAATTGGTATTTCCTGAAAAGATGGTACAGAAAGATGCTTTAGTAGTTCATTAAACTAGCTAGAAGTGTTTTAGAAAGAGTGGTGCTATAGTTTCACATCTGTACTCGTCAGATTGTTGAGGTCAGTTGGAATTCATTTATATGACTAATTAAAGGCTGGAGGATAAATCTGTTGAACACTAATGTGGGGATTAAATGAATATCTTCATGAGTTTAGCTGCATTTCTTCCATTAGGACCATATGACACATTTCATGAATTTAACAACATTGCTGTCATAATTAGGACTATGTGCTTCTATTGCTCTCACTTCAATTGGTCTGTGCCATTTTTCTCCTGCAATGGCTTTCAATGTCACTGCTCTGCTTAGTTTTCGACTGAAAAATTGCTAACAAGTGGTAACGAATATGAATTTCAGTCATGCAAGTTATACTTTAATAAGAGTTATAGAAGGATCCACAAAATCGTCATCAGATCATGTTTATAACAACTACTTGAATATAGGAGATAACAATAGATAGCTAGAATTGATTTTGTATTTATTTGAATGTGTTTTACTATATCTGTAACTCTATGACAGAACTCTAGTATACATAAAACTAGAAAACCACAAATGTGGTGTGGTGATTTCACAGCATGTTCATGGTATCAGAGCTACCTTGCGGATTTACATCATTTGATCCTATATATGGCTTCCAGAACAGCATTCTCCTCTTTGTCCTTCAACACTATGGTACATCTTCTAATCATCAAATCATCTTTTTCTAACTATCTCCTTTGGCGCAGTCAGGTACTGTCATTGTTGCAATCCCAACATCTCTTTGGATATGTTGATGGTTCTGTTACTAAGCCTTCTATAATTGATAGTTCTGGTTCTGAAAATCCAGAACTTGTTGAGTGGCAACAAACGAGCCAACTTCTGTTAAGCCTTCTACTCTCTTCCTTAACTGAGGAGGCCATGTCTACCGTGGTTGGATTATCTTCCTCCCAGGATATTTGGTATACGCTGGAGAACACCTTCAGTCATCGTTCTTAATCCCATGAACTACGCCTAAAGGATGATCTGCAGCATATGAAAAAGAACTCACGTAGTGTTGTTGAATTTTCCCGCGAATTCAAAACTACTTGTGATCAGTTGGCTACTATGGGCAAATCTGTTGATGACCTTGGCAAATTTCACTGGTATTTGCGTGGTCTTGGTCCTGATTTCTCCACCACTCAGTTGTCACTTTCACTTATTCCATCATCTGGTCATGGGGGTGGATGACATTTTATGGGCTTAAACAAGCCATCAATTTTGGGATCATTTACATCAATATGGAATTCATCATCAAATGTCTTGTCCATATACTCCTTCACAAAATGATCGTGCAGAGCGCAAACATAACTGAAACTGTACTTGCTATGGTTTTCCATTCTCATGTTCCCCTAAAACTTAGGGTTGATGCCCTTAGCATTGTAAGTTTCACATCTAATCGGTTTCCCACGCCCACACTTTATGGCATGTCTCCGTTCGAGATACTATATGCCTAATTTTCATCATGATTTTCATTGCTTAGATTGTTTGACTAATCAAGTCTTTATCTCTCGACATGCTACTTTTGATGAACATACATATCCTTTTTCAAACATTCCTTACCTTGGTTCTATATCCAATTCCCGACTTCTGCATTCCTTGAGCCAATTCCTTCTTCAACTAGCTCAGCCAAACGAACTCGAGGCCGCCCATTCATCCAAGCAACCCAATTCTTTATCACTTTTGTGTAGCTCCTGTTTAAGTGACCCATGTATAAGTTTTGTGCCATCATCTGTTTTGCAGGATTCTATTACTGCGCCACCTTTGGCACGTGAACAAGCCTTTGAATCCTCCTCGCACCCAACTAACGTGCATATACCATTATTGGATCCATCTTCTGTTGGCCCCAGTCTTCAAGTACTCATCCTATGGAAACTCAAGCTAAAAATGGCATTTTTAAACCCAAACAACAGACTCATATTTGCACCGTTCCATATTCTACTCTACTTCATTCCTTGCTTACTATGCGTGAGCCAAAAGGATTTAAATTCATTGCCAAGCACACGGGGTGGATAGCCGCTATGGATGAGGAAATTCGAGCAATTCAACACAATCAAACATGAGATCTGGCACCTCGACCCCGTGAAAATGTTGTGGGTTCAAAATGGGGTTTTCGAGTTTAAATTGCCTAAAAGCTTGACTTGTTGCAAAGGAGGTACACCCAAATACTAGGTCTCAATTTTACACATACTTTTATTCATACTTATTAAACTCGGACTACACTTGGACTACCCGGTTGGTCGATCCGATAGCTAAACCGCTCTAGGTAAAGTAAAGGACTGACAAAAGTGAAAAAAGGGTTAAATCCAATCGACCTGTTGAGTCGATCCATGACTGGGACAACCCAACAAAACCTAGTAGAGACCCAATTTTTTTTTAATGTGTTTTTTTCTCCTAGCTAGAAACCTATCTTTTTTCATATTTTTAGTTGGTTATCTTTTCAAAGTTTACTATATAAATACTAGAATAATATTTTATTTTTTTCAATGTGGGATTTGAAACTCTTTAATATATATACTCTATATTCACAAGAAAAAGTTATTTTTTCAATATGAGATTTGAAGTCTTTTAGTATATATACTCTATGTTAAAAAAAGAAGTTATTTTTTCAATATGAGATTTGAAGTCTTTTAGTATATATACTCTATGTTAAAAAAAAAAGTTATTTTTTCAATGTGAGATTTGAAGCCCTTTAGTATATATACTCTATGTTCACAAGAAAAAAAATTATGTTTTTTCAATGTGGGATAAAAAAAATTTTGGTTTAAATACTTCAACTTAAAATGATAACATAATATCTTTTCAATGTGAGATAAAAAAACCTTTTGAAATAATATTTTAAACTTTATTATTTGCGACATGTATAGTCTATATTCACATGGATTATTTTTTATTTTTTTCATATGAAATATTAAAACTTCAAAAAAAATTTAATCTTTTCGGGTTGACCCAAGTTGACTCGGGTCAACCCGTGTAACCCGTGACCCGACCCCTTGGATGGGTTAACCCTTGGATCGGGTTTGATAACTATGCTTTTCGCCTTGGTGTTAAGGCATCTACAATTCGGGTTGTTTTATCGTTAGCAATTTCCAATAATTGGCCTCTTTGTCAACTTGATGTTATGAATGTATTTCTTAGATGTTTTTTGCGCGAAGAAGTATATATGGAGCAACCGCTAGTTTTATTGGTTCCAAACATCCGTCACATGTGTGTAGGCTACGTAAAGAACTTTATGGGCTTAAACAAGCCCCTCGAGCTTGATTTTATTGTTTTAGCTCTTTTCTAGATTTTCTTTTAGTCAATTCATCATTATTTGTTTTCTCAAGGGTGATAATTTAATTTATTTATTGTTGTATGTTGATGATATTATTGAGATAAGCAACAATTGGATTCTTCTTGATGACTTTTGTCATGATCCAATTCTCAGATCAATGACTAGCACATAGACCCTCCCTCTCTAGGGTTTCATGCCCATGTGAACTGAAACTTACATACAAACTTATTATTTAATAATTCAATCAAAGTTCAACACAACACTAATAACAAAATTTACTTCATAATATAATTTGATTGTCTTAATACAAGAGATAAATACAAACTTTTGTAATTATGGAGCACTAACTAGACATAAAAGAAAAGCATGAATTATAACCAAAAGAGCAGATTCTGAAGGTCCAACAAAAGTGTCATACTAATAAGTTATAAGTCTGGAAAAAAAATGAGAGGGTGAGTTCAACAACTTAGAGAATAGATAATGTTCAATATACATACATAAGGTAATACAACAATGAGAAATATATATACACAATTATGGCTTTAGGTTCTTATAGGAAAGTTTCTCAAATAAACGATAACAAGAATATCATCAGGTAAAGCTCGTCAGAAAATCAAAATGCTATGAACATGAGGCTCCGTATGGTGGAATGATCAATCTACACAGGTTGTTGACTTCTCCGATCAACTAGAGTTCAAATACGATGTGCACAAATACCAACACTACCTTGTTAGCATGAGTATTCTGACCGGTATACCATAGGTTCATATCATAATAAAACAGACAGGTTCATGTCTCAAGGTTGAACTCATGACATCAATCAAATAAGAAGTTATCAATTCAGAAGTCAATTCAAAAGTATATATTGGCTTATATCAAAAATTTAGATTTAATAATTTATTATGTTTTATCGTAACAAAAGATAATAATCAACATATATATTATTAAGAACCATAATCTAATTTATATTAACAATTCAAATATTTATACTATTTTTCATGCATATGAAAAAGTATCCACTCACTTGACTCAAAAGTAAAAATAACACGGAAGCAGATATTGAAGGCAATACTACTGATGTCCTGCAGGTAGAATATCAAGATTATCTTAATACAAAAGGAGACATATTAAAAAATGACTAAAAAAGAAAAGAAAATTTATTTAATACACTTAACTAAGGGTCTAACTCATAACCCTATATGTTTATGAACCAAACTAGTCCTTTTGTCCTAAAAATTAAATGGTTTCCCTGAAATTAAATTTAAAAGAAAACAAATCATAAAACTTGATAATAATTCACCAAATAAACCTCAATTATTCATCAAACCAATGTGAAAAACTAAAATTACATTTAGGGACCAATTTGAAATTTTATCATATTTTTATGGGTTAAATTGTAATTTTGTCAAATTGAAAAACCAAACTAAAAATATCATAAATTTATAATTCATCCTTATTTTTTTCCAGAATCTCGAATTATGCTCCAGGGACCAATCTATAATTTTCTAAAGTTTAGGGATTAAACTGTAATTTTCACAAATTGAGAGACCAAACTGAAATTTCATCATTTTCAACCTCAACCCCAGATTTTTCCACAAATCACCTACTGATTTACCAAAATATCTAACTCAATTTCATCATTTAAGCAAACCATAACTCAAAATCATCATCCTTACCCAAAATCTTTCAAAATCAACCATTACTCATAACAATTAACCTATAATATTCTAAACAATTCATCAATCAAACCCAAAACAAAATCTTCAAATCTTAATCATCAACAAAACCAAAAATCAAAGATAAATAACACAATTATATACATCAAAGCATAAATCTTACATTTTAAACTTATTTTCTCTAACTCTCTTCTTTCCCCCTTTCTTCTCTCCCTCTTTTGTCTTCTTCTTCTTTCCCCCTTCCTTCTCTCCTGTCGGCTCTCTCTCAAATTAGATTTTCTTTTTTTATTCTATTTATATTTATGTTATTTAATTACCACAATACCCCTTATTCATGTATACCTGCTTCTAAGCCTCCAAGGGCATTGTTGCCTTTTCCTATTTATTTTTTCAAAACATCACAGCTTTATTGGCAAAATAACAAGGGAGTTTTCCGCCAAGGAGATGGGATCCTTAAGTTATTTTTTAGTCTTGGAAGCACATCAACATCCTACTAGTCTTTTTCTAAGTCAGATCAAATATGCACTTGACATTCTACAACGTGCCCAATTACTGGACTGCAAACCAGTAGGCAATCCTATGGTCATTGCTCATCATCTCTCTAGCACTAGTTCTGACTTCCATGATCTCTCTATTATATTAGTCTCTTGTTGGTGCACTTCAATACCTCACTATCACAAGACCAAATATTGTTCATGTTATCATTGTTGTTAGTCAATTAATTATACAAAAGCCTTCACTTAAGTATTTCCAGGCTATAAAAAGGATCATTCACTACATTAAGGGACTCTTCAATTTGGTCTAACTCTCACTCAATCTTCTTCACGAGCTCTTCTCGCTTATTCTGATGCTGAATGAGCCAGTTGCCATGACACGAGACGATCTATTTCTAATTAAGTATCTCACTTCTTTACCTCCAGTCATTCTCTGAGATAATCAAAGTTCAATTTTCCTTGCTGTCAATCTAGACTCACATAAACGATCTAAACACATTGATCGATCTAGATTATCATTTTGTATGAGAACAAGTGGCCTCAGAACAACTTCGGGTTCGCTAAGTTCCAACTCATCTCCAACTAGCAAACATGTTTGAATGTGTTTTATAATGTGCAACTCTATGACAGAACTGTAGTATACATAAAACTAGAAAACCATAGATGTGGTGTGTTGATTTCACAACCTTTCCGTATTTGAATTAGTTGCAAAGGAGATTCATCATCCTAATCTCATCATGTACATTGTCACTTGCTCTCACATCAAGTTATGCAACTCTTTATGCTAGCTGTTGCTAGAGTTTGCATATATAATAAGAGCAAAATGAACAAGCATTCCTATTAAGCCAAGACAATTTGATGTGAGTAAACACAAACACAGACCTTCGACATGTATTCAATTTGTTTAGCTCTAATTTTAAATTTCTTTTGTTAGCCATCTGAAAATAAATACTAAGATGAGCAGAATTCCAGGATTTTAAAGCTGACAAAGACCATAAATTGCAACCAAAATCGGAGTTTCGTTTCCCTCTAGATATACATAACAAAGTCAATAATCAATTAAATATGCCCCAAGGTTTCTGTTCCTCTGCGTTGTTTTCCCTTGCTAGTCAAACTCTCATGACCAAGAAAACAGACTGCGATTTAATAGTTGGTGAAACTAAGAGTGTATTCCGATGGCTTTGCCACAGCGTAGAGCATTAGAAGGAATGTCATATTCATTTGCAAGGCTGTGGACTTGAGTCCAGACTCTGAGATAGAATTGTTGCCCAAGATACTGCCTTTCCCATATTGCTGACCTCATGTTCCACATACCCTGGTTGTCTAATGAGACGTAAATAGCAGTCCATGATTTTGGGTACACCTGCAAGTAGGTGAAAGCTCATCAAGAAAATGAAAACAAAAGTAAACAACTGAAACAATTTGATAATAGGCATGCTTGATCATTGCATTTCTTGTTTATAATGATATTATCCGAATTTGAGCTGCAGAAAATGATAGAATGAAATTGCTTAGCTTCCTAAGTTGTGCATACTCAACCACGTAGACTGAATTCATGAAGCACGAGTTATAGGATGGCATGCAAAAAACATCGACTTAAAGTATAAGACGATGAACCGAGAAAAAGAACTGTAACCAGTCTCATAAACAGAGTTGTTCTTTAAGTATGGAAATTCTGAGTTATGGCAAACCACAAATAGCTTAGCAAACACTACAGTTTTTGGAAAAACTTAAGGGTAATCATACAACAATTAGTCGGTTACAAGGAAAAGATGATGGTTTTGGAACTGAGAATAAAGCAAATGCTTCTGGCAATGAATCTTTTACCATTTTTTTCTCCTTTTACACGAGTGAAGAACAGGTTTGTGTCTTGCAACATGAAACTAATGAATTTTAGTATTTTATCACATGCAATTAGTAGGCGAGCTATCTGTCATCTGCCATACTGATCCAGGAAAACAATCTAATGAGAACATCTATTTATTTTACCTGAACAGTGTGTCTGGTAAGAGCATCAACTAGATTGTACATGCTTCTCTTGGCCGAAGTCCACTGGCCATTACCATAACTGTATATGTGGTAAAGTAAGGATTAGAGTCTCCTCATTGTGCAAAAAGTATATATAACAAAATGTTTCGTAGTTACCCAATAACCCAGAAGTCATAGCCGTCAAGATGCCAAGATTGCATAGTTTTTTCATCATTTTGAAAAACAACTTCAAGAAAATCATGGAGGTTGGCAGACATAACAGAGGTAGATAAGAATGCAGCACCACCAGAAGGAGAGCTTTCGATGGAATCCACACTAAAGACTCCAGGGATGCCAAAGTAGTCGGCCAGCTTCAATGGGGTATCTGAATTAATATAGGATACCCTGTTAACTGCATAGCGCTGCTTTCCATTTATTAAAGGAGCTGAATTAGCCAATTCAATGGTCTTTGTTGGTGTAATCTTTCCATAGTGATATGAGCCCTGAGGATTTGGCCTGGCAGCACTCGCTGTCAAATTCCACCTGCAAGGAAAACAACAATGAAATGGTGAGAAACAATCATTCTACTCGAATATCAAATGAATCAACTCAACTTGTGCAGATGGAAAACAAGCTCAAATTTTCTGAAGTTTTATATACTTGTAAGTTCGTGCTTGCATCATGGACCCATGATATCCGTAAGACGGAGCCGCCGGCAAAGGTCCAGAGGCTGGCGTCCGAGAGTTTGAGTAGTGTAAAACTGCTGTTGTTGTTAGAATCTTCCTATTAAAACGTGTAGATGCAATGATGTAGTAATCCTTTGGAGCCTGGTTTAAGGTTACTAAGACAGCAACGGATTGGCCAACATGCACATCAAGCGAGTCATATATGTTCTGAACAGTGTGAGATCCTTCAACCTCAACTAACTTCATGCTGTGGCCCTGAATTCTGAAGTTTAATGAGGTTGACATCCCCACATTTGAAATCCTGAACATATAGGATTTACCTGAAGATAAAAGGCAAATATTGTTGGTAAAAATAATTGTGAAAGAGTATGATTAGAAAGGTTTAAATGTTGAATATCATGAAGGAACCAAGAAAATTATAGTGCAATGTATGACCTTGATCACCACTGAAGGTAGAATAAGTTTGGCCATTTATAAGTACTCCGTCAGGAAAGGGAAGAGTTTTGCCTGAGTCCAAGTATGCCTGTAAGGTCTGTAAAATAAAAACTGATTAACATGGACGGTGGTGCCAAGACAGGAAGACAGACTTCCAAAAGAAGCTATGACATTTGCACAGGAAACTTGGTCCAGGAAACGTGTAGAACTAATTTATTAAACCACTGCTCTATGGCATCAGGGCCCTGCAATGAATCATTTCCAGCCATATAATGATCAAGATTCCACCTAATTGACATGATTTTCAGAAAACTCATGGTTCAATAGGTTGTGTTCCCAAGGAAAAGGAAACCAAAACATAGCAGCTTGTAAACGACAATAAATCTCGAGTGATATCACATCCACCAAGGGGAGGCATATTTCCCAAAGCAAGAAAGAAAAGAATTCAGTCATTTCGGTTAATCTCAGAGAAAATTGGAGTAAAATTCATAATCACAGGCTCTCATCACCCAGTTGCTGTTCTGGGCAATAGGCTAATGGTTTGGAAGCAAATAAAAACAAAAAATACACCCAAATAACACAACTCAAACATCATAAAACATGTATGTTTCAGCATTTGCCTATATGCTTGCTAAAGCGTGTCAATGGGAATGTCTTGGTACTGAACAAAATATCAGTACTGGAATTTTTGAAGAAATACAGAACGTATCTAGATAGTAAAGAAAAGAAAAGAGAGCACCTTCAAAGTAAAAGAAAAGTAAATGTTGCTTACCTTGTGGCTGGTCTTGTACCAATCACCAATAAGTAGAGTGAAATCGCCATCAGGAACAGGAAAAGGAATTGGGATCCTCGGTCTCTCATAGATATTGATTGCCCCATATCCTCCAGCAGCTCTGTGCAACAGAGTTGATGGGAAGTATGTGAAGGAACCAATTTGATCCTTGGTTTGGAATTTGTAAGTGTAGTTAGAGTTGGGAGGGATGGGACAATTGGTTCCCAGCACTCCATCTTGCCATGAGTTCTTCCTTTGTTTAATTCCATTCCTAGTTGTTACAAAACAATTTCTCAGTATGCAATGCTTTCACTATCAAAAATTCAAGAGCAATGCAGATACAATTTATGCCTCCAAAGTTGAACATATCAAAAAATGAAAAGAAAGAAGAAAGAGTAGTAGTTAACCCAAGAGACGATTCATTCAAGAAATGCAGTGACAAGAGAAAAACCACCCACCATGTCAACAGGAAAGGCTGATCCAGCTTGTTAAAGAGGTTGAGGATAATGTTGTCATTAGTGACCACATCAAGCCTAGGACCAGGAAACTGGCCATTGATAAGGATAACCTGCATGGACAAAACCCAGAAACACAGAACCTTCCATTTTAAGAAAAACCTAAATCCAAAATTATCACAAACAGTATAACAGAGCAGCGGCAGCAGCATGAGTTACCAACCTGTTGGGGCACATCAAGAAGTTTAACAGTCCCATAAGTGACAGTCCATGTATAATACCTATAAGGGTCATCTGCATTCACTAAAGAAGCACTCAAAACAGCCAAAACTCCACATAACAAGTGAAGCAAGACAGCATTTCCCATTGGATCTGCAAAAATAAAAAACGCCATGCAAGTGAACCAATGCCACCAAAGTCAGCTATAAACAAAAACAAAATGAGACATAAGACTTCACTCTCATTGACTACAAGTAAAAGATTGAGAAAGGAACATTACTAGTTACTGGATTTGAGAGGGATGACAGTTGTTCTTAGGTGGTGACAATAATAATCTGATAGAAGTGGATTGGTGAGGTCAGGCTTTAAATAAGGACAGCCCGCGAAACACAGCTACACCACTTGATGTTTTTTTTTTTTACCTTGCATTAAACTGAGCTCATACATATTCGGCGGATTTCACGCGTTTACGCGTTCTAATCATAATCTCTTTAAACCAAAGATTAAATCATTTCTTTTCTTTTCATGCAAAAAGTAAGTTTAGTTGTGATTTGAAAGGAGATCATACCAAAACCATCCTCTAATTGCGCTCACCAGCTTTAATCTTTTTTTCTTTCTTTTCCGCTTGAATTGTCAATTTTTGTTTTTTTCTTTGTTCTTTAGTACTTTTTTTTTTTAATTACTAGTAATGATCAATTGGAGTTATATTTTCTCTGTTTTCACTTTCCTTCATCTCAAAACAATAACGCTGGTCCTCGATGCTTTAAAATATTTCACTAACAACAATAATAAAAGACAACGCTTGCATTTGCTCATAGCTTGCTTGACGCAGTACTTGAATCCAGCTAGGTGAAGGTTCAGATGGAATTCAAACTGGATAGTGCCCATTAAACTCTGACACGACTGACCAAACCTACCTAAGAAAAAACCTTATTGAATTTCAGTACTAATGCCAACATGTTCTCTTATAGTTCCATGTCTCTCTGTATTGAACCAACAAGTCATGCGCTCGACAGGTTGCATCTGTCATATAGCTTCTGCCCAGAAAGAATTGCACAGGTCAAGTACCGGTTGCCCATGATTGAAGAGTCTTTTGAAGTGGAAGAGGAAGTTTCCTTGCATCCATTAATCCATTACAAGAATATCCATTGAGGGTTCTTTTTAAGCAGAAAATTTATCCAATGACTTGTCTCTAGTGAAATCTATACTGGAAAAACAAAAGGGAAACCTCAGATTTGGGTCCTATCTATAACCCTATTCTCAATTGAGTCTCTAAACTATATTTTTCATCAATTGGGTCCCAATCACATTTAGTATCCTCAATTTGGTCCATCCACCATAAAAATAAACCTAATATCGTCTAAAACCTAGAGTCGGGGGATTCAATTGAGGAAACTCTTAGTCACGTTGACTCAAGAAGGATCCAATGGGATAAATCGGGACTCGTTTGTTTAAAATTTAGTTGGGGACCTAATTGAGATAAGAGTTATACATTGAGGACTAATAAGAGGTAACTACGAAACAAAAGAGAGAGGATCCGTGATAGGCACCCACGTGAGATGTTGGCGATTGGGGTTTACGCTTTTGACTCTAAAACAACAAGTGGGTACCACACGTATTTACCATTGCGCGTGACACATCGTTTAAAGAAAAAAAAATAGGGAGAGAGAGAGAGAGAGAGAGAGAGAGAGTGGAAGAAGAGGTAGAAGAACAAAAAATTGGCCACAATTTTGCGGTGGAGCCCTGCCCCTGCCTGTGACCATTGATGAGCCATAATTTTTTCTGCATGAGAATACGGGTTTTAGGTGGGGATAGTGGGGACCCTTCCACCGTCTAAAGCCTTCTCTCTGCCCCACACTACCTGAGCCAATGGTTAGTGCTTGATGGGGATCATCATAACTTATTTTTCTTTATAGCACTAGGGGAAAAAAAATAAAAAGGTGCTTGAATGTACTCATTATGTATTACATTACAGAAAACTCTAAATTATGTGGGTAAAATATTGAAGCAATCCATGGTACACGATGAAAACCTCACTTTACTTTTAAAGAAACCTTCCATTTAATTATCACTAAGGGATAAAATAGTTTTTTTTTATTGGGACACATCAATCATTGTCTAATTAAATGGGGTCACATCTGTCTTTTACATGTTTTTGGAATAGTGTAATGCTTAAATATTTTAAAATAGTGTTATGTAGCATTGAAAAAAAAATCGAGAATTCCTACAAATCTTTATAAATATAGGGTTTTGTTAAGAAATATATTTATTTTATTTTATTTTATTTATTAAGAATAAGATAATATTTTTAATTTAGTTTATATATAATCTCTTTGTATTTAGATTAAAACAAAAACTTCAGAATAAAGTGATCTATGAAACCATAGCCTCTTCTTTTTTTTATGTTCGTATTTTCTCTTTGTTTAATTTTGAATTGTTTAACATGGTATCAGGGCATGGTTTTATAGAACGAGGTTTAATTTTAAACACAGCTTTCATCTTCCCTTCAGTTTCTGCAATCTGATATTTGTGTTTTGTTTCTGCAAATTTGGTATTTGTTCTTCCTTTTAGTTTTTGCGATTTAGTATTTGCGTTCTGTTTTTGCAATTTTTCTTGGAGTGATCGTATAACTTTGAGAATATATTTGTTCAGCTTTTGTGATATTTGTTTAATTTCTACAATTAGGTATTTTGTTCTTTACTTCTTTTGCGTTCTAGTTTTTCTTTGTTTGTTGATTATGGCAAATGAAAAAGATGATTCGCTTCAGTTTGTGAGTGTGAGGTTGGATGGAAAGAATTATCCGTATTGGAGTTATGTAATAAAAAAAATTAAGGGTAAAAAGATATGAGGATATGTTAGTGGAACTTATATGATACTTCGAAATACTGATGTGGGGTTTGGTGCTTTGATGGATGCATGGGAAGCAAACAATGAAAATATTATTACTTGGATTAACAATTATATTGAGCATTCTATAGGTATGTAGTTGGCGAGGTATGAGACAACAAAAGAGGTTTGGGATCATCTACAAAAGTTATTCACGCAATCAAATTTTGCAAAGTAGCATCAATTAGAGAATGACATACGAGCTCTTCACTAGAAGAATATAAGTATTCAAGAGTTTTATTTTGTTATGACAGATTTTGGGATTAATTGGCTCTTACAGAATCGACAGAATTAAAGGCATGTGGTGCCTATATTGATCATAAAGAGCATCAATGATTGGTACAGTTTTTAACAAAGACTTCACAATCATTTTAAAGGACTTAGAGGTTCACTTGTGCATCATTCTCCACTGTTTTCTATTGACTCTGTTATCAGTAAGTTATTAGCTCAAGAAATACATCTTCAGTCTTATTCTAAAAAGAAAATTCTTTTTGCTTCGAATCGTTCTGTACTAGCAGTACCCTCTAAGTCATTCTTTAATCAATAGAATAAGCCTTACACAAGGGTTTTCTTTGACAAGTTCTGTAAGCAGAAAGGTCATTGAAAGGCTTAGTATCCCAAGTTGAGACAACAGAATCAAGTTTGGAAGCCTGACAGTCAGTCACAATCTAATGCTCATAGACCACCTTAAGGTTATAAACCACCACACCATAATACTGAAACAGTAGTTTCATCAGGCTCTATCATTGATCTTAGTACTTTGGTTGAGCAATTTCAGAAGTTTCTCTCCTTACAACCACAAGCATTGTCCACTTCTTCTTCTGTAGGACAGTTTCCTCGTAGTTCCTCAGGTATGTTACATTCTGAATGGGTTATGGATTCTAGTGCTTCAAATCACATGTCTCCAGATTCTTTATCTTTTACTTTTGTGTCTCCTTTGCCCTCTATTCCTGTTATGACTACTGATGGCACTCTCATACCCTTAGCAGGTGTTAGTTCTTATTGTCACACCTCACTTGTCTTTCCCTAATGTTTATCTTATTCCGATACTCGGATTGAATTTTTCTTTTGTTGGTCAGTTATGTGATTTTGGTAATTATTAAGTTATTTTTTCCTTTTCTTTTTGTTACATGATATGCAATCTTAGAAGTTGATTGGGATAGGTTGTAGGGAGAATGGACTATATATTTTGGATGAATTAAAAGTGTTAGTTGTTATTGTTGTTACTACTGCTACTAGCGTTGATTTGTCTTCTTTTCATCTGTGTCCTTCCTTTTCTAGTTTTTATTTATGGCATTCTTGTCTAAGTCATGTTTCGTCTTCTCGTTTGAGATTTTTAGCATCCATAAGAGCTTTAGAAAATTTACAAACTTGTGATATTTCTGATTGTAGTGGATGTAAACTGATAAAATTTTCTATTTTACTTTTTAATTGAAGTATTTTTATTTCTTCTTCCCCATTTGACTTAATTCATTTTGATGTATATGGACCTTCTCCTGTTGCCATAAAAAAAGGGTCTCGATATTATGTTTTTTTCATTGATGATCATACTCGTTATTATTGGGTTTATCTAATAAAATATCGTTCTGAATTCTTTGAGATATATACAGCCTTTCGAGCTTTTATCAAAACTCAATATTCTGTTGTTATCAAATATTTTAGATGTGATTTGGGTGGGGAATATACCTCTAATAAATTTCATGAGTTGCTTGCCTTAAATGGAACCATTCACCAAACTTCATATAAAGATACTCTTGAGCTAAATGGAGTTGCTGAAAGAAAACATATATAGGCATATTATCGAAACTACTCGTTCTCTTTTATTGTCTGCTTAATACAATTCCATATTCTTATATTTCAGGTTTTTCTCTTTTTAAAAAGTTATATAGATACCCTTATTATTCTTCCTTTAGAGTTTTTTGTTGTACTTGTTTTATTCTTTATCCTCGTATAGGAAGCAGTAAGTTATGCTTTTAATTTGTTATTTGTTTTTTTCTTGGTTATGGTAAAGGTAAAAATGGGTATCATTATTTTGATCCAATAACTCATAAACTTTATGTGTCTTGTCATGTTGTCTTTTTTGGGCATATACCTTTCTTTTCTATTCTATCCACTATTCATAGCTTGACTAGATCTGATCTTATTCGTATAGATCTTTTTTCTAAGAATCCTGATAGTTTATCATCTCAAGTTCCTAGTACCTCAAATACTCCTCCTCATGTTCGATCAATTCGTACTAATCATTCTGTAGGTAATGACGCTTTATTCTCCGACACACTTGAAGCTCTATTCTTCTTTAGAGTCCCTCGAGCTCTGTCTGATACTATGGATCTACCTCTCTGTCAATCCATAAGCATTCGTAAGTCTATAAAGTTATCATATTTTGCTTATTCTTGTTATTCTTCATAATTTACTTTATTTTTAGCTTCTATTCATTGTCTATCTGAGCCCTCTTCCTATAAAAGGCAATTTTTAATCCTTTTTTGTAGCAAGCTATGAATGAGAAATTTCCTGCTTTGCATAAGATAAATACTTGAGATTTGGTTCTTCTACCTCTTGGTAAGAGTGTTATTGGTTGTCGTTGGGTGTATAAGATCAAGACTAATTCTGATGGGTCTATTGAGCGATATAAAGCTAAGTTGAATGCGAAATGATACTCTTAACAATATGGTATGGATTATGAGGAGACATTTGCCCATATTGTAAAAATGACTATTATTTATACTCTTATTGCTGTAACTTTAGTTGTCAATGATATATCTCTCAACTTGATGTTACAAATGCCTTCTTGAATGGAGATCTTTAAGAATAAATTTATATGACGCCCCTTCCTAGTGTTTCACATGACTCTAGGTATGTTTGTAAGCTTAAGAAAGTATTATATGGTCTCAAACAAACACCTCATGCTTGGTTTGAATTTTTTGTTATGATCTCTTCTCTTAGATTTGTTTTCTAGCAATCATGATTCTACTCTTTTTATTAAGTGCACTGATACAAGTCGTATCATTATGTTTTTATATATTGATGACATAATTTTTACTGGTGATGACATTAATAGTATTTTAATTTTAAAGACAGAGTTAGCTAGACATTTTGAAATGAAAGATTTGGGTTATCTTCGACATTTCTTCGGTATTGAGGTAACTACTCACCTAAAGGTTATCTTCTTTCTCAGTCGAAATATGTTGTAAATATTATTAAGCGGGCTAAACTTATTGATAATAAGATTCTAGATACTCTCATTGAAGTTAACATAAGATATTCTTTTTATGATGAATTACCTTTGTCATGTCCTACTTTATACCTTACTATTGCTGGGAGCTTGATATATCTCATTAGTACTCGTCTAGATATTGTATATGTTGTTCATGTTGTTAGTCAATTTGTTACTTCTCTTACTACCGTTCATTGGACAATTGTTCTTTGTATTTTGCGATATCTTTAAGGTACAGTCTTTCAAAATCTTTTACTTTCATCCACCTCTTTCTTGAAGCTGCGTGCATACTATAATGCTGATCATGACAATGATCCCACAAATCGCAAGTATGTTACTAATTTCTGTATCTTTTTAGGTGATTCTCTTATTTCTTAGAAGAGCAAGAAATAATCTGTTGTTTCTCAATCTTCAACCAAAGTGGAATATCGTGCTATGACCTTTACTACCAAAGAGATTGATTGGTTATGTTGGTTAGTTGCAGATATAAGAGTTTCTCTTTCTCATCTTACTTTCATGTATTGTGACAACTAGGGTTCTATTCAGATTGCTCACAATTTGATTTTTATGAACAAACTAAGCATATTGAGATCGATTGTCATCTCACTCGTCATCATCTCAATAAGGGCACCATTAATTTGCCTTTTATTTATTCTTCTTTGTAGATTACAAATTTCTTTACAAAGTCGCATTCTATTTCCTCTTCTTCTTTTTGGCAAACTATAGATACTTATAGTTTTCGCATCGTGAGCTTGAGGAGAGATATTAAGAAATATAAGTTATTTTGTTTTATTTATTAAGGGTAGAATATCAATGAAACCCTAGCCTCTTCCTCTCTTAGTTTTAGGGGTGATCATTTTAGATTCGGTTTGGTTTTTACATATAAAAACAATAAAATCAAAATTTTGAAAAAAAAAAAAAACCAAAACTGAATCCAATCGACCAGTTTCAGTTCGGTTTGGTTTTTACATATAAAAACAATAAAATCAAAATTTTGAAAAAAATAAATAAATAAACCAAAACTGAATCCAACCGACCAGTTTCAGTTCAGTTCGGTTTTTATGTCAAAACCCGAGAAAAACCTATATTGTTTTTTTGAGCTTTTTTTTTTACTTTCTAATGGGCTTGCCATTGATGTTAATATTGTTTAATTTTCTTATAAAATTCCACAGTATATTTAATTTTTTTACCACTGAATATTCATTTATATTAAATTATTAGTGTTAATCTTGTGTTTATTAAGTTTTTTTGCCACTAAATATTCATTTATATTAAATCGTTAATGTCAATCTTGTGTTCAATATATTTTTTACCTTCCTAATATTTTTATTTTCTTTTGTTTGAGTGAGTAAGACTCCTGTTGCAGAAAAGTTTAAATAACACACATCAATAAGTTAAAATCCAAATTACAAAGCATTGCCTTCAAAGGGTTAAAAAAACAACAAATAATAGTGTTAAAATCCAAATTACAAAGCATTGCCTTCAAAGGGCTAAAAAAACAACAAATAATAGTGTCATAAAACACTCCAAGCTAAAAAAATAAATCTTCATTGTGCATATCATCTCTAATTATCATCCGTTGTTAGATGTAACTTTCCACCAAGTTCTACAAAACAAAAAATTAGATATGTTAGAATGAAAATGCGTTAATTAATAAATCATAAAATAAAAAGTGTAAGTTTATAAGAAAAATTACTTAATTCAAGATTTTTGTAGGTTTCAAAATCATTCATCAAGGTTCTAATATCGGTTGGAATTGGTCCATGATGCAACTAATTTTGACAAAAAATAAGTGCTTGAACTGTTGCTGGAGATAGAGAACTTTGAAATTGATCGAGTATACGACCGTTTGTGCTAAAAGTTGATTCAGAAGCTAGAACATGTTGTGCAACTTTCAAAAGTATCTTATATTTTGAAGCATTACTCTTCCACCAACCCAAAATATCTAATTTATCATCATTAGGATCCTCACAACTATCAATCAAATACCTCTCAACCTCATTTCTATTTTTCACACTATCTTCCTCCTGTAAATGCCTTTTGAATCGAGTTAAAGTGTTAATATCTACCTCCATGTCATCAATAACATCATTAACATTCTGTTTATGCTTATTGCCATCCACCACTTTATCGGCTTTCAAATAAAACTCATACAAGCTCACCAAATTTTTTTTCATATATTTCAACTTGAGACGTGGATCCAAACACTAGCTACATACAATAAATTTTTTTGATTTACTTCACAACCCCAATACTTCTCAAACTTTAACATCATGTTTATCGTCATTCCACTTAAAAGATTATCTTTATTTTTATACAATTGCAACAAGTTTGTATACATGCAAATCAATTCATTGAAGAAAGAATTTGATGTGACATGTAATGAGCCAGAAAATCTTAATGTAACCATATAAAAGATCTTTAAGAACTTCACCAGAGTTCTAGCATTTTCCCAATCCTCCCAACTAGGTGGCCTTATGTTTTTTTTATTCCCTTTTCAATCAACCTCCAGAAAGTAACTCATATACCTATGTTTACTTTCACCTAACCTCACAAACACCTTTTCAAACTTTTCAGCAAGTTCTAACATAAGATAAGTTGAATTCCCTCGAGTTGCAACATCCAAACACAATGATTTCTTACACTTTATATGCAACTTTTCTGCACACTTCTTAGATGCAAGTTGCCTAGAAGGTGATGATCTCACAAACCTTATTGCATTTTGAATCTTAACAACTAAAACATTAATCTCTTTCAAGTCATTACACACAATGAGGTTTACAATGTGTGCACAACATCTAACATGCAAATATTCATTTAACACTATATTAGTTGGTCAATCTTTCATCACATTCTTTAAATATGAAATAGTCATATTATTAGAGCTTGCATTGTCTATTGTAATAGTCAAAAGTTTATCAATCCTCCACTCTAATAAACAATTCTCAATAATTTGACCAATTGTCTCACCCATGTGATTGGAAACTTGATAAAAATTAAGAATTCTTTTATGCAAATTCCACTCATTATCAATCCAATAAGCCATTAAGGACATATAGTTAATGTTTTGGATTGATGTCCATGTATATGTTGTTAAGCATAATCGTTGACCCCTAAGAGCTGTCCTTAATCTTTCCTTCTCTTGAACATAAAGTTTCAAACAATCTTTCATAACAGTGAAACGAGAAGGAATGTCAAATCTAGGTTGCATGGTCCTAGAAAATAATATAAATCCCTTACTCTCCATAAAATTAAAAGGCAACTCATCAATTATAACTATTTTTACTAGTTTTTGTCTATATTCATCATAATTATAACCTATTGCTTTAAGAGTGCCCACCTTTTGATCTCCCAATTCACCCTCTTCTTTCTTAGGTTCTAATACCAAATTTATTTTGCTTTTTATCAACCATAAAAGAAAACTTTTTGCATACTTTTAAATGACTCCAGATATTACTTGTCCCATTAAAAATAGTATGACATGTATAATCCTTTCCACAATAATTACATTAAGCTTTAAGGGTTTTAGGATCACCATCAAGCTTTGTAAAGTGATCCTAATTTTGTGACTTTTTTCTATCATCAACATTTCTTTTCCTTGATGTAAGGACTTGAGGCTATTTACCTTTATTATCTGTGATGGATCCTACAATAATTGATGTTGGGTTAGTGTTTGAAGTTGGGGCATTGATTGATATTGGGGTAGTGCTAGTGGATGAAACATTTTGATTTTGAAGGTTTTTCATCTGTAATTACCAAATGAAAACATGTTAATATTGTTGTAATAGAAAATGTACACTGTATATCTTGCAAATTAAAACATTACCAAGCTGTTGACATGTATACAACTCAGACTATTCACAATTATTTAATGTATTTAAGAACTAGGGAATCACTATTTTGCTTCGCTATGGTCAATTTAACTACATTTGAAATTAAAAGCCTAGACTGAAAGACCGGATTCATGGAATGAAATATAGGTAGATTTCATCATTTCGGTTTGCAAAATGCTTGTTAGATGCAATGCTTGGTATTTAGCAAGATGTGACCAAATTTAAACAACTAGACAGAAAGTTTATATGTTAAAATAAAATTAGGTCTTTTTTAGTTCAATCACATTGTGCCTTCACCTTCTTAGCTGACCAAGTCATATAAAAATCAATTTCAACTTGATTTAGTTTAAATCGGAAAAGCTCAAATCAACATGTCTTCAATTTTAATTGAAATACATTGAAATATTAATAATGCTTGCAAATATTTTTTTTTTAAAAAAACAATGTTAAAATATTATTTTCTTGATTTTTTTAAAAATAAACTTAGGTTTTTTATGTCAATCACATCGTGCTTTTATTTTCTTAGTTGATCAAGTCATATAAAAATCAGTTTTAATATAATTTAGTTTAAAACCGTGTCATTTAAAAATCAACTTTAATATGATTTAGTTTAAAACCGTATCATATAAAATCAATTTTAATGTGGTTTTGTTTAAAACCGGATTAGGAAAGGATCAAATCAACATGTCTTCCATTTTAATTGAAATACATTGAAATATTAACAACGCTTGCAAATACTTTTTTTTTTTTTTTTGCTATTTAAAATAACTTTTGATGTGACTTGCTGTGAAGTGCATGTAAGTAAACTATGAATTGTAATATATGGGCCTTGAGTCTTCCTGGAGTTAAAATCGCCGACGTGAAGAAGAAGAGGCTTTGAGACTGGGCTTGGTCCATCGACCTTGTAGAAAATTTATATCAGGCCAGGCATGCTTGTGTTTAAATGAATTCTGGAGCTGGATGGATGCTTTCAGTCGACAGCTACCTTTTGAGCTCTAGGCTGCTAGCTAAAAGAACCGAAAGGTCAAATTACAATTATTACAACATGTTCCTCCACACATTTTACTGTGGATTACAACAGTAATACACAGTGATTCTTCCTCACACTTTTTTTTTTTTTTTTTTTTTTTTTTTTTCGTTTTTTTTTTCAATTTTTTTTAAAAATTACTTTTGTTTTTTCAACATTCCTAATTTTTCTTTTTTTTTTTCATTTATTTTTTATTTTATTTTTTCCAAAATTATTTTTGTTGATTTTACTTTTTAAATATTGACCTGATTAAAATTTTTGCTTTATAATTTTTTTCTTGAAAATACTTGTGGGTTCTTTGCGATGTTTTTCCACATAGTTTTTCTATTTTATTTCTTTATTTTTCAAAATTTACAACATACTCTAAATGGTGTGGGGAATCACTGTTCCCCCACACACATTTCACTGTGGATTACAACAGTAATCCACAGTGATTCTTCCCCACTTTCTTCTTTTTTTTTTCTTTTTTTTTTTACCTTTCCCTTTTTTTTTCAATTTTTTTTTAAAAATTACTTTTGTTTTTTCAACTTTCCTAATTTTTCTTTTTTTCATTTATTTTTTTTTTGTTTTTTCCAAAATTATTTTTGTTGATTTTACTTTTTAAATATTGACCTGGTTAAAATTTTTGCTTTGTAATTTTTTTCTTGAAAATACTTGTGGGTTCTTGTGATGTTTTTCCACATAGTTTTTCTATTTTATTTCTTTATTTTTCAAAATTATATTTTTTGATTTTTTTTAATATGAAGCTGATTGAGAATTTAGTTTTGTAATTTTTTTTCTTTAAAACATTGTTTATTGCTACAGTGTTTCTCTGCATGGTTTTTTTATGGTTTTCTCTAAAATTATCTTTTTTTATTTTATTTTTTAATATTGAGCTGGTTAAAAATTACAGTTACAATATGTGAGGAAAGCACTTTAACTTTCCTTGAAAATTACTGTTGGTTGCTACGGTGTTTTTTCCCACATGGTTTTTTTCTCATTTTCGTTATGTTTTTCCCTAAAATTATCTTTGTCAATTTTATTTTTTAAATATTAAGGCTGGTTAAGAATTGTAATTACAAGTTTTTCCTCAAAAAACACTATGGATTGATACAATTTTTCTTCACATAGTTTTTTTCCGGTTTCTTTTGTGTTTTCTTTTTTTATAATATTTTTTTCCAAAATTATTTTCTTCAATTTTATTTTTTAAAATATTGAGTTGATTAAAATTTAACTTTGTAATAAAGCTTAATCATGTGGGGAAAGTATTATAGCTTTGCTCATAAAACATTGTGGATTGCTACAGTGTCTCTCCGCATTGTTTTTTTTGTTATAATTTTTTTCAAATTATCTTTTTCAGTTTTATTTTTTTAATATTGAGTTGTTTTTGAATTACAATTACAAGTCATTACAAATAAGGCTAAATCATGTGGGGAAGCACCTTGTAGCTTTCATCACAAAACACCGTGAATTGCTACGAGTGTTTCCAACATGATTTTTCCCCTTTTTTTGGTGTTTGTTTTTTTTTTCCTGATATTATCTATGTTGATTTTTTTTAAATATTAAGCCGATTAAGAATTTAGCTTTGTTATTTTTTTCTTTAAAACACTGTGAATTGTTGCAGTGTTTTCCCATATAATTTTTTTATGATTTTTTCCAAAATTATCTTTGTCGATTTTTTTTTTAATATTGAGTTGGTTAAGAATTATAATTGCAATAAAGCTAAATCATTTGAGGAAAGCGTCGTAGTTTTTCTCACAAAACACTATGGATTGCTACAATATTTCTCTAAATAGTTTTTTAGTTTATTTTATTGGGAAAAACGCTATAGTTTTCCTCACAAAACATTGTCAATTACTGCAACATTTTTTCTCATGGGTTTTTTTCCTTCCAAAATTATCTTTCTTTTTTTTTAATATTAAGTTGGTAGAGAATTTAGCTTTGTATTTTTTTTTGCTTTTTATTAACTGAAAAGCTAAATCATGTGGCGAAAGCACTTGTATCTTTCCTCACAAAACACTGTAGATTGCTACAAATTATTTTGTTCGGTCTCTAAGTTTTTGATCACCAACACAACTTTTTTTTCCGTCATGAAATATTTACTCCATCATACCTTTAATTTCTATTACATATCTAGCGCTTGGTTCACAATTATAATACTATCAAGTGCATTTGTTTTATAAGCCCGCGGCAGCGTGCGAGCAATTCATCTCATATATATTAAAACAAATGTAACCAGTGTTCCACAAGAACCAAATCGCCCATCATTCACTCTTTATTTGAATGAATTAAAATCGATTCCTATGTGCTCATGTTGGAAAATCCTGTGCTCCCTCGAGAAAACTATGGGTCGTATGGATATGTATCCTATTCTGAAGTGTTGCTATTAAGGCTGCAAGACCTCCACGTTTCTTTATACGTGTAAACCTAGCACATATTCTCCTTCTTTACCTTACCCAGAGACAATCTTAACAAGATTTGATTTGGATACCCAAAAAAAAAAAAAAAAATCCAAGTTGAAACCTCAACTTGATTTCCTTACTTGACATGTCGACTCCTTCAAAATCTTCGCCCGTGTCATATGGTAATTAATCATAAACTCTTTAACATACAAATTAATGTTTTTTGGCCTCACTTTCTGTTTTAAACTTGATCCAGATACTGTAAGAGATGTGTTCTTGTGGAGGAGAAAGAAGCTGAGTTTATTGGTTCTTCTAGTCTCAACAGCTACATGGGTTTTGCTTGATGTTTATCAATTCAATCTCATCACTGTTGCTTCATGGGCTGCCATGTTTGCTGTTTCTTCACTGTTCCTTTATGGCAACATAGCCAGGTTTCTCCGCAAGTAACTATTGTTAACCCATCTCTTTTTCTTTCTTCTTTGTTGCTATGCATAAAACTTTCAAGAAGTAAGGTTGTTTTTGGGCTATCTTCAGAGAAGAGCCAGATTTGTCCGGCTTGGAGATTTCAGAGCAGACAGCTATTGAAGCGGCACGCTCCGTTCGACAATCGATAGAAGAGGGAGTTCGATGGATGTGCCATGTGAGTGCAGAGAGAGAACTGTTTCTCTTTGCTCGTGTAGTTGCTGCTCTGTGGTTGCTCTCTTATGTGGGAAGCTTCTGGGATTCTCTGTCACTTCTTTACATAGGTAACAATTTATGCATAACTGTGACACGCATGAATACACAAGCAAGCTAAGCTTATAGTTGTATCGCTAGTGATTGCGCATGAATATAGAATATATCTCCTCAAAATATAAATATAAATATAAAAGAGTCTTCAATTAATTTACAGATATAGTGGTGGGCATGACTGTTCCTGTGATATATGTAAAGAACGAGGATAAGATAAAGAGGTATGAAGAGTGGATGAGGATGCAAGCAAGAAGATTGTGTGATATGGTAGATGAGAAGGTTGTCAAGAGAATGAAGAACAGAGTGGTTAAAGTTGAAGAGAAAAGGGTTGACTAATTTCTTCGTTAGGAAAGAAATAAAAATAAAAATAATGTGGAAGATATATCTTGTAAATTAGTACATAGTACCAGGATGATGCCAATGTTTGTATAACAATAATCTAATGAACTTCTAGTTTTCGGTATTTGACATTACATTAACAGCTTAGTTTGTCTGAATTTTTATTTTTTCAATTTGTTTTATAAAAATATTTTAAAAAATAACTCTACTCGAAAATGAAGTTTTTCTATTTTTTTTAAGTATTTTTTTAATTTTTTTTTCACTATTTTTTTTAATTCTTCTAAAAATGCATCCGAAAACTTAGAGTATTAATGATTGATGTGCACAAGATCAGGTTCTTGATTCGAGTGCTTCAAAAGATTGCTCCGTGCTAGGTAGGTTCATGAACAAAGCAATACGTTTATACTAATAATGTGTTACAAGAAAAGAAAAGTGGATCCGTGGCGCAATGGTAGCGCGTCTGACTCCAGATCAGAAGGTTGCGTGTTCGATTCACGTCGGGTTCAATTCCCATGTGTTTTTGATTACATCCAATAATAGATTTTGGCGTTTGCCATCATCAAAATGCGTTTTACAAGTTAAAGACGAATCTCATCCCTGTGTTTTTCTTTTTTGCTGTCATCCTTATACGATAATTTCTTCCCACTAATTTCATCCTTGCACTCCATGATATTTTAGATTGGAACAACTTTATATATAAAAAAAAATGTTCAAATTCTAACAATTTAAATATAGAAAGATAAAATTAAAAAAAATTAATTAACAAAAAAGCTTAAAAATAACACCAACAAACCTAGACAAGTCAATTAAATCTCGTGTTGGATCATATAAATAAAATAATTTAATAAAAGACAACAAATAAAGAATATAAAACTCAATTTCTAAACCAATCATGAGTTAAAGAATAAAACTAATTTAAAAAAAAAGCTTAAAAAATACTCGAGTCAACCTTGGTCAACCCATCAAATCAATAATTTAAGTCATGAAACCGAGTTAACCTCCACAAAAAAAAAATTATAGAAAATAATAAAGTCTAATTTCCAACAAACCTAATACTGAAAGATGAAATCAAAATAGAAAATCAATATGAAAAAAAAAAAACTGATATTAATTTAGGTTAACCTTTTAAAACTGTGATTCGGGTTATTGGGTCAGGAGATTTCTGCAGAATTGAGTTGTATGGAGGATAATGTGGAGTAAGAGGAACCCTTTTGCTAGAAAGACTGGTGTTGCCAATCTCTTTGTCAAGAATCTACACTCTTCAATCACCAACTCTCGTCTGGAGAGCATTTTCAGCAAGCTTAGTAATATACTTTCATGCTATAAAAAACAGGAGTAAGGGTTTTTGGGTCCACCGTTTGCAAGATCTATAACCATCAGTATACTTGAAAGACTAGCAGGTACCTTTTATTCTAGTGATTAGGAAACTGCTTTTAATACTGAAAGTTTATTAAATCACTATCTCTGTCGTTGAATTTTGCAGCACTGAGGGAGCTCTTCCGAGCCGAAGCCGACAACTATGCATCTGACTTCTCTTCTTCAAAATCATCAATAAAAATAAAGGCATTGAAATATGTAGCATAGATTATCATCTGTTACTATCTTTGTGAAGAAGTTACATGACCTTGCAGGTTAATCCTGTTGTGGTGCCAAAATTCTCATTCTCTTTCACCTTGCCTTTTTTTTAAGCAGGCCTAGACTAGGCTTTCCAGGAGTCTGCATGGGCTTGATTGTGAGCCCCGATGCGCCTGGACATGGTTCAGGCCCCTTTGCCCCTCCCCCTTCTTTTTTTTGAATAGTAAAAATGGAGTGATAAGTTGCTAAATCTCAGTACCCTCGGTTGATGTTTCTTTACTTTGTATTTTAGTAGTTATCTAGGGCCATGAAGGCGTCCAAATTAGGAAAAAAATTTACTGTTTGGGATTTGTAGTTTTCCTAGTTGAATTAGGATTAGTTTTCCTATTTAGTTTAGGATTCCTGTTCTATCTAGGACTTTTTTGCATTATTTAAGAAACCTAGAAGAGCTACACTATTCACTCTTGATTCTTGAGGATAAAATTCAGAGCATTTTTTCTCTATTTGTGTAGTTTCTAAAAAGCTTTCGATATTATTTCTTATTTCATAGTTACTTCCCTGAAGAGACAATAGCATCACTTGAACTTACAAGTAGCCGGGAGTAATCTTTCTTTTGTAAATTATTATACTCTTTGTTGCCAAATTGTCCCAATGGAACCAATATCACAGCTTATTTCAGGGGCTGCTTTGGGAGTTGCCCTTCAACTGCTAAGTGATTCGATTATGCGTGCAGTAACTACAGCCTCCAGCTTCAAATTTAAGCTACGGCTTCTCCAGACAACCGTCAGGATCTTGATCGCAAGATTCAAAGTTATCAGAGGAGAACAACAGCAGTTTCCAGGAGCAGAAGCTCAGAGATTGTGTGAATTGTTGGCGAGAGGGATTCATCTTGTTTCTAAATGCTCAAGAATCTCACAATGGAATTATTTCAAGATGAGAAGATACGAGAAAAGAATTGATGAGCTTGATGAATCTCTCAAACATCTTTTAACGTTGAATTTTCAGCTTTTGCAATATGAGAACATGCGGAAACTTTTGACACGGGTTAATGAAATGAGTAAGAAATTGGTGGATCATGGAGATGAGTTGCCTAAGCCTAGCCATGTCGTACCTTTAAACGATCAAGAAAACTCGTGGTACTCTCGGACTTCAAGCCACAGACAGCCATCAAAACCAAGATTTAGAATGAGTTATCAAAGAAGCGAAAAGATTACCAAGTTTGGGTTTAGTTTCTGACAAACTAACTGTTAAAATTGTAAAGAAGTAATTTTTAGTGGAAATTATTTGTTTCCTCAATAATCTTTATTCTTATGGAAATATTTTTCTTTAGTTTTTAATATTTTCTTATTTAGTTAGAAAATCAAATATTAATTATGTTCCATGATTTTATTTTATTTTTCCTATTTGATTTAGGAAACTTATCTTCCTTCGTTATTGGTTTAAACTCAAATCTTCACCGATTAAAACTAAAATCTATGTTTTATTGCTGGGTTTTTTATGTTAAATAATCAATTTAACTTAAAAATTAAATTATAGATATATTATTTTCTAACATATTTTTATAAGTGAAAGTTTTTTAGACTTGAAACTTAAATATACCTGCACTATTTTATGTTTAATTTTTATCAAATAAAATAAGAGTGGTGAGATTCAAACTTGTATTTGTTTAGATAATAAAACTTAAATACCATATTAAATAACAATTCAACTTAAAAATTTAAGCTATTTTCCAAAAGGATTAAACCCATTTTGCAGTTAGTCCATATGGGAGCAAAACTGATGAAAGGAAGAACAGATCAATCGCAAAAAAGTGACATGAGGTATTCGATCTCATTCTGACTTTGGAGAATGGAAGATATTTATATACAAGTGATTCATTAATGTACATGAAAATCATGGCAATTGTATTTCTTAATTCTTATCATACATTTAGACGATGAGAGTCATGTTTGGGAGGTCGCGCTTGAAAGGTTTCCATGATTTCTCTGTTTCGTCATCGCAGATCACGAACTTCAAACTATGAAGAGTGGTGACTGAGTTAGGTAACCCGCAATTTGAGCATCCTGTCATGTAAAGCTTTTTTAGACTCTGCAGCTCGCCAATCTGTTCTGGCAAATTCTTATGCTAATACAGTCTGATATGTCAAGAATGCTCAGTTTATGGAGGCTTCCAATAGTGTCTGGCAAATCTGACAAATTTCTGCAGGAGCTAAGCATCAAGACTTGCAAATTCACCATCTTTCCGATTTCTCGAGGCAATATTGACAGGCCTGGACAGTAGGTGATGCGAAGTTTCTTTAGGGAGACAATATCACAGAGTCCAACAGGCAATTCATTCAGACTATTGCAGTAGCCAATGTTGATCTCCACTAGTTTCGGCAGTGCATCTGAAATCCGGATAGCTTTGTCACCGGAGGCCGGACCAATATTACACCCGATCAACGATATTTTCTGCAGATTTTCTAACTGCACACAGTTAATGGTAAGGGAAGGAATCAAAACCTGCTCCAACCTGATCCTCTTTAGATTGGACAGGTTTCCAAGAACTATAAAGTTACTTATTTCAGCTGAGAAAAAACCATAATTTGTGAGGATCAAAGTCTTTAGTTTATCCATGCTCTTGATGAACTTGGGTAATGTGTACTTCTTCGTACGAAAATTGAGAACTAGAACCCCAACTTCAGGAGCTTGAATGTTGGGCCAATTTGACAAGAAAGTTTCATCTGCATAAAATTTCTCCATGAGAGCGGGGAGTAAAAAAAATGCTATCGAAGAAACAAAAGCAGGGCCTATTGTTTAGGGCCTATTGTTTTACATGATACCAATCCGGAATTTCTCAATCCAAGCCGTAGGCCTCATAAAAGAATGTTTAACAAAGATAGGGATGTGCTACCTGTGGAGATCGACAAGACATGGGCGCTGATTGTTTGATTCTTCCACCAGCCCCGAAATTCATTTCCATTTATGTCCACAACTAGGTTTTTCCTCCCCTGTTCTGAATCAGCCAATCCGCTAACATGGTTGACCAGATCCCTAAGAAGGTCATGCTGTGTGACAAAGGTTTCATTATAGTTCTCTCTTTCACTTCCATCCCTCCTAGTGAGTGAGAAAGAATTGATTACCAAGGATTATATTAAATATCAATGAACATTCTAAAAGTTTTCATGTTCAGCATTCTTTCTGGTTATCAAAAGCAAAACTTCTACGGAAAGAAAACCATTAAATGCTGCAATAGTGTTTTATTAAACAAAAGGTGTGATTTGATACCAAGTACGCGAGCATTAGAGTTTTGGTTAGTCTGATGACAAATATGAAACCAGTATACCTTGTATCTACCAGATCAATGAGATTCAAGGAGGATAGTTCATGGAGGTTTGATATGGAGTTCAGACCATCTCCATTCATTTCATACAACTCCTCCCACATGTCAATGATGGCACTGGCAGGTATCAGTTGACCTTCAGGAAATGCTCCCAAGTCAATGTAACATTCCTTCAGCTTATTATGCAACGCATCCAAGCTACTCTTTAGACAAGTAAACAGATCATTATTGGATTCAAAAAAAGCCCCAGCTTTTGACCATTGCTTCACCTTATTTCTCCATATCTCTGGTCGTTGTTGGCGGAGTGAACGGCCTACGACTGAAAGAGCTAGTGGAAATCCCTTGCAAAAGCTCACTATCTGCAATTCATTGCCACGAATATATTTAGTTTTTCGGGATGTTGGTATTCTAGTTGTTTCCAACAGATGAAAAATTGCTGAAAATGACATTACATGAAAAAGCATAACTCAAGTTTCAATAAATCTTCATTTCAGAATTAGAAGAAAGGCAAGCAAACATGATTTTGGAGGTGATATGATTAGTATAATATATACATGCTCTTCCGAATTGCAAGTACCTTCTTCAAAACATCATCTTCTAAATTGTTAGAGGTGCTATTCCGTAGCTCCGCTGACTGTCTAAATAGACTCAGGGAGTCTTCATAATTCAACGTATCCAATTTATATTTCGAACCAAATCCACCGAGTGAAGATCTTGATGTCAACAAAATCTTGTATCCTGGTATTTGGAACTTGAACCTTTCCAGAAGGCTCTCTGATCCCGACCAAACATCATCGAGGACCAATAATATAGGCTTTGTTCCTATTCGCTTCAGCAATTGCTCCAAGCAGTTTACTGCTTCTTCATCAGTTAGAAACTCATGGACCGAATGACCCTTATGCCGAAATAGCTGCTGTATAATGACCTTCAGATCGGGTGATTTTGAGACAGTGATGAAGAAGATATTATCTTTAAATTTTTCTAGTTAAACATCACAGAGAAAACTGTTAGCAAAAGTTTTGTGCTTTTCGCTATAAATTAACATGCATGTTCGAAATTAACCATATTGATTTCTTAATCCAAGGCCTGTCTTATGGGAAGGGCTAGATACATATTGTAACTTGTTGCAGAGTCCCAAATCTTCAAGATGAAATGAATTCATATGGCCATAATGTTCCTGAACATTTATGTTTCTGCAAATTAAAAAGCTTTATAACAAAAATTTGTTGAAAATTGTGTCAGAGATATGTCAACCATCTTGACTCTTGAAAAACTAAAATCATTTAAATCACACAAAGAATGCTCAAAATCCTTCACATATCTTCAGTATATTGATTACGGATGCAAATGAGATGTCAACATCAAACTGGGATTGAAGTACTTGAGATCTATGAAAAAAACATAGAAACAAAAACATTCTGAGAAATTGAAGAAATGCTACCTTTAATAGCTTCATCATGACAAAGTTTTTTAGCCAATGTGGTCTTTCCACATCCACCAGGAGCTGTTAATACAACCGTGGACATTCCATCCTTGAATAATTCATTCTTTAAATCTTTCGTTGGCTTGTCCAATCCAACAGTAATCTGTGGTGGCTCTGGAGGCGTAAAAGGACACAAACGTACATTGCTATTTGACACAGGACTGGCTGCCTTTTCTGTTTGAATATTTGAACGAAGATCCTTACGCATATCTTTCACCTCCTCATGAATTTCTTTGACTTGCACTTGGATGTCTTTCACACCAACGTGAGTTACTTTCACCTCTTCACGAACTTCTTTCACTTCTTGCACCTCATCGTGAATAACTTTGACCCTCTCACCTACGCCTTCCACATTGGTATAAATATCTTTCACATCCCGATGAATCTCCTTCACCTGCTTCACATTGTCGTGGATGTCTCTCACTCCCTCACGGATGTCTCTCACCTTTTCCTTGATTTCGTTGACATCTTCCCTAGTATCAATAAGAATCTTTGTTCCTTTCAATGGTAAAATAAAATCATAGAACCTTTTAAGTGAATTATCGAAATCTCTAAGTTCCTCAGTGCAATTAGACTGTTTAAAGCAAGAACCACAACAATTTCCTTTCGAGCATTTGCTAACTGTAGGGAATTCTGACCGGTGATGTTCTGATATTTGCCCATTGGAGGCTAAGCATACTGACACAATATTTAACGTGGTTCGGCAAACCGCCTACATCCACGGGAGAAGCCATTGCATTATATAGGGAGAGAACAAGATTTACAACAATAGAGGAGGAGGAATTATCCCCTCTTTAGCAACTCTCAACCTCACTCTATTTCTCTCTTCTCGGTCTTTGCAATGGCAGCCCTTCGCTGGCCGCCTTGGCAGCCCACTCTCTCCTACATCTCTCACATCTTTGGCTCTACTTTCCTTCTCTTAACTCTCTCATTTTGCTCTCTAATGTATGCCTCTATTTATAGGCATCCATGGCAGCTCCTCCAACTCTTTTGTCAACAATGGTGGCCGCCAATTCCAGCTCTTCTTCAACAAAGGTGGCCGCCAACTCCAGCTCTTCTTCAACAATGGTGGCCGCCAACCTTTGACATCTTGGATGAGTGCACATGGTTGGTGCAACTCCAACTGCAGCTGCTGCAATTGTCAATGGTTGTTGCACATTAATGGCAACCAACCCAACAATCACCCCCTTTGCCATTCATGTGGGGCAACCTGTCCTCTTGCTTCTTCAAAGACATGCTTGCATTCTGCAGCTCTTCCAAGCTTACCATTCCGAGAGCGTTTGTGGCCAAGTTTACAGTACTTGCCAAACCTTTCAATCACGTAGTCACCCAAGCACCCCTTTGCTCACTCCAAAGGATCACTTCAACCAGATGGTTTGTCACATCTCATCTCGAAGAGTGTTAACGCTTGTCTCGGAACAACATTCCCTTCAAGCATATCAACCATGCTTGGCCCGGAATGATTTATCAAGCCTTACACCAAGGCTTACAACACCCCCTCAAACGGATATTTCCAAGTGCGACAGGTCATTGAGTATTTTAATGTGATCTCGAGCTCACCACTCTTCCAAGAGTCTACTCATCCCGGAGTTGCGTCGCCTCTCTGTTCCTCCCTAGGAACCACGCCTTACTTCTCCGTGAGTCTCCCACTCTTAGTCTCAAGAGTCCAGGTAGCTCTCCCTTTTAACCATGGGGACAACCCATTAAAGGTTGATCCATCTCTATCTTCATACTCTGAGTATTACAATGCCATTACCGAGCTCACCACCTTGACAAGAGTTAACTTGTTCCCGAACCCGCACATGCCCTCTGCTCCTACTTAGCAATCGCGTCTTAATGCTCCACAAGTCATCCACTTATTATCCAAGGCAAATGTCTTCTAGCTAATTGATCTTTAGCATGGGGGCAATATCCATGAAAGTCAATCCGCATTTGTCTCTATACTCATCATAGCCTCTTCATTGGCTATACACTTGTCCACTTATACCAGCCATCACATTGGCTCGAGGCATTCTCGTAATTGGGCTCCTATCATGGCCCTCACACCTTCCATCTGAGGTGTCTCCGCCTGTCGTCATGAGACGGTCTGAACTTGGACTCATATCATGGTCCTCACACCTTCCATCCGAGGTGTCTCCGCCTGTCGTCATGAGACGGTCTGAACTTAGACTCATTTCATGGTCCTCACACCTTCTCCTGAGGTGTCTCCGCCTGTCGTCATGCGGCAGTTTCTACTTGGGCTCATATTTGTGGCCCACACACCTTCTTGCCTGAGGTGTCTCCGCTCATCATCATGCGGCGGTTTGTACTTGGGCTCATATTTGTGGCCCACACACCTTCTTGCCTGAGGTGTCTCCGCTCGTCGTCATGTGGCGGTTTTATACTTGGGCTCATATTTGTGGCTCACACACCTTCTATTTGAGGTGTCTCCGCTCATCGTCATGTGGCGGTCTGTATTTGGGCTCGTTTCATGGCCCACACACCTTCTGCCTGAGGTGTCTCCGTCCGTCATGAAGCGGTCACATCCTCCTTCATCGGGGATGTCTCCAGTGACTCTAAGATTCTCTACCACCATGTGGACTTGGGAGAGATCACTGCCACTGATCACATAGAAAGAGAGAGTTGCGGTGCACTCTTCGCAATCCTCCATCTCATTTTCTATGTTTGGAGCTTCTATGCCTTTCTGCTTGATAGCTCCACCCACACCAACTCTCTTTGGTGTTTTCGCCTTTCATCGGCGGTCGCACCCCCTTAATTAGATGCTTCTGCAACAGCTCATCTTTCCATCCTTGCATGCATTGGAAAGGTCCTCGCTTGTTGCCTTTATCAAGAGCACAAGAGACTTCCCGTTGTACAACTTTTTCACACAGTCTCTCGCTCCGAGCTTCATCTCGGGAACTCTTCTTCTCCTTGCATCTCGTTGTCTCATTACGGTACCTCATTGGATCCTTCGGTACTCCCGCACAATCTCCGTGTGCTCTCGTGCAATTTTGGTTCTCCCGATTTCTCCCTATTCTTTGCTTTTATGTTTGACAAAGCTCATCCCGTCACAACATCTCGTCCAAGTCAAAATAGGGTGCCAATCTTTATCTCCTTGTGGATTTCTCTTCCATTATCAGGGTCTTCATCAATTCTCCCTTCGAGAAATTATAGTCACCGAATCTAACTTCTTTGGAGAAATCACCACTCCATCAGATCCTTGAACATACGGAACCCAACCGTTCCTTTGTGCCGTCATCTTGCTAGTCTTCAACAGCTTTCATTACAAACGTTACATATACAAAAATAGTACCGTGTGGATGATCCTTCAACTAAGCAAGTTCCCGGAAAGATTTGGAGGGGTCACACCGGTCCCGCTTTAAAACCCAATCTCCTAGACAACTTCTTAGAACGTATCTATCCACAAGATCGCCTTTTCGTATATACAACCATTTGCTAGCTTTGTTGCGGCTTTCCTTTACAAGTGATCCGGGGTATCCCGGTTTTATACCCGATTTCTCAACATCCGGCGAGACTACCGCTTCTTAGATTCGTCAAGATTGGTCTTCATCAATTTCCACTCTCCACCTCAAATTATCCACATGATTGGGTGTCCAGAGTATCCCAATTTTGCCTTCCCTCAAGGCAATTAAAATTTCTCCCCACTTAGTAGTTCAAAGACATGTAATTGGGCAAACATGTGCACTTTCTCCTTCTTCATCTCCATCGACCACCATGATGACCTTCAGATGCCTCTTTATCGGGCAATCTCTTTCAATAATTCACCACCACCATTTTCAGTCTCAATCGCAATGATCGGATTGTACCATTGCATCCGGAACGATCAAATTAGCTGGAAACAAGTCTCGAAATCATCCAAATCGCATTTTAGACGGCTAAGATTTGATCAAAACAATTCCCGCCCGATTAACGGCCCGATTCAATCTCAGATCCGGTTGCATGTAGACTCTGCTGCACAGAATCTTCTCCCTCGGCTCGGCTCAACTTGGCTTGGCTCGTGGCTGATGACGTGGCAGGTGGGTCCCACTATCTTGACCGGGCCGCCGACATGGCATGCCACCGTACATGCCGATGTCACAATTACATCGGGATGACGTCATCCCCGGCATGTCTACCGTACATGCCGACATCATCTTTATCCGGGTCAGTCACATGGGTCGGGTCAACCGGTATACGGGTCGGGTCAACCCATCCGGCGAAGAAGACACGTGGGGCAAGTTTTTTGACGTCCGATTTCGACGCCTTTTTCACCAAAGGGCTTCGCCTCTTCCTCCTCTACACAAGGGTATGGTCAAAATACAATTTTGACAACTTTCATTTTTGAGCAAAAATCAAACACCACTTCAAACCATATGCTCTGATACCAATTGTAGGGAATTCCGACCGGTGATGTTCTGATATTTGCCCATTGGAGGCTAAGCACACCGACACAATATTTAACGTGGTTCGGCAAACCGCCTACATCCACGGAGAAGCCATTGCATTATATAGGGAGAGAACAAGATTTACAACAATAGAGGAGGAGGAATTATCCCCTCTTTAGCAACTCTCAACCTCACTCTATTTCTCTCTTCTCGCCGCAATGGCAGCCATCACCGTGGCCGCCTTAGCACCCCACTCTCTCCTACATCTCTCACATCTTTGGCTCTACTTTCCTTCTCTTAACTCTCTCATTTTGCTCTCTAATGTATGCCTCTATTTATAGGCATCCATGGCAGCTCCTCCAACTCTTTTGTTAACAATGGTGGTCGCCAATTCCAGCTCTTCTTCAACAAAGGTGGCGCTAACTCCAGCTCTTCTTCAACAATGGTGGTCCCAACCTTTGACATCTTGGATGAGTGCACATGGTTGGTGCAACTCCAGCTGCAGCTGCTGCAATTGTCAATGGTTGTTGCACATTAATGGCAACCAACCAAAGTTTTGCTAGAAGTTTTCTTCTCTCTCCATGCCTTTCTAGTCCTTGCAGAAACTTGTTTATCTTCAAGTTGAGTCGTATCACCATCCTTTGATATCTCGTTGATGTCTTCACGACTATAGCCGCCTGGCTAAAAGCTTGTAAGCGTTGGGATCAAAGCCATTTGACCGTTTATCGTGGAGTCCTTTAAGATTTATCACCACCGACTCGGTTTGATGAACAAACCCTTTTAGTAAAGGTTTTGAAACCTTGTTCAAGGCGAGATTAGTAGTCGGCAAGGTCAAGTTTTCAAGCTCTTTATTGATCTTTTCTTCATCCTTTGCAAAAGAAGATTGACCCTCTTTTCTTGCTGATACTGGAATATATCGGAGTGCCGCGGCTTTACGTGGTGGTTTATTGTCAACAAAGTTTTCTACCACCTTTTCTTTTCCTTTATTCTTTGTTGGTTGAGACACCCCTTCATTTGCGAGATGACTTATGCCCTTTTGAGCTTTTAGAGTCAATTATTCCCTCTCCTAAGTGGTCGTGTGGTGATCGTAGTTCTTCCATCATATTTGACTTGAAATAGAATTTTGCGTCTCAAAGTGAGCTTCAGCTATGGTGAAGGGATCGGTGTCTCCATTATCTTTCTTACTTGTCCATCTCGGCAATACTTAAAACATTGGTGGAGTGTTGAGGAGATGATACCATTTTCATGTATCCATGGTCGCCCAAGCAACATATTGTAGGTAGTTTTGGCATCTATGACATGGAAAAGTGCATTGGATTCCATATCTTCCATGTGCATCGCAAGTCTTATCTTTCCTATAGCATTTTGCCCTCCTTGATTAAAACCTTGAATCATCAGATGACTTGGGAAGAGTTCATCCATAGGAATCCCTAGCTCTCTCATGGTCTTAAGAGGTAGTATATTGACCGTCGAGCCATCATCCACCAAGATGCGATTCACTATGTTTTCATTAACATATCCTTTAATGAAAAGAGGTCGGTTATGGAGTTTTGATCCAAGCAACAAGTCTTCATCGTTGAAGGATATCTCTGTTGTGCATACACCGTGAGATAAGTTTGAAGAGTCATCATGACTTTTCTTCATGACATAATCAATAGGAGTTTTCTCTTCATCAACCTGATAGCAAGCAAATGTACATTTTCAATTCTTTTCATTTCCGTTGGCATGTACTCATTCAGTGTAACAGGCTTTCTTATACTTTGAGCTGAAAAATCCTCCTTTCTAACTGGTATGGATTTTTGTTGAGTCTTTCGGCGTATCGGCTCACTAATTAGTTTCCTCACCATTGAGATCCTCATTCTTGTTGGCTTTGTCATTTGCATGTGCTTCCTCCTTCCTCTTCTACGTGTGACTAAAGTCCATCCTTCATCATCATAATTTTCAGACCATTCAGGCTTCAAGTCGTTAACTTGAGGTGTGAGGGTTATACATGGAGTTTGACTTGAGGATGCAGTGAAGCTCATCGGAAAAATGGCATCAAGTCTTATAGGTTCACAGAGCCGAAACTTATTGTAGAGAGTGATTGACATGGTCCTAAATTGACCGTGGTTGTGATATTAGAGGCTGCTATTTCATCATCAAAAACGATATCTCCATTCTCGTGTAGCCTCATGATCTTGTCTTTCAACACAAAACACTTCTCTACGGGATGACTGATTAAGCGATGATATTTGCAATAATTCGGATTATCTACTTGGTTTGCTTCTTCAGGCGTTTCACCTCTGGCAACTCAATGATATTTGCCTCAAGCGGATCATCCAAGATCCTAGATATGTCCGAGTCAGGGAATGGATACACTTTTTCTTATCGCTCTTTCAATGATGGTTTCTTTCTTTCACCCTTTTGAAAAGTAGTCGGCGCTGCATGATCATTCCTCTTAACTCCAGTTGGTACCCTTACAACAATCGAGTTAACTACTAAAGATTGCTTTCCCTCGACCTTCGTAGTACTCTTTCCGAATCTACGACCTTCGTGCTTATTTCTTTTAGGCTCTTGCATAGGTAGTAATGAACTTTCAAATTTACCACAATGCTAAGTTCCATATCATGTGCACGAGTAGCCAATTCTTCAAAAGACTTTGGTTTGATGCCTTGTAGGATATATCGTAGTCCCCAATGCATCCCTTGAATACACATGTCTAACGCAGAAGTTTCGGTGAGTCGATCTCTATAGTTAAGGCTAAGGTTTCTCCACCGATGAATGTAGTCGATGACAGGCTCTTCCTTCCACTAACGTGCATTAGTGAGTTCAATCATGCTAACCACACGACGAGTGCTGTAAAAGCGGTTAAGAAACTCACGCTCCAACTGCTCCCAAGTATCAATCGAGCAAGATTCCAAGTCAAGGTGTACCGATCAAAGGCATTGCCTTTCAAGGAACGAACAAACTGTTTTACCATGAGATCACCATTAGTCCCAGCATTGTTGCAAGTCTCCACAAAGTGAGCTATATGTTGTCGAGGATTTCCCTTGCCATCAAACTGTTGAAACTTTGGTGGTTGGTAACTTAGAGGCATCTTTAACAGTCGATTCTTTGGGTGTACGGCTTCGCATACGAATATGAGGGTTGAATTGAGCTTTCCACCTGGTCTGTGATGGCTTCCTTGATGAGTTCTTTTAGTTGATTTGTGGTGAAGATGCCATCAGTAATACCACGTATATTCTTCACGCTCCGATTGCGAGACTCCTCAATGACATCTAGTTGATTTACTTGAAAAGCCTCGGTAGTCGAGGTTTGGCCTCCTTCGTTCAAGCTCTCAAGTTTGTTCATCAACTTTGCTATCTCGTGGTCTTTTGCCTTGAGTGAAGTCGAGAGCCCCTCGACGAGTTTTGTCAAGTTAGCCACTTGATCTTCTAAAGATGTTGTCTCGGTCATCATCACTGACATGGTGCTAGAACCCGAAGCCTTACTTGGTGATTGACACGAAGAAGTTTCCATATGTGAATTGTCAAAGTCGCCTTGAGTGCTGAAGACAATTTCGCGTGCCTCACTTGACTTTTGTAGTGGAGTTGCTTGTGGCTTCATCTTTGAGGCGATATCTTGTGCCCCTCTTGCATTCGAAGTTGATGTTAACTTGAGAATCGGCCTAGTTTGTGCATACAACTCGAAGATGGATTTTGTTTTCAATGGCGGGGTTGAAGAATCTTCAATAGTATGTTGGGGACTTGAATCAATGGCCTTGTTGCTCTTCGAGCGACAATGGTGATCATGTTCCTCGTAGTTGCCATTGAGAGTTTTGTTGAAAATTCTTTCTTGAAGGGAAGAGATGAAAGGTAGAGAGTCCCCGAAAGGAGTCGCCCGAAATTTGTAGACACAATTTTGTGCACCCGAAATTAAACAAGCACACGTGTACAAATATATGATTTTATTAAATATATGAATGGGTACAATCTCTATATAATATATTCTATCAAAAGAATATGGCAATCCTCTAATTCCTCCCTTGGATTTGATGTATGGTGACTTGATTTATTTGAGTAATCAAGCTAAGATTTGTGCTTTGCAAGAACGCGAATTTGGGCGTGTATTGCGAAACGAGATGTTGTGATTTGATGCTTTGAAGAGTACCTTGATTTGTCTTCAAAGTGTTGTTGAAGAACTCTTATGGGGCGTTTTGGCTTGATCCAACGAGCTTCGTTCTTGTTAAACTTCAAGCGTAGATGAAGGAGGCTTGAGAACTCTTTGAGAGAGAGCTTCCTTGCTTGAAGAGAGAGAGAGAGAGTCTTGAAGAAAATTTGTATCCCCCGGAATCCAATCCCCGCCTTTAGGTTGAGGCCCTCTATTTATAGAGATCCGTAGGGGCTCTCGGGTCCTTTTCCAATGCCACGTGGCATAATTTTATTGGTTGGTCTTTATTGACGGAATCTTGCCTTTATGACAAGATATCTTGAATATCTCATCTCAAGTGTCAACTTTTCATTGGCCAAGAAATATTTGAAGGCTCATTTGTTTTCCATGTCATTTATTTCAATTTTATTTTATTCTTTATTTTAAAGAATAAAATAACACATGGTGAAATTTGATTGGTGGAAAATTTGTGTTTCTACAGTCTTTATCAATTTTATTTTTTTGATATTAAACTGGTTAGGAATTACAATTAAGTAATAAGCTAAAGGGTGTGGGGAATTCACTGTTCACCCACACCCAATGTATTGTGGATTACAATAGTAATCCACGTGCATTCCTCTTTTTTTTTTTTTTTTTATTTTTTCATTTTTTTTCCAAATTTCCCCTTTTTTTTTTTTTTTTTCCAAAATGACTTTTCTTTTTTTCCCAAGTTTCCCCCCTTTCTGTTTATTTTTTTTCAAAATTATCTTTGTCGATTTTACTTTTTTAATATTGAGCTGGTTAAAAATTTCGCTTTGCAATTTTTTTCCTTTAAAATACTGTGAATTGCTTCGGCGTTTTCCCACATGGTTTTTCTATTTTATTTTTTTATTTTTCATAATTATATTTGTTGATTTTATTTTTTTAATATTGAGCTGATTGAAAATTTAATTTTGTAATTTTTTTCTTTAAAACATTGTTGATTACTTACAGTGTTTCTCCGCATGGTTTTTGTTGTTTTGTTTTTTGATAATTTTCTCCGAAATTAACTTCTTTGATTTTATTTTTTAAAATTAAGCTGGTTAAAAATTACAGTTACAATATGTGAGAAAAACACTGTAACTTTCCTCGCAAATTACTGTGAATTGCCATAGTGTTTTTTCCCACATGGTTTTTTTTCCAGTTTCTTTTGTGTTTTCTTTTTTTATAATATTTTTTTCCCAAAATTATCTTTGTCTATTTTATTTTTTTAATATTGAACTGGTTAGAATTTAACTTTGTAATAAAGCTTAATCATGTGGAGAAAGCATTGTAGCTTTCCTCACAAAACACTATGGATTGCTAGAGTGTCTCTCAACATGGTTTTTTTTTTCTTATGATTTTTTTTAAAATTATCTTTGTCAATTTTATTTTTTTAATATTGAGCTGGTTGAGAATTACAATTACAAGTCATTACAAATAAGGCTAAATCATGTGGGGAAGCATTGTAGCTTTCATCACAAAACATTGTGAATTGCTACAATGTTTCCAACATGGTTTTTTTTCCCTATTTTTTTTTTCTAAAATTGTATCTGTCGATTTTATTTTTTTAATATTGAGCTTATTGAGAATTTAGCTTTGTAATTTTTTTCTTTAAAATACTGTGAATTGTTGCAGTGTTTTTCCATATGATTTTTTTTTTATGATTTTTTTCCAAAATTATCTTTGTCGATTTGTTTTTTGAATATTGAGTTAGTTAAGAATTATAATTAAAATAAAGTTAAATCATATGGGGAAAGCGTTGTAGCTTTTCTCACAAAATATTGTGAATTGCTACAATATTTTTTTAAATGGTTTTTTTTTATGATTTTTTCTAAAATTGTCTTTGTCGATTTTATTGGAGAAAACACTATAGTTTTTCTCACAAAACATTGTCAATTGCTACAACGTTTTTTCTTATAGGTTTTTTTTCCTTCCAAGATTATCTTTGTTGGTTTTTTTTTTAATATTAAGTTGGTAGAGAATTTAGCTTTGTAAGTTTTTTTTTATTAACAAAAAAGCTAAAAAATATGGCGAAAACAATCATTTTGTTCAGTCTCTAAGTTTTTGATCACCAACACAACTTTTTTTCCCATAATGAAATATTGGCTTCATCATACCTTTAGTTTTTATTACTTATCTAGCGCTGGTTTACAATTATAATACTATCAACTATATTTGTTATATAAGCCCGCGGCAACGCCGAGCATGCCAACTCGTAATTGATAAAAAAAAATGCTATGGAACAGTGGAAACAAACAACTTTCAATTCATATCCTCTATTTAAATCCTGTGATGTTATGTGAGATGTTGAGGTGCACAGATTCAATGACACCTAGATAAAGAAAAATAAGCAAATACAATTCCTAATTAATTAATACTTAGAGAAAAACTAAAAGAAAAATTTTCGTTTAGAACATTTAACTGCAATTATTTTTAACATATTTGTTACTGTTTTCATTTTATTTTTTATTTTTGTTAAGACTAGAAAATGTTTATGTTGTAAACTTTCATCCAAGAAGAAGAGTGTTATAATCCATTATTTTTAAGAGTAAAGATTTTTTGTGTTTAAATAATGGGTAATCATATGTTTGTGTCAATATTTTATTTTTCAAAGTTTAAGAAGTTGATGATTGGTGGTGAAAGACTTAACACCTACAAAATAATTTTTTGTGGTGTTTTGAAACTCTTAAATAATAAAGTCGGTAACTTTTAAAAAAAATTACAATAAATAAGAGAATGAGCATTAAATTACAATAATAAAAGTGTTTATTTTTATTTTGGTATGATAACTACTTTGGGATTTAAAAGTATTAGTTCAAGAGGATAGAAATTGTGAACCCCTAACATGTATAATTCATGTGATATATATAGCCCACAGATCTTGTTTTTTTAGTTTGAGTGAAGGGGCTAGAGTGTAATTTTGCTCGAATAGCATTAATGAGAGATAAATATCTCTTACACGTACATTAATGAGAGATAAATATCTTTGACATTAACATTTTATGTTAAAAATCATAAAAATAAGCAAATTGAGCCTTGCGACCTAACAAGAAGCTTATAATGATTTCCAGGCTTTTAACCCATTGTACTTGGCACACTGCCAAGCCCATGATAAATGTGTATGGTAGCAAGTCAAACTCATGCCCACTTAAGCTTAGCACGTAGCTGAGCTTGAGGGCGTTAGGTCAAGCAACACACCAAACACATATCTAATTAGGCTTAGCACAAAAAAGCCCAAGTTGATCGGTATGACAGTTCATTGGACTCATGGTCAATTGGGCTTAACACCCAATCTAGCCCAAGGTCAATAGGTTTGGTAGTTCGCTAGACTCATGTCCAATTAGGCTAAGGGCAGCCAAACCTAAGGGCATTAGGTTTTAACAGCTTGCCAAACCCATACTCGTCTAGGCTCGGCATACAGCCAACCCAAGGGCGCTGAGTATAATAGCTTGTTAGGCTTGTATCCATTTGGGATTGGCCCATAGCCATACCCAAAGATATTGGGTCTGAAAGCGTGCTAGACCCATGTCGTCTAGGCCTGACATTATGCTAAGCTTAGGAATGTTGGGTATAAATGCGATCCCTACCTACTTCTCAAGGAGTTATCACCCTGCCCTTGGACCTTATATACAGGGACTTAGGCTCAAATTCTTTTTTTATAAAGTTGCCAAAAATATGGATCCATCAATATTATTATTATTATTATTATTATTATTATTGGTACAAGATAAAGAGTAAAGAAAAATGAGTTTTAAAATCTCTTAACTTTTCATAGTTTATTACAGTTTAATATCTAGTTTTAATATGTATCACTTACACCTTTCTATTCTTTCAATATGATCAAATTGTAAAGAGCTTATTATGATGATTAAAAATATTCACAATGATACTCTCCAACTTTATTGGATTAATAAACATTTTTAAAAAATAGAGAAATGATAGTCCCACAATCGATTCTTACAAACATATAATTATAGTTTCATCCTAAAATTTTATCATAACACAAACAAATCCTTTAGAATACTAAATATTTTATTATCTTCTATAATATTTTTTCCCTTGCAACCTTAAAAAAAATTGCATAGTTATAAAGTACACTTTTATTTTTTAATTCAAAAAATATGTGTTCTCATTATTTATTCAAATTGGAAATAAAAAATCATCACTATTGTAAAATAAGACATAAAAGATAGGAATAATTATCAAAACTCATAACCCAAATCATGGAGCCCACTAGGCTTAACATCCAAGAAGAAGAGTATTTGATAATGTTCCAAAATCCATTATGTTTAAGAATAAAGATTTGTTGTGTTTAAATAATGGGTAATCATATGTTCATGCCAATATTCTATTTTTCAAAGTTTAAGAAGTTGATGATTGGTGGTAGAAGGCTTAACATTTACAAAACAATTTTTTTATGGTGTTTAAGAACCCTCAGATGATAAAATCAGTAACTTTTAAAAAAGAGATTGCAATAAATAAGAGAATGAGCATTAAATTCCAATAATAAGAGTGTTTATTTTTGTTTTGGTATGATAACTACTTTAGGATTTAAAAGTATTAGTTCAAGAGGATAGAAATTGTGAACCCCTAACATGTATAATTCATGTGATATATATAGCCCACAGATCTTGTTTTTTAGTTTGAGTGAAGGGGCTAGAGTGTAATTTTGCTCGAATAGCATTAATTAGAGATAAATATCTCTTACACATACATTAATGAGAAATAAATATCTCTAACATTAACATTTTATGTTAAAAGTCATAAAAATAAGCAAACGGAACCTTGCAACCCAACAAGGGGCCTATAATGATTTCCAAGCCTTTAACCCTTTGTGTTTGGCACATTGCCAAGCCCATGATCAATGTGTACGGTAGCAAGCCAAGCCCATGCCCACTTGGGCCTAGCATGTAACTGAGCTTGAGGGCGTTAGATCAAGCAACACACCAAACACATACCTAATTAGGCTTAGCACAACAAAACCCAAGTTGATGGGTGTGACAGTTCGCTAGATCCATGTCCAATTAGGCTTAGCACACAATCTAGCCCAAGGTCGATAAGTTTGGTAGTTCGCTATACTTATGTCCAATTAGGCTCAGCGCACAACTAAGCCTAAGGACATTAGGTTTTAACAGCTAACTAGACCCATACCCATTTGGGCTCAACACGTAGCCAAGCCCAAGGGCGCTAAGTATAACAGCTTGTTAGGCCTGTATCCATTTAGGCTTGGCCCGTAGCCATGCCCAAGGGCGTTGGGTCTGAAAGCATGCTAGACCCATGTCATTTAGACCTAACATTATACTAAGCTTAGGAATGTTGGGTATAAATGTGATCTCTACCTATTTATCAAAGAGTTATCACCCTGCCTTTGGACCTTATAAATAGGGACTTAGGCTCAAATTCATTTTTTTAAGTTGCCAAAAATACGAATCCATTAGTGTTATTATTATTTTTGGTACAATATAAAGAGTAAAGAAAAATGAGTTTTAAAATCTCTTAAGCTTTTCATAGTTTATTACAGTTTAATATCTAGTTTTAATATGTATCAGTTACACCTTTCTATTCTTTCAATATAATCAAATTATAAAGAGCTTATTATAATGATCTGTATCCCAGTGGCATTTAGGAAAGAATCCAATATGTTCATCACCAACCAGGTAAAAGGCCACGGGGAAGATATGGTTATCAACTCTTCAGAGCATTGTCTATACACTAATGTAAACTTCTAACATTGATCACATCTTCAAGTTAGCAGCATCACTTAGGAAGGTTGGCTAGTAGAATCTTCCTTTAATGCCCTAAGCAACAAGAGCTCTAAAACTTGTATGCAAACTACAAATTCCCCCATGAATTTTCCTCAAAACATAACTGCTTTCTCATGAAGACAAGCACTTTAACAAAGAAGCCAGGGAAAATCATCTATGTAAGACCCTTTAAACCAAACAATACTTTGTTGCTCATCTAGTTAAACGAATGACCTCATTTTTGTCCAAGGGTAACGTCCTAGTTAGCAAATAATCCCTGAAGGGATTTTTTAAATCGTTTTCTATGTTAATTGGGGCAACCCTTAGTCCATCCTATATGCTTGGTTTTTCTAAAGTTTTAATACACAATCTAAAAGGAGTTCAACCAAACTAGAGCTTGCCAATTTGGATAAGAGATCTGTCCTACCATTCTTTTCTCTTAGAATATGATCAATTGAGATTTCTTTGTCTTTTTAAAAGAGTTGAACTTAGACTTTTTGCAATTATTTCATGAAAGTGGGTCTCTAGTTTCAAATGCCTTTTGGCACTGTCTCATTAACCAACTAGGAGTCATTGTGGGCATGAAGAGGGAAAGCATTTAAAGCTTTTTCCAGGAGAGCTTCCTATTTTGATACATTATTAGTGGCTGAAAATTCAAAACGAGTCTCATACTCAAAAAAATTGCTCATATGGACTCACAAACACCAACCCAACACCACATTTAAGCTTTTCTAGGATAGTTTTCTCGAAAGAACATTCAGTTATGAAGTCTACTAAAGTTTGCCCCTTAATAGTTGGTATTGGTTAGTAAATGAGTTCATATTATTCTAACTCAATTTCTGTAAAACCCAACAAAAAAATATAGTATTAAGCCAGCCTATGCTAGGAAAGAATTAAGGGAATCAAACCAGCCTCTTCTAGGTAGAAATTATGGGGGGGAAACAGCTTACTCTAGGTGAGAATTATGAGAGAGGAAACCAGCCCTCAGATAACCCAATATAGGGATAAGAATAAGAATGACCAGCACCCAACCACCTCCCATCTCATTTAAGAGGGGTATAATTGCAAGAGAGGAAAAAAAGATGATTTTTCCTCTCCCAAAAAACCGATAGCAGCCTTAGTTGCAGCAGCCACCCCTTCCCAAGAAGAAACCTAACCAAACCAGCTTGCATGCCATTTCTCTTGAGTGCTTGAGTGAATGGAGAGTTAGAGAAAGAGAGACAATCGGAAACCATGGAAGAAGAAGGAGCATAGAGGGTCGACTGGTGTAGTAGGAGAAGAGAAGGAAACTAAGAGGGAGAAGAACAAAATCACCAAAACCTTTTCTAGGATTGTTAAAATCATAAGGTAAGAGTAACATCACTTCCTTGGTTGGTTGTTATCTCATGATTTCGGACAAAGAAGAGGGAGAAAACTCATAATGGAAGATTAGGATTCTTACATTTTAACTCAAGATTTAACAACTAAATGAGAAGATCTAAGTAGGATAAAGAATGAAAGAACATAAGTGCAGACCTTATTCAAAAGAAATACGAATGAACATGAATTATTTTGAGTGTATAAACCTAAGGGAGAGATGGCCAAATTGAAAAGATGAATGGAATGTGAAATGGAATGATGAAATGCATGGATTGTGATCTTGTTAAACTCCTATAAACATGATTGAGCTGAAATAGAATTCATGTTTATGTTAATGTCTTGATTTTTCATATATGATTGATGAACTTGTGTGGAAGTGAAATGAAGTGATGGAATATGCAAAATTGTGATTAAGCCTTTAGAGACATGTTTGAGCTGAAACAGAAATCATACTATGTTAATGCTTTGATTTTGTTATGTGATTGATTCATTTGCATGGTTATAGACCAAATGAATGAAGGTGTGATTATAACATGTTGTTGTGAATATACTTGTGATATAAATGAAGAATTGCATATGCGAATTAAGGGGAGAATGGACAACAATGTCCAGCCAAAGAAAAAATGGGAAACCATGAAGGAAACTTTGCATGATGAGCACCCTTAGGGAAACAAGATATAGCATGGAAATGAAACCCTTGTGTAATACGAAATTGCTATTAATTTGTTTTGATGAATTAGTATGATACAATTAAAAACATAGAATGGATTATTATGGCAACATTAGGTTTTAATTTTAGAGTGATGGTTAGAAGAACCTTTGGTGAGACTTGGTTGTGTATTGCTTGATAACCTTGTGATAAATTTGGATGTTTTTTGGTTACGATCTATGTTCAACTAGGTTGGGGTGTGTTATAAGAGGGAAAACTTAGTGTAGACCTTATGCATAACCTAGGGGAAAAGTAGAACAAAAAATGACTCAGCTTTCACTGATGATTTTTAGGTTGGTAGCGATTTAGTTTTTTTTTACGATTTCTATACCAGCAGGGATTTAGTTTCATTGATGATTTCCTGTGTCAGTCGTGGCTTAGTTTTTGCTGATGATTTCTGGGTTGGTAGTGACGTAGTTTTCATTGATGATTTCTGAGTCAGTAGTGAACTAATTTCCGCTGATGAATTTTGGGTTAGCAGTGACTTAGTTTTCATTGATGATTTTCTGTGCCAGTAGTGACTTGGTTTTGCTAATGATTTTCTATGCCAACAATGGCTTAATTTTCACTGAAGATTTGTGGGTCAGCAGTGACTTAGTTTTCGTTGATGATTTCTAAGTTAATAGTGAACTAGTTTTCGCTGGTGAATTGTAGGTCGACAATGACTTAGTTTTCGTTGATGATTTTCTATGCCAACAATGACTTAGTTTCGCTGATGATTTTATGTGTCAATAGTGACTTAATTTTCGCTGATGATTTATGGGCCATCAATGACCCAACTCTCATTGATGATTTCTGGGTCAGTAACGACTTGGTTTGTGCTGATGATTTTCTGTGCCAGCAACAACTTAGTTTTCGCTGATGAATTCTAGGTCAGCAGTGACTTAGTTTTCATTGACGATTTTATGTGCCAGCAGTTACTTAGTTTCGCTGACGATTTTTGGGTCAGTAGCGACCTAGTTTCGCTAATGATTTTGTGTGTCAACAGTGACTTGGCTTCGCTGATGATTTCTGGATTAGCCGTGACTTAATTTTCATTGATGAAACTTCATGCCAGAACAATCTAGTTCTCATTGACGATTTCATCATCAATTTGGCCTAACTCGTTACGAGACTTGAGAATTAAACACTGGGATGTTAGTGGGTGACCTCCATTTGAAATTAAGAGAAATGTTTTGATATAATGACTTCTATTGTATGATTAAATGATGTGTGGGACAATTGAATGTGAACATGTATATTTTTGGGTTATGTATGGTATTGGTTTATGCGATTACTGAATGCGAATATGTTGATTAATGATCATTTGATGTGTCAGGCGGTGCGACCAGGATCGAACCTTCGACTGGACGAGGACACCCCATGAGAAGAATAGGTAGGTGGTCTCCGCCCTCTTCTTAAATAATATCGATTTTCTGAAAGGATTTCGTTATAAAAGAATTGTTTTTATCTTGTTATGACACTAAATCACTAATGGAATGTTTGATTGAGTATTGTGATTAGCTTTGGCTAATGACATCCGAGATGGATGACTAGGTTGGATATTATGATTAGCTCTAACTAATGGCATCCGAGATGGATGACCGGGTTTGCACAATGGAGTTAATTACATCAACATGAAAAACAGATTCAGAGTCACTAGGATATTTCATTGCATAAAAAATGTTAAATGTTACTATTTCCCCATCAAACTCGCAAGATAAAATTCCTTTAAGCACATCGATCTTAGTTCTTGTTGTTTCAATAAATGGTCTGCCTAACAATATATAAGTTGAGTTTGAAGCAAATTCATCATCCATGACTATAATATAAAAATCCACACAAAAAATCAATTCATTTATTCTAATTAAAACATCCTCAACAATGCCTTCTAGATATGAATTAGACCTATATGCCAATTGAATTATTACCCTTGTTTCTTTTAAATGTCCTAGATTCAAAACCTTATAAATTGAAAGTGGCATAACATTGATCGATACTTTTAAATCAAGCATAGCTTTTTATACCTTATGATTTCAATTACGCATGGTATAGTGAACATCCCTAGGTCCTTGCATTTCTGAGGCAATTTCCTTTGTATGACTACTGACACATTCTCTCCAACTCTTATTTTCTCATGAATGTTCAAATTTTTTTTGTTGGTGCACAATTCCTTGAGAAATTTTTCATATCGTGGAATTTGTTTGATTGCATCCAACAATGGAATATTAACTTCAACCTTCCAAAAGGTTTCAAAAATATCATGCTTTGACTCTTTCTTCCTTGCCTTCGCTAATCTGCAAGGGAATAGGGATGCAACTAGATTCTTAATAATAAGAAAGACGGGCTTACCACTTAACTTTCTTCTTGGCGCATCCAAAATTATTGGTTATGTTTCCAGCTTGTTGTTTCGGTATCTCATTTGAATCGAAGTTGCAACTAGTGATATATTTCCTATTAAATCTAGTGTTGCAGCTAGTAGTATGGTATGCACCACAGTAGCTTATGATCCTAGCATTGCAACCGGGTGGGTAGTCTGTACCACAGTGTTGCTGAATCTGGAGTTGCAACTGGCGGTATATTTCTGTTGAATCGGTGTTGCAGCTAGCAGTATGGTTTATGTCGCACGTGTGCGGTGTCGTAGCGATATTCCACTTCATCAATGTATCGGGCAAATATGGAGAGGTAATGAATTCTTGTCTTTTATTAGTGGAAGGAGGGAATGAGAGTCGCCACCTAGTATTTTGGTCACTAGGAACCCTAACTAGTCTTAGAGATCGGGTATGGGGACTGGTGTGTAAATGGAAGGTATTAGCACCCCAAATACGCCTTACCCAAGGTAAACTGCATTGTTTGATTATCTTATAAAAATATAAGGTGTTATTGTATTTCTAATTATTGGTCCGTCTATGGTTTAAGAAAAGTCCTCCTCAGTGAGGTCCTTATTTTATCGGGTAAAAAACCTAACCGTTCTAACATCAATAAAAAGAAACTTCCTTTTTAATATTGAGAATATGTTTTATGTATAAATTCATAATCCAGATACTAAAAGAAAAAAAAAATATTTTTTCGGTATTTTTTGAAATATTGGCCTAGTTCTCATGGCTTTAATAAATTGGTTATTAAAGCCAAAATACATGCTAAAACATATATTATTTTTTTGTTGTATGAAAATACGATATGATGATTTTTTTTCTTATCTTTGAGAGACTTGGCCGTATGCATGAAAACAAAATATTTTTTTGTTTTATAAAAAAAAATTGCAATGTTTGACGAAAACTGGGTATTTTAATACTAGATTTGTATCTTTACGGTATAAAAATATAAACCAATATTAAACAAAATTGATAAAAAATATACGGGAAAATCATAAATTTTATAAAGGATTTTTCAGAATTTTTGAATTTGTTTCTTTTAATATATAATATTAAGTATTATAATATATAATACATAATACTATAAAATATATTGGCTTGGCCGGCCCAGCTAACTGGGCCAAACTCAGCCCAAAAGGGTTGGGCCGCATGAGTCCGGGCTGAGATTGGCCCAAAAAATATGGGTTGAGTCTTGGCCCAACAGGACATGGGCCATGACCGGCCCAAAAGGAAAGAAAAGGCATTGGGCCGTAGCAAGCCTATTGGGAAAACTAGGCCGAGATCGACCTAAAAATTAGAAAAAAAAACTTATTTCTATAAGGCCGGACTTAGCCCAGTCACGTGGACTGGACTAATTGTCCGCCCCGGAGTCTATGAACTGGTTACTGTGCATACTGTGCATGAGCACAGTAACCAGTTAATTAAAATTAGCCGGTTATTGTGCTTATGCATAGTAAGCGGCTAGTTATATTTCTTAGCTGCAGAAATGTGTACAGCGCACGTTTTTGCATGCAAAATAAACCACACGAAATTGATAAGGAGAATGAGAGTGTTACCTAGAACAAAGGGGCTCTGGTGGAGGAACTGGTGGTTGTTTGTGGTGGCAGCCGGGAAGAATATAGTGGCGGTGCAATGGCTTATGGACAGAAGCTCCATGCAGTGGCGAGACATAACCGTCCACTCCCCTTTTTCTGGTGTTTCGTTTTGCTTTCTCTTCTTTCATTGTCAAGCGGCTTCCCCTTTTGTACTCCCAGTTCTCCCCTGTTTCTCTCTCTCAAATCCCCCCTTGTTTCAAGCCCATCTTATTTCCTCTCTCTCTCTTTCTCTCTCTCTCTGTCGTCTGTTTTCTTTTCTTTTTTCCTCTCTCTGGTGCTGGTGTTGAGAGTGCTATTTATAGGGCAAAAGGGAGCGGGATCGACCTTATCCCCACCCTATCGTTGCATATGGGGAACAAGGCCTTCCCGCCCTGTCACGACACCGGACGAGGTGGACAATGGGTGTGGCTTGCAGGGGCACGGCCCCCGGTTTCTCATCATGAGGGGGCGTGGGGCTTTGGGTTTTGACAGAGCACGCGGGGAGAGAGAGAGGTAGGAAGAAATAAAGAAGAGAAAACAAAAATTTTATCTTCCCATGCTGCACGTCTAGGGGAAGAAGAAGGAACATTGTCGTTTAAAACGACGTTGTTTTGGACAAAATGCGTCGTTTCATTTAAATAAAAATGGCGCCAAAACACATCAACTTCCAAATCAATCCTCAATTCGTCCTTTGTTCATTTAAGTCCTCAAATGCAATTTTGAGTTTAAGAATCAATTCAATTGCATCCCTGCCAACTTCAATCGCCGGCCCTAAAGTTGACCGCCTTTTTCACTTTAGTCATTGGTTTTGAATTTGTGCATTTTGACCCTTAATTGATCAATAAACTTCAAATTTTTTCAATTTGGTCCCTGATTCGGTCAATTTCAGCCCTTCTATTTACGTGTCTTTTCCAGTTTGGTCCTTGGTTTTGGATTTATTTAATGAAGTCCCCAATTGGCCACCAAACTTCAATATTCATGCAATTAAGCCTCTGATTTGACCAAATCAACTCTTCAAAATTGTAATTTGACCCTTGAACTTTAATTTCTTCCAATTACAGCCCAAATTGACTTAAAAATCAATTTTTCTTGCAATCAAACCCTCTATAAATTCAATTAAACTTTCAATAAAATCTAATTGAGTCTATAAACATCTGATTTTGGACTTTTCTCCTCAAAATTGAATTTTCTTTTTCAACAGGACTCTTATCAGTCAAGTATATACTGTCAAATTTTAATCTTTATATTTTTAACCTCCTCAATCAATTTCTGACCATTTTTTGGGCGCTCCGACATCCTACTGCTATCATTATTATTGTTGCTATTATTATTTTTTTGGATTTCTTCCGACTATATATATATATATTCTTGTTTTTCTTGTGCGGAGACCCAAAAATGGGTTAAAACAGTCTGCACCACAGTAGCTACTGATCCTGGTATTATAGCTAGTTGGGTAGTATGTATTATAGTAGCTATTGAATCGAGTTACAACTAGCGATATATTTCCTGCTGAATCTAGTGTTATAGCTAGAAGTATGGTCTGCACCACAATAGCTATTTATCCTAGTATTGTAGCTAGTTGGGTAGTCTATACCACAGTAGTTGTTGAATCTGGCATTGCAGCTGGTAGCATATTTGCTGATGATTCTAGCGTTACAGCTGGCAACATGGTCTACACTTCCCTACCACTTCTAAGACTAATAACACTTGTGTTTTCTCTTGCGTTAATTTCAACTTGAGATAGCAGTTTCCCTCTATTTATCTTAATTCTCCTCACAGACGATGCAAGTTGTAAAATTTGAGTCTCCAAATTCTAGATGCTAGCTCTTGTTTCTTATTGGAACATCTGTGTATTAGTGGCTAAAGACTTCATAATTTCTTCTAAAGACATACTTGAATTTGATGCTTGGTGAAGAGGAAAAGTTGAATTGTCATTGACATATGACCAAAAGGGTTGTTGGTTTGGGGGCTGACCATACTTAAGGTTTGGGTGATCTTTCCAACTGGGGTTGTAATGGTTTGAATATGGTTCGTATTTCCTTGGTTAACTACCAAACCCTCCTATCATATTCACCTCAGGGGTTGCATCTTCTTGAAGTTGTGGGCACATATCAGTAGAATGTTCTGGAACTACACAAATGCTACTCTCTAAATTACATAACTTGTCCCAACGGTATTTGTCTCATAAGAGAAGTTAATTCTGAAAGTTGTGTCTCAATATTAGAATGCATCATTTTATTTACCTTTCTACGAGTATGGCCTGCTCTGATTCCAAACTGTTGTGAGTTTGCTGCCATTTTAGAGATAAAATCTCTTGCTTCCACATGAGTCTTTTCTACAAGTGCACCACCACTTGCAGCATTTATCATGCTTCGATCCATGGGCAATAATCCTTCATAAAAATATTGCAACAATAATTGGTCAGAAATTTGGTGATGTGGACAACTTGTGCACAACTGATCAAAACGCTCCCAGTATTCATATAACGTTTCCCTATTGTTTTGGAAAATTCCATTAATTTCCTTACAAATAGTTCCAACCCGTGAGGCTGGAAAGAATTTTTCCAGGAAATTTTTCTTCAAATCATTCCATATTAGTATTGATCCTAAAGGAAAGTAATAAAGTCAGTCCTTCTCCTTGTCTACCAAAAAGAATGGGAAAGCCCTCAATTTAATTTGTTCCTCTTGTCACTCTTCGTGGCTTCATGGTTGAACAAACCACATGGAATTCTTTAAAGTGCTTGTGGGGGTCTTCATCCCGCAAAGCCTCGGAAAGTAGGTAGTAAATGAATCAAACCAAATTTTAACTTAAAGGCTACATCAATATTTGGAAATTCAATGTATAATGGTTGTTGGTTCATATTAGGAGTTGTTAACTCCCTTAATGTTCTATGTTCTGCCATGTTTTTAGAAACTTCTACTTCTCTTTCGCTTTCAAGATTGTTGATTGAAAGCGTTAAGATTGGCAGGTTCTCATCTCGCCTCTTTGCCTTTCTATTTGCTCTTGCGGTTCTCTCAACTTATGGATCAAAAACTAGCTCATCTGTACAAGAAGATATTGGTATAAATCAATTTACTATTAAAAGAAAATTAGATAAAAACTTCCCCAAAGAACGACGTCAAAATTTTATCAATCGTTGAAACCACCAAAATCTGACTTAACTATTACAAACAAAATAAATTTGTAGTATGATCGTGAAAAATAGGTCAAACCCAAGAGAAATTTTATTTAATATTCCTATAAAATACCAAAATGATAAAGAACGAGGGATTTGAATGAAAAATTTAAGAAACAATAATTTTAAAAATAATAAATTGATATGTCGTTAAATCAGTTCAATGGTCAATCAAATAAATTTGATATCCCTTAAAAGTTAGGGAAATCGATGAAATTACAAGTACATTAATTAGGAAAAGCTCTCTAATCCATTTCTTACCATCAAGCAAATGTAATTTTGAAAGCAATTTTCATTCACTCAGCAGCAGTCTTAGGAATAAAATCTGTGCATTTATTCTAAGCAAACGTTTAAAAGCTTGATATTTTAACTTAGTTTATTCTTCCCTAATAAATTAAGATGAGAGTTGCAGCAATCAAATTAATTCTTTTACTTCTTACTCCAATCCCTAACAACAATTACAAATTGAAAGAAACTAGAAAGCATACATTCCTTCTGAAAACAATTCAATAAGTTTGAATAACAATCAATAGCATAATTCAGGATAAGAAAAAATAAGTACTTGAATTTGAAAGAATTACAATGATACCGTTACTTCTCACAACTTGGTAATAGAGATTGTGTGTATCCCTCATGAACCGAATTCAGGAGTTTAGTTCATAGTTGCTAAAAATTTGACAAAAGCAAGAAGAAATGAATTTTTTTCAAACTCTATTTCATCTTTGTTCTACTCTATTTATTCTCTCCCTTGGCTGCCGAATTTCTTTGGGATTATTAGGCTAATTAGAAGTACTCATGATACTTAATTCATTTTTTATTTATCTGGTGGTTCTTCAGGTTGGATAAATCTCTCAAAATTTGTATTGAAAACTGACTATGCTGCTATCACAACTCTGCTGCTGTCACAACTTTGCTATAATTCCAACTCTGCTGCAACTTAGACTTTGTTTCTGACTTGGTTTCTTGCAATATCCGACCATCCCAATTGTATTCTTTCATTCGAGGCATGTTAGAGGCTTGATCTGCATCTTTCTTGGGTCCTAAAGTGCACCGTTTTTATGTCAAACTCTTAGCCATAGTGGGATGTTTGGCACCGTTAGTTTCCTCATTAAATCAGGAGACTCATCTCGTTCTTCAGATTGCGTCTGGATTTTGGCCTTTAAAACAATTTTATTTGACTTGGAGTCCATTATAAAAGTTGTATCCCTAGATGTGTAGATGAATTTGGGCTTTTCAATCGCTTGGTTTTGATATCTAAAGCTCATGATATTCTCATTTGAATATCTAGTGTGAAAGTAGAGAATCTTGTTGCGAGTAGGATTTTGGCCCGAGTTTGCGTGTCCGATTAGAGATCCAAATGAGATCAAATGTCTTTCTATAATACCTTCCTGAAAATATTGACATGTGTACTTTGACTTAGATTAAGCGTACGTTGTCATTTGGAAACTCTAACTTGTTGAAAAACCTGTCACCCAAAACATGAAATGCAAAATTTCTTATCTTTAGCAATTAATTCACAGTCTCTTAGGCATGCTAAACTCATAAAAATAATTTTCAATAAACTCAAATAATCTCAAAATACATTAAAAAGCAAAGTGTAAAAGGAGTAAAAACATATATATATATATATATATATATATATATATATATATATATATATATTTGCACTTATCATAGATTCATTAGTATCGGCAATTACCTTCCCAAAAATAGGAGAGAAAGTATTGATTAGTTATTCCAAAAAAATAGAATAAGGTAATGATACCAAGAGATGAATATCTTAGTATTAAGTGAGAATTGATTCATAAAGAGATGGCGTTCGAAACCATTGAGTTGTGTTGAGATTTCTAAGATGAAATTATTCTCGGCAAATAGGATAGGATATTATATGAATATTGGTAATAGATGGAAAATGCATGTTGTAAAAGAGATTTATGCCTAATTTTATGTATCAAAAGAAATTCCATGGAAATTATTATCTGTCATTATTATTGTTTGTTACTACCTTTTTATATTTATATGTATATGTTAATTTTTATTTTCAGGTCTATCAGGGTCGCGTCAAGAGTAATCTTAGTTTAGTTATCTTTTGCTTTTAGCCATGTAATTATTTGTAAATTAAGAGACTTATCTTCTAAAACTTGAAATGTAATATTAACTCGTAAATTTGGATGTATGACTTTAATCTAATGTTTGTAATTATAAGTACCTATTTAACCATGCATGTTTATAAATTGAATCATTCACTTGAATTACATTATATGATGTTATTATGCAAGATATAGTTTATATGATGATATTATATAACAATTGAATTATGCACTATTATTTTGTGAATTTGAATTGTATGATGTTATTGAATATGATGTGTTGTATTGATGATGATGAGTTGGGTTGAGATCCAGGATGATTGGATCGAGTTGTGAAATGAAATTAGAAGTGTAATATGATTTTATCGATAACCTGGGATCTCTTTGTATATGGGAGACTCCGCTGAAATTTTGAAAGAAATTTCGGTAGAACCTATATTAAAAAAAATTATTGAAAATTTTCAATGTATCGCAAAAAAAGATGTATAAAATCAGGGTTGTTACAATAGGCGAGTTATATCTATCACCATTAATCTTGTGCACAAAACATCATTAATCTAAATGACTAGCTCATGGTTGCTATAAACATTTTAAACATGTTCGTGTGGATCTGCTAGACCATTATAATTGTCCAAAGTCATCATCATGGAGATATACTACTTAGGAATTTGGGTGTGCAAGACTTACTTAGACAAAGGTGATCCCTATATCTGATGAGGACTATAAACCTCTTCCTGGATGTGTTTGCCAGCTAATTTTTTTTCTAGATTTTTGTTTACTAAGCTCTATGAGCTGGAGAATTCTAGCGTGGAACCGCAAGATCGGTGGCTAACTTCTATCATATGGTGGCTAGAGGGATTAAATCTAGAATGACCACTTAGTGCGAGTGTATCACATCGGTGAGAATGACCTCTAGGGGGTTTAGGAGATTGTTAGGGTTGAAAACACTCAATTTCATTTTCCTAGCCTTAGTTGGATAATGTAATTGTCTCTTAGTTGAGAGGGAATCTTGTGGTTAAAAAGCTGGGACCAAGGATGCTACCTCGTGTTTCAAGACTTATTGAAGTTGTTGGGCCTGATATTACGCTTGAACGACTAGCATAGCCTTAGTGAAGAGCCAAACCTGATTAAAGAGTTGTTGAAGATATAATGGGGTAGATGTACCCACAATTATAAAGAGGTATGTGACATGTCCCATCACAAGTGCATCTTGATTGTCTACCATGAACTAGCTTCAAAGGTTAAGAAACAAATCTAGAAAAGAGTTGATGGCTTTTTTATCACTTTCCCACATACTATGTCAAATGATGATGTTTCAAAATCTAGTATGCTTATGAATGAGGTTTTTTGGTGTTTGAATAATGAGTAATCATATGTTCATGTAAATATTTCATTCTTCAAAGCATATGAAGTGGATGATTGGTGGTAGAGGGCCTAACACCTGCAAAACAATCCTTTTTAGTGGTGTTTAGGGACTCTCAGATGATAAAATCAGTAACTTTTAAGAAAAAAAATTACAATAAATAAGAGAATAAGCATTAAATTCCAAGAACAAGAATGTTTATTCTTGTTTTGGTATGATAAAATATCTAGGATTTAAAAGTATTATTGTCTAGAGAATAGAAATTGTGAACCCCTTATCTAATTATTCATGGGGTATTTATAATCTATGAATCTTATTTTTTAGTTTGAATGAAGGGGCTGGAGTGTAATTTTGCCATGCTAGCATTAATAAAGAATAAATATCTCTTACACAAATATTAATGAGAAACAAATATCCCTTACACATATATTAACAATAGATAAATATCTTTAACTTTAACATTTTATTTTACAAGTCATAAAAGTAAGCAAATAGAGTCTTACGACTCAACATGAGGCTTATAATGATTTCTCTAGGCCTTTAGCCCTTTGGGCTTAGCACACTGCCAAACCCATGATCAATGGGTATGGTAGCGAGCCATACACATGCTCATTTAAGCTTGGCACGTAACTAAGTTTTAGCTTGACTCATGCCATCCAGGCTAAGCATTTTGTCAAACCTAGGGATGTTAGGTATAGACGCGAGACCTATCCATTTATCAAGGTATTATCACCCTATCTTTGGACCTTCGAAACAAGGACATAGGCTCAAATTCATTTTTCATAAAAGTTGCCAAAAAAATAGATTAGTCAATATTGTTATTTTTCTTATACAAATAAAGACTAAAGAAAAAAGAATTCAAAATATCTTAAGCTTTTCATAGTTTATTACAGTTTAGTAGCTATGTATCACTTACACTCTTGTATCCTTTCAATATAATCAAATTGTGAAGAGCTTATTATAATGAATAAAAATATTCACAATGATATTACTAAGAAATCACTCCGACTTTATTGGATCAATATTTTTTTAAACAGAGAAATGATAGTTGCACGCTCAATTCCTATAGATATATATAATTATAGTTTAGTCCTAAAATTTTATCATAACACAAACAAGTCAATATACTAAAAATTTTACTATGTTCTATAATCTTTTTGCTCTTACAACCTTCAAAAAATAATTGCATAGTTATAAAGTACAATTTTATTTTTTAATTCAAAAAAGTGCATTCTCATTATTTATTCAAATTGGGATAAAAAACATCACTATGGTAAAATAGGACATGAAACATATGAATAATTACCAAAACTCATAACCCGGATCATGAACCCCACTAGATTTAGAAAAAAAATTATTTATTTTTATTTAATGATATGATAACACACTTATAAAATTGAGTACCAATCAAATAGTAGAGCGTTTGTTTGAGACTACGATAATCTCAATCGAAATAAATTATGATAACCAATCAAATTCAATAAAATATTAAAAGATAAAATTAAATGAAAATAGCAAAAAAACATTTAATAAAAATAAAAAAAATGCATGGAAATAAAAAAGAAGAAGATAGAATTAAAAAAAAAACAAAAAAACAAAAACCTCATTCATTGTTTATATAAATAACGAAAGAGATGAGGAAACCCCAATTTATTTATTGTAGTAGTTAATTTTTCATATCTTTAATGAGTAAATGAGAGGTGCTTGAACATTTGAACTTGGGATAATTAATTACTTAAATTGAGGCAAAGTCTATCTAGAAATTTGATCGTATTGAATTTCGTTCTTCTTTCAACAATAAAGGCTGAAGTCAATAAATTGTAGCTCACTGGTATTAGAGATTCATTTTTCTTACAAAATCCTGAGTTTGAACCTCTTCTATGTATATATAATTAAAAAAAACCAAGAAAACTTGGAATTTGTTTTGTTAATTATGATCTATTTTGTATCCCAATTAACGACTGATCTCTTATCAATAAATGAGCAACATCGTCTGCGTGTCTTTGAAGTTATTTTGCATGATGTTGTTCTCATTTTATACCTCTGTAGCCATCTTCTTCCTCGTTGTTAATTTCTCCTTTTACCATAATTAAAACTCGATCAGATTCTTAAAAAAAAAAAAAAAAAACAAATTCAGATGTTTATATATAGCTGTAAATTGTTGCTGCAGTTTGATGGATTACCTAACGTGACTAATTGGATAAGACCTCTCAAAAAAACAAAAACCTCATTCATTGTTTTAAACTCTAAGTTTTGATATATATGACCTCTCAAAACCTCACATAAGAAAAGGTTAGTTTTCAATCTACTGGTGATTACAATAAGATGTTTGGAAGTAGAGGAGATCTTTATTTGAATTTAATATAAATAAATGAATCTATTATAATATATATGATTTAAATTTCTAAACTTGTTTATTAAATTGATGAGATATGATTTAGTAATATGTTTTTATTATTTTTGGGTGAGTTGCATAAGATATTTAAAGATTAAATGGAGAAAATATAATAAAAATAGTGTCAATCAAACATCATGAACTTTTAGGCCCTGTATATGTTTCATGGAAAATGGCTTTTTAGAAATCATTTTCTAAATTTATTTGTATTTATTTAATATTAGAAAAGTGGGTCAATAGAAAATATTTTTCAATAAAAAAAAAATTTGGTTTGGTTTTCAGGAAAATATTTTTCTTTAATTTTAAGCAAAAAATACTTTTCAGAAGCTATAAAAAACTTTAAAATATCTTATTATTTATTAATTATATCAAATTTAATTCTAATCTTTTAGTTGCTATATTTTTTTTAATTTTATCTTTAAAATTTAATTTAATCCTTGTACCAACTTTAATCTCCATTCTTGTTTAATAATTGAAATTAGAGAAGATAATTATTAGGGTTGTCAATAAAAAATGCCAACGTTTACGCGGTTTAACCTACTTCTTATTTTGTTCTTATGAATTTTGTTTTGGACAATTAAGTGCAAAATAATTATTATGAAGCATTGAGGGGCACAAATTATATTACACTAAAAAATTAACATAGACCTGTATAGAACACCCAAGAACTGTTCTTTTTTGTTGAGTTGTTAGCCAAAGATCCACATTATATATTTCTTTTGGTGCATGAACGTTGTTTCTTAGAGATCAAAAGGCATATATTTCTTTAACTCTGTCCTGATATATATACTGAGACAATCCTTCATCTTGAACAATTCATTTAATTCTCAAAGGGGACCAACGGGCAATAAAAGTTGGAAAATTACACTAAAAAATTAACATAGACCTGTATAGGGTAACCCCCAAGAACTGTTCTTTTTTGTTGAGTTGTTAGCCAAAGATCCACATTATATATTTCTTTTGGTGCATGAACGTTGTTTCTTAGAAATCAAAAGGCATATATTTCTTTAACTCTGTCCTGATATATATATGGGTCCACACATGAGATTTAATTTGTTAATAAATTAAACTCTTAAAGAAGGACTCTCAGAGACCTTAAAGATTAGGGATGAAGTTTCTTTTTATCAAAACTTTAGTGGAGGCATGTACTTCTTTTAACTCTTCTATGGCCTCGCCTTTGATCTCTAGCTTTTCCTTAAAAGACTCTTGTTGTTCAAAACCAAAAACTTATTGCTTTTCAAACATGTATAGGCACAATGCCTAGAGGCCTCTTGATTTCCTCTCATAATAGACACCCTTTTTAAAGTATGTAATTTCAAGACCAAATACTAGATGTTAATGGCTGCATTGATCTTGTGCAAAAGAGGCTTTCTCATTATAATGTTATAGGTGAGTTATATCACTACAAGATTTAACAGTTTTACCAACGGAATTTTTCCGTCGGCGTAAGACACATATTCCGTTGGTAATTAATTTACCGATGGAATCACCGACAGAAATGCTCCGTCGGTGAATCTTTCGTCGGTAATTTTTTTTCCGTCGGTAAATTCGTTGGTAATAAAAAAATAAATTTATCCGCTTCATTTCGTCGGTATATCCCTCGGTAATAATATTTTTTTATTACCGACGGATTTACCGACGGAATTACCGATGGAATTTCCGTCGGCAATTCTGTCGGTAATTATTTAAAAACATTTTAAAAAAATTCATTTTATAAAATTATAAAATAATTAAATTAGCATAAATTAACACCGTATAATATATACTCAAAATGCTTGGAAAAAAGAATAAGAAAATCAACTCAAACAAATTTGCAACAAATAAATAAAACAAAAAAATAAATTCAACTAAAAAAATTCATATGAAAAAAATAAAGTTTCAATTGCTAAAAATTTAAAAATCCTATAAATAAATCAACTAAAAATTAATTTCATATGAAAAAAAATCTCACAACAACATTTATACAATTATTAAGAACAAAAACAATTAAAAATAAAATAAAAAACAAATATAGTGAAAAAAATCATGAAAAAAGAAGAAAAAAGAAAAATCTTACCTTAATGTAGTTGCAAGTGAAGCTAAGGAGAGAAAAAAAATTTCGTTAAGCATATTAATTAAAAAAAAAAACTAAGAGGATAAAAGAAGAAAGAAGACATACCCAAGCATGGAGGAAAAGAGAAGGAGATGAGGAGAGAAAAGAAGAGAAAGAAATATATATTGATGTTTTTTACATATAGTGAAGAAGAAGAAGAAGAAGAAGAAGTAGAAGAACAAGAAGAACAAGAATAATAAGGAGAAGAAATGAGTCTGTCTCTTGTGAAATAAGGGGATTCAGGCTTTTTATTGGGACGCGTTACCGACGGATTTACCGACGGATAATTGAATATTAATATTTTTTAATTATTCCGTCGGTAATTCCATCGGTAATATTTAATTTAAAATTTCAATTTCGTAAATTTTTTTCAGAAACCGCCAACAATTACCGACGGTTTTTCAATCCGTCGGTGATTCCGTCTGTAATATTTAAATGAAAATTTTAAATTAATTGAAATTTTCAGAAAACCGCCAAATAACACTCTTTGGAAAATACCGACGGAAAATTCCGTCGGTGATTCCCTTTGTAATTGACATGATGAACAGTGTTCACCATTTACCGACGGAATTTACCGACGAAATTTTCCCCGTCGGTAATTCCGTTGGTAAAAATGACACGTCATCTTTTTTTTGCTTTGTTTTAAATTTTTTTCCCACGGTAATTCCGTCGGTATATACCGAGGGAATATTTCCGTCGGTAAAATCCCTTGGAAATTTATCGACAGAAATATTCCCTCGGTATTTCCGTTTGTATTTAATAATTTTCTTGTAGTGTATCTATCACCATGAAGATCTGTTGAAGAGTAAAACACTTAGGATAAGTGCATAATGTGATTGAAATCTTCAAGGTGCCTTTTACTCGCTTTTTTTACCCTTCAATCCTAATAAAAAAGGTCTTCACAAGAGTTAATCTTGAGGAATCTATCCCCATTCCGGGTATCACATCTCTAAAAAGAATGTTACTTGAGTTTTCATCATCTACCAATACCCTGTAGACCTGATGGTTAGCTAGAACCATTAGAATTACTAGCACATCCTCATGAGGTAAGTTACCCCTTTTCATATTCTGGAGTGAAAGTCATAGGCTCATGCCATGGATTTTGTTGACGAGTCGTTGTCAAAACTTGTTTTCCATACTTCTTCTTTTCACAGGAAATATATCCCCTATCAAAGTGCCCTATAAAATCACATTAATCTTAGGCAGAGTTTGAATAAGTTGGTTAGACTCTTCTCTATCTTGTTAAATATAGACATGCCCCTTTACAAATTGTTTAAGATAACCCTTAAAAATCAGTCGTTCAATCTCTTTTTTCAACGTGAAACAATCCTCAATATCATGTCCTTTGTTCTTATGGAACAAATAAAATATTTTGGAGGAGTGTGTGTGTGGAGGCATTTTCAAAGCATGTGGATATTGAACAGAATCTTTCCCTTTAATGGATGTAAAGACTGTTGTGAGGGTGGGATTCAACAGGGTTGTATATCTCTTAGGGTATGTCATACACTCTCTAACTGGCTTTTTCTGATTTTTCTTGGAACTATTATCTTTGATAGGAGAGTGATTCCATTTGAAAGGTTTCTCATCGTGAATCTCCTAGTAAAAACAAGATGGCTCATGCCTCAATATATTGGCTTATTCCACTTGTATATGATTCTCTATAACTTGTTTCACCTTCAACAGGCTTTTGTCCGGTAATGCATAAAAATCCTTCCACAAAGAACATTCTCTCACTCCACTAATCAAAGCGTATAAGGCTACTAGCTCAATCAGTTCCTCTACTTTAAACATTTCTTTATTAAACATTTTTAAATATACTCTAGTTAATTATGTTATAATTGAGTAATGCCAAAACATTTTGTAAAGCTCATCTTAGCTAGTATATTGGTGTTCAGATGTGATACAAGTTTATCATAAAGGTCACTAAAACAAATGATAGAGCTCTACTTCAAGTTGTTGTATCAGGCTCATGTTGACTCCCTAAAAGTTGTAGAAAGGATTTTGTACAAAACATCATTATTCTAGATGACTAGATCATGGTTGTTATGCACATTTCAAACATGTCCATGTGGATCTGCTAGACCATTATAATTGTTCAAAGTCATTTTTATAGAGATATACTCCTTAAAGATGTGGGTGTGCAAGACTCACTTAGACAAAGGTGATCCCTTTATCTAATGATGACTAAAATCCTCTTCCTGGATGTGTTTACCAGCTAGATTTTTTTCTAGACTTTTGTTTACTAGACTCTAGGAGCTGGAGAATTCTGGTATGGAACGACGTGATCGGTAGCTAACTTCTATCCCACGTTGGCCCAAGGGAATACATCTAGAATGACCATTTAGTATGAGAGCTTCATGTCGGTAAGAATGACCTCTAGAGGGACTAAGAGATTGTTAGGTTGAAAATGCTCAGTTTAATTTTGCCCAGCCTTATTTGGATAATGTAATTGTCTCCTAGCTGAGAGGGAATCTTGTGGTTGAAAAGCTGGGATTGAGGATGCTATCTCATGTGCTAAGGTTGTTGTGCGTTTTACCATTGAGTGGCTATCACAACCTTAGTGAGAGTTAAATCTAATTAAAGAGTTGGTGAAGATCTAAAAGGGTGGATGAGCTCACAATCATATAGAGGTATGTTACATGTCTCATCTCAGGTGTATCTTGATTGTCTACCATAGACTAGCTCATAAAGGTCAAGAAACAAGTCTAGAAAATAATTGATAGCTTTTCTATCACTTTCCCACATACGACACCAAATGATGATGTTCTTAAATCAAGTATGCCTGGATTGATTTTCAGGAAAGTAATTTTTTTTTAATTTTGAACGAAAAGTACTTTTTAGAAGTTGTAAAAAACTTAAAAATATTTTATTATTTATTAATTATATCAAATTTAGTGCTAATCTTTTAATTGATGTATTTTTTTTATTTTATCCTTTAAAATTTAATTTAATTTTTATACCAACTTTAATCTCATTCTTTTTTTCATTTCTTATTATTGAAATTACAGAAGATAATCATTAGAGTTGTTAATAAAAAATGCCAACGTGGTTTAACCTACTTCTTATTTTTTATGAAGCATTGAGGGGCATAAATTATATTACACTAAAAAATTAACAGACCTGTATAGGGTAACACCCAAGAACTGTTTTTTTTTTTTTTTTTTTGGTAACCCGGGGTGTCCGGGCCTGCTTACGGGCACCACAACTAATCCCCGGGCCCACTGAACATCCTGCAAGCCCAGTGAGCATTTAAGGCACCGCGGGGATGACAGGCGTGCACAGTGAGGCTTGAACCTTGGTACAGAAAAAGGAAACAAGTCCTTTCCACCACATGGCCACAACCTCATGTGCACCCAAGAACTATTCTTTTTTGTTCAGTTGTTAACCATAGATCCACATTATATATTTCTTTTGGTGCATGAACGTTGTTTCTTAGAAATCAAAAGGCATATATTTCTTTAACTTTGTCCTGATATATTTATTTAGACAATCCTTCATCTTGAACAATTTATTTAATTTTCAAAGTGGACCAACGGGCAATAAAAGTTCGAAAGAATCTAGAGAGTGAAAGTTCGATGCTCCGACGAGGAAGCTGCCATGAAATTCCTCTCAATTCCACACACTTTACACATCATCAACACAAGAAATTAGAAAACTAGCATATAATGATGCTTAACTTCGTTTCTCAAGAAAGAAAACACGATAGGAAATCCAGTTCCCCGGAAAAGATTTCCATCTACCCAAAACAGCCCAGAAACCATTTTCCTCTTAACTTCAGTTCCTCACTAGTTGTTGTACAAAAATCAGCTGGTTTTTCTTTGTGAAAAAGAAGCCATGGCAGGTCAAGTTGTGGTATCAGCAATTGCTGGGGCTGGTTTCGAGATAATTTTTGATAATTTCTTAAATGGGTTTTTAAATGCACAGAAAAACAACTCCCAGTTCAAGCCAAGCTTGAAGCGCCTAGAGGAGATGTTGGAAGACATGGCTCCAATTATCAAGAGAATAGAATCTTTCAACGCAGAACTTTATCAACCAAAGCAACTTGAAAGGCTCAAAGGATTAATGGCAGAAGGCAATGATTTAGTCAATAAATGCTCAAAAATCCATAAATACAACTTTTTGAAGAAGCCTCTTTATAACATGAAACTTCTCAACTTAGAGAAGGATATTCGTGATCATATTAGCAGTGTTTTGCAATTTCAGGTAGTAGGAGATACAAAAGAGAGTTTGCATACACAAAATTCGACTTTGGTCGCTGTAAAAGATACTTCTTCTAGAGTAAGACAGTTAAGTGATCAAATCGGGAAGTTAAGCATGACTCTAAGCAATGGTGGTAGGGTGGATTCAAGCAAGAGCTATAGTAATACTATTTTAGCTGGTTCTGTTAGTATCTGAGGTAAATTGCTGCAGTTTTCCCTTTACTTTTTCTGCTCTAATGTGTATCTCTATTCAGCTTCATGTACATTCTCTTGTTGAATTATTCATTTTTCAAGAAATAAAAACGGATGCTTTTGTCATGTTGAATTGTAACCACACATAAAGTCTAAAGACTTGTGTTTCTGCAGAATTGCGGGGCTGTTATCGATTGAAATATGCAAATGTATGATATTTTAGACCCAGTTCATTACTTGGACCTCTTTAGCAGAGTAAATGAATCAATTCCCATATTTTTGCTTTTAGTTTTTCTGAGCATTAGAATTTGGAGTTCCACATGGAGGCTCTTGTCTCCGTCTTTATTTAGCTATATGTGAAAACATAAGAATTTCTGAAGAAATTTCATTACAGCTTTCTTCTTTTCCGCCTTTTCAGATAAATTCAAGAGCAACATCTTCTTTATCAACGTTTCAAAGCTGCGCAACCTGCTGGTCATTGTGAAGATGATATTCCAGCATAAAGAAATCGAGTTGCCTGATTTTCGAAGTGAAGAAGATGCAGCTAACCATTTGGAACGTTTGTTCAAGCAGATAGGACCAGATCCATTATTATTGGTCCTTGATGATGTTTGGCCAGTATCGAAATCTATTCTTAACAAGCTCAAGTTCCGAATAGAAAATTACAAGATTTTGGTGACATCAAGATATGAATTTCAAAGTTTTGGATCAACATATATAAATTGGAAACATTGAATCTTGCAGATGCCATGACCCTTTTTCAGAAATTGGCATTACCATTGGATCAGCAGTCATATGCTTCAGATCAAAAAATTCTAGAGGAGGTGATTTATTCTCAGCAAATAGGATAGGATATTAGATGGATATTGGTAATAAATGAAAAATGTATGTTGTAAAAGAGGTTTATATCTAATTTTATATATTAAAATAAATTCCTTAGAAATTATTACCTGTTATTATTATTGTTTGTTACTATCTTTTTATATTTATATATACATGTTAATTTTTATTTTCAGGTCTATCAAGGTCACGTCAAGAGTGATTTTAGTTTAATTACCTTTTGCTTTTGGTTATGTAATTATTTTTAAATTAAAAGACTTATCTCCTAAAACTTGAAATGTAATATTAACCCATAAATTTGGATGTATGACTTTAATCTAATGTTTGTAATTTTAAATACATATTTAACTATGCATGTTTATAGTTGAAATCAAATCCTTCATTTGAATTACACTATATGATGTTATTATACAAGATATAGTTTATATGATGATATTAAGTAACAATTGAATCATGCATTGTTATTTTGTGAACTTGAATTGTATGATGTGACTGAATAAAATGTGTTGTGTTGATGATGATGAGTTGGATTGAGATCCAGGATGATTGGATCGAGTTGTGAAATGAAATTGGAAGTGTAATATGATTTTATTGATAACTTGAGACTTCCTAGTATAGTGTAGAGTCCTCTGAAATTTTAGTAAAAATTTTGGTAAAACCTATATTTAAAAATATTACTAAAAATTTCCAATATATCATTAAAAAAGAAGTAGAAGATCAGGGTTGTTACAATAGGCGAGTTATATCTATCACCATTAATCTTGTGCACAAAACATCATTAATCTAGATGACTAGCTCATGGATCTACTGGACCATTATAATTGTACGAAGTCATCATCATGGAGATATACTCCTTGGGGATGTGGGTGTGCAAGACTTACTTGGACCAAGGTGATCCTTTTATTTGATAAGGAATATAGACCTCTACCTGAATGTGTTTGTCAACTAATTTTTTTCCAAAATTTTGTTTACTAGGCTTGAATCTTGGATCAACATATATAAATTGGAAACATTGAATCTTGCAGATGCCATGACCCTTTTTCAGAAATTGGCATTACCAAGGGATCAGCAGTCATATGCTCCAGATCAACAAATTCTAGAGGAGGTGATTTATCAACCTGCAATTATGAATGCTTATTTGCTCATTTTTATTTGGTTTTCACCTTCTACATAGATACAAATTAGTCAAAAAATATTCTCTGTCCAATATTCTGACTCTCTGACTTAGCGTGCACTTGAGCTTACTTGTTTGTTGTCTTATCAAGTGCTATCAGACCTTCAAATAAAAATTCCGAAACCATGTGTTTTGAATCTGTAAATTTACTCCAGGGATGATATCTTACAATTTCGCAACTGTTGACAGTTGCCTCATTTGCTGCTGAAGAAGAGGTCTTCGATGCTTAGAAGACTGAGAAGTTTTAGTCAAGATTAGCTTTCCATTATGCTAGCATGTTTGTTACAAATAAAGCTGTTATAGAACAGCTCTTTGTTTGTTAAGATTTCGTCATTATTTTTCTGTAGTTTGTTATCAAAACTCTTCTATAAAAGAGTGATTTCATTAATAAAGAATTATGCTTGCAGTCACAATAACAACAATTATTATAGCTGTCCTATTTTCTTTGTCTCTATACTGTTTAAACTACTTCAGCAACTATAGAAAAGAAAAGAAAAACATCCATTTTACACCTTTAAGAAACCATCGATGTGTTTACACAAAGCAGCTTTATTTTTAGTTTGTTACTGCCCACCAGCCTGCACGGAATGACTGATTTTTGTCATGGCACTGAATTGCAGATGGTAAAATACTGCAGGGGATTTCCTCTAGTCATTTCAGTGGTTGGAAAATCTTTGTGCCGGAAGTCTGCTGCAGAATGGCGTAAGAGACGTAGGGAATGCTCTAAAGCTGCTTCTATTCTTTCCGACAATGAAATTCTCGATTGTCTTCAAAGCAGTGTGGAAGCCTTCAATGATGATGTAGTAGCCAAGGAATGTTTCATGGACCTTGGTTCATTCCCTGAAGACCAGAGGATTCCTGCCACTACCCTTATTGATATGTGGGAAGAATTGTATAACCTAGATGAGGATGACGCCTAGGGGCGGAGGGAAGGGGGGGCAAGCAGGGCCCGCCCCCCCCCCCCCCCCCCCCCCCCCAAAACATTTTAAATACATAAATGCTGAGAGATTAAGAACCGCTAAACCAATCATTATACATGAAAAGAAAAAGGAATTAAGTAATTGAACTTTAAAAATGAGTTTCAATCATAAGCACCAAAATGAAAACCAGAGATAGAAAATGCACCTGGGACACAATGGAATTAAGTAATTAAGTGTGAGCTGGAGGTGTTATATTTTTTTATTTTAAAAAGGTGGCCTTATTAATATTAAATGTAACTTTACTTTTGATTTTTTATTTACTCTTGACCGACGTTGAAAGAAAAAATATAAGATTATTATCTTATGTAGCTCTAATATAAATCTTACAGCCGATAAAAACACAAATAAAAACACAAATTATGAGTAAATTTTTTCTATAAAAAGATTGAAGTAGAGCCACCAATTAATTTATCTTTCATCAAATAAAACAAGGTAATTTAAATTTAAAATCTATTTTTGTTTTATTTTGAGATGTTTGTTAATAATTTGATGAGGTTTTTTTTATAATTCTACCATTTTTGCTCTTTTTTTTTCTCAAATCTGCTAGTTCTACCAATTGTTTTTTGAATTCTTGTTATGGTGATTTTTTTCTAATTAATTAGATATATTTTATTGGTTTGTTTTGATTATGCTTAGATTTTTTTATGTTTTGTTTTAAGCAGAGCCGCCAAAATTATCAATTTTTTCTCACGATATATGTTTTGATTTTAGAACATGTCATCCAATCATGTACCCAATCATCCAAAGTTAAAAAAACATGTCATCAATTGCTGATTTATGTCAAGGATTGGTTGAAACAGAAAAATCAACAATTTATCCGCTAGTTGACAGGTTGATTCGACTTATTTTGACTCTTCCTGTTTCAACAACAATTACTGAACGAGCTTTTTTAGCGATAAATATTGTTAAAACAAGACTTTACAATCGGATGGAGGATGATTTTCTTGTAAATTATTTGATTGTCTATATAGAAAAAGAAATTGCTAAAAGATTCACAATTGATACGATAATCAATTATTTCTATTTTATGAAAGAACGACGAGCACAATTAAAATAAATATGTAAGAATCATTCTTTATTATTTTTTGCTTTATTTCAAAGTTTATCAAACATATATAATGCTTCGCTTTAGCTAATGTTTCTTATATACTTTGTATGTTTATATTTGATGGATATAAAGACCAACAACATTAAAGTGATGGATATATTATGAAGATGAAATTAACTTCATTGTATTGACTCAATTTGGTATTGCTCCAAACCTTTTACATTATAATAAGGTCATTATATGTTTGTAGTAAGTTATTTGAATAAAACTAAATTATACAGGTTTTGTTTTACAACTCATGTGCAACAAATTAAAATAAATATTATATCTTATTATATTAATTTTGGCCCCTTCTAATAAATAATTCTAGCTCCGCCCCTCCTCTGATAGGAATCTGATTGAAGTTGTAGTGACAAGGTATGATAGCTATGAACCCTATTGACATTATCATGGCCAGGGTATTTATTCTAGAAATAGTATGGGGACTCTTCACATCAAACATCGATTCTACGAATATCATATGGATCCTACTACTACACGGACCTGTATATATAAAATGAGCTATCCTGGAAAATATTAGAAGAACAAAATCATGGAAAATATTAGAAGAACAAAACCATTACCAACTTGGTTTTTGGGGGATTAAAATAATTGGTTATCTTTTTGGTTTTCACTGATGGATGACCAGCTTCAACTGCTATGATTGCAACTTTTGATGGTCATTAGTGTTAGAGAATAATATAAATCATATCCTGTGACCTTACCTAACAGCTTAAATTATTGGGTTGAGATGGTTCTTTGACATGGTATCAGAGCCTCCAAGCGGTCACGAGTTCGAATCTCATCATCTCTATCTATTTATTTAATAAAAATTAAGCACAAGTTAATATGAGTCTGAGACCTCACCTAACAGTTTAAACTATTAGGTTGAAATGGTTATTTGACAATTAGAACTCCACTTGTATTATTCATTTCAATTAACTTTTGTACTGTTAGTAGCTAACTTGTCAAGAGTGCGAGTCTCTAAGCAATCAACTTCTGTGATTCACCAGGGAAGATGCAAACGAAGACGATGGCTCCTGTAATGAGCATTTTGTCACGCAGCATGACCTCCTCAGGGAGCTGGCCATCCGTGAAAGCAACTCAAGAAGCATTGAGCACATGAAACGAGTATTATTGGAGATAATGGAAAATAAAATCCCTGGGTGGTTGATGGAACAAGATCAGCTATCAATCAGGGCCAAACTCTTTTCTATCTCAACAGGTTATTAATCTCTATATTTTCTTAATACAAAGAGAGCCTGGCCTCTGCGCACGCGCATCAAACATACACAACCAATTTTTAATTTTTTTTGTATTTTCATCACCTTGTTTGCAGATGAAACATTCTCATCAAGTTGGTCCACCATGCAAGCGCTGGAAGTTGAGGTTTTGCTTCGAATTTTCGGACAAAGAAATACTCGTTGCCTGAGTTCATAGAAAGAATGAATAAGCTAAAAGTTTTAGTACTTCACAATTATGGGTTCTTTCTGTTGTATTAAACTCAATCCATCTAGAAGGTCAAGGAAGGCAACCACCGGCCAGCCAGCCACCAGTATCACCGCCCAGCCACCAACCGCCCGGCCCCAGCCTTGACCACCCACCATTTGTTTGCCGCCACCGCCCGACCGCCTTCACACTTGAAGGTTGAATTTTCTTGTTTTGAATTCGTGTATAAATAGCAAGCTGAGCTTATGCTATTATGTGTGGGAGAGTAGAGAGAGACACTAGAGAGAAAGAGAGAGGGCGTGTATTGTATTAAGCTTTTCCAGTTGTTGTTAAGCTTTTGTTCTTGAAATAAAACAAGTGTGTTTTATCCCCTCCCGAGTGTTTCAAAGCCACCACCAGTGGTTTCTCCCACCAACAATTGGTATCGAGCCCCGTTCGTCGAAAAAACAGAAGTATTTTCCGGGATAGCCGAATTTTCAAAGTCGTCAAAAACAAGTTTTGATCATTCCACCGTGTAGAGCTCATCCATACGAACTCACCGCCGCAAAAATCAGCTTGATCGGAGACGGAGGTAGCCTACACGCGCCACCTGAAGATTCTGCATTGTGTGACCACGCGCGCCAGAGGAAGAAGACGAGTGTCGTCCACGCGCGCCATATTCAAGCCATTTAAGCCGAGCCGCTAAGCCGAGCCGAAAGCCGAGCCCCAGCCGCGCCGAAGAATATTCCCGAGAATATTCCCTTTTCAAGCCGAGTCGCTAAGCCGAGCCGCTCTTAGCCGAAGCCGAGCCGATACAATATTCCACAGAATATTCCCGGTTCAACCCAATGAACCGCCCGACGCCTGAATTGGTTTTTGGACCGGTTCACCCATTTTCGGACCTGATTTCAACAAAGTCGACGAGTTCCCGACTATTTCGACCATTCCGGATCGACCTACGAGTGTCCGTTTTGCCAAATTCAACTCACGAAGGTGATATAGTCATTCCAAGAGCAAAATGACTACGAAAATGTACATACACTCATTCCGAAGTCGACCAAAGACAACTATGATAGTTGGTGCATCAGATTAAAGGCATTTCTTGGTTCACAAGAGTGTTTGGAGATTGTACACTATGGTTATGATGAATCGAGTCCAAAGAAGAAGAAGATGTTTTACAAGAGGCGAGAAAAGCAAGCCTTAAAAGTCAACGAAAGAAGGACAACAAAGCAAAGACCATCATCTACCAAGGTCTTGATGAAGATACATTCGAGATCATAGCTTCCACTGAAACATCAAAAGACATATGGGAGGCTCTCCAACAAAAATACAAAGGTGCTTGACGAATCAAGAAGATTCGTCTTCAATCCTTGCGAGGTGATTTTAAGTTATTGCAAATGAAGTCCTCAGAATCTATTTCTGATTATCACACAAGGATTATGGTGATAGTCAATCAGATGAGGAGAAATGGAGAAGCCATCGTCGATTCTCGACATCGAGAAAATTTTGAGATCCCTAGATCCAAAATTTGATTTTGTTGTTGTCGCCATTGAAGAGTCCAAGGAAGTGGACAAGTTGACAAGTGGATGAACTTATGAGTTCTTTGCAAGCTCATGAGCGAGAAAGATTGTAAAGCGAAATGGAGATAAGGCCATCGAGCATGCCTTACAAGCAAAGTCATGTCTCTCAAGGGCGAGATATGAGCAAGGGGAGACTTCAACAAGTGGATATACCACTCAAGCAGGAAGTCAACAATCCAGAGGAGGATTTCAGCAATTCCAAGGAAGAGGTTCTTGGAATACAAGCTTTAGAGGAAGAGGTGGTAGAAACACCACCAGAGGAGGTAGAGGACAACAAGCATTCACTCCTAGAGAAAGAGGAGGCGGTTACAATAACCGTGACAAGAGGAATATCAAATGTTATAGTTGCAATCAATTTGGGCACTATAGCACTGAATGCAAAAGGAAAGCTCTGTTGGAGATACGTGAGCAAGCCAACTATGCGAGAGAAGGATGACAGAGAAGAAGCTGCATTTCTTGTCCAACAAGAACTTGGCGAGAAACAAGAAAATATATGGTATCTAGATACTGGAGCCAAGAATCACATGTGCGGCTACCGAGAGTTATTTAGTGATCTAGATGAGACCAAGCAAGGTCTAGTTACTTTTGGAGATACCACAAAGGTTCCATTCAAAGGTAAAGGCAAAGATCCCAATTAAGTTGAAGAATGGCGATTCCAAATACATCGCCAATGTTTATTATGTCCCATAAAAAGCGGAACCCGATCGGCTTAGGTCAACTTATGGAGAGAGGTTATACTTTTTACTCGAAGAATTGTCATCCGACAATTAGAGACAACAATTGGAGATTAATGGCCTATGTGAAAATGTCCAAGAATAGGATGTTTCCTTTGAACATCCAAGTATGATGCAAAGAAGGTGTTTGAGTGCCATCACCAACAAGTGAAGAATGGCTCGGCACCCGAGGCTTAGACATCCGAATTTCACGAGCTTGAAGATGCTAGCAAGCAAGAAGATGGTCAAAGGTATGCCTCACATTGATCATCCAGGATGAAGTCCGTGAGAGTTGTGTCCTTAGCAAACATCACAGATCCAGTTTTGCCAAAGAAGTCAACTGGAGAGCAAAGAGGCCACTGGAGTTAGTACACACAAATGTGTGTGGCCCAATTACGCCTATGTCGACTGGACAGAATAGGTACTTCCTCACTTTTATTGATGATTTTAGTAGAAAGACGTGGATATACTTTCTGAAGAGGAAGTCGAAGTATTCAATTGTTTTAAAGATTTTAAAGCAATTATGGAGAAGCAAAGTGGCTACATGATCGAACTGTGAGATCCGATCAAGGTGGAGAATATACACAAATGACTTTGAAGCCTATTGTACACAACAAGGCATCGGACATCGACAACGCCGCTTATACACCACAGCTGAATGGTGTAGCGAAAGGAAGAATCACACGATTCTTGACATGGCAAGAAGTCTCGCTCAAAGCAAAGAAGTTGCCCAAGCAATACTGGGTGAAGCTCGTATCATGTGCGGTGTATCTACTTGAATCGCGCCCCACCGGAAGTCTGCAATCTGTCACTCCAGAAGAAGCATGGAGTGGTCACAAACAAAGTGTTACTTATCTACGAGTATTTGGTTGTGTAGCATATGCAAAGATCCCAGATGCAAGAAGGACCAAACTCGATGATAAAAGCGAGAGATGCATCTTTGTCGGATATGGTGAAAGAAGGATGGGATACAAGCTTGTATAATCCCATCACAAAGAAGGTAATCATGAGTAGAGATGTTATCTTTGAAGAAGATAAATCTTGGGAATGGAAGAATGACCAAGAAGCGGTCAAATGGATCACCACCGATTTGATCCTTGAAGGTGAAGAAGTACCAACAAGATTGCGGAAGAACAGATTGTGCCGTAACTGAACCACAAAGTCCGGAACACGATTCCCTGTATTCAACTGGAGGAACACACCAGGAGCATCATCATCAACACCAAGAAGCAACATCCTCATCGTCGAAGGACCAAGAAGGATGAGAAATCTTGACGAGTTGTACGATGCCACGCAGTCATCGAAGATACAACTCTATTTTGTTTCTTTGCGAGATAATGACCCACTTAGCTTCAACAAAGCTATCACGAAGAGAAGATAGAAGCAATGGATGAAGAAATGCATGCCATTGAAAAGAATGATACCCGGAAGGCGGCTTATCCACCAGAAAGCAAGAAAGCAATAGGTGTCAAAGGGGACATAAGACAAAGAAGAATGCAAAAGAAAAAGTGCAAAAATACAAAGCCATTGAAGAGGGAAACATTTATCAGAATGAAGTTCATGCTTGGCATGACATCCCTCGATTGAGTTTAAAGGGGAGATTTGTTGTATTAAACTCAATCCATCTAGAAGGTCAAGGAAGGCAACCACCACCAGACGGCCACCACCAATCACCATCACCGCCACCGCCACCACCACTGTTTGCCGCCACGCCGCCCGCCTTCACACTTGAAGGTTAAATTTTCTTGTTTTGAATTCGTGTATAAATAGCTAGCTGAGCTTATGCTATTATGTGTGGGAGACTAGAGAGAGACACTAGAGAGAAAGAGAGAGGGCGTGTATTGTAAGCTTCTTTGTGTTGTTGTAAGCTTTTGTTGTTGTAATAAAACCTTGTGTTTTATCCCCTCTGAGTGTTTCAAAGCCACCACCAGTGGTTTCTCCCGCCAACACTTTCCAGCTGAATTGAGCAATTTCCCACTTCTTGGTTCTTTGTCAAATCTAAAGAGAATAAGACTGGAAAAGATTTCCATCCCATCCCTTTTCTTGACTTCAATGAAATGGAGGAAGCTTGAAAAGATGTCCTTGGTTATGTGCAATATTGATCAAGCTTTTACTAAATCTACCAACAAGATTTTGGATGCATTCCCAAAGTTAGTCGACCTCACCATTGACTACTGCAATGATCTGGAGGAATTGCCAACGGGATTCTCGTGATCTTGTCTTGCTAAGAAAGCTCGCTATCACAAATTGTCACAAACTTTTGGCACTGCCAGAGGACATGGGAAATTTACTTGATTTGGAGGTCCTAAGGCTCAACTCCCGCATCGAATTGACAGAGTTACCGGCACAATCGGTAGACTTCATAAGTTGAAGATTCTTGACTTATCCGAATGTCTAAGTGTAACGAAATTGCCGGAAACGGATGGGTCGGTTGCATGATCTGAGAAAGCTCTACATGACAGAGTGCTCAAGTTGTGAATTGCCATCATCAGTTGCGAATCTTGTCCACCGAAAATAAGTAATAGGCGATCAAGAAACTGCTATGTCATGGAATCATTTCAAAACCTGCCTTCCATCCCTGACAATAAAGGTTGTTGAAGATTGCTTCAGGAGCTGTCAAAGAAGAAGCTGTCAAAGATTTTATTTCTGTTTCTGTTATTTCCAGTTTTATGCAAATAATAAGCTGTTGTCCTAGTCTCTAGGAGATAGTTAATCTGTTAGTATGTTAATGCTATAAGTTTGCAATTCTGTTTTGCTTAGTTTAAATATATATTATTAAAGATTGCAATAGAATGCATGAAATCGGTTTCTCATTCAATCTGCAATAAATTCAAATACAATCTTTGCTGTCTCTTCTCTTCTTCCTATCTTCATTTCTTCACGTAAACATTTATCTTTTAAACACTTTCGATTGGTATCTCAGAGCATTATCTTAAAGGGACCTGTAATAGAGGCTGAAACTAGTTTTTCTCGCATTTCTTCTCCCATCTTTGATGGAGAAAATTATCAACTCTGGGCAGTAAAAATGGAGACTTATTTGGAAGCTTTAGATCTTTGGGAAGCTGTTGAAGAAGATTATGAAGTTCATCCGCTAACAAATAATCCAACTAAAGCTCAGATAAAAAATCACAAAGAGAGAAAAACAAGGAAATCAAAAGCAAAAGCATGTTTTTTTGCTGTTGTTTCCTCAACCATCTTCACCAGAATTATGTCTCTTAAATCAGCGAAAGATGTTTGGGATTATTTGAAGAAGGAATATGCAGGAGATGAAAGAATTCATGGCATGCAAAGTCTTAACCTGATAAGAAGAAATTCTTCAGAAAAAACCAGGCTTCAAGCAGTAGTAAGACTACCGTCAGTCAATTCCAGAACAAAGGAAAATTTCTTAAGAGAAACTTCCTACCATGTCAACACTGCAACAAGATAGGTCATCCACCATTTCAGTGCTAGAAGAGACCTGATGCAAAGTGTAACAAATGTAATCAAATGGGACATGAAGCAATCATCTGCAGAACAAAATTTTAGAAACAGGACGAAGATGCTCAAGTCGCCAGTCAAGATGATAAAGATCAAATGTTTGTAGCTACATGTTTTTCAGTCCAGACCTCCTCAGATCACTAGCTAATTGACAGTGGGTGCACAAATCACATGACTTCTGATAAAAGTCTCTTCAGAACTTTGCAATCTATTGAAGTTGCAAAGGTCAGAATTGGAAATGGTGATTGTATAGCAGTAAAGGGAAAAGGAACGATTGCCATCACCACCAACTCAGGTAAAAAAACTCTTTTTGATGTTCTATATGTACCTGATATAGATTAGAATTTGTTAAGTGTTTGGCAACTAATAGAGAAAGGCATGAAAGTGGTTTTTGAAAATCAATCTTGATATATTTTTTATGCTGGTGGACAAAAAATATTGCAAGCCAAGATGAGAGGCAAAAGCTTTTCATTTTTACCATTTGAGGAGGAGTACACAGCCTTTCCAACAAAGTTGAATGACATGGAAGTATGGCATAAGAGACTGGGTCACTGTCATCAATAACAGATGATCAGTATGAAGAAGCATGATGTTGTAAGAGGAGTGCCTTCATTCACTAATCTTTTGCCAAATTGCAATGCCTGTCAATTTGGTAAGCAAAACAGGAAACCGTTTCCAAAATCAACATGGAGGTCTACACAGAAACTTCAGTTGATTCATACTGATGTTGCTAGTCCACTTAGCACACCTTCAATAAAAAGTAGTCGATATTACATACTTTTTATTGATGACTTTACTAGAATGTGCTGGATCTTCTTTATGAAATACAAGTCAGAAGTAGCGGAGATTTTTTGGCGATTCAAGAAGAATGTGGAGAATAAGAGCAGCTGCAGAATTCAAACCATTCGGTCAGACAATGGTAAACAATAAACTTCATCAGAATTCAATCTTTACTGTGAGGAAGCTGGCATTGAACATCAATTCACTGCTCCTTACACTCCAGAACAAAATGGGTCAGTGAGAGGAGAAATCGATACATTATGGAAATGGTTAGATGCATTGATGCGAACCTCGTGATCATGTGGTCACGCAACCCACAATCAAGATTGAGATTTGATCCCGGAAAGCCGAAATAGATCTGATAGGAGTGTGACACAATCGAAACTTGCCCTAAGGCACCAACACTATTGGATTGAGTAGAATGACGCCACGAAGCCAGTTAATCTTCGATAAGTCAGATTCAATTCGTTCAAGAACTGAAGAACGCAAGAATCACTCTCACATGTTAAAACTGAAAAATTCAAAAGTAATTATCATCAAAGCTGCCTAAATTTTGGCTTACATGAGTTTAAATAGTTCTTGAAAAATTAACCCTAATGGACCCCTTATGTGGACTTATATGAGGTCCACTCAAAACTGACCTAAAACCCTAAACTGAAAATCCCATAACTTAATCCAAACAAGCCTTGGATCCTAACTGAAAACAAAGTATTAATTAAGCTCAAATAAGCCTTAGGCTGTAGCTAACAAAATAAAATAAAGCCCCTAAAATTAAATTCATGTTCTGTCATGAGAAGAAGAGAAGTAAAATATTACAGAACTGATTCAAGGCTTATTTATAGCCTTCCATGCAGCCCCTAAATCCTAGAAACAAAAGGAAAAGGTAGCCACCCATGTTGTTTCCAAGTTGTAGTAGGATTCTTTTGTTTCCTTTGTTGTCCTCATCTCATGGCCCAAATAAAGTTGTATTGGACCCCTCTTGCACATGGATAAGATGTATTAAGGTCTCCTCTTGATACTCTAATGGACCTTTCAATTCTGACTTGGTTGAAACATTCAAAACCAATGCATTCAATGCCTCTTTTAATGCATTTGTCTTGGACCAAGTCATTGGACCATTTGGAACATGTAATGGGTCCTTGTTGGTGTTTCTGGGCTGGTCCACATCATCCCCTCTCTCCTCGAAAGGATTCGATCTCAAATCAAAATTTGTGTCAAACAATGTAAGATCAGCAACATTAAAGGTAGCACTAACACCATACTCACCTAGAAGGTCAATTTTGTATGTGTTGTCATTGATTCTCTCTAAAACCTGAAATGGACCATCACCACGAGGTTGTAATTTTGATTTCCTTTGGTTAGGAAATCGTTCCTTATGCATGTGCACCCAAACCCAATCACCGGGTTGGAAAACAACCAGGTTTATGTCCCTTATTTGCTTTAGAAGCGTAAAGTCTGTTCTTTTTCTCCATTTGCAGTCGAACTCCCTCATGGAGTTGTCTCACCATCTTTGCCTTCTTTTCACCATCTAAACTTACCCTTTCTTCAAAAGGCAAAGGAATTAAGTCCATAGGAGTTAGTATATTAAAACCATAAACAATTTCAAAAGGAGAAAAACCAGTGGTCGAATGCACAGTTCTATTATAAGCAAACTCAACAAAAGGCAAACATTCTTCCCAACTTTTTAAATTCTTTTGAATTATAGCACGCAAAAGTTGGGATAATGTTTTATTCACTACCTCAGTTTGTCCATCTGTTTGAGGATGACATGTTGTCGAAAATAAGAGTTTAGTTCCCAACTTTCCCCATAAGGTCTTCCAAAAGTAACTAAGGAACTTAACATCACGATCTGACACTATACTCTTAGGAATGCCATGTAAACGTACAATCTCCTTAAAAAACAAGTCTGCGATATGAGATGCATCGTCCATTTTATTGCATGCAATGAAATGCGTCATTTTAGAAAACCTATCAACCACAATAAAAATAGAGTCTCTACCTTTCTTTGACCTAGGTAAACCTAAAACAAAGTCCATAGAGATATCTACCCAAGGTTCGAAGAGGGCACGGGTAATGGTGTATATAGTCCATGCGGTTGTACTCTAGATTTTGCCTTTCTACAAGCAATGCACTGTTCACAAATTCATTGCACATCTCTTTTCATCTTTGGCCAATAGAAATGCTCATGCAATACATCCAAGGTTTTCACAACCCCAAAGTGACCCATTAAACCACCCCCATGTGCTTCACAAATAAGCAATTCACGCAAAGAACTAGCAGGAACACACAATCTATTCTATTTGAACAAATAACCATCCATCAAATAAAACTTACAAGAAGTTGAATGTCCACATGCATTATAAATCTCGGCAAAGTCAGAATCATTATCATACAATTCCTTCACATATTCGAAGCCTAGCAATCTAGTATTCATGGTGTGTAAAAGAACATACCCGCGTGAAAGTGCATCAGCTACGATGTTCTATTTGCCTTTCTTATACTTGATTACGTAAGGAAAAGTTTCAATGAATTCAACCCATTTTGCATGTCTCCTATTCAACTTACCTTGTCCTTTCAGATGTTTCAAGGACTTATGATCCGAATGGATTACGAACTCTTTTGGCCACAAGTAATGTTGCCATGTCTCAAGTGCTCTTACCAATGCATAGAGTTCTTTGTCGTAAGTGGGATAGTTCAAAGTCGCTCCACTTAACTTCTCACTAAAATACACAGGTGCAGAACAACACCTATTCCCATTCCAGACGCATCACATTCTATTTCAAATGCTTTTATAAAGTCAGGTAAAGCCAAAACAGGTGCGGAACATAATTTCTCTTTCAAAAGAACAAAAGCCAATTCTTGTTCCTCCCCCCATTTAAACCCAACTGACTTTTTTAACAACTTCATTCAAGGGTGCAGCTATTGTACTGAAATCTTTCACAAAATGCCTGTAAAAACTAGCTAACCCATGAAAACTCCTTACCTCACTTACCGATTGGGGTGTATGCCAATCCCGGATGGCCTTAACTTTCTCCTCATCCATCTCGATACCCCGTGCGGTTACAACATAGCCAAGAAACACAATTTTCTCCAAGCAAAAGGCACACTTTTTAAGATTAGCATATAATTTCTCACTACGCAACACACTAAGTACATTACGCAAATGATCAAGATGCTCGCTTAAGTTCTTGCTATAGATCGAATGCCATCAAAATACACAACCACAAACTTCCCTATGAATGCACGCAACACATGATTCATTAAACGCATAAAGGTACTAGGTGCATTTGTAAGTCCAAACGGCATTACTAACCATTCATACAAACCATGCTTAGTCTTAAATGTTGTTTTCCACTCATCACCTTCTTTCATCCTAATTTAATGGTACCCACTTTTCAAGTCAATTTTAGAGAAAATACAGGATCCATGTAACTCATCTAACATGTCATCAAGCCTAGGAATGGGGTGTTTATACTTTACCATTATGTTGTTGATGGCTCGGCAATCAACACACATCCTCCATGTTCCATCCTTCTTAGGTACAAGTAGCATGGGTACAGCACACGGGCTCATACTCTCACAAATATAGCACTTTTCCATCATCTCATCAACTTGCCTTTGAAGGTCCTTCGTCTCCTTGGGATTACTTCTATAGGCTGGTCGGTTAGGAATTGAAGCTCCGGGTACGAAATCAATCTGATGCTCTATCCCCCTCAATGGTGGTAATCCGCTAAGAGTATCGTCGAGGAACACATCATCGAACTCCTGCAAAGAAAGAAATAGCAACACTAGGCACAATATGATCAAGATCATTAGTATTAAAGTAAGCCTCTTTGTACACAAGTAAAATCATTGGCTTGTTAGTGAAAAATGCAAATCTGACCTCACCCTCTCTAGCATAAAAATTGGGTTGTTTCCTTAGTTTTTCCACACAATTCTCATCACCCTTCCTGACTTTCTTCACTCCTCTTGTCTTACCTCCACTCAAATGCCAACTGATGCGAACCTCATGATCACGTGGTCACGCAACCCACAATCAAGATTCAGATCTGATCCCGGAAAGCCGAAATAGGTCCGATAGGAGTGTGACACAATGGAAACCTGCCCCAAGGCACCAACACTATTGGATTGAGTAGAATGACGCCACGAAGCCGCTTAATCTTTGATAAGTCGATTCGGTTCGTTCAAGAACTGAAGAACGCAAGAATCACTCTCACACGTTAAAACTAAAAAATTCAAAAGTAATTATCATTAAAGCTGCCAAAATTTTGGCTTACATGAGTTTAAATAGTTCTTGAAAAATTAACCCTAATGGACCCCTTATATGGACTTATATGAGGTCCACTCAAAACTGACCTAAAACCCTAAACTGAAAAGCCCATAACTTAATCCAAACAAGCCTTGGATCCTAACTGAAAACAAAGTATTAATTAAGCTCAAACAAGCCTTAGGTTGTAGCTAACAAAATAAAATAAAGCCCCTAATATTAAATTCATGTTCTGTCATGAGAAGAAGAGAAGTAAAATATTACAGAATTGATTCAAGGCTTATTTATAGCCTTCCATGCAGCCCCTTAATCCTAGAAACAAAAGGGAAAGGTAGCCACCCATGTTGTTTCCAAGTTGTAGTAGGATTCTTTTGTTTCCTTTGCTGTCCTCGCCTCATGGCCCAAATAAGGTTGTATTGGACCCCTTTTGCATATGGATAAGATGTATTAGGGTCTACTCTTGATACTCTAATGGACCTTTCAATTCTTACTTGGTTGAAACATTCAAAACCAATACATTCAATGCCTCTTTTAATGCCTTTGTCTTGGATCGAGTCATTGGACCATTTAGAACATGTAATGGGTCCTTGCTGGTGTTTCTGGGCTGGTCCACATCATACATGCTACATGAAAAGAATTTGCCAAAGATGTTTTGGGTAGAAGCAGCTAACACAACTGTCTTTCTTCAAAACCGACTTCCAACAAAATTGCTGGAAGAAAACACACCTTTTGAAGTTTGGTATAATTACAAACCTTCACTAAGTTTTCTTAAGATCTTTGGCAGTATTTGTTTTGTTCATGTTCCACAGATCAAAAGGGACAAGCTTGACAAAAAGGTTATGCCAGGGATCTTTGTTGGCTATAGTGTTGTTTCTAAAGCTTACAAAGTTTATCATCCTCAAACTCAGAAGATGGCTATTACCAGGGATGTCCATTTCCATAAAGAAGAACAATGGGACTGGGGAGACTCACAAAGAAATGTGCAGCTGACAGATCCATTGCAGGATGAATCATTTGATAATTCACCAATTAGAGGCACCCGATCTCTTAAGGATATTTATCAAAGGAGCAATGTAGCTATCTGCGAACTAGAAGGCTATGAAGAAGCCAAACAGAACCCAGAATGGCAGAAAGCAATGCAGGAGGAGATATCCATGATTGAGAAGAACTGCACATGGGAACTAGTTGACAGACCACTAGGCAAAAACATTATTGGTGTGAAGTGGATATTCAGGACTAAACTGAATGCAGACAACACCATCAACAAGTATAAAGCTAGGCTAGCTGTTAAGGGGTATGCTCAGATTTATGGTGTTGATTATTCAGATATGTTTGCACCTGTAGCAGGGATGGATACCATCAGATTTTTGTTTGTTGTTACTGCACACAAGAACTGGAAAGTATTCCAGTTAGATGTTAAATTAGTCTTCCTAAATGGCATTCTACAAGAAGAAATTTATGTTGAACAGCCAGCTGGTTTTGTGATTCAAGGAAAAAAAGATAGTTTATCTACTAAAGAAGGCTCTCTGGGTTGAAGCAAGCACCTAGAGCCTGGTATGGTAGAATTGATAACTATTTGACAGGTTCTGGATTTCAGAAAAGTTTATCTGAAGCAACTCTTTATGTAAAGAGAATCAACGATGATGTGCTTATAATATCACTCTATGTTGATGATCTCTTAGTGACAAAAAGCAATACAGAGCAGGTTGAAGAATTCAAGCAGAATATGATGCAAGTTTTTGAAATGACTGACCTTGGTCTCATGAGTTTTTTTCTGGGAATGGAAATCATACAAAGCAAAGAAGAAATATTCATCTGCCAGAAGAAATATTTATGAAAAGCACCTCTGGATTCTGTTTTAGTCTAGGATTAGCAATATTTTCATGGTCATCCAAGAAACAAGACATTATAGCTCAATCTACTGCAGAGGCAGAGTTTATTACAGCCACAACAGCAAATCAAGCATTATGGCTTCAGAAGTTATTACATGATTTACACATGGAAGAAGAAGAAGCAACTGAAATCTCAGTTGACAATCAAGCAGTTATAGCAATCTCCTATAATCCAGTGTTTCATGGAAAAACAAAACACTTTAACATCAAGCTTTATTTTTTACGAGAGGTGCAGAAAAATGGTGATGTTAAGTTGATTTATTGCAAGTCTGAAGATCAATTAGCTGATCTGTTTACCAAACCACTTCCAGTAAACAGGTTTGAGTTTTTAAGACAAAAGATTGGAGTTTGCAGCTCCTAAAGCAAGGAGGAGTGTTGAAGATTGCTTCAGGAGCTGTCATCGAAGGAGTTGTCAAAGATGAAGCTGTCAAAGATTTTATTTCTGTTCTGTTATTTCCAGTTTTATACAAATAATAAGTTGTTGTCCTAGTCTCTAGGAGTTAGTTAATCTGTTAGTATGTTAACAGATCATAGCATGATTTAATGCTATAAGTTTGCAATTCTGTTTTGCTTAGTTTAAATATATATTAGTAAAGATTGCAATAGAATGCATGAAATCAGTTTCTCATTCAATCTGCAATAAATTCAAATACAATCTTTGTTGTCTCTTCTCTTCTTCCTATCTTCATTTCTTCACGTAAACATTTTTCTTTTAAACACTTTCAAAGGTACATAAGGAAAACAACTTGAACTGGCTTGGGTAGCCATTGTTTTTGTTGACCAAGAATGACTTTAGAAGCAAAATAAAATCTCAGCAGAATTTGAGTTTGTTTACAGTATCAGAGTTTGTTTACTATTACTATTCTAATGGCTATCTTTTATTCTATGTAACAGAAAATCAGATATGCTTGGAGAATATATTGCAATTCTGTTTTTCCTTATTGTATAAATAATCGTATTGAAATTCAATAAAATTAGTGTGTTCTGCTGCAACTACAATAAGAAAGTTTTGTTTTCTCTTCAATATATACAACAGTTTTCTGATAATGATTATTCTCCAAGAATTCTGACGAGCCTTTAATTTGTAATTATGTCATTGTGCTTTCCTTTAATGCATAGAAAGAAGGTGTGATTCTGTAAATTGTTAGTAGCCCTCGTTAAAAATCGTATTATAATGGCGTGGATCAATGTCAAGCCATTTTTCCTTGCAAAAAGACGTTTCCTCGTAAACCCAAAACGCAGCTTGCTAGCAATTTCTACGAGCTGCAATATTTGACTAGATTTGATGGATTTTTGGTTTGAGGATTATCATAGAATCCATTTGGACGAGCTTATTTGAATTGATGAAGTAAAATAAATAAAAAGCTCTCATGTTCTAGCTTTGAAATGTCTTTTTTAGAGACCGGGAGATTTGAATTCTACATATCTTTTGTTAGATAATAATATAAATCATATCCTGAGACCTCACCTAATAGTTTAAGTTATTGGGTTGAAATGGTTCTTTAACATAGTATCAGAGCCTAGATGACCAAGTGGTCACAAGTTCGAATCTCATCATCTCTATTTATTTGATAAAAATCAAGCACAAGGTAATGTGAGCATGTGCAAGTTTCAAGCCCAAAGGGCTTTCACTTGAGGGGGTGTGTTAGATAATAATATAAATCATATCATGGGACCTCATCTAATAGTTTAAGCTATTGGGTTGAGATAGTATATATATATAAAAAAAAAAACACTAAACGAAATGGCTAAATTGCATAGCCATTAGGTTTTTTTTTTTTAATTTTCTCCTTTAACAATTTAATTTTTTTATTTTCTTTCTATTAGTTTATATATCGATCTTATGAATTATTTTTATTTCAACTTTCAACATTAGATATTTTGAAAGAAAGGTTTCATAATATTTTTCAATTGATTTTTATGAATTTATCTCAATCTCATTGTTCAAGTCGTTGATTTAACAAGTTAACCTTGGTTGATTGAGGTTTTTGTTTTTTGCTGATTTTTCTAATTAATTTTTTTTATTTCATCCTTCAACATTGAGTTGGTTTGGAATTGGACTTTGTAAATTTTTATTCAATTTTCTTTCTATAAAGTTATCTCGATCTCATGACTTGGGATGTAGGTTTGACAGGTTGGACCATGTTAACTTGGTTAATTTTTATGGGTCCTTTTTTATTTGATTTTTTTTCAATTTCACCCTCCAACAACCAAATCTTTTTCTTTTTTTGGAGTTTTTTTTTTTCAATTTCATCCTTCAATATTATTTTTTTGGGAATTAGGTTTTGAAAAAAAAATTAATTTACTTTTTATGAGGTTATTTTGGTATCATCGATTTAATTTTTTGTTCTTTTTTAATTTTTTTTTAAATTCATCCTTAAACATTGAATTGATTAGGAATTGACCTTTATAATTTATATTGATTTACTTTTTATAAAATTATTACGGTCTGATGACCCAAGTTACAAATTTGAGAGGTTAATTCGGATCGATCTAATATGTTATCGTCTTAATATTTTTTAAAACAAAAGGCAATCAACATGTCATCGTATTAAATTTTTTTTAAAAAAAAAACATCGTTCAATATGCATTATATTTTGAGTTCATAATTTGTTTTTATTATAAAACATATTAGTAATACTTAGATAATTATTTATATAAAAATATGATTTGACCCGCAATGTAGCACGAGCCGATTATCCAAGTAACAACTAGATATTGTAATTCCCCCTTCATACTTTGCTAGTCCCATCTCATAATCTCTCATTAATTAATAAAATAAAATACTAAAAAATGCCCTTACTTATATTATTCACAAATGATGATAATAAATGTTTTCTTGTGTATACATCTATATATTTAATAGGTAAAAGTCGAAAGATATTCACATTTTTACCTTTTTTTAATCATTTCCTATCTCGAAATTCAATTTCTTTGAACAAACGTTTTTTGGTCATACTTTTTTTTTCAAAGCATTCTTTGTGTTTTTAAATATTATTTTCCAATAAAATATTTTTTTCAAAAAATATAATTGAATACATTGAGATTTTTTGGAAATTAAATTTTTATACACTTGTTTTTTATTTACAGTAATTATGAAGTTTAATAATTAAAAAAATTATTTTTCAAACATAATTTATTTGGTGAAAATAATGCACTCCGTATTTATCTAAAAGATAAGGATAATATAGTCTATTAATAAACTTTTTAATAAATATGATGTCAAAATAATAATTCATGGAATGAAAATATCACTACCTTTATAATTAATTTAATTATAGTATTAAATTTGCATATTTAAAAGAGACATTCTATCACTACCTCATCTTTTTTCAATTCTTCTATGTTATCATCACTGCAAAATTACCTAAAAAATCAAATCCAAATACCTTTCAATAAGATCTTATTTTCTTATTGAGATAAAATAATATGACATACGAAGAGAAGAGAAGATTGTTTTAGTGATAGTGTAGTTGAGGATTTAATGGCAGTGCATATTTACTCTTGACATGAGAGAGAAGAGTGTGTGTGTGTGCGTGTGTGTGTGTGTGTGTCTCTCTCTCTCTCTCTCTCTCTATATATATATATATATATATGTGGGTAGAAGGGTATTTTAACATTAATAAATATATATATAGTGTATCAAATAGAAAAGAAAAGTTGGTTTCTAATTTATTTTTATACTATTTTTAAAGATTGAATTCCATTAAAATTTAATTCTTAACACTAAAAATAGTTTTAAACATGAGATTTTATTAAAATTTATGAATTAAAATAAATTCAGAGTATTTTAAACACCTATAAAGAATAGTATTATATTCACTCCATATTGTCAATCTTACTCAATAGTGTATTTTTATTACTTAGATAGACTAAAATATTTGTAATTAGATTTTTCATGAATGAGAATATTAAATATTAGTGTGAAATTTATATACAACCGAATGTCTTTTTTTTTGTAATTATAATTATAATATTCAAATTTTACTTTTTTTTTATCATTACCTGTCATCAAAAAAACAAATTCAAAAAAGGGTCAAATTATGATTTTTTTCTTCAATATTTTTTTTATTTTCCAAATTTCATATAAAATTTTTAGTTAGAAAATATATATAATAGATATTAATTTATTTTTTATTGTAAGAGCGATTATAATTTCAAAAAAAATTATATATTTCTTTTTTTACTTGAATTAATTTTGAATTTTAATAATTAGAAAGTAACATTTCAATAAAATTTGATTTAATCAAAATAAGATATTCCATACAAATATTTAACCCCTATCTCTCTTTTTAATTTATGCCTTTTCTTATCTTATAAGTTATTATTTCTTATCAAGAAGAAAGAACTTTTATTTTTATAAATACATCACACAAATACATTTACTTATATCAAATACAAATAGATTAAAAAAAATTGACAATAATCTCTCAGAAATATTATAATAATACAAAATAATTAAAAATAACTACTCTTTAAAAAAGTGAACCAAACAAGTTAAAGAAATCAGAGAAATTAGGAAACAAAATTAAAAAAATAAAGGGTCAATTTACCGTGGGGCCAAAGGAAAGATGCGGGAAAAGGATTCAAGTCAAGTTGGTGTAGTTCTACTGCTGGAGATAGCAAAATTTCCAACTCAGTGGCGTAGACGGGACAATTGAAGAATGGGATGTTGAGTCTTGTGGGGCCAAAGGAAAGTTGCAGGAAAAGGATTTACGTGCAGCAAAAAGTTACTAACAAAGGAAAATGATATCTTTCCCACTCATGTAAGGAGTATATTTAGATCCTCTATTTTTTATTTTTTTTGTACAAATTAGAAATTTAAGAATTTTTTATATATTTTGTTCTTAATCACCATGACACGGAACGTAACAGTGATCTTCTTGTATTTTATGTTTGGAATACTAGATTATATTATTCCATATTTTTAGTGGTATTTGAAACTCTTAGATGATAAAGTCAATAACTTTTAAAAAATAATTATAATAAATAAAAAAAATAAACATTAAATTTCAAGAATAAGTGTTTTTGTATAATAAATATTCTGGGATTTAAAAGTATTATTGTCTAGAGAATAAAAATTGTTAACCCCTTACCTGATAATTCATGAGATATTTATAGCTTATAAATCTTATTCTTTAGTTTCGGTGGAGGGGCTAGAATATAATTTTTTCTGATAGCATTAATGATGGATAAATATCTCTTACACAAACATTAATAAAAGTCAAATATCTCTTACACATACATTAACAATAGATAAATATATTTAACTTTAACACTTTATATTAAAAATCATAAAAATAAACAATAGAGTTTTACAACCCAACATAAGACATATAATGGGCTTTTAGCCCTTTATACTTAGCACACTGCCAAAATAGAGAAATGATAGTTGCAAGCTCGATATATATATATATATATATATATATATATATATATATATATAATGTTATAATGTTTTTGCCAATACAATCTTCAAAAACATAATTGCAGGATTATAAAGTACAATTTTATTTTTTAATTCAAAAAAATGCATTCTCATTATTTATTAAAATTGGGATAAAAAGACAGAAAATATATGAATAGGTACCAAAACCCACAACCCAGATTATGGACCCCACTGGGTTTAAAAAAAATTATTTATTTTAATTTAATGGTGTGATAACAAAAATAAATATTTATAAAATTAAATATTAATCAAATAGTTAATTTTTCATATGTTTATTGAGTACGTCTTAAACTCTAAGTTTTGATATATATATGACCTCAAAAAAGTTTTTAATCTTGTGGCGATTACAATAAAATATTTGAAAGCAGAGATATGAATAAATCGAGGACTTTATTTGAATTTAATATAAATAAATGAATCTATTATACACTATATATGATTCAAATTTCTAAACTTGTTTATTAAATTGATGAGATATGGATTTATTAATGATTATTAGGTGAGTTTTGAAGAAAAAACACGTGTTGCATGAGATATTTAAAGATTAAAATGGAGAAAATCTAATAAAAATAATGTCAATCAAACATTATAAACATTTAGGCAATATATGTTTTATAAAAAGTGATTTTTTAGAAACTATTTTTAAAATTATTTTGTGTTTATTTAATATTAGAAAAGTTAGTAAATAGAAAATATTTTTCAATCAAAGAAAAACTTTAGCTTAGTTTTTCAGAAAAGTATTTTTTTTTTAATTTTAAATGAAAAATATTTTTTATAAGTTGTAAAAAACATAAAAATATCTTTTTATTTATTAAATATATCAAATTTAGTCGTAATCGTTTAATTGTTGTATATTTTATGTTTAATTTTTTTAATTTTATTTTTTAAAATTTAATTTAATTTAATATAATTTGATTTTTATACTAAGATCCCTGTTATTTTCTTATAATTGAAATTAGAAAAGATAATTATTAGAGTTGTCGATAAAAAATGCCAACGTTACACGGTTTAACCTACTACTTATTTTGTTCTTATGAATTTTGTTTTGGACAATTAAGTGCGAAATAATTATTATGAAGCATTGATGGGAATAAATTATATTACACTAAAAAAATTAAAATAGACCTATATATGGTAACACCTTAGAATTGTTTTTTTTTAATTAACATGGATGTCCGGACCAGCTTGTACGTATTTCGACTAATCTCACGGACCCTGAAGTTAACGACCATGTAAACTTCCAGTAGCCCTGAGGTTTATGGAACTTGAACAGGTGATTTTTAAAGAGCAAATCTAAAACTTGACCAATTAAGTTATACTCATCATAGTTACCCTATAATTGTTCTTGTTTGTTGAGTTGTTTGCAAAAGATCCAGTTATTTTATTTATTTATTTATTTTCCCACCAATCTTTTGGTGAACGTGTTTCTTAGAAGTCAAGAAGCATATATTTCTTTAACAATTTATTTAATTCTCAAAGTAGACTAACGGGCAATAAAAGTTGGAAAGAGTCTAGAGAGTGAAAGTTCGATGCTCTGACGAGGAAGCTGCCATGAAATTCCTTATCGAAATTCCCCTGAAGTCTTTGAGCTAATGGAATCCTTCAAGTCTTCAACTCCGGTGAAAGGAAACTCAGTCCTTAAGCCTTTAAAATTCTTGTTGATATTTATACTTGATTGGTGAACTATTTATGGTCACCAATCAAAAAATAATTTAAGGTTGAAAAGTCAATCCTCTCAATTCCACACACTTTACACATCATCAACACAAGATAGCAAGCATATAATGATGCTTTACTTCGTTTCTCAACAAAGAAAACAAGATAGGAAATCCAGTTCCCCGGAAAAGATTTCCCTCTTAACTTCAGTTCCACTAGTTGTTGTACAAAAAGTCAGCTGGTTTTTCTTTGTGAAAAAGAAGCCATGGCAGGTCAAGTTGTGCAATCAGCAGCTGCTGGGGCTGCTTTCCAGATAATTTTTGATAATTTCTTAAAGGCGTTTTTAAAAGCACAGAAAAACAACTCCCAGTTCAAGCCAAGCTTGAAACGCCTAGAGAAGATGTTGGAAGATATGGCTCTACATATCAAGAGAGACGGAATCTTTCAACGCAGAGCTTGATCAACCAAAGCAACTTGAAAGGCTCAAAGGATTAATGACAAAAGGCAATGATTTAGTCAATAAATGCTCAAAAATCCATAAATACAACTGTTTGAAGAAGCCTCTTTATAACAAGAAACTTCTCAAGTTAGAGAAGGATATTCGTGATCATATTAGCAGTGTTTTGCAACTTCAGGTAGTAGGAGATACAAAAGAGAGTTTGCATACACAAAATTCGACTTTGGTCGCTGTAAAAGATACTTCTTCTAGAGTAAGACAGTTAAGTGATCAAATCGGGAAGTTAAGCATGACTCTAAGCAATGGTGGTAGGGTGGATTCAAGCAAGAGCTATAGTAATACTATTTTAGCTGGTTCTGTTAGTATCTGAGGTAAATTGCTGCTGTTTTCCTTTTTGTTTTTCTCGCCTAATGTGTATCTCTATTCAGCTTCATGTACATTCTCTTGTTGAATTATTCATTTTTCAAGAAATAAAAACGGATGCTTTTGTCATGTTGAATTGTAACCACACATAAAGACTTGTGTTTCTGCAGAATTGTGGGGCTGTTATCGATTGAAATAAGAAAATGTATGATATTTTCGACTCAGTTCATTACTTGGAACTCTTTAGCAGAGTAAATGAAGCAATTCCCATATTTTGCTTTTAGTTTTTCTGAGGATTAGAATTTGAAGTTCCACATGTAGGCTCTTGTATCCCTTTTCCTTGAGCTATATGTGAAAACATGAGAATTTATGAAGAAATTTCATTACAGCTTTCTTCTTTTCCGAGTTTTCAGATAAATTCAAGAGCAACATCTTCTTTATCAACGTTTCAAAGCTGCGCAACCTGCTGGTCATTGTGAAGATGATATTCCAGCATAAAGAAATCGAGTTGCCTGATTTTCGAAGTGAAGAAGATGCAGCTAACCATTTGGAACGTTTGTTCAAGCAGATAGGACCAGATCCAATATTATTGGTCCTTGATGATGTTTGGCCAGTATCGAAATCTATTCTTGACAAGCTCAAGTTCCGAATAGAAAATTACAAGATTTTGGTGACATCAAGATATGAATTTCAAAGTTTTGGATCAACATATAAATTGGAAACATTGAATCTTGCAGATGCCATGACCCTTTTTCAGAAATTGGCATTACCATTGGATCAGCAGTCATATGCTCCAGATCAAAAAAAGTCTAGAGGAGGCCAGAGGGATTAAATCTAGACTAACCACTTAGTGCGAGAGTTTCACATCGGTGAGAATGACCTCTAAAGGGACTAGGGGATTGTTAGGGTAAAAAATGCTGAATTTTATTTTTCCCAGTCTTATTTGGATAATATAATCGTCTCCTAACCGAGAGGGAATCTTGTGGTTGAAAAGCTAGGAACGACAAATCTGATTAAAAAGTTATTGAAGATATAATTATGGGGTAGATGTACCCATAATTATATGGAGGTACGAGAAACATCCCGTCGCAGTTGCATCTTGATTGTCTGACATGGGACTAGCTTAGAAAGGTCAAGAAACAAACCAAAATAGAATTGATGGCTTTTTATCACTTTCTCAAATATTGCGCCGAATGATGATGTTTTAAAATCTATTACATTTATGAATGAGATTTTTTGATGTTGAATAATAGGTAATGATATGTTCATGTTAATATTTCACTCTTTAAATTATAGGAAGTGGATGATTGGTGGTAGAGGGTCAAACACCTATAAAACAAATTTTTTTGATAGTGTTTAGGGACTCTTAAATGATAAAGTCAATAACTTTTAAGAAAATAATTACAATAAATAAGAGAATGGACATTAAATTCCAAGAAAAAGATTGTTTATTCCTGTTTTGGTATGATAAATGCCCTAGGATTTAAAAGTATTATTGTCTAGAGAATAGAAATTATAAACTCCTTACCTGATGATTCATGATATATTTATAACCTATGAATCTTATTTTTTTAGTTTGAGTGGAGGGGTTGGAGTGTAATTTTTCACTGCTAGCATTAATAAAGGATAAATATCTTTTACACAAACATTAAATGAGAGATAAATATCTCTTACACATGCATTAACAATAAATTAATATCTTTTACTTTAACATTTTATGTTAAAACTCATAAGAATAAGCAGATAGAGCCTTACGACCCAACATGAGGCAAATAATGATTTATAGGCCTTTAGCTCTTAGTGCTTAGCACACTGCCAAACCCATGATCAATGGGTCTGATAGCGACCATACATATGTCCATTTAGGCTTGGCACGTAACTAAGCTTGAATTACACTCATGTCATCCGGGCAAAGTATTTTATCAAACCTAGAGATATTGGGTATAGACGCAAGACCTGTCCACTTATGAGACAAGGACATAGGCTCAAATTTATTTTTTATAAAGTTGCCAAAACTACATATCCATCAATATTGTTATTTTTCTTATACAAGATATAGAAAGAAAAAAGAATTTCAAAATATCTTAAGCTTTTCATAGTTTATTATAGTTTAATAGCTAGTTTTAATATATATCACTTACACTCTTAAATACTTTCAATATAATCAAATTGTGAAGAGCTTATTATAATGATTAAAACTATTCACAATGATATTACTAAGAAATCACTCTCCCACTTTATTGGATCAATATATTTTTAAAACAGAGAAATGATAGTCGCACACTCGATTCCTATAGATATATAACTATAGTTTAGTCCTATAATTTTATCATAGGATAAACAAGTCAATATACTAAAAAATTTACTATCTTTTATGATGTTTTTGCCCTTGCAATCTTCAAAAAAATAATTGCATAGTTATAAAGTGCAATTTTAGTTTTTAATTAAAAAAAAGTGCATTCTCATTATTTATTCAAATTGGGATCAAAAAATCATTATTATAAAATAGGACATAAAATATATGAATAATTACCAAAACTCATAACTTGAATTATGGACCCCGCTAGGTTTAGAAAAATATTATTTACTTTTATTTAATGATATGATAATAAAAATAAACATTTATAAAATTGAATACTAATCAAATAGTGGAACATTTGTTTGAGATTACGATAATTTAAATCGAAACAAATTATGATGACCAATTAAATTCAATGAAAATATTAAAGAATAAAATTAAAAGAAAAAAGCTAAAAAGCATTTAATAAAAATAAAAAGATAGAATTAAAAAAATAAAATAACCTCATTTACTGTTTATATATACAATGAAGGAGGTGAGGAAACTCCAATTTATTTAGTGTAGTAGTTAATTTTTCATATCTTTAATGAGTATGTCTTAAACTCTAAGTTTTGATATATATGACCTCTCAAAACCTCACATAATAAAAAATCAATTTTCAATCTTGTGGTGAGTACAATAAGATGTTTGGAAGCAGAGATATGAATATACGAGATCTTTATTTTAATTTAATATAAATAAATGAATCTATTATACAATATATATGATTCAAATTTCTAAACTTGTTTATTAAATTGATGAGATATGGATTTATTAATGTGGTTTTATGATTTTTAGGTGAGTTTTGAAGAAAAAAAAATCACAAGTTGCATAAGATATTTAAAGATTAAAATGGAGAAAATCTAATAAAAATAGTGTTAATCAAACTCCATAAACTTTTAGGCCCTGTATATTTAATAAAAAGTAGTGTTTTAGAAATTATTTTTTAAATTTTTTTATATTTATTTAATATTATAAAAATTAGTTAATAAAAAATATTTTTCAATCAAAGAAAAAATTTAATTTAATTTACAGGAAAGTATTTTCCTTTAATTTTGAATGAAAAATATTTTTTAAAAGTTGTAAAAAGCTTAAAAATATCATATTATTTATTAATTATATCAAATTTAGTTTTAATTTTTTAATTGCTATATATTTTATTTTGATTTTTTTAAATTTTATTATTTAAAAATTAATTTGATTTAATTTAATTTTTATAACATCTTAATCCCCCATTTGTTTTCTATTATAGAAATCAGAGAAGATAATTGTTAGGGTTGTCAATAAAAAATACCAACGTTTACGCGGTACTTCTTATTATGTTCTTATGAATTTTGTTTTGGACAATTGTGCTAGATAATTATTATGATGCATTGACGGGCATAAATTATATTGCAAAAAAAAATAAAATTAAAACAGACCTATATATGGCAACACCCTAGAACTGTACTTTTTTTTTTTTTTTTAACATGGGTGTCCGGGCTATTTTCCATGTACCTCGACTAATCTCACGGGCCCTGAAATTAACGATTATATAAACCTCCAGTGACCATCATATGAGCAACCACAGGACTCGAACCTGAAACCACAAAAACACAAATCTCTTGGTCTCAAGTTTTTACCACTGGCCACCAATGTTGAGTTTTGAGCCACAGATCCATCCACAGTATATATTTCTTTTTGGTGAACGTTGTTTTTTAGAAATCAAGAAATATATATATATAATCTTGAGTAATATATTTAATTCTCAAAGTGGACCAACGGGCAATAAAAGTTGGAAAGAGTCTAGACTCTAGAGAGTGGAAGTTCAATGCTCTGAGGAGGAAGCTGCCATGAAATTCCTTATTGCAAACTTCCACCACTCAACCGTTGACTTAACTGTAGCAGTATTTTTTTTACAGAATTTTGTTTGAATAAAAAAAAATTAATGTTCTTTCATTTATTTATTTTTCAGCATCCAGGTATTAATATTAAAATCATTTAAAAACATTTAAGAAGTTATCAAATCAAATTACCATTCATATATACTTTATCAGGGATATATTTTATTAATTATCTTATTATTTATTAATTATATCAAATTCAGTCTTAATTTTTTAATTGTTATATATTTTATTTTTATTTTTTTAATTTCATCTTTTAAAATTTAATTTAATTTTTATATCAACTTTATCCCATTTCTTTTCTTAGAAATTTGAGAAGATAATTATTAGGGATGTCAATAAAAAATGCCAACGTGGTTTCACCTACTTCTTATTTTGTTCTTGTGAATTTTGTTTTGGACAATTAAGCGCAAAATAGTTATTATGAAGCATTGACGGGAATAAATTATATTACACTAAAAAAATTAAAATAGACCTATATATGGTAACCCTAGAATTGTTCTTGTTTGTTGAGTTGTTTTATTTATTTATTTATTTATTTGCCCACCAATATTTTGGTGAACGTTGTTTCTTGGAAGTCAGGAAGCATATATTTCTTTGACAATTTATTTAATTCTCAAAGTGGACCAACGGGCGATAAAAGTTGGAAAGAATCTAGAGATTGAAAGTTCGATGCTCCGACGAGGAAGCTGCCATGAAATTCCTTATTGCAAGCTGCCATGCCCCCACCTGCCTCGACAGTTGACTTGACTTGACTGTAGCAATATTCTAAACGGGTGCTAGGTAGTGTGATAGTGTTTGTTTTTTAAATAATTTTTTGTGCTGAAATGTATGTCAATGATATTTTTTTATTTTTTAAAAATTATTTTTAACATCAGTATATTAAAACAATTCAAAACATATAAACTATATTAAATTTTAATAAAAATAAAAAATTAATTATTTTAAAAACTTGGTTTCAACCGCATTCCAAAACATGTTCTAAGTCTTTGAGCTAATGAAATCATTGAAGCCTTCAACTCCGGTGAAAGGAAACTCAGTCCTTAAGCATTTAAAATTCTTGATTTGGTCCTTGTGTTCTTCTCTTTATGAAATGTCACCCCCAAGTTCTATGTATTAATAAATTAAAATCTACACATGAAATATCCTTTAAAGGACACACATCTCACGATCTTATGGGTCCCCACATGAGATTTAATTTGTTCATAAATTAAACCATGATAGAAGGGCTGTCAAGGACCAATGTCACAAAGATTAGGGACGAAGTTTCTTTTGATCAAAACTTCAGGGGAGGTTTGAATCAATTAGCTTTCAATAAGAGAATTATATATATATATATAAGGAACAGAAACAACTAAAATAGGAGAATTACAATATGGTCACCAATCAAAAAATAATTTAAGGTTGAAAAGTCAATCCTCTCAATTCCACACACTTTACACATCATCAACACAAGATAGCAAGCATATAATGATGCTTTACTTCGCTTCTCAAGAAAGAAAACAAGATAGGAAATCCAGTCCCCGGAAAAGATTTCCATCTACCCAAAACAGCCCAGAAACCATTTTCCTCTTAACTTCAGTTCCTCACTAGTTGTTGTACAAAAATCAGCTGGTTTTTATTTGTGAAAAAGAAGCCATGGCATGCCAAATTGCTGTATCAGCAGTTGCTGGGGCTGGTTTCGAGATAATATTTAGTGATTTCTTAAAGATGGTTGTAAAAGCACAGAAAAACAACTCCCAGTTCGAGCCAAGCTTGAAGCGCCTAGAGGAGATGTTGAAACATATGGCTCCAAATATCAAGAAAATAGAATCTCTCAACGCAGAATTTGATCAACCAAAGCAACTTGAAAGGCTCAAAGGATTAATGACAGAAGGCAATGATTTAGTCAATAAATGCTCAAAAATCCAGAAATACAACTATTTGAAGACGCCTCTTTATAACAAGAAACTTCTCAAGTTAGAGAAGGATATTCGTGATCATATTAGCAGTGTTTTGCAACTTCAGGTGGTAGCAGATACAAAAGAGATTTTGCATACACAAAATTCGAATTTGGTTGCTGTGAAAGATGTTTCTTCTGGAGTAAGACAGTTAAATGATCAAATCGGGAAGTTAAGCATGACTCTAAGCAATGCTAGTAGGGTGGATTCAAGCAAGAGCTATAGTAATACTATTTTAGCTGGTGTGTGCTCACCTCCTCTACTGAAAGCGGATCCTGTTGGATTGAAGATTCCATTGAGTGATCTGGAGATAAAGCTGCTTAATGATGAGACATCACAGCATATTGTGTTATCTGCTCCTGGAGGATGTGGAAAGACAACATTGGCTACAGCACTTTGTCAACATGGGAATGTTAAAGGTACACATTTACTACTTGAGAGTTCTTTTGACTACCTCCTTTTGTCTTTCTACTTCTTCTGCTTATTTTTGGTCCGGCTATTTGTATCCCTTTTTGATGGTAAGAGAGTGTTTTAGTGAGTACACCTGTTATAAAGGTTCTATGATCATGTTAGGCAAACAATTTTGCAAACAGAATAGGGTATCTGAACAAAGTTGAGCTTTAGTGCCCGAAAAGGTTTCGTTATGTTTTCTTCTCTTCAGGGTAATTGCCATGTACATCCATTTCCTTGTTCTGTTAGTATCTGAGGTAAATTGCTGCTGTTTTCCTTTTTGTTTTTCTGGTCTAATGTGTATCTCTATTAAGCTTCATGTACATTCTCTTGTTCAATTATTCATTTTTCAAGAAATAAAAACGGATGATTTTGTCATGTTGAATAGTAACCACACATAAAGACTTGTGTTTCTGCAGAATTGTGGGGCTGTTATTGATTGAAATAAGCAAATGTATGATATTTTAGACACAGTTCATTACTTGGAACTCTTTGGCAGAGTAAATGAAGCAATTCCCATATTTTGCTTTTAGTTTTTCTGAGGATTAGAATTTGGAGTTCCACATGTAGGCTCTTGTATCCGTTTTGATTTAGCTATATGTGAAAACATAAGAATTTCTGAAGAAATTTCATTACAGCTTTTCTTCTTTTCCGACTTTTCAGATAAATTCAAGAGCAACATCTTCTTTGTCAACGTTCCAAAGCTGCGCAACCTGATGGTCATTGTGAAGATGATATTCCAGCATAAAGAATTCGAGTTACCTGATTTTCGAAGTGAAGAAGATGCAGCTAACCATTTGGAACGTTTGTTCCAGCAGATAGGACCAGATCCAATATTATTGGTCCTTGATGATGTTTGGCCAGGATCGAAATCTATTCTTGACAAGCTCAAATTCCGAATAGAAAATTACAAGATTTTGGTGACATCAAGATATGAATTTCCAAGTTTTGGATCCACATATAAATTGAAAACATTGAATCTTGCTGATGCCATGACCCTTTTTCAGAAATTGGCATTTCCATCGGATCAGCAGTCATATGCTCCAGATCAACAAATTCTAGAGGAGGTGATTTATCATCCTGCAATTATTAATGCTTATTTGCTCATTTTTATTTGGTTTTCACCTTCTACATAAATACAAATTAGTGAACAAATATTCTCTGTCCAATATTTTGACTCCCTGATTTAGCATGCACTTGTGCTTACTTGTTTGTTGTCTTATCAAGTGCTATCAGAACTTCAAATAAAAATTCCGAAACCATGTGTTTTGAATCTGTAAATTTACTCCAGGGATGATATCTTACAATTTTGCAACTATAGATAAGAAAAGAAAAACGTCGATTTTACACCTTTAAGAAACCATCGATGTGTTTACACAATGGAACTTTTGTTAGAGAATAATATAAATCATATCTTGGAACCTTAACTAACAGCTTAAGCTTTTGGGTTGAATTGGTTCCTTGACATGGTATCAGAGCCTTGATGACCAAGCGGTCACGAGTTCGATTCTCATCATCCCCATTTATTTGATAAAAATTAAACACAAGGTAATGTTGATTTGTGCAAGTTTCAAGTCCAAAAGACCCTCACTTGAAGGGATGTGTTAGAGAATAATATAAATCATATCTTAAAATCTTAACTAACAGTTTAAGCTATTGGGTTGAGATGGTTACTTGACAACTTTATTTTTAGTTTGTTACTGCCCACCAACCTGCACGGAATGACAGATTTTTGTCATGGCACTGAATTGCAGATGGTAAAATGCTGCAGGGGATTTCCTCTAGTCATTTCAGTGGTTGGAAAATCTTTGTGCCGGAAGTCCGCTGCAGAATGGCGTAAGAGACTTAGGGAATGCTCTAAAGCTGTTTCTATTCTTTCCCACGATGAAATTCTCGATTGTCTTCAAAGCAGTGTGGAAGCCTTCAATGATGATGTAGTAGCTAAGGAATGTTTCATGGACCTTGGTTCATTCCCTGAAGACCAGAGGATTCCTGCCACTACCCTTATTGATATGTGGGCAGAATTGTATAACCTAGATGAGGACGACGCCATTGCCAATCTCCATGAACTCTCTGATAGGAATCTGATTGAAGTTGTAGTTACAAGGTATGATAGCTATGAACCCTATTGACATTATCATGGCCACGGTATATATTCTAGTAATAGTATGTGGAATCTTCACATCAAACATCGATTCTACAAATATCATATGGATCCTACGACTACATGGACCTTTATATATAAAATGAGTTATTCTGGAAAATATTAGAAGAAGAAAATCATGGAAAATATTAGAAGAACAAAACCATTACCAACTTGGTTTATGGGGGTTAAAAGAATTGGTTATCTTTCTGGGTTTCGCTGATGGATGACCAGCTTCAACTGCTATGATTGCAACTTTTGATGGTCATTAGAACTCCACTTGTGTTATTCATTTCAATTAACTTGTGTACTGTTAGTTGCTAACTTGTCAAGAGTGTGAGTCTCTAAGCAATCAACTTCTGTGATTCACCAGGAAAGATGCAAACGAAGACGATGGCTCCTATAATGAGCATTTTGTCACACAGCATGACCTGCTCAGGGAGCTGGCCATCCGTGAAAGCAACTCGGGAAACATTGAGCACAGGAAACGAGTATTATTGGAGATAATTGAAAATAAAATCCCTGAGTGGTTGATGGAACAAGATCAGCTATCAATCAGGGCCAAACTCTTATCTATCTCAACAGGTTAATAATCCCTATTATTTTCTTAATACGAAGATAGCCTGACCTCTGCGCACATGCATGCGCACAAGCATCAAACATACACAACCAATTTTTAATTTTTTTGTATTTTCATCACCTTGTTTGCAGATGAAAAATTCTCATCAAGATGGTCCATCATGCAAGCGCCGGAAGTTGAGGTTTTGCTTCTGAATTTTCAGACAGAGAAATACTCGTTGCCTGAGTTCATAGAAAGAATGAATAAGCTAAAAGTTTTAGTACTTCACAATTATGGGTTCGTTCCAGCCGAATTGAGCAATTTCCCACTTCTTGGTTCTTTATCAAATCTAAAGAGAATAAGACTGGAAAAGGTTTCCATCCCATCCCTTTTCTTGACTTCAATGAAATGGAGGAAGCTAGAAAAGATGTCCTTGGTTATGTGCAATATTGATCAAGCTTTTAATAAATCTACCAACAAGATTTCGGATGCATTCCCAGAGTTAGTCGACCTCACCATTGACTACTGCAATGATCTGGAGGAATTGCCAACAGGATTCTGTGATCTTGTCTTGCTAAGAAAGCTCAGTATCACGAATTGTCACAAGCTTTTGGCACTGCCGGAGGACATGGGAAATTTACTTGATTTGGAGGTCCTAAGGCTCAACTCCTGCATCGAATTGACAGAGTTACCGGGCACAATCGGTAGACTTCATAAGCTCCAGATTCTTGACTTATCCGAATGTCTAAGTGTAACAGAATTGCCAGAACAGATCGGTCAGTTGGATGATCTGAGAAAGCTCTACATGATCGAGTGCTCAAGTTGTGAATTGCCATCATCAGTTGCGAATCTTGTCCACCTAAAAGAAGTAATAGGCGATCAAGAAACTGCCATGTCATGGAATCGTTTCAAACCCTGCCTTCCATCTCTGACGATAAAGGTACATAAGGAAAACAACTTGAACTGGCTTGGTTAGCCATTGTTTTCTGATAATGATTATTCTCCAAGAATTCTGACGAGCCTTTAATTTGTAATTATGTCATTGTGCTTTCCTTTAATGCATAGAAAGAAGGTGTGATTCTGTAAATTGTTAGTAGCCCTCGTTAAAAATCGTATTGTCATGGCGTCAAGCCATTATTCCTTGCAAAAAGACGTTTCCTCATAAACCCAAAACGCAGGTTGCCAGCAATTTCTAAGAGCTGCAATATTTGACTAGATTTGATGGATTTTTGGTTTGAGGATTATCATAGAATCCATTTGGACGAGCTTATTTGAAATGATGAAGTAAATAAATAAAAAGGTCGTCTAGTGTGTTTATATATATATAAAAGCTCTCATGTTCTAGCTTTGAAATGTCTTTTTTAGAGACTGGGAGATTTGAATTCTACACACCTTTCAGGGGGGACAATCAGTATACAGATTACAGATTAGCTTGCTAACTACAGCCATAGAATGGTAGGGGTGGGTGGGTGTATTCTAATGCCAAAACCCCATATGGTCTTTAATTATTAAAAAAAATAAAAAACACTAAACGAAATGGCTAAATTGCATAGCCAATAGGTTTTTTTTTTTTAATTTTATTCTTTAATAATTTTTTTTTTCTTTTTATTAATTTATATTGGTCTTATGAATTTTTTTTTATTTCAACTTTTAACATTAGATATTTTGGAAGAAAGGTTTCATAATATTTTCTATTTTTTATGAATTTATCTCAATCTCATTATCCAAACCGTCGATTTAACAGGTTAACTTGGGTTGATTGAGGTTTTGTTTCACTGATTTTTCTAATTAATTTTTTTATTTCATTATTTAATATTGAGTTGATTTGGAATTGGACTTCGTGAATTTTTATTCATTTTTCTTTCTATAAATTTATCTCGATCTCATGACTTGGGTCGTAAGTTTGACAGGTTGGCCTGTGTTAATTTGGTTAATTTTTATGGGTCCTTTTTTATTTGATTTTTTTTAATTTCATCCTCCAACAACCAAATCTTCTTCTAATTTTTTTAGTTTTTTTTTAATTTTCTTACAATTCATCCTTAAACATTGAATTAATTATATTGATTTGTTTTTTATATGATTATTACGGTCTGATGACCCAAATTATAAATTTAAAAAGTTAATTCGGATCGATCTAATATGTTATTGTCTTAATATTTTTTAAAACAAAAGACAACCAACATGTTATCGTATTAAATTTTTTTTTAAAAATATCATTCAATATATATTATATTTTGAATTCATGATTTTTTTATTATAAAACATGTTAATAATACTTAGATATTTTTTATATAAAAAACATTATTTAACTTGCAACATAGCATGAGCCAATTATCTAAGTAACAACTAGATATTATAATTCCCCCTTCATACCTTGCTAGTCCAATCTCATAATCTCTCTTTAATTAATAAAATAAAATATGAAAAAAATACCCTTAGTTATATTATTCACAAATGATGATAATAAATGTTTTCTTGTGTTTACATCTATATATTTAATAGGTAAAAGTCGAAAAATATTCATATTTTTACTTTTTTTTAATCATTTCCTATCACGAAATTTAATTTCTTTAAACAAACGTTTTTTTGTCATACTATATTTTGTTTTCGTCAAAGAATTCTTTGTGTTTTTAAATATTATTTTCCAATAAAATATTTCTTTCAAAAACTATAATTTAATAAATTGAGATTTTTTGAAAATTAAATTTTTATACACTTTTTTTTTATTTACAGAAATTATGAAGTTTAATAATTAAAAAAATTATTTTTAAAAAATAATTGATTTTGTGAAAATAATGCACTCCGTATTTATATGAAAGATAAGGATAATATAGTCTATCAATCAACTTTGTAATAAATATGATGTCAAAATAATAATTCATGAAACTACCTTTATAATTGAATTGAATTATTGTGTTTAATTTGAATTTAATAAATAAATAAATTAAATTCACAAATATAAAAGAAACATTCTATCACTTAATTGAATTCTTTTTATTTTTTATATTACTCTCATCACCCTTAAATTATTTCAATTTTTCTCTGCTATCATCACTGCAAAATTACCTAAAAAATCAAATCCAAATACCTTTCAATAAGATCTTATTTTCTTATTGAGATCAAATAATATGACAGAAGAGAAGACTCTTTTAGTGATAGTGTAGTTGAGGATTTAATGAAAGTGCATATTTACTCTTGACATGAGAGAGAAGAGTGATATATATATATATATATATATATATATATATATATATATATATATATATATATGGGTAGAAGGGTATTTTAACATTAATAAATCTTATTTAGTGTATTAAATTAGAAAAGTTGGTCTCTAATTTATTTTTATACTACTTTTAAAGATTAAATTCCATTAAAAATTTAATTCTTGATACTTAAAATAATTTTAAATATAAGATTTCATTAAAGGAATAGTATTATATTCACTCCACATTGTGTCGAATAGTGTATTTTTATTACTTAGATAGACTAAAATATCTATAATTAGATTTTTCATGAATGAGGATATTAAATATTAGTAAGAAATTTATATATAAGAATGTCTTTCTTTTTGTAATTATAATTATACTATTCAAATTTTAGTTTTTTTTTATCATTACCTATCATCAAAAAAAAAATTCAAAAAAAGGTCAAATTATGTTTTTTTCTTCAATATTTTTTTTATTTTCCAAATTTCAAATAAAATTTTTATTTAGAAAATATATATAATAGATTAATTTATTTTTTATTGTAAGAGCGATTATAATTTGAAAAAAATTTATATATTTCTTTTTTTACTTGAATTAATTTTGACTTTTAATAATTACAAAGTAACATTTCAATAAAATCTGATTTAATCAAAATAAGATATTCCATACAAATATTTAACCCCAATCTCTCTTTTTAATTTATGCCTTTTCTTATCGTATAAGTTATTATTTCTTATCAAAAAGAAATAACTTTTATTTCTTATCAAAAAGAAATAACATTTACAATAATCTCTCAGAAATATTGTAATAATACAAAATAATTAAAAAATAACTACTATTTAAAAAATTGAACCAAACAAGTTAAAGAAATCAGAGAAATTAGAAGAAAAAAAAAAAGGTCAATTACTGATACTATCAACCCACGGGCCGGCCACCGCCAGCGTCGACCAGCACCATAGTCAACCAAAACAACCCACGCTGGCATCACCAGATTTGTTGTGATTGAATGCATTCAAGAAATGGATGTTAAGGAGTAGATCTATTAAAATAAAATCTAATCGAAGTGAATGTGTGCGCATTATCTAGCTCCTGGAATTTGACATCTCCTGGGAGTTTTTTCTGCTGAGACTGCTTGGGAATTTCTCAGGAAGAAAGGGAAGAGAGATGGATGGTTCATACTTTTGTGGTTCATTCTTTGATAGATTAACAAACAAGAAAAGGCAAATCAAGTTGGTGTAGTTCTACTGCTGAAGATACCAAATTTATTAACTAATATTCTAAAACGCAAGGTGAAAGTACTGAATTCCTCATATATATTTTTTTGCCGTTCCCTGCATGTTTTTTTTCCTTTTGTTTTCTTTGTTTTTTCATTTTTTTTGTTTTCTGTTTTTTTTTTTTTTTTTTTTCAAAATTATCTTCTTTTTTTTTAATTTCTTTACTATTAAATTGATTGAGAATTTAGCTTTATAGTTTTTTTCTTTGAAATATTGTCGATTACTACAGTGTTCTCTTATATTATTTTTATATTTTTTTATGATTTTTTTTAAAATTATCTTTATTGATTTTATTTTTTTAATATTGAGCTGGATGAAAATTACAACTCTAACTTTCCTCACAAAACATTATAGATTTTTATAGTGTTTCCCTACATGGATTTTTTTTTTCCTTTTGTTTTTTTATGATTTTTGTTTTTATATGATTTTTAAAAAAATTATCTTTGTTGCTTCTATTTTTTTAATATTAAAATGGTTGAGAATTTAGCTTTGTACTTTTTTCTCTTTAAAACACCGTGAATTACTATAGTCATTCTCAACATGATTTTTTTTGTTATGATTTTTTAAAAAAATTATCTTTGTCAATTTTATTTTTTTAATATTGAGCTGATTGAGAATTACAACTGTATATTTTCTCACAAAATATTATAGATTGCTACAATGTTTTTTTATATGGTTTTTTTCCTTTTATTTTTTTATGTTTTTTTTCTAAAATTATCTTTATTATTTTTTAAAAAAATTGTATATTGCAATAGTTTTTTTTCATATAATTTTATTTTTATATTTTTTTATATAAATTCATGACAACATATAAATATATTATAAATCCGCGGCAACGTGGGTTATGTAATCTAATTTTCAACTCAGTGGCGTAGACGGGACGATTGAAGATTGGGATGTTGAGTCTTGTGGGGCCAAAGGAAAGTTGCAGAAAAATGATTCAAGTCCGGTGTCATGAGAGTCGCTTCGCGTTTTTTAATTTTCTTAATTTGGAAGGACTGAAATCGAAGACCTCAGGATGCTGTCAATTTTGAAAACTAAAAGTGATTTAGGTCAGACTAGTATTTAGTTCTTTTAGTTTTTTTTTATAAATTAAAAATTTTAAAATTATCTATGTATTTTGTTCTTAAATAACCATATAACACATAACATAATAGTGTCCTCTTTGTATTTTATATTTGGAATACTAGATTGTATTATTTTTGTATTTTTTGTGATGTTTGGAATCCTCAGATAATAAAGTCAATAATATTTAAGAAAAAAAATTACAATAAATAAAAGAATAAACATTAAACTTCAAAAATAAGTGTTTTTGTTCTTATTTTGGTATGATAAATGCTATGGGATTTAAAAGTATTATTGTCTAGAGAATAGAAATTGTTAACCTCCCCTTACCTGATGGGGTTGTAATGTAATTTTGTATAGCCTATGAACCTTATTTTTTAGTTTGAGTGGAGCGGTTGTAATGTAATTTTGTCCTGGTAGCATTAATAATGAATAAATATCTTTTATACAAACATTAATAAGAGACAAATGTATCTTACACATACATTAACAATATATAAAGATCTCTAACTTTAATACTTTATGTTAAAAGTCATAAGAATAAGTAAATAGAGTCTTAGCCCTTAAAATCCAATATGAGGTCTATAATGATTTATAGGCTTTTAGCCCTTTATGCTTAGCACAGTGCCAAATCCATGATTAATAGGAATGGTAGTAAGCTATACACATGTTTATTTAAGCTTGGCATGTAACTAAGTTTGAGCTAGACCCATGCTATCTGAATTAAACATTTTGTCAAATATAGAGATGTTGGGTATAAATGCAAGACATATCTACTTATCAAGGCATTATCATCTTGCACTTTAACCTTTGAAATAGGAACTTAGGCTCAAATTCATTTTTCATAAAGTTGCCAAAATATAGATCCATCAATATTATTATTTTTCTTGTACACGATAAAGACTAAAGAAAAAAGAATTTCAAAATATCTTAAGCTTTTCATATTTTATTACTAATTTGAATATGTATCACTTACACTCTTATATCCTTTTAATATAATCAAATTGTGAAGAGCTTATTATAATTATTAAAAATATTCACAATGATATTACTAAGAAATCACTCTTTAACTTTATTGGATCAATATTTAAAAAGAAAATAGAGAAATGATAGTCTCTCTTTCTCTCTCTCTTTATATATATATAGTTTAGTTCTAAAATTTTATCATAACACAAACAAGTTAATATCCTGAAACTTTTACTATCTTCTATAATGCTATAATGTTTTTTGCAATTGCAATCTTCAAAAAATAATTGAATAGTTATAAAGTACTATTTTATTTTTTAATTCAAAAAAAATACATTCTCATTATTTATTCAAATTGAGATAAAAAAAATATCACTATTATAAAATAGGACAAAAAAGATATGAATAGTTATCAAAACCCATAACTTGGATTATGGACCCTACAAGGTTTAGAAAAAAAATATTTAATTGTATGATAACAAAAATTAATACTTGTAAAATTAAATATTAATTAAATAATTAATTTTTTATATTTTTAATGAGCACGTCTTAAACTCTAAGTTTTGATATATATGTCCTCAAAAAAAGTTTATAATCTTGAGGTGATTACAATAAAATATTTGGAAACAGATATATAAATAAGTCGAGGTTTTTATTTGAATTTAATATAAATAAATGAATCTATTATACAATATATATGATTCAAATTTCTAAACTTGTTTATTAAATTGATGAGATATGGATTTATTAATGATTTTTGAGTGAGTTTTGAAGAAAAAGCTGTGTTGCATGAGACATTTAAAGATTAAAATGGAAAATATCTAATAAAGCTAATGTCAATCAAACACTATAAACATTTAGGCAATGCATGTTTTATAGAAAGTGATTTTTTAAAAATTATTTTTAAAATTATTTTGTGTTTATTTAACATTTAAAAAGTTAATAAATAGAAAATGTTTTTCAATCAAAGAAAACATAAAAATATTTTCATAAGTTGTAAAACATAAAAATATCTTTTTATTTATTAAATATATTAAATTTAGTTGTAATCTTTTAATTGTTGTATATTTTATGTTTAATTTTTTTAATTTTATATTTTAAAATTTAATTTAATATAATTTTATTTTTATATTAACTTTAATCCCTGTTATTTTCTTATAATTAAAATTGAAAAAGATAATTATTAGAGTTGTCAATAAAAAATGCCAACGTTACACGGTTTAACCTATTACTTATTTTGTTCTTATGAATTTTGTTTTGGACAATTAAGTGCAAAATAATTATTATGAAGCATTGACGGGAATAAATTATATTACACTAAAAAATTAAAATAGACCTATATATGGTAGCACCGTAGAATTGTTCTTGTTTGTTGAGTTGTTTGCGAAAGATCCACATTAGTCATTTTATTTATTTATTTATTTGCCCACCATCTTTTGGTGAACGTTGTTTCTTGGAAGTCAGGAAGCATATATTTCTTTAACAATTTATTTGCTTCTCAAAGTGGACCAACGGGCAATAAAAGTTGGAAAGAATCTAGAGAGTGAAAGTTCGGTGCTCCGACGAGGAAGCCGCCATGAAATTCTTTATTGCAAGCTGCCATGCCCCCACCTGCCTCGACTGTTGACTTGACTTAACTGTAGCAGTATTCTAAGTCTTTGAGCTAATGGAATCCTTCAAGTCTTCAACTCCGGTGAAAGGAAACCCAGTCCTTAAGCATTTAAAATTCTTGATTTGGTCCTTGTGTTCTTCTCTTTATGAAATGTCACCCCCAAGTTCTATGTATTAATAAATTAAAATCTACACATGAAATATCCTTTAAAGGACACACATCTCACGATCTTATGGGTCCCCAAATGAGATTTAATTTGTTCATAAATTAAACCATGATAGAAGAGCTGTCAAGGACCAATTTCACAAAAGTTTAAAGCTTAAGGACGAAGTTTCTTTTGATCAAAACTTCAGGAACAGAAACAACTAAAATAGGAGAATTACAATATGGTCACCAATCAAAAAATAATTTAAGGTTGAAAAGTCAATCCTCTCAAGTCCACACACTTTACACATCATCAACACAAGAAAATAGAAAACTAGCATATAATGATGCTTTCCTTCGTTTCTCAAGAAAGAAAACAAGATAGGAAATCCAGTTCACCGGAAAAGATTTCCATCTACCCAAAACAGCTCAGAAACCATTTTCCTCTTAACTTCAGTTCCTCACTAGTTGTTGGTCAAAAATCAGCTGGTTTTTCTTTGTGAAAAAGAAGCCATGGCAGGTCAAGTTGTGATATCAGCAGTTGCTGGGGCCGGTTTCGAGATAATTTTTGGTGATTTCTTAAAGATGGTTTTAAAAGCACAGAAAAACAACTCCCAGTTCGAGCCAAGCTTGAAGCGCCTAGAGGAGATGTTGAAAGATATGGCTCCAAATATCAAGAAAATAGAATCTCTCAACGCAGAACTTGATCAACCAAAGCAACTTGAAAGGCTCAAAGGATTAATGACAAAAGGCAATGATTTAGTCAATAAATGCTCAAAAATCCAGAAATACAACTATTTGAAGAGGTCTCTTCATAACAAGAAACTTCTCAAGTTAGAGAAGGATATTCGTGATCATATTAGCAGTGTTTTGCAACTTCAGGCGGTAGCAGATACAAAAGAGATTTTGCATACACAAAATTCGAATTTGGTTGCTGTGAAAGATGTTTCTTCTGGAGTAAGACAGTTAAATGATCAATTTGGGAAGTTAAGCATGACTCTAAGCAATGCTTGTAGGGTGGATTCAAGCAAGAGCTATAGTAATACTATTTTAGCTGGTGTGTGCTCACCTCCTCTACTGAAAGTGGATCCTGTTGGATTGAAGATTCCATTGAGTGATCTGGAGATAAAGCTGCTTAATGATGAGACATCACAGCATATTGTGTTATCTGCTCCTGGAGGATGTGGAAAGACAACATTGGCTACAGCACTTTGTCAACATGGGAATGTTAAAGGTACACATTTACTACTTGAGAGTTCTTTTGACTACCTCCTTTTGTCTTTCTACTTCTTATGCTTATTTTTGGTCCGGCTATTTGTATCCCTTTTTGATGGTAAGAGGGTGTTTTAGTTAGTACACCTGTTATAAAGGTTCTATGATCATGTTAGGCAAACAATTTTGCAAACAGAATAGGGTATCTGAACAAAGTTGAGCTTTAGTGCCCGAAAAGGTTTCCTTATGTTTTCTTCTCTTCAGGGTAATTGCCAGGTACATCCATTTCCTTGTTCTGTTAGTATCTGAGGTAAATTGCTGCTGTTTTCCTTTTTGTTTTTCTGGTCTAATGTGTATCTCTATTAAGCTTCATGTACATTCTCTTGTTCAATTATTCATTTTTCAAGAAATAAAAACGGATGATTTTGTCATGTTGAATTGTAACCAAATGTATGATATTTTAGACACAGTTCATTACTTGGAACTCTTTAGTTTTTCTGAGGATTAGAATTTGGGTTTCCACATGTAGGCTCTTGTATCCCTTTTCCTTTAACTATATGTGAAAACATAAGAATTTCTGAAGAAATTTCATTACAGCTTTCTTCTTTTCCGAGTTTTCAGATAAATTCAAGAGCAACATCTTCTTTATCAACGTTTCAAAGCTGCGCAACCTGCTGGTCATTGTGAAGATGATATTCCAGCATAAAGAAATCGAGTTACCTGATTTTCGAAGTGAAGAAGATGCAGCTAACCATTTGGAACGTTTGTTCAAGCAGATAGGACCAGATCCAATATTATTGGTCCTTGATGATGTTTGGCCAGTATCGAAATCTATTCTTGACAAGCTCAAGTTCCGAATAGAAAATTACAAGATTTTGGTGACATCAAGATATGAATTTCAAAGTTTTGGATCAACATATAAATTGGAAACATTGAATCTTGCAGATGCCATGACCCTTTTTCAGAAATTGGCATTACCATTGGATCAGCAGTCATATGCTCCAGATCAAAAAAGTCTAGAGGAGGTGATTTATCAACCTGCAATAATAAATGCTTATTTGCTCATTTTTATTTGGTTTTCACCTTCTATATTAATACAAATTAGTGAACCAATATTCTCTGTCCAATATTTTGACTCTCTGAATTAGCATGCACCTGTGCTTACTTGTTTGCTGTCTTATCAAGTGCTATCAGACCTTCAAATAAAAATTCCGAAACCATGTGTTTTGAATCTGTAAATTTACCCCAGGGATGATATCTTACAATTTTGCAACTATAGATAAGAGAAGAAAAACATGCATTTTACACCTTTAAGAAACCATCGATGTGTTTACACAATGCAACTTTATTTTTAGTTTGTTACCGCCCACCAACCTGCACGGAATGACTGATTTTTGTCATGGCACTGAATTGCAGATGGTAAAATACTGCAGGGGATTTCCTCTAGTCATTTCAGTGGTTGGAAAATCTTTGTGCCGGAAGTCTGCTGCAGAATGGCGTAAGAGACTTAGGGAATGCTCTAAACCTGCTTCTATTCTTTACGACAATGAAATTCTCGATTGTCTTCAAAGCAGTGTGGAAGCCTTCAATGATAATGTAGTAGCCAAGGAATGTTTCATGGACCTTGGTTCATTCCCTGAAGACCATAGGATTCCTGCCACTACCCTTATTGATATGTGGGCAGAATTGTATAACCTAGATGAGGATGACGCCATTGCCAATCTCCACGAACTCTCTGATAGGAATCTGATTGAAGTTGTAGTTACAAGGTATGATAGCTATGAACCCTATTGACATTATCATGGCCAGGGTATTTATTCTAGTAATAGTATGTGGAATCTTCACATCAAAAATCGATTCTACGAATATCATATGGATCCTACTACTACATGGACCTTTATATATAAAATGAGCTATCCTGGAAAATATTAGAAGAAGAAAATCATGGAAAATATTAGAAGAACAAAACCATTACCAACTTGGTTTATGGGGTTAAAAGAATTGGTTATCTTTCTGGGTTTCGCTGATGGATGACCAGCTTCAACTGCTATGATTGCAACTTTTGATGGTCATTAGAACTCCACTTGTGTTATTCATTTCAATTAACTTGTGTACTGTTAGTTGCTAACTTGTCAGGAGTGTGAGTCTCTAAGCAGTCAACTTCTGTGATTCACCAGGAAAGATGCAAACGAAGACGATGGCTCCTATAATGAGCATTTTGTCACGCAGCATGACCTGCTCAGGGAGCTGGCCATCCGTGAAAGCAACTCGGGAAACATTGAGCACAGGAAACGAGTATTATTGGAGATAATTGAAAATAAAATCCCTGAGTGGTTGATGGAACAAGATCAGCTATCAATCAGGGCCAAACTCTTATCTATCTCAACAGGTTATTAATCCCTATTATTTTCTTAATACAAAGATAGCCTGGCCTCTGCGCACAAGCATCAAACATACACAACCAATTTTTAATTATTTTTTTTTTTGTATTTTCATCACCTTGTTTGCAGATGAAAAATTCTCATCAAGTTGGTCCACCATGCAAGCGCTGGAAGTTGAGGTTTTACTTCTGAATTTTCAGACAGAGAAATACTCATTGCCTGAGTTCATAGAAAGAATGAATAAGCTAAAAGTTTTAGTACTTCACAATTATGGGTTCGTTCCAGCCGAATTGAGCAATTTCCCACTTCTTGGTTCTTTATCAAATCTAAAGAGAATAAGACTGGAAAAGGTTTCCATCCCATCCCTTTTCTTGACTTCAATGAAATGGAGGAAGCTAGAAAAGATGTCCTTGGTTATGTGCAATATTGATCAAGCTTTTAATAAATCTAACAACAAGATTTGGGATGCATTCCCAAAGTTAGCCGACCTCACCATTGACTACTGCAATGATCTGGAGGAATTGCCAACAGGATTCTGTGATCTTGTCTTGCTAAGAAAGCTCAGTATCACGAATTGTCACAAGCTTTTGGCACTGCCGGAGGACATGGGAAATTTACTTGATTTGGAGGTCCTAAGGCTCAACTCCTGCATCGAATTGACAGAGTTACCGGGCACAATCGGTAGACTTCATAAGTTGCAGATTCTTGACTTATCCGAATGTCTAAGTGTAACAGAATTGCCAGAACAGATCGGTCAGTTGGATGATCTGAGAAAGCTCTACATGATCGAGTGCTCAAGTTGTGAATTGCCATCATCAGTTGCGAATCTTGTCCACCTAAAAGAAGTAATAGGCGATCAAGAAACTGCCATGTCATGGAATCGTTTCAAACCCTGCCTTCCATCTCTGACGATAAAGGTACATAAGGAAAACAACTTGAACTGGCTTGGTTAGCCATTGTTTTGTGATAATGATTATTCTCCAAGAATTCTGACGAGCCTTTGATTTGTAATTATGTCATTGTGCTTTCCTTTAATGCATAGAAAGAAGGTGTGATTCTTTAAATTGTTAGTAGCCCTCGTTAAAAATCGTATTGTAATGGCGTGGATCAAATGTCAAGCCATTTTTCCTTGCAAAAAGACGTTTCCTCATAAACCCAAAACGCAGCTTGCCAGCAATTTCTAAGAGCTGCAATATTTGACAGGATTTTAAATCAAGGAAAGAGTGCAGAAGTCTTCATTCAACAAACCTCAAAGTAATTTGTAAGAAACTAGTTTCTATGTGCGTGCTTCTTCTCTTTCATATATTTTTATAAATACATCATATAAATACATTTATTTATATCAAATACAAAACAAATACATCATATAAATACATTCAACCCACGCTGACAGCACAATGACATAATTACAAAAAAAAAAAAAAGGAAAAAGATGCTTCGTTCATGTGAACAATGAAGTTGCTCCCGTTTCTTTTGGTACACTTCTTTACGGGAAAAAGAAATAGAGAAAAAATGTATATGAGAAAAAGGAAAAAGTGAACAATAAAGTTGCTTCTACTTCTTTTAGTACACTTCTTAAAAAAAATAGGAAAAGAAAAAAATTAGAGCAAAAGTATATAACAAAAAAATTAAATAAAATGATCGGGTATGTTTGGGATTGTGGTAGTGGTTGTGATTTAAATTGTTTTTCGTTTAGAAATGCATCAAAATAAAAAAAAATTATTTTTGATATCAACACCTTAAAACTATCTGAAACATAAAAACAATTATTTAAAAAAAATTTAAAATTTTTAGGAACGTGATGCAAACCTGTTCCCACTTCTTTTAAAACACAAAAAAAAAAAAGATTAAAAAAAAAAGTCAACAGTGAAGTTGCTCCCATTTCTTTTAGTATATCTAAAAAAAATGAAAAGAAAAAGGAAAAAAAAAACGGAACTGATTCACTGCTACTCCCATTTCTTTCAGTATATTAGCTAATAAAGTATTTTGCATGCTCCGGCAATAAAGTTGCTCGGATTTTAAACAAAAAAAAATATTATGACCGTAAAAAACTAATTGATTTTGATATATTTTAAATCCAAAAAAGCACTTTAATCTTCTTTAAGTTTAAAATTTTAATTATCAAAATTGTTTTAATGTAATCTAATCAACTTGATCAGTTAAAAACCAACACAACTAATTAATAAAAAAAAATTAAATTTAAAATTTAAATTAAAAAAATATAAAATTAATAAAAAAAAACCTTTCAATCTAACTTCTTACTTTATTTGAGTTTAGAATTAAATTATATAAGAGTTGTTATGATATGATTTAGTTAATTTGATTAATTCAAAAAACACATAATCGATTGGTAAAAAAAATTTAAGAACTTAATTATAAAAAAAATGATAAAATTTAACAGAGAAAAAAAAGTCTTAACATGAATCTTACTTAAGGAGCTAGAGAAAAACACCTTTGTTTTAAAAGTTTTATATATATATATATGCGCGCGCGCGCGATGTCCAGATACCTCAGCCTAGAAATGTCAGTGAATCAAGCTTTATCTTGCGTTATTGGAGGCCTGCGTTGGTTTGTTTCATAACTAAACCGCGAGCACAAGATGCGACGTTTGATTCACAGCAACAGTACAAATCCCTTTCATATATTGATTGAAGACCAATATAACATACCTAACAGACTTGGTCTACTTCCGTGAGAGAACTGGAAGTTATTGAAATCTAAGATTTGACAACTTTCATAGGGAAACAGCAGTGGCAGCTCAATTACTTGGTGCAGCTGTTCTGGGGAAATTCATGGTGGGTGCAGCTGTTCTGGGGAAATTCATGGTGGGTGCAGTGATGGACGTGAAAGACAAAGTCCTCATGTTTAAGTCCAACTTGGAGCGAATGGAATACATCCATTCCAATTCTCAAAGACATTGAAAATCTGAACGAAGCATTGGATGGTAGAACGGAAGAGACATGTGGATGGAATTGTACAAGCTAGATGAAGAAGCATATGCCGTTGCCAAAATCTAGGAACTCTCTAACATGAATTTAGTTGATCTTGTAGTCACAAGGTATGCACGAGACAAAAACTTCCCTTGTTGTTTAATTTTCTGGATTGTCATTTTATTCATGTTAATTCTGCTAGTCGTTTGATACTTCAAATCACAGAGAAGTAGAGAAAGCATGAAATTCTGATTGGTATGAGAAAATGTTGGGATTTTCCCTAACCAATCAACTTATGATCATTTGCCAGGAATTATCTAAGCAGCTGCTATAATCATCACTTCGCTATGCAGCATGATCTTCTAAGAGAGCTAGCTATCCATCAAAGTGACTTGGAACCAATGGAGCAGAGAAAAAGACAAGTTCTGGAGATCTGTGCAAACAACGTCCCTGACTGGTGGATGGAACAGGAGCAGCCAAGCATTAGTAGCCGCCTCTGGTCTATCTCCACAGGTTATCATTTCCGTCTCTTGAACAAATAACAGTAGTTTAACTTCTGCGCAACTGCATTTTCACACCCTATGGAATAAATATCATTTGCAGATGAAAACTTCTCATCAAGTTGGTGCTCCATGCAAGCTCCTGAAGTTGAGGTTATGATCTTTAATTGTCGAACATGAACCATGGTTATTTTGCTACAGAATTTAGTAATTTCTCACTTCTTACTTCTGTACCCAACTTGAAGAGAATCAGATTGGAGCAGGTTTCAATTCCTTCCTTTGCCTTCACAAATATGAAGTTTGAGAATCTACAAAAGCTATCTTAATTTGTTTACGTGCAACATCGGTCAAGCTTTTAGCACCTCTACCATCCAGGTTTCAGAAGCATTGCCAAAGTTAGAGGAAATAAACATTGACTACAGCAATGATCTGATAGAATTGCCTGCTGAGATCTTTCATCTTATCAAGCTAAAGAAAATCAGCATTACCAATTGTCACAAGTTGATTGCATTGCCTAGAGAAATTGGCAAGTTGGTTAATTTAGAAATCCTAAGACGTGGTTCCTGTATAGAATTGCTGGAGTTGCCACACGCTTTACATTTATTTTCATTTAATTTTTATTTATGATAATTCTTTTAATTATTATTTTTTAAATTATTTTCTTACCGGATTTGTTATGTATAATTCCATCCCTAAACATTTAATTTTATTATATTTTTCCTTAAGCATTTAATTTTTATGTCAAATTTAATCTTAATTCTTTTAATTTCTATTTTTTTGTTTTGCATTGTTTTTTTATTGATTTTGTTTTTCAATTTCATCCTTCAATATTTGTTTAATTAAGAATCTTGCTTCTTTGTTTTTTTTTGTCTACCTTTAATAGGATCACTCCAGTCTCATGACTCGGGTAATATATTTGAAGGATTAGCCCGAGTCAGCTTATGTCTTTTTTTAAAGCTTTTTTTCATATTTTTTTTTGTTAGTGGTTTTTTTGCTTTCCTATTTATAGGGACATCTCAATTTCATGTTATAGGTCATGTATTTGATTTGTTGACCCGGGTTGGCTATCGGGTTCGCTGGAGAGTTTTTTATTTTTGTTTTTGCTTTGACAAGTTTTTTAAATTTATATTTTAAAATTGACCTATAATAAATTTCTTGATAGAACCCAGATCTAGAGTTTCATAGGTTGCGAGTGTTTTAAGATTTGGCTATGTTTAGGATGTTTGTCCAGGTTTCCTTGGTTTCTACAAATGTTTTTCAATTTCACCCCCTCTGATTTTTTTAATCTTTAAAATTTAGTTCTTAGTCTCTTAATTGATATTTATTTTATTTGGGATTATTTTTTATTTTTTTCATTAAATTGCATTCTTCTTGGGTTTTTTCCTATCAAATTTTATGTTTATTCTTTTTGTTGCATTTACAAGTTTTTTTATTAATATTTTTCTACCGATCTCATCCTTTAAAATTATATTGGTTGAGAATTATACTTCTTGATCGAATTTGGATAAGAAATTTAACAGAATGCGACTTTTAAATATTAGAACAAGTTTAAGAAGTTTGCCCCCTTTGTTTTTCCTTTTTTCTAAATTTATGTTGTCTTATTTTTTATCCTCTTTTTTTAACTTTTGTTTTGTTATTTTTTCTGGTTTAATTCTCTTTTTTGTAACTTTTGTTTTCTTATTTTTTTCGATATAATTCTATTGGGTTAGCTCTCAACAATGTTTTTCTTTTTCACTCTCACCATTTTTTAATCTATAAATAATCTCTTACATTATAAATGATTTTCAATTTCACCCCCCTATGATTTTTTAATCTTTCAAGTTTGGTCATAATTCTTTTAATTGTAATTTTTTTTGTTTGTGATAATTTTATTTTTTTTTGGATTTCATCCTCATTGGTTTTTTCCTGTCAGATTTTAGCCTCATTTTTTTTTGTTTTTTTTTAATGAAAGTTTTTTTATTAATAGTTTTTTCAATAGTTTCATCCTTCAAAATTAAATTGGATGACATTTAAGCTTTTTGATTGAACTCAAATCCATGATTTAACAAGATGTATTTTTTAAGATTGGACTAAGTTTAGGAGGTTCTTCTAGGTTCGTTTGGTTTTTTTCCCTCTTTTTTAAGTTGATATTTTGTTTTTTTTGAAGTCTGACTCTTTTTTTTCTTGGTTTTTCTTTAGTCATGTTAGCATTGGGTTGTTTGATAATCTGAATAGACTCATGTGTAGTTTTTTTTTTTGTTGTTTTATTTACTATTGTTGGTTTTTTTTTTGTAAATATTTTAATTGTTAACCAGGGACTTGAATTTTTTTAACATATCACTTCTTTTATATTAAAAAGAATTGTTCAGCCCACGGCAACGCGGGCAAGATATTATACTCGGTTGCAATTGAGTACTGCTAGGGGCATCAAACTCTAAACAACTTGAAGTTCCAAGTCAAGGAGAAACATAACCAATAAAACTCTGAGGACATAAAATTAAAACTTGCCTACTTTTGTAGAGAAACGGTGATGAAAGCCGAATTGATTAATAGAGCTGCCAATAGAGCAGCGCCCAGAGAGCTGCAAGAAGTATTGCATGCAGAAAACAAAACCCTTGTGTTCAATTCCAAATTGAAGCAAATGGAAGACGTTCTACAACATTCTAATTTTACAAGACATGGAAAAGCTAAATAAAGAATTCGATCCTAGAAAAGAAGAGACAGAAGAAATAATGGAAGTAATCATTCCAATGGAAACGCCTGCTGAATGTTGCCGATCAGTTAATTTCTTTGCTGCAAACCAGTTTCCACTAAAAAATTCATCTCAGATCGATCCAGTGTTGACTCGGTTTATCCGATCATGTCCAGCACGCTTTTTATATATATTTTTTTCAAGATTTTATAAGCACGGCCACGCAAACTCTTTATGCAAATAATCTTGAACATTTGGAGGAAGTCGTATGCGATGAAGAAACAGCCAGTTTATGGGAATCGGTCAATCATGTGCTCAAGAATTTGAGAATTAAGGTGCATATATAAAGAAGACGTCAACTTAAACTGGCTTGACAACCATCGTTTTTTACCTCCTCTTCTTCAGAAACGATATTAAACATTTTTTTCTTTTGTTCTTTTGTAATAACGTTCACCTGTTTCTTCATTAGATGAAAATATAAAGAAGATTGCATTTTGTTTCCTTAACTGGATTTGGTGTGTGCAATTTCAGAGTGCGAAGTAGTGACATTACCATGAATAAAGAAGGTGGCAGCAATTTCCTGGATCAAAAACATTATCCAAAACACTAATTCTCCTAGGGGTTTTACTGTCTCTCAAGACACATAACACAATCTATTATAATAGTTTCATGAATTTTTTTACCTTAGTTATTTTATTTTATTTGCCTTGGCTTCGGTGGTGGGATCATCTTTTCACTGTATCATAAATATCTTTCAAGGATTGTGTTAGGTTATTTTAGTAATTGGATTTCTAATAGTAAAATTACTAATGTAACCCTTTAAAAAAATAATCACAAAGGTGTTTCTATATTTTCAAATTTTATAGAATAGTGTAATTAGTACATTACCTTGACAATTTGAAATTTTTTGCCTTGGTTTCAGGGGTTTGGTTGTAATTTCATCATTGTTTGTTGTTAATATTGTTTATTGTTTGTTGTTAATATTGTTTACTCATAGGAGCATTTTCGGTTTTTGCACAAAAAAAATGAAAAAACTACTGATGTGTGTCTCACACGCTAGCGTGTCAGCCGTTATGCTACCTTCTGGCAATGCGTGCAGCTGGCTTTGGCGGTTGCCACTGTAATTTTGCCGCATCATTTGATTCATCTTAGTGTCTTCTCCCTCTATAGGTGGCACGTGTATAGTGGTTCAGCGTAATTTGGCCCAAAATTGCTTTTCTTTTCTTTCTTTTTTTTCCTTCTCTTTCTTCCTCGGATTACATGTTGACCATGCAAAAATTTATACCAACCCTTCAATTTATTTTTTCTTTTGATTTAGTCCCTCTTCTCATATTTACAATTGTTTTATTTATATTGATTGTTTTTAATTGGATTTTATCTTCGATTTCATCCCTAATCATTTGATTTTGTTAATTTGTTTTCAAATTTGCAATTGTTAATTTTGTTTTCTAATTGGATTTTATTCTCATTGCTTTTTTCCTGTCAAATTTTAGCCTTAATTTTTTAGTTTTTTTATTTTGCAAGTTTTTTTATTAATAGTTTTTTCAATAGTTTTATTCTTTAAAATTAAATTAGATGACATTTAACCTTTTTGATTAAACTCAAGTTCATGATTTAACAAGTTGTAATTTTTTAGATTGGACTAAATTTAAGAGGTTCGTCTAGATTTGTTTGGTTTTGTTCCCTTTTTTTAAGCTGATATTTTGTTTTTTTTTTTTTTTTTGAAGTTTAACTCTCTTTTTTTCTTGGTTTTTTTTTAGTCAGGTTAGCATTGGGTTGTTTGATAATCTAAATAAGCTCGGGTGTGGTTTTTTTTTTGTTGATTTATTTACTGTTGTTGGTTTTTTTTTTGTAAATATTTTAATTGTTTATTTAACCAAGGGAATTGAATTTTTTCAAACATATCACTTTTTTTATATTAAAAAAAAATTATTCAGCCCGGCAACACGGGCAACATATTATACTTTGTTGCAACAGAGTACTACTAGGGGCATCAAACTCTAAACAACTTGAAGTTCTAAGTCAAGGAGAAACGTAACCAAGACAACTCTGAATGCCTAGACTATAGGAAATGAATTTACAAAGTTAAGAAGCTCAGGAAATTTTTCTTAGAAATGTTTAAAGGAGCCAGTGACATAATTAGGAATCGATCCTTCAAATTACAGTTGATGAAACTATGGACAGAAAAGGTTGCTGCCAGATTAGACATGGCAGGATATATATCACAGTGCCTATTTCATGTTTTCATGAAAGGTGCTTTTACCCCTAGAAGAGATGATCATTAAAATGGACAAAAACTGAGTCATAATCATTGAAGATTTGCTTAACCGTGAGCAAAAAGCAATGGTGATTCTACAGAAAAAGCATTGCCTACCAACCTAGAGCAATCAACTTAGCATAATCATCGAAGATTTGCTTATACTTCTTTTTCCTCTCCTTTTCCATCGTCTTTCCTTGTTTCCCTTTTGACTGGAAGATTAGAACACAACAGCATCAGCTGCCCATCTTGTGTGATTTCGTGCCTGATTTGCTTTGTCCAAATAAAAATAACTGAGCCATTAGCCTCCTAGAGCAATCAAGTCAATGTCAATGAGAAGAAGACACGAAGTTTCCTTCACACTTCACGGCAAGGGACAACCAATTCTATCTTCCTATTAACACATATGCATGACCAAGACCAAGATCCATCCCTGTCATATTTGCTCTGCTTAACTTCGCATCTAAATAAAACTCTGAGGACTTGAAATTAAAACATGCCTACTTTTGTAGAGAAACGGTGATGAAAGCCGAATTGATTAACCGAGCTGCCAATAGAGCAGCGCGCCAAATCCCAGAGCGCTGCAAGTAGTATTGCATGCAGAAAACAAAACCCTTGTGTTCAATTCCAAATTGAAGCAAATGGAAGACGTTCTACAACATTCTAATTTTACAAGACATGGACAAGTTAAATAAAGAATTCGATCCTAGAAAAGAAGAGTCAGAATAAATAATGGAAGTAATCATTCCAATGGAAACGCCTGCTGAATGTTGCCGATCAGTTTCTTTGTTGCAAACCAGTTTCCACTAAAAAATTCATCTGATCGATCCAGTGTTGACTCGGTTTATCCGATCATGTCCAGCACGCTTTTGATATATGTTTTTTTCAAGATTTTATAAGCACGCCCACGCAAACTCTTTATGCAAATAATTTCTTTACACATACAAGAGTTTTTCTAGCATAGCAAACACTATTTAATTTCTGTATCAATGATATCTTCTATCAATAACATTTTCACCAATAACTTGTTAACTTGCATGGTGCAATCATAGCATGCCACATTAATTAAGGAGCATGAATTTCTCTACTAATGATAATATCTGTTCTCCATAAGAAAAATTTGAAGGCATATTCCTTGAGAAAAGAATTGCCTACAAATTACACGTTCTTTTATTCCATTGTTCTTCTCCTTTTTCTTCCCTTGTTTATCATACAGTATAAGCACAAACAGCCTAACTTCTAGCTTCATAGCTAAGCCATATAATAAAGTAAGTCGGTCAATGTCAACGAGAATAAGGCATGGAATTTCCTTTACAGCTTCTGCTATTCCGTTCTTAATCTGTAAGTTGCAAGACCAAGATAAATTTGTCATATTTTTTCTGTCTTCGTCCAACTTTGCATTTGCATCTTACAAAACTCAACATTGAGAGCACTTGAGGTTCTTGAAAAAAAAAATTGTCTGTGCTGTAAAGAAACAGTGAATATGGCAGCTGATTTGCTTGGCGGAGCAGTGTTCGGAGAGCTGCTAAAAGTAATTGAGAATGTGACACAAAAAGCCATCGTGTTCAAGACCAAATTGAAGCAAATACAAGAAACTCTAGAATCCAACATTCCAATTTTAGATGAAATCAAACAGTTGGATGAAGAATTGGATCGTAGAAATGAAGAGATTGAAAAATTAATGGAAGTGATCAGGAATGGCGAGACGCTCGTTCTTGAATGCTCAAAAATTCGTTGGTATCATTGTTGGAGAAGGCCAAAATACACAGACAAGCTCATCGAGTTAGAAAGATCAATCAAACAATTCTTTCAGACTGTTATGCCAGCGCAAATAGCAAGAGACACCAAAGAAATTCTGTTGGAGATAAGAGGCCGCAAGGGTTCAGGTTCAAACGGAACGATTGATGGACGTGATGTCTCATGTGCAGTCCCAGAGTCTCTGGTGAATCCTGTTGGATTACAGGTGGCCATAGGAGAATTGAAGATGAAGCTGTTTAAGGATGGGGTGTCTATTGTTGTACTGTCTGCTCCTCCAGGTTGCGGAAAAACAACATTGGCAAGACTACTTTGTCATGATAAAGAAGTTGAAGGTATCGATTCAAAATATTCTGATGTGATCATGTGAATGTTTTCCTTTTAATCTAAGAATTTCTTCAAGTTCTTATTAGCAAGTCTCTGATATAGTTATGGGTCTTTGGACAGAAAAATTCAAGGATAACATTTTTTATGTTATTGTGTCGAAAAACACCAACATGGAAGGCATTGTAAGGGCACTATTCAATCATAAAGGTCAAAAGCCCCCAAGTGATTTTCGAAGTGACGAAGATATAGTCTACCGGTTGGAGCAATTTTTGAACAGCATTGGACCAAGTCCAATATTGTTGGTCCTGGATGATGTTTGGCCTGAATCAGAGTCGTTTCTTGAAAAGTTTATGTTCCAAATCAAAGATTACAAGATTTTGGTAACATCAAGATCTGTATTTCGAAGATTTGGTTCTACATATGAATTAAAACCATTGAATTATGAAGATTCGTTGACTCTTTTCAGAAGCTCCGCATTCCTACCTCATCAGAGCCAGGACATTCCAGATAAAAATGTTGTCAGCAAGGTGCCACTTTTTACCTTTGAGAAACAATATGTGTGTTACAAATAACTAATTTCCTAGAGACTTCAGCTGTTGTTGAATCCCTAACTACCACCAAAAAGTGAAATATTCATTTTTTGCAGATTGTGAAAGGCTGCAAGGGGTTCCCACTGGCCCTTAAAGTGGTTGGCAGTTCACTCTGTGGAGAGCCTGAAGAAATTTGGAAAACTAGAGCAATGGAGCTGTCTAAAGTTGGTTCTATTTTTGAATACACTGACCTGCTCAATTCTCTCCAGAAAAGTTTGGATACCTTAGATAACAAGGTTATCTTGAAGCAGTGCTTCATAGACCTATGTTCATTTCCAGAAGATCAAAGGATTCCTGTTAATGCCCTTGTTGATATGTGGATGGAATTGTACAATCTAGATGAAGAAGCATATGCTGTCGCCAAACTCCAGGAACTCTGCAACCGGAATCTAGTTGATCTTGTAGTCACAGGGTATGCTGCCGTGCCGACTGGCTCTCTTCTTCTTCTTCAGACTTCATGTGACTAAATATATTTTGTCATTTGATTTTTCTTTAACACAATTTAAGCAAGCTGTTTATGGTTCTTAATGTTTAATTGTAATCCATCTGATGGAGTTGCCTCTCTAGTTACTATATCCGTCCTTTTATAGGAAAGCATGTATTATATATGTCTTTGTACGTGAAAATTCTGTAGTATATTCCCTAAGCAAATACTTTTTCTTCTTTCTCCAGGAACGTTGCTAGTGGCTGCTACAATCAGCAGTTCGCCATGCAACATGACCTTCTTAGAGAGCTAGCCATCTGTCAGAGCGACTCGGAGTCCATTGAGCGGAGAAAAAGACTAATTCTGGAGATAAGTGCAAATAATGTTCCTGCCTGGTGGATGGAACAGAAGCAGCCAAACATTAGTTGCCGCCTCTTGTCTATCTCCACAGGTAGTTCATGTCTCTTTACTTTCACACAATCCCTCGTGCACCTGCACATGAGGTATAGTTCATTTGCTTTATCTTCTTTTGATATGCCCTTTTGCATCATATGAAAGTGGGACATTTTTCGCAGATGAAAAGTTCTCGTCAAGTTGGTGCTTCATACAAGCACCTGAAGTTGAGGTTTTGGTTCTTAATGTTCGATCAAAGAACTACACCTTACCAGAGTTCATAAAGAAAATGGAGAAGCTGAAAGTTTTGATAGTCGAGAATTACGGTTTCTTCCCAGCTGAATTAAATAATTTCCTACTTCTTGGCTTCGTAACCAACTTGAAGAGAATCAGATTGGAGCATGTTTCAATTCCTCCCTTTGCCTTCACCTCAGTGAAGTTAGAGATTCTACAAAAGCTAACCTTGTATATGTGCAACATTAGTCAAGCTTTTAGTACCTCTACCATCCTGGTTTCAGAAGCATTGCCAAATATAATGGAAATCAACATTGAGTACAGCAATGATCTGATAGAATTGCCGGTTGAGATCTGTCGTCTTACCAAGCTAAAGAAACTCAGCATCATCAATTGTCATAATTTGGTTGCATTGCCTAAAGAAATCGGAAAGTTGGTTAATTTAGAGGTTCTAAGGCTTGGTTCCTGTATTGAATTGTTGGAGTTACCGAACACAATCGGGGGTCTCTGTAACTTGAGTGTTCTTGACATATCAGAGTGTTTAGAAATTGAAAGATTGCCCGAAGAGATAGGCGAGCTGCAAAATCTAAGGCAGCTCCTTATGATGGGCTGCTCAAACAACTGTGAGTTGCCACCATCAATCAAGAACCTTGAGCATTTGAAGGAAGTCGTCTGTGATGAAGAAACAGCCATTTTGTGGAAACCAATATTGCTTGTTTGCAAGAATTTGAGGATTAAGGTTCAGAAAGAAGAAGTCAACTTAAACTGGCTTTACAATCATCGTTTTTGACCGACTTTTGTTCTGAAAATGTTGTTGTTCTGCCTTTATTTTTAATTCCTTTGTAAAACCCTTCATCGTTTGTGAATTTTAAATTTTCTATTCTATTGTCCTTGCTGGATTTGTTGGGTGGAAGCAGGGAGATTACCCTGAGTAGAAGAAAAGAAGCTGAAATATCCTGGATCAAGTGATTGTATTCTTTAACAGGGACCAATTTCATAAAAATGTTGCCTGACTTGATTTATCTGGTTACATGGTGACAATATCATTCATTCTGGGTAATACTGCTGATGGATAACATAACAGTTAGATAGAGGAAGAGTTTGACTACAAATTAGAAATTTTTCAATGGATTAAGAAAGCAGCAATCCATAAATGATGGGATTGAAGCGTGTAGGCGTCAAGATCCTTCTCTGAACTATTTAATCCATTGATACCCAGAAGAATTTGCAACTCAGCAACAACAAATAAAGGTTAGTATCTCATTTCCAGGTAAAGGAAATATAAAATTATGATAACTCTGTTATGACTTAGACCATTGAAGAAGAAACAGGAAGTTGTAAGATATATGTAGTCAGAAAAGAGAACTCTGGCACCAACGACTTCGACAAACCCTGTCTAAATATGCCAAAAGAGTTAAAGCCTAGTGTCTAAATTGAGTGCTGGAAAATGTTGATCGCTCATGAGACTTGAGGAACAATCAACGAAGGGATAGAACAAGGCATTTCAGGACTTTCAGGCACCTTTCATTTAGAGTAAACAAACGGATAATATGCCACAGCACAACAGACAAAATACAGGGACAGACGCAAAACTGAATAATGAACAGACTAGTTCGATCGGACGGCAGGGGGTGGACAACCCCTGACATCCAGAATTTGATCCAGTTTCCACCCTACATGAATCAGATCAAATCCCTCCGGTCACAGTGGTATGAAAGCTTATAATATGAACATGAAACGTAAAGAAGCATAGATTGAACTTTCCCATGCTGTTGCCTATTCTACACCTACTATATTCTACAACACGTTTCTTTTGAATTTGAACTCCATACATCCATGTGCTCCATAGACAACATCTTGCAAAGGCATCCGGAAGTACAACTGCATAATGATTGGATTACAATGCATAAACTATCTCCCCACTGCTGTCAATATCAAGCTCGGATTCATAATCTAAGTCCATGTCCAGATTGTCCAACATGCATCTATTAAGACCATGGGCTGATCAGACTCTTCAAAATGGCTGCCCATTGTCTTTTCATCCATTAGGTCGGTGGGAAGATTCTTCAGAAACCACTCATGATTCCTGATTTCAGGAATGGTAATCCTGTGTTGCGTGTAAACATCCAAAAGCAGGAGTATTACCAGAAGATCACACAAACTTCAGTTCTACAAGTTTAATGCATCATAAATATATCATGCTTTGAATGATTTTTAAAACAATTTTAAGTATCCAACAAATGGAAAAGGAAAAGAAAAGGAATCACTCACATTAGCAGGATCGGCATAAGAAATCCTTGAAATCAGGTGGCAACATTCTGGGTGTTATCTGAATGGAGTCCGGAATAGAATACTAGACACTAAGAATTCTCTGCACAGAATCAACAAAATGTTCTTTCATAAAAGTAAATTGCATAACATTTGGGAGTGTAGCAAGTGACAAAATATCTGGTGCCTGTATTGTCTTCCCAAAGTCTATAGGTTCATCAGGATCCTCAACGGGATATGATCCAACCAGCATCACATATAAGGTTACACCACACGACCAAACATCTGCAACCTGGCATTGCAGAACATCAAAACGGCGACTTATTTTGCCATAAATGCAGCTGAACTGCATGTATGTGTGTGTGAAGAAAAGAAAAAAGAGTAGAGAGGTAGAGAGAGAGATTTACAAGCTTGCCTACACAGGCTTAAAGCTCAAAGCATAGAGCACCATGGTAAAACTGTGTCCTCAAATGAACACATGTTCATCTAAAGCAAAATCAAGATGCGGAAAACACGGCTTAAGTTAAAGCACGAGGCACTGAAAACACAGCTATATCATCTTTACATAATTACAAATAAATTAATGGTTTTTGACCTTTGATCAACCATTGTTCCAAGGTAAATTATATTTACCATACACAAGACCATCCACTAGCCAATAGTCAGTGTCATCCAAGCGACACAGAATCAAATCCCATTGACAACTGGAATACCTTGTTAAGTAACCAACGACTAGATGCAAAAAAAATAAAACAAAGGCATACTAATTCAATTAAAGCATGCCCAAGTCCTGCAAGAGCTGCGGGTATTGCTAGTGAAAGGGGAAGCAAAGCAAAACTTCCTCCATGAACCGAAAAATGGGATATTGACAATGTAGCAAATTGTCAACATTTGCATATTGTCAACATTTTTTCTCAACAACCATCAACCACCCTCTCCTTTTTCAACCACCCTCTCCTTTACCTTTCTATTTATGCTTTCTCTTCTCCTGTAAACGTGAGAAAAAGACAGAAGACAGAAAAGAGAAACGAGAGAGAATAGATAGTGCAGAGAGTGCAAGTGTGTGCAGAGAGAGGAAGACAGTGCAACTGTGAGAGTGAGTGCAAGTGCAGATTTGAGAGAAACGAGTGTAAGAGTGAAACACTGGGTTTTGTGGGGTTGTATTGGGTTGAGTTGAGTGTTTGTATCATTCCTCCATTAATATACAATCTGCTGCCTCCGTGGATGTACCCGGTTTTGGGGAACCACGTAAAATCTGCTTGTTTGTGTTTTATTTGTGTTTGCTTTAGGTCCAGTATGCACAACAAATTGGTATCAGAGCATTAGGGAAGCTTAAACACAGAAAAACACGTTTTTCAGCTCTCTGTTCAAAGTTGTAGAATTTTCAAAGTTCTCAGATCTTGATTTTGACCAGATGCGGAGATTCCTCTCGTCGATACGAGTCCGGCGATATAAAGATCGTCGAAATCGGACTTGAAACGAGCCCTGTAGAGCTCGCCGAAGTTTTGCCGGAAAACTGCCGGAAAAACCAGTCAGTGCCGGAATTCTCGCCTGAGAAGACAGCCACGTCATCCGACACGTAGGCACTGAGTCATCATCCACGTCAGCAACCGAGGGCCCACATCACCCTGTCATCAGACACGTCATCAGCCACGTCATCTAACAGTGACAGAATATTCTCTTGACAGAATAAGAATATTCCGTTACCGAGTAAGAGAATATTCCCGTGACAGATATTCTTTATCGAGACAGAATATTCCTTCCCGAGTCAACTCGGTCGGATTGGTTTTTTGGCCAACTCGGTGATTTTTTGACCTGTTTTTGGCCGAGTCAAGCTTGTTCCTAGCATTTTCAACCATTCTAGACGCAACCGTGGTGTCCGTTTTGTTAAACAGCATACCGAAGTTACTGTTTTGGCACTTTTGAGCATAAAAGTGTGTGTTTTAACAAGTTCGGGATTCCATTTGTAATCCAAAGACGTCTTAATGGCCGATATTCCGAAGAAAAATCAGCGGGAAATGCTAGTATACCTCCACAATACATCCCGGTATCGAGTACCAAATTTGAGGTGGAGAAGTTTGATGGGAAAGGTAATTTTGGCATGTGGAAATGTGAAGTCATGGATATGCTTGTCCAAATGAATTTGGATTTCACTCTAGAAGATAAACCGGAGGATCTGGATGATAAAAGCCGGGAAAGGATAAATCGGTTGGCTTGCGGTTCCATCCGACTTTGTCTTGTAAAGGATCAAGTACGCCTTTTCAGAACAAACCTCTGCAAAGGAATTATGGCAAGCACTGGAGGACAAGTTTATGAAGAAGAGTATAGAGAATCGTCTCTACTTGAAGAAAAGGATCTTCCGGTTTCAGCACAAGAAAGGTACTTCTATGAATGAGCATCTAAATGATTTCAATAAAATGATAGCTGATTTGAAGAATTTAGATGTGGAAATTGATGATGAAGATAAAGCTCTACTGTTATTAAATTCACTGCCTGACACATATGAACATCTTGTCACCACTTTACTGTATGGTAAAGAAAAAATTAAATTCATTGATGTGTCCAATGCTTTGGTGAACAATGAGTATCGGAAGAAGGACCAGATTGTTCACAAGGAGTCAACGTCAGAAGCATTGACAGTTAGAGGCAGAACAAACCCCAGAAGATTTCGAGGGCGAGGGGATCTCGCTCAAAATCCAGAGGAGAATCATCAAACAGACGATATCTTGCAAAAGATGAGTGTGCCTTTTGTCACAAAAAAGGGCACTGGAAGAAAGATTGTCCAATCAAGGGCAACAAGGAAAAAGATGAACCAACTGTGAACGTTGCACGAGATGAGGATGAACAAGACTCTGCATTCATGGTCTCATCACCAGAAAACCATTCTGGTGAATGGGTTCTTGATTCTGCATGTTCCTATCACATGTGCCCTAACAAGCACTTATTCTCGAGACTCGAGGAGTTCGATGGAGGAGGTGTGTTGATGGGTAATGATGATGTGAGTGAGATCAAAGGGATTGGGACTATCCATCTGAAGATGCATAATGGGGTAGTCAAGACACTAACAGATGTACGGTATGTACCTGACTTGAAGAAAAATCTCTTCTCACTTGGAGTCCTAGAATCCAGTGGTTATAAGATTATCATGCATGGTGGAGTCCTGAGAGCAATCCGTGGTGCATTAGTTGTCTTAAGAGGCACGAGGATAGGAAACTTATATTTCCTGGATGGATCTACGATTCTTGGTACAAGCTTGTTTCCAAGAGTATAGAAGATGATGAAGCGAGATAATTCCAGACTTTGGCACATGCGCTTAGGGCATGCTTTGGTGAAAAGGCTTTGCAAGGATTAGTCAAGCAAGGTCTATTAAAAGGCGCCAAGACTGGGAAGCATGGGTTACTGTGAGCATTGTGTTCTTGGAAAACAGACAAGGGTCAAGTTTGGCACTGCAGACACAACACAAAAGGGATCCTAGATTATGTTCACACGGACGTATGGGGACCTTCAAAGAATGAATCTCTTGGAGGTAATCGTTGGTTTGTTACTTTTATTGATGATTTCTCAAGACGAGTATGGGTGTACATGATGAAACACAAGGATGAGGTCCTTGATATCTTTCTGAAATGGAAGAAAATGGTGGAGACTCAAACTGGAAGGAGGGTTAAGACTCTTCGGTCAGATAATGATGGTGAGTACACTTCAAATCCTTTCTTTGAAGTTTGTCAGAATGAAGGGATCAAGCGACATTTTACCGTTCGCAAAACACCACAACAAAATGGAGTAGCGAACGCATGAACCGCGCATTGGTGGAGAAAGTCCGATGTATGCTATCACATTCAGGACTAAGCAAAGTGTTCAGGGGGCGAGGCATTAAGCTATGCTCGTCATATTGTTAATCGGTTACCTTCAACAAGCATTAAATGGAAGAACCCCCTTAGAGGTATGGTCAGGCTCTCCTGCAAATGATTATGACTCTATGCGTATATTTGGTTGCTCAGCATATTATCATGTTACTGAGTCCAAGTTAGATCCTAGAGCCAAGAAAGCTATATTTTTGGGCTTTAGTGGAGGAGTAAAAGGCTACAGACTCTGGTGTTCTGAATCAAAGAAAGTGATCTTGAGTAGAGATGTCACTTTTGATGAGTCTGGCATGTTACAGCAAGAGAAATCACAGGAGAAAGAAAAACAGATCTGGTGATGCACAACAGGTGGAGTTGGAGACTTCAGTCATTCCTGTAAAGATTGTTCGGACAATCTCTACGAAGGAGATTCGGATGAAAGTTCAGATGAAGAGGATGCAACAACTCCAACAACCACACAACAAGAATCCATTGCGAGTAAACCGAAAAGAGTTATTAAGAAACCTGCTCGGTATTGTAACATGGTGGCTTATGCACTTCCGGTGATTGATGATGGAATCCCCTACACCTACAAAGAAGCAGTACAGAGTGTAGAAAGTGCAAAATGGAAAGAGGCAATGGATGAAGAGATGAAATCTCTCCACAAGAATCAGACTTGGGATTTGGTACAACTCCCTAAAGGAAAGAAGACAATTGGTTGCAAGTGGGTATATGCTAAGAAGGAAGGTAATCCTGGAAAAGACAACATCCGATTCAAAGCAAGATTGGTAGCAAAAGGCTATGCTCAGAAGAAGGGGATAGATTATAATGAGGTATTCTCTCCAGTTGTTAAGCATTCATCAATCCGTATTCCGTTAGCCTTGGTTGCACGGTTTGATTTGGAGTTAGCCCAACTTGATGTGAAAACTGCCTTCCTACATGGAGATTTGGAAGAGGAAATTTACATGTCTCGCCAGATGGTTTCAAAGTCACTGGAAAGAGAATTGGGCTTGTAAACTGAAGAAGTCATTATACGGATTAAAACAATCTCCTCGTCAGTGGTATAAGCGATTTGATAAGTTCATGGCAGAACATGGATACACACGGAGTCAGTTTGATCACTGTGTATATTTTCGCAAACTTCTTGATGGTTCTTTCACTATTTGCTCTTATATGTGGATGATATATTGGTCGCATCGAAGAGCAAGGTGGAGATTGATAGACTGAAAGCTCAACTGAGAACTGAGTTTGAAATGAAAGACCTTGGAGAAGCTAAGAAGATTCTTGGCATGGAGATTAAGAGAGACAGAAGAAGAGGCACAGTCTGTTTGACACAGACCCAATACTTGAAGAAAATTCTACAGAGATTTGGGGTAGATGGTAAGACCAAGCCTGTAAGCACAACTTTAGCTCCTTATTTTAAGCTAAGTGCTTCAATGTCTCCACGCACAGAGGAAGAGCGCAAGCATGTGGCTCAAATTCCTTATGCAAATGCAGTTGGTGCATTAATGTATGCAATGGTTTGTACGAGACCAGATATTTCACATGTTGTTAGTATGGTGAGCAGGTATATGCATGATCCGGGAAAGGGTCACTGGCGGCGGTTAAGTGGATTCTACGGTACATTCATGGCACAACCGATATTGGTTTGAAGTTTGAGAGGGATGATAGACTTGGACAAAATTTAGTTGGTTATGTCGACTCGGACTATCTTGGTGACTTAGACAAGCGTCGTTCCACAACAGGCTATGTGTTTACACTTGTTAAAGGGCCCGTAAGTTGGAGGTCAACGTTACAATCAACAGTAGCTTTGTCAACAACTGAGGCGAGTACATGGCGATAACGGAAGCTTTTAAGGAAGCTATTTGGTTACATGGGTTGATTGAAGATTTGGGAATTGTTCAAGAGCACGTGGATGTCCATTGTGATAGTCAAAGTGCTATTTGTCTTGCAAAGAATCAGGTTCATCATTCCCGCACCAAGCACATCGATGTTCGTTTTCATTTTGTTCGAGAAATTGTGGATGAAGGGGATATTCTGCTACAGAAGATTGGTACGCCAAATAATCCAGTGACATGCTCACAAAATGTGTCTCGGGGATCAAGTTCCAACATTGTTTGGACTTGGTCAACATCTCTCGGTGTTGAGCACCTTCAGGGTGCGCGCCATATGGCGCGTTAGAGGCGATATTGATTGATCACGAAGATTGCATGGAAAAATCTTGCCAAGGTGGAGATTTGTAGCAAATTGTCAACATTTGCATATTGTCAACATTTTTTCTCAACAACCATCAACCACCCTCTCCTTTTTCAACCACCCTCTCCTTTACCTTTCTATTTATGCTTTCTCTTCTCCTGTAAACGTGGGAAAAAGACAGAAGACAGAAGAGAGAAACGAGAGAGAATAGATAGTGCGAGAGAGTGCAAGTGTGTGCGAGAGAGGAAGACAAGTACTGTGAGAGTGAGTGCAAGTGCAGATTTGAGAGAAACGAGTGTAAGAGTGAAACACTGGGTTTTGTGGGGTTGTATTGGGTTGAGTTGAGTGTTTGTATCATTCCTCCATTAATATACAATCTGGCCGCTTCCTCCGTGGATGTACCCGGTTTTGGGGAACCACGTAAAATCTGCTTGTTTGTGTTTTATTTGTGTTTGCTTTAGGTCCAGTATGCACAACAGACAATCAACATTTACTGTCAGCCTTGAAAGGGGACAAGTTCTTGCATAAATATTGAAGGTCGGGATTGCTTCTAGAGTACCTTCCAGGCAGCTTCCTAAAATAACATGAACAATATGGCGTATTTAATACCGATCTCTTGATAACATGTTCAAGCAACTCCCAATAAACTAAATAATAACTTGAAAAATAAAAAATCAAGTTTGATAGAACTCTAACCTAAAAATAATCTTGTATTTAATATATAATTTTTGTGAATATGTGAATGATGTCACAAAATCAGTTAATTTTTGATAAGTCAATATATAATTTTTGTCATTGTAAAGAAAAGTTATTTTATCACAAACAAATAAAAAAAATTCACGTTAATTCTTTAACCTGCTTTTGAAATTTGCAGCTCAAAAAAATATAATATAATCTCCTCTAACTAACCTTAATAGACTGTTTTTGAGTTACAAATTAATGGGCTTAAATTAGTAATCAATTAACATAAATTTAATAATAAAATAAACTCATAAATAATATATAATGGACCAGAAAAAATATAAATTAAAAATAATTATTCAACATTAAATAAATAAATAAATAAAATAAAATAATAAAAATAAAGTTTTCATTCTAAAATTTTTTTATATAATTTAAATTTTTAATTTTTATATTTTTTTAATAAATTTAAGTTTTGATTTCAAATAATTTATCGTCTTTTATCTAAATGAGTTACCGAAGTTAATTGTTGATTTCAAATACTTTACTGAAGTTACCATATAGCAGAAGGCCGGCCTAGCACCACCAACTGCTAATTGTTGATGTAAAAATTAGCTTTATTCATGACATGGCTTGGTTTTATTAAGGACAACCCCACGTGGATTAGCATTCTTAATTTTGTAATTTTTGTGCCTAAATCACATGATCAAATTATTATTTTTTATTATTATTATTATTAGCGTGGGGTGTTCGGGCCAGCTTGCGCGCACCACGACTATTCCCCACGGCCCACTGAACATCCTCGCAAGCCCGGTGAGCGGGGTAAGGCACCGCGGGGTGACGAGGCGTGCACATAGAGGGTCGAACCCGGGACGGGGACGGAACAAGTCACACGATTGACCACGGCAGCTAGGCCCTCAAGTGCTATTATTATTATTATTATTACCATTAGTTATTGCCTAAAGGTCGAGCAATCTTTCGTTTAAGCACCAACGACTTCTGATCAAGTATCACGCACGTCAACGATTTGGGGTGGTTTTTTGTATAATTATTATGGCGTGAGTTTGATTATAGTTGCTTTTTATTTAAAAATATATTAAAATAATATATTTTTTATTTTAAAAAAATTATTTTTGATATTAACACATCAAAATGATCTGAAAATACAAAAAAATATTAATTTGAAACAAAAAAAATTAAAAAAAATTAAATTTTTTCAAAAGTACTTTTAAAACGCAAAAACAAACAAGATCTTAAAGAGTTCGTCACCAGTGGTACATAGTGTTATAACTATATATATCATGTTGAATGATGGTGAAGAAAAATAAGATTAATTTGGTTTGATTTTTCGATAAAAAAAATTATTTTCTTAATTATAGTACTAACCTTGGTTTCTCTTGTTAACTTTATTTGATGTTAATTATTTTTTTAATTTTTAATTTTAATATTGTTTCATTCTTTTTACTCATTTATGAATTTCTAAAAAATGAAATATTTATAATGTGTCTAATTAATCTATTTAGAAACTAATGTTGAAAATAAGGACAAAGTTTGGGAAAAAAATGGTATAAATGAGAAAAACACCTAAACAATACTCAATTGATTGATTTTTTATAATACAAACTCTTTAATAGAAAAAATAAACAAATATAAGGACTCAAACGAAAAAAACTCAAGCACTCAAATGAAAAAAAAAATCAACCAAAACAAAAACCAATTTTGTAATCAATAACTCTCATGAAATGCTTGATAACTGAGACTTATTTTTTATACCAACTATCCTACATCAACGATTTTTAAGCAGATTCTAATAAAATGCTTCAATAAAAAAAATTAAAAAAAAAACCCTTTGAATAGAAAAATATAATCACATGACTTCAATAGAAAATCAACATGTACATGCATGGATCATCTTCAATTTTATTAACAAAGATGTGGTGTAATTGTTCTTGATGGTAAAATTTTACTATACAAGGGGGGGGGGCAGATAGAAGTGATTGATAAGACTTTGTGTTCAAAAATAAATATTAAAAATAGCTTTCACAGTTATGTTTTTTTATTGATCAACACTACTTTCAATGCTATCTCCAAATATATGATCATATCTTGTTATATTTTTAAAAATTTCGGATATTATTTATTACCCATCATGAATCTCAAGAAATGGGTATATTCATATTAACGTTCAAAGTGAACTCTGATTACATGCTTGTGAAGAGAATTCAAATTGTTGTGAATAAACGTACATGTGTGTGTTATATTCATATGTATTTATCAATATAAGGGGTACTTTTATCTCAATTCCTGTATATCACTGAATAATTCTTAGTTCTGGGATTTGCAGATTTTTTTATTTCTATTTTTTTGGTGTGTTCTTTGATGCTGTAGGTTTTTTAACTTGTGAAAATGGAAAAATGATATAGAAACAGATTTTAGCAATAATTTCCCGTTTATGATATATTATTATTTTGCTGCTGTCCCTCCAAAGTCCAAGCTATGCATCTGCTGCTCATTCAATGTTGAACAAAAGTAAGGGTTTTTCTAAAACAAATTTTATGCATTCTCTTGTGCATTTGAAATACCAAACAAGTGACTCTCTCCAGTATTCATCATTTTTTTAGGATTTTTCAAGGCAGCTGCTGTCATTTTGTGCTGCTGTGCATGCTTACAAGTTTTTGTAGAAACGTGGTCCTGATCCAACAAGAACAACAAGGGAGGCAAGAAAAGAGGGGGTGGTTTTAGCTTATTATTTAGCCCGTCTCCTCAGCTTCAAGAATTCATTGTGGGTGCCTCAAATGGCCAGGACAGAGGAACACCTTAAAAGTTAGGGGAAAGTTATTTTAATTTCCCATCGTATAATCTGGTATGGGGGATTATCAATAGTGTGAACTTTTTAAGTTTTTTCCGGGTTGTCAAGCAACTTTGGACCTACATAAGGGAGAAGAATTTGCAAGATCCGAGTGATAGACAGAATATAAATTGTGAAAAGCCATTGCAGGCTCTTTTCGGTGTCGATTCCATCAAAATGTTTCAAATGAATTATGAGTTATGAGTAAATCAACGGGGACTTTGTACACATTAATTTACATGATTCCTGAACATCATAATCTTTGTTAATCTTATGGTGATAACATCTCAGAGGAAGGTGAGCCAAACGGGAAAAAGAGAAGCATAAGGGAGGAAATTCAGGCTTTCTTGCCCCACTTCAACATTCATATGCTTTAATAAAGCTCCTTGGTACTGGAAAAAGTTCATTATCACGATCTGATGTTGTCAAGAGAATTTGGGAATGCATAAAGCAAAACAATCTCCAGGTATGTGGTTACTGTGCTCAGTGAAATCTTATGTCATAATTTCATAGTTGTTGGTGGCGTATGCTAGTAAGTGAAGAAAAGGCCTGTGTTTTCAAACACCTACTGCTGCACAGGTATAACTTAACCATTAAAGATGATTCCAGCTGCCAAAACTGATGTGAATCACACCATACATGCTCATTTAAATCCATCTCTGGGGATGCAGACAGGATTGCTAGGCTTTGCAAAACAAAATGGGATATATAATCTGTATAAGATGGAGTAGTGGTAACTGGAGATATGAAAGGGTTTTACCAAGGAAATTATTAGATTGATAAGGGCAGCCCAGATGGTTTGCACTTAAAATTGAACCTTGACTTGTCTGCAGAGCAAATAGGAACAAGTTGAGAAGATAAGATCGAGAGAGTCAATTAGCATGTCAGCAGTGTCATTTCCACTGTTTTGACCATCTATAACCTTATCAGGGGCCACTGCGTCTATAATGGACTTCTTGATGGTGATAATGTAGTATCGTGCCCACTTTTCTCATTCCTAATTATTCTTAAGGATAACTCTGCATGATAGTCAGGAATTGGTTTTCCATCGTGTTCAGATTTCACACCTTCTTCAAGTATGGCTCCACCTCTGTTTGCAGTGGCTTGCGAATTGGATGGAATATATGTGAAAGAAAGCATTCCCTTCAGAATTCATAGCATCGTGGCTTGGTCTTGTAGTTTCTATGAACTACTAGATAAAGAAACTTGGACACGGTGCTGTTTTATGATCTTTTGAGATTGATTTCGAACTGTATCTAAATTGTGCCTCAAACCATTTTCTGTTTGATTGAAGAATCCATCTGACAAGAGGAGAATACCATGTGATGTGAAGCTGAAAGAACTCTTTGACATTGACTGCTCCAAAACTCTTTTCCGTTCATTCTGTGAAGGCCTAACAGTGAGTTGCTCGTGAGTTTTAATTTACAGGCAACAAGGTCCACCAACAGTTACATGTATTTGCCTGTTAAGAGGCGCAATGAGAACGCCATTTTCAAATTTTCAGGTTGCAGTTGTGGATTTCTTGTTGTTTGTTTTCTGGAGGTGGGGTTGCAGGATTCAGCAGCATTTTCGAATTTTGAATTCCTTCTGGGCTGATTGGGTCGAGCCCTTCATGGCATCTTTCTTAGGCTATAGTAGTGAGTATTATACATTATTAAGGAGTTCCTGCCACCATTGATAACAATGGACATCTCAAATAGGGGAAGAATTTTTCCTTTTCAAAAAAAATAAATTTTATGGAGGGCTGTTAACATTGTTATTCACCTCGGTTATTTTGAAAGTAATTTTTATTTGAAAATATATTAAAATAATATTTTTTTATTTTAAATTTATTTTTAATATTAGCACATTATAATAGTCTAAAAACACTCTAAATAAATTAACTTGAAGCAAAATAAATTAAATTTTTAGAAAAATATTTTCTAACCGTAAAAACAAATAACTTAAACTATAATGTCCATTGGAATTTTAGAGATCGCCATGATAGAATAAGTTGATTCCAGAAATAGAAGGAAAGAAAAAGAATTGCTACATTATTATCTTTTAAATTTTATTTTTTTTCATTTTGGACTCTTGTATTTATCAATTTTCTTAGTTAATTGTTTCAAAAAAAAAAAAAAACTGGGTCTCCTATACCCTAACCGCTAGGCGACAATGGAGAATTTATAAAGTGGAGTCATTACTGCATTCATAACATAAAAAGCTTTTCGCTTTTTCTTTCTTCCTTTCGTTTTTAAATAAGAATTTGGTTTGTAGAATATTATCATAAAGACAACCGATGCCTTCGCACCACCTCTTACCTTTCGTAACTAGTATAGCTTGTACCGGCTATATAATGTTATTATTTAGAAACACGCTGGAAATAGTATTTTATAAAATTTAAAATGATATTAATTTAAATTTAAATTTATATATATATATATATATATCATTTTAATATGTTGATATTAAAAATAATTTTTTAAAAATAAAAAAATATTATTTTAATGCATTTCTAGATGAAAAACACTTTAAAAAGCAACTGTTACCATATTCTCAAACATTCTCAAAATCCCTCGTGAGATAATTGAAAACTAATTTACTATTAGTATATCGCCGGTGATTAATATAAAAAAATAATATTTAGATAGTTAGAAACTTTTTATTATTGTTATTAAACTTGATATATTTAAAAAATATTGTCCTGCTTGTTTAATTAGTTTGAATTTTAAATTAAATCATTCAAAATATCTTTACATGCTATTGAATGTCAAAAGAAAAGGAAATCAAAGGAAAATAATAAAAAATTATTTTTAGTTAAATAGATTAAAAAATACAAAATAAAAATAAATATGTTTTCTAGATAATTTTAAAATAATTTTTTTTCTTTTTAAAATAAAAATATAAAAAATATATTATTTTTTATCCCGAGATATTAAGTAAAATACTACAGGTTTTAGATTTAAAGCGCGCCACATGTCGGTGAAGTAATAGAGAATGCTTAGTTAGCTAGTAGAATTCCTCCATAAGCCACACGGCCAAAAGGATTGATTATGTTTATTATGCTGTCCGTGTATAGCGGTGCTTATTTTTTAAAATATTTTTTTTATTTTTTTAAATTAATTTTTTATATAATAATGATTTAAAAATAATAATTAAAAAAAAAAAAAAACAGGAATGAAACTATATTCTCAAACACGCCGAAAAAAGCACAGTCTGTGGTTGCAAATGATTGTCGTCTTGCATGAAAAGGCATCCACTTCGTTGTCGTTTAAGCAAAATAATGAAAAACCGTACCAAAAATCTAAAAAGAAAAGGAATCTTATCAGCAATGAAGATAAAGGAAGAGCCGATGCGTACGAAGCATTGCAAGTCCTTACAATTTACTGATTTATATATCACATGTTGTAAACTCTTAGGATACGTGTCGGTTGCATCAGCAAGAGAATATTGAAACAGAGGGATCGAGAAATCAACGGCTTGTCCTTTAATGTTTCCCTGTGTCACTTCTGGAAGAAACTACTCTGTCCTTGGGCAAGCTGTGACGGACAGAAGAGGGTCACCGCTCATCAAAAGTTGATTGCAACGTGGCGCTGTTTGGCTGGTGGTTACAACCGACTGTACCAAACAAATCAGGGCCATGCCTGCCATGTTTACTTACACTTGGGTGCGCTTTGCGCAGAGAATCTTCACACGACTAACATAAACTTATTGTTGCGATTTTTCTCTCTCTTTTTGACTATTATCTCTTTAGTGGGCCCTTTGAGTTTTTCATCGGGCCGCATTTCTTTATTATTATTAATATAAATATTAATTTTAAGACTATACAAATTTTTAGTTTTATTGTAGGAACTCGAATTCATAATTATTAAAAAATAAATTTAAAACTTGATTAATTGAGATATTTTTTAAAATTTATAGAAGCCTTACTTTTTAATCCTATAATGTGTTTTTCTAGGAGGGATGAGGAGAAATTGATTAAAAAAATATAAATAAAAATATTTTTATTGTTTTTGTGGGTTTGAATATAATTTTCTTTTTTATAATCTATTTTTAAAAAAATAGATACATAAAATAAGTGTAGATGATAATTACGGTGGAGCACTATAGAAAAATATTAACGAGGGATTTTTAAGATATGAATTCTTTTGTGTTTTTGGATGAGGGGAGATGAGATCAACTACTTGGGGGCATTACGGACATTGTGCTTTGAGATGCGATGAGATTGACAATATTGACACGGTTGTCTGTCTCTTAACACTTTTTGACATTTTTATCGAAGTTGTGAATGATGATGCCTTTGGTGAGGTAAGGCTTAAACTTTAATGTGCCAAAACAGCGTAAGAGATGTGTGAAATTCGTGTTTTTCTTGTTTTATGAAAAAAAAAATTAACGAAAAGAAAGAACAATTTGTCGTGAAAATGCTAGTTGGAGCATATTATTCGCATTTCATTTTATTTCTGGGTGTGTTTGGAAATGTAGGTGAATCATGTTTTTAAAAAGTTTTGATTTTTTTTATTTTAAAATAGTTTTTTTATTGTTCTTGGATCGTTTTAGTTTTTAGAAATAATTTTTTAAATAAATAATACATTGTTTTAATATATTTTTAAATAAATAATATTTTTAAAAATAATATTTATTATATTACCAATCAGGTTTTTATAGTCGCATAAAATATGTTTGATTTTGTTTAAAAAAAACATAAAAATCATTATTGGTTGTCCAAAGTCTTGAAAGCCAAACAAATTGGTTTTCAAAACTTATGAAAATGATTGTAGGGTTTTTCTACAGCAAAAAAATCAATATAAAAAAAATTAATTTTAGAAAAAATCTAAACTACTCAATGAGTTTACTCGAAAAATCTAGTTATAAAACTTAGATCACCAGGTTGATATAGGACTTAGTTGATTCAAAGTTTAGAACGATTCAAATTTAAAAAAAAATTAAAAAATAAATAATTTAATCAAACTCGGTTAAAAACTAAAGTTAAAAATAATTAAATATAAAAAATATAAAATAGATTTATTGGTTTTAATTGGGGTATGCGATATGTTGTCTTCAAAACATATATTAAAGAGTATTTTCTTGATAGTTGATCGCTCATAATGTAGAAACACAGAAAAACATTTCAAACTAGCTTCTTTGAACCAAAAATCATTTGATAAAATATTGAAAATAATTGAAAATGGTGGTCTTCTAGATAAAAGAAATTAATAAGATATTTAAAGAGGGGTCATGTCGGCAAAAAATAAATTATTGTGTTAACTGAAAAACTCTTATGTATGGGTAAAAATTAATTCTTAGTGAGTAATAATTATTAATTTATTATTGTATGCTAAAGGACCGATTAATGAACATCTACAACAATCAAATTAAGAGAACATATATCGAATTTAATATATATATATATATATATATATATATTAAAATACTAATCAAACACAATCCAAATTCCACGTGTGGTGCCTTTCTTATAAACTACAACCTACAAGCATTGTAGAAGAAAAGGAAAAAACAACAAAAACCATAAATATGGTGTTTTTCTTTTCTTGTAATTGTTTATACAATCAATAGGACATAGAATAGTTATTTGTTCTGCTCGTTCATTATTTCCTCTCTTTTTTTTACTTTAAATGAAAAAATTAGAACTTGATTTTTCAAGAAAATATTAATATTAATATTAATTAAGCTACAAATAGTTGACTATTTGATAGATTATTATTAGATGATACTGCCCATCTCTTTATGTTGGAATTTACTTACGTATCGGAGTTTCAACTTATTTTTTTGTTAAAATTTAATTTTTTAATTTTAAATTAATTTTTTTATAGTCTTATATTGTTTTGATGTACTGGTATAAAAAATAAATTTTAAAAAATAAAAAAATATATTATTTTAATATTCTTCTAAATAAAAAATATTTTAAAAAATAATCACTGCTGTATTTTTAAATATCATCTTACCCTCGCAATCATGCCCGTTGTAGATGGTTGCAAAGTTTTTTTTTTAAATTATCATATTTAGATCTTTATGATGCATGAGAGAGTTCGGATAAGCATGATGAATGTGTAGTGACTCAAACTTTATACACAGGAATATTCTCCCGTATTACAAAGAAAGACAAATGCATGTATTTTGTGTTCGTTAAAGGAAGAATATTAAGGTATTCACCCACACTAATCAACCTAACAATCATGGAAAAAACTCATGAGAAAACAATTATAGAAAATGTTGTTTTCAATATAACTATATGAAAATGTTCTTTTAGGTGATCAAAATTTTGATTTTTTAAGGTTTTTACTAGAATTATTAGTCAGGAGCGGAGTAAGAAAAAAAAATTAAAAGAGATCAAATTAAAAGAATTATTTTAAAAAAACTAAAATTTCAGTTATATTACTACTAAAATTATAAATATTGACAAGAAAAAGGCTAAAAAAATCATTTCATTACAGGGGTCAACCCCCCGCTTCCGCAACTATGCTCATGTTTTCACATGAATATTACATTTGGCTAATTTCTTGATATTGCATATTTTTCATTAAAATTTCAGTAATTTTAATTTTAATTTCATTTATGAAATCCACATTATACTCATAAATCATAAGATTTTGATAATATATATATTGTAAATTACTAGTATAGTCATTAAGAGTACTAAAAGAATCATATTTCAATATCTATTAGTCTTGTTATGCAATAATACTAAAAATTAATTTGGATAGTGTTCGAAATTATAAAAAATAGTTGTTTTTTTGCTTGAAGATATATTAAAATAATATTTTATTTTATTTTTTAAAATTTATTTATAACATCAAGATACAGAAACGATTTAATTTTTTTAATAATTTAAAGTAAAAAAAATAAAAATTTTAAATAACGCTTTTTAAACATTTAAAGTTTTTTTTTAATCATGAAAATGTTCAATATACTTTTTTTTTTAAAACAAATCATGGGATGCTCAATATATATAAGACACGAACGAATATTTTATCAATGATTTTTTCTTTACGTCACTTTATAAGAAATCTCATAGGATCTGCAAAGTGGATTTTGATGAGATTTTCTAAAAAGCGGCAGAGGAAGAATTTTCATGTAAATCTTGGTTGCTAATGCTAACAATCAATCCATCATTATAAAAGGTTATCGTTTGACAATAAAGGCTATAAAACCTTAGAAAAATGAAAATATAGAATAATTATAATTTTTTTAATCGACCACACATTAGATATATCATTTGTTTCTTGGATATTAATTTTAGAAATCCATACATAATAATAATAATAATAATAAATCATCTAGTAGATAGTTCAGTGGTAAGAGATTGAAACCGAGGGATTTGCTCCCTCTATGGTCTCAGGTTTGAGCTCTATGGTTGCTAATATGATGACCGCTAGAGGTTTACATGATCGTTAATTTCAGGACTCGTGGGATTGGTCGAGATGCACGTAAGCTGGCCCGGACACCCATGTTAATAAAATAATAATAATATTAATAATAATAATAATTAAAACAAGTAAATTGTCTGTATTTTTTTTAATAGAAGGACAACTTTGGAAAACACAGACAACAATAAATTTCTTACCTAAAGCGACTTTATGTTTTTTTTTTTTTTCAAAGATACCTTAACCTCGCCTCACCTCACCCCACCCAACATAATGAATCTTATAGAGCACACACCATACCAAAATAATTCCTTTTCATTTGCTAATAAATTTCCCTTTACCATATAGAAATGCTAATTAATTATTGACCACAAGTCGCCGCGTTTGAAGATTCTCAATTCCATAAATCACCAAACTCGTATCCACTCATCACTCTCCTCTTAAATATTGCTTCTATTCTTAGTGTAAAGTTTTTCAATGTTATCCTTATAATTTCCAAATAGTATTTTGGTGACCTTTTATCATTAAAAATTTATTTGTTTGTATGTTTTAAAAATATTTTTAAGAAAATTAAAACTTTTTAATTTTTTTCTCTTCAAATTATTTTTTTAATTTTAGATTGTTTTGATATATTGATATTAGAAATAAATTTAAAAAAATAAAAAATATATTATTTCGATGTATTTACAAGTAAAAAATATTTTAAAAAACAATTATTACTACAATAAGTTCTAAATTGATCTTTGAAAGTTATATATATATATATATATATATATATAAATATAAAATAAAGCAAGCAACGTAGCCACCATGAATTTCACATAGAATGTTAAGAACTTAGCCACGTATGATCTAGCTGTCTGAGAATTATTGAAGTAAACCTTTGCAGAAATGGCACACAATTACAATTTTCTACCTTTCAGACAGTAAGAGATTATATGTATCATACGAATTTATGAAGAAAAAAGGATAATAAAAAATATGAAAATCGTAACGATGGGAAATTAGAGACCGTGAGGGTAAAATTGAATCATTACTGAATCTATAAAGACAAAAATATAATTCACCTAGTTTTTCCTCTACAAGGCCACCGAGTCAACCGAGTTGACTCAAATTTATGCGACTACCCGTAGGTGAGTGAGCAACCGAATCTTGGCGTCTTTGAATCTGAATTTTTGCCCCTTGTCTATATAAGGACATGGGTTATCTCTCACTTTTGTTATTCATTTTCTTGGTCATGTTAGAGGATTTTAATAGAGAGAATCTGGGTGAAACAAAGCTAAAACGATGGAGCTTAGCTTGGACTTGAGTTTGGTTTGTGAACCAAAAACAATAAATGAATGTCTTAAAGAGGTTTCGATGGTTAAAGATGGAAGCCAAAAGTTACCAAAGCTTTCTGATTATGTCGAGAGATTAGAAGATGAACGGAGAAAGATTGATGCTTTTAAACGTGAACTCCCTCTTTGCATGCTTCTCTTGAATGAAGGTATTTTTTGTTTTTTTTTTTTTGCTTTCGCTTTTGTATGTATATCTTTGATTTTGTGCTTTTATGCTTTTAAAGATGTGATTTTGATTTCATGGGGTTTTTTTTTTTGTTGTTGTTGTTGTTTGGTTTTGTGGGGTTTGTAGCTATTGCGAGATTAAAGGAGGAGGCAATGCAGTGCAGTGAATTGAACGATTTGATACCATTGAAAGGGAATTCCAATGAAGATGGGAATGATAAAAAGAACTGGATGAGTTCTGTTCAGCTTTGGAACACTAACAACCACTTGGATTGCAAAAGGCAAGACTCGAAATCAGAACCAAAACAGGTAATTCAAATTCTCTTAAATTTTCTTGATTTGGAGGAATAAAGATAGCAGATTTATTTGGATTTTGCAAGATGGGAATCGGTTTGATTTCATGCTTTTCCTTTTTAGAAAAGTGAAGAAGATGATGATAGGTCTACTTGTGAGAACCCAGTTCAGTTAGGTAATCATAGCAACAAGGGAGGGGCTTTTGTGCCTTTCAAGGCTCTTTCTGGTTTTGAAGGGAGTAGAAGGAAGGAAGAAAAGGAGGTTGTTTCGCAAGTTACCGGACTTTCTCCTATGACTCCAGTTCCTGATTTGAGTTCCTGCAATTGGACGCGAAAGAGCAACAATTGTAGTAATCAAACGAAGATACTGAGTAAATCACAACAGCAGCAACAGCAGGCTTACAGGAAGCAGCGGCGGTCCTGGTCACCAGAGCTTCACCGGCGCTTTGTTGATGCCCTTCAACAACTTGGTGGTTGTCAAGGTTAGATGCATGCTAAATTCTCTCTTTTTGACACTTGTAATTAAAGAAAAACATTCCAAACTGCTGCACTAGAAAGGGATTTTTGCTAGGAACTTTTAATTAGACTGATGTGTAGCTGGTCCTTAAAGAGTCTGAAAAATGGGAAATAAACAAAAGATCGATTTGCTTGAAAACTTCAATTTTGAGTGAATTCTAACTTGTGAAATTTGCTAATATGAGAAATGAAATGGCATTCTGAGGCTTGCTTGTTCTTAGGTCGGTATACTGGATTCTGTTCCTTAGCAAATCATTTTCTTGTTATACTATGATTATCTTTCTCTCAAACTAATTGGTTTTTCCTGTGATATAGTGGCCACTCCTAAACAGATCAGAGAGCATATGCAAGTGGATGGCCTCACCAATGATGAAGTTAAAAGCCACTTGCAAGTAAGTTTGTGATTAACAAACATATTTTCTTGGCTATTTTCTTTCACGGAGTACTAACTAACATGAGGTATTTTGCGTGAGCAGAAATACAGGCTTCATCTCCGTAAAGCCCCAGCATCTCCAGCAGCCCCAGCATCTCAAGATCAATGCAAGGACCCTTCAACAGGTAACATTTCACAGTCTAATTGTCCGAAAGGATCCCTCCATGCAAGTGGCTCTGCCAAGGCTACCTCTAATACTGGAGGAGAAAGCATGGAAGCAGAAGATGATGACAAATCAGAGAGTCATAGTTGGAATGGTGCGCTTCACAAACCATGAGAAGCTCATGTATAGTGTGACAAACCGATTCTGATCCCATGAATTTTGCAGATACAAATATAAATAGGGAATTGGGTTGTAGTCTGTAGAGATGAGCAGAATAATGAAGTTTACAAAGATAGGATTCAAAATTGGAGTGTTTTTTTACCTTGAGACAGTAACATTAGAGGCATGGTGAAATTTTGCAGATAATATAGGCTGTGTCCCTTCCTGTTGAGTTCATCATGAATTTCTGTAATTCATATTTACGAATTCTAAGAAGTTTCGTAAATATTTTTTAAAAACATACAGCTTTCATTTACAAATGCCTATTAATTTGCTTTTCAATTTGTTATTCAGCACATGATTGAGGTTTTATTTGCCTTGTGATTACTTGCTTGTTCAGTTTCATTCACACTTGAAACATATAGCTATTATATTTTTTTTCAATCTCAAATAGCTTGTTAGTTGATGGGAAACAAGACCACCATGCGCAGGCCCTCGGACTTCGAATCCATGGGGATATCGGCATCAATATCATCTGTAGGGTGTGTAAAGAAGCATCCTATCAGAGATCTCTGCATTCCCCTTTCTCTAGTCATATGGCATCCAGGACATTTAGCAGAATCCGATGTCGAGAAACACAGCAACAATTTGACAGGAAAAAACAGTAACCATGTGACAGCCTAATCTGGCCCTTTCAACATCAGACAAACGAAAGGCAGTTTCCTAATCTATCTCTGCAGTGCCAATCACTTCATTAATTTCAGAAACCATGAACCACTAGAGGTCCCTTCATCCTGCTAAACCAATGATCTCCATCCACCAAAAATAATAATAATAAAAAACAAAATAGACACCGACCACGTGCGCGCACACCCAGGAACAAAAGGTTCTTAGAATCTAGTCTTGGGCCTGGGCCTATCATCTTTAAGAGCAAAAATAAAATAAAATAATAATCATATAACAACGGATAATTACCCAAACTTCAATTGTTTATATATAATCGACCAGAAACCATAAAAGGGAGGCACTTTATATTCTTAAATATTCACCTGCTCAGCACATTCTTTTTTCTCTCAAACCATTGAGTTTTGTTGTTTAAATTATCCGTTTCTACTCTCTTTGTGTGTGTGTGTGTGTGTATTTATATTCAACTTCTTCTTACAGCTAGCTAGGGTTTTGATGCAAAGACAATTTGGAAGCAGCATCAAAGTTGTCAATTTCATAATAATAAAAAAGAAAGTTGTGAATCTCATTGAGAGGATATGGTGAGCCCACGCAAAGATTTTGCCCATAACATTGAATGACTCAAAATGATAGGTGCACTTTTGTTGGAATCTTTCCATGTTCATGTGTATGTGTGTGTGTTACTGTAGCTAGCAACTTCAATTATTTTTTTTCTTATTAATGTCAAAGCATTAAGACATATCCTTTCTGTTTTCCTAGCCTGGAAGTTGGAATATTAAACATATCTCTTCTCTTTTCCTGGGGGCACTATCAATGGCAGTAATAGTCTCAATATAACATCAAGTCCATGAAGCAATGTGTCATGAGATAAGAAGAACTAACACATCCTACAATACTGAGGTGAAATTAGGCCCATTGCTAAGAGTGTGTTTGATTTTGCGTTAAAAAAACTAACACATTCTATAATATTTTTGTTTTTGCTAAGATTACTAAGTTATCTTATAGATAAAATAGTATACTTTAATTTTGACTATATATTGCATTGATAAAGAGTTATAAATAGGTAGATATTGAGTGTAAAATGAATTATATGAAGGTATTTAAATAATTGAGAGATGTTTTATCATTCTCGGTGAATTAGAGAAAATATTTCATATGTTTCTCAAATAGTATTGATTATGAGATCTTAACATTAAGTAGAATGAGATTTGAAAAGAATTTTAAATTTTAATCAAAGAATCAATAACTATAGTGTTTAGAATAAATATGATTCAACAGAGTATACATATTTCATGCTCAAATATCCAAATCAGAATATTTTTTATGAAGGGATAATAATTACACTGAGAAACTAAATACTAAAAGGTTAAGTCAAATCAATTATGATTTTCTTGATTTTTAAGGGATCATGACATGTTGTTAGACACTGCACTTGATCTTCAAATATAAATCAATCAATTATTGAATTGATAATAAATTAAATTGTTTATATATTTAATCTTACTTTATTTAGGATTGTGATTAATATATTAGGGAACCTAATGGGTCACATGCATAAAGAATCATTGGCAAAAAGTTAAACAAGAATGCTTAACCAAGTGGGACTTGATTGTAAATAAGTTTTAGAAATTAAGGACTAGAATGTAATATTTACAGAGAATCACAATTCTAGACCTAGAAAAATAAAATAGAGACTTGATTAAATAAATTTCTAAAACCATCTTGAAATAATAAATGTGATATTATTTCAGGGAAAATTGATAATTTGCAATAAATACAGTTATCAAGTTTCTCTATAGATACAATGTTATGCCTTATATATAAGATTAAAAAAAAAAGTGGAGAAGTATGTTACAACACATACGTTACAAAAAAACTTGAAAACATAAAAGAAAGATCTAGCATTGAAGGCATAACAACCACTCTCTTTTAAAATGGTTTTAAGATATTTCTAATATGGTGGTTCGTATGGAATATTATTATTAGAGGTCGAATAATTAAACGGCTTATAGTTTATGTTAATTCAACTTTGAAGAGTTGATCAAATCATAGAAAGAATATATGATTTTAAAGTAATTTTGCTCAAACTCTAAACAACTCTAAATTATTTAACGGGTTTCTAAGGACTCTAAAAAATAATTTAAAGTTATTTTTTTGCTGCTTTTGTGTATTTCAGGATGCCTAACACCAAATTTCATCCTCATGCTCTCTTGACATGCTCAGTATAATTTCTTAGATATTCAAAACTCTAGTGCCCTAAACTAAGTCCCATCTAGATCCCTATGGGCTTCGAACCTAGTATCGATTTGAACCATTAAAACTTTAAGTAGTGTTTGGTTACTATCCCGGGAAAAAATAGATGGAAACAGTGGGGACAAAAATATATTTGTTTGAAGAGAAAAAGATAAAGAGATAAAAACAAATATGTTCGTGGAACAATTTTGGTAGTTCCAGAGTAGAAGGTGCAAATGAGACATATCTTCAAAGATAATATTTTTATTTTTATTTTTAAAATATCATTGTAAAAAAATTTTAATTCCAAATTTTTCCAACTAAGACATGTAAGAATATAAGAAGTTATTATCATAGTTTTAGAATCTAACTCGGGACAAGGCTCCGGTCACAGGTAAGGAGAGTCAACCCCAATATTTTTTTTTCAAAAAAGGATTAAAACGACATTGTTTTGACCAATATTTTTTTTTTAAAAAAAGCCAATGAGTTTTTTTATCGGGTTTTATCCTGGGTTGATCAAAGTTGCGGGTCGATCCAAGTTTTTAACCTAGTTAGGTTGGGTCAATCCTCTCTCTCTCTCTTTCTCTCTAAAATTTGAATCGGTTTAGGCCCTGTGTTGTCCAGGTCTTGGGACAACTCGTCAAGCTGATTTGAGTTTTATAATTAAAGTTATTATATTATTATTAATTTTAACTTTTAATATAAATTAAAGTAAAAAAAATATATCTAATATTTTTTTTACATAGAAATATAAAAGTTTGATAATAATATATATTAATGGTAAATAAATCTTTACATTTTAAATATACAAGTTTGACATTAAAATCGCAAGGTAATGGAAAACGTTTTATTAAGGCTTGGAAATCTGGGATTCACGAAGATAAAGGTTAAGAGATTCAGAGAAGCATCGTTCACAAATTAAATGAAATAAACGATAGAAATGATAAAAAGAGAAGAGTGTGCATGAAAAAAAATAAATAAATTAGGAAAAAAAACAGAAATGATAAAAGGAGAGATGAGAGGCAACGTTATAGCATATATATAGAGAGGATTAGATTAGCTAGGTTTGTAGATTAGAAATCTTAATTATATTTTTAGAACTAATTAATTTTAGTTAAAACCTCAACATTCTGTTAATGATTATAGTTGATCCATGTTAATTTGATCAGCTTTATTTAAATAAATCGGATTGGGTCAAATTAATGAGAGAAAAAAAGATATTTTGTTGGATCATATTACTACTAAATTAATCATAGTCAACTATTTTCAATGGATTAATTAATTAGTTTTTGAAACTAAATGAAATATTTAATATCTTTGTCAAGACTAAAGGGATTAATTTATAATTTACAAGTCTTTTGTTGTTATCTACCAAGAGAAAATCATAGCAGCTTGGAAATATCCAGGACAAATCCCGAGAAAGCACAAGCAACAATTACATTAACAATTATAAAATTATATTAAAATTAACAATTACCAATTAATAAATTAATATTAATTACCGAGAGAATGCCTTTTTCGGCAATGAAAATTTCTTAATCTAAACCAAGCCCAGGTGAGCATGGGCTTAGGTTCTCGGCCCATGCCTTTTTTTTAGTTTTAAAATTCTAAATTTGATTTATTTTTGAATCAAAATATTAAAATAATGCTTAAAGAAATACAAACAACAACCATGCTGCTATTCATATAAAATTAGTATATTTTGATTCTAATGTATGCAAATTATGTTATGAAAAATTATTTTTTTTCTTAAATTAAAAACAAATACAGGGACTAAAAGTCAACGTACATGATTATTTAAGAAATTCTATCATGCAACATACAATTATGTATTTCAAGGTTAATTGTTTTGTATATAATTTCATATACAGATAATATATATTATTTTTTATCCTTAAAAAATTCCTATAAAAAATTCTAATTTCAAAATTATCCCATTATTTTTTAATCCAAGCAGTAACAAAAAGATTCAGCAATTTCAACGTCTGGGATAGAGAGACTATATATTATTGTAACCAAATCAAATTCCCGCTAATCTCATCATCTTTTGATCAACTATTCAGACTCAGAAAGTCAACAAATCCAACGGCCACAATTAAGAAAACTCAGATGGAGAATTGAATAATAAAGTATAGTTTTTTTTTGGTTAATTTAAGGATTGAATTGAAGGGTTTGGGAAAGGGAAACAAAAACTTAATTTTGATAAAGAAAAATTGGCATTGTTGGATCTCAAAAAAATTAAAAAATTAGTTATTTATTTATATTTTTTGTGATGAAATTTTGGAGTGAAAAGAGATTAAAATATATCCGGAGATTGACGAATATAAGCGAGAATATAAAGAATATAAGTTTTATCACACACAAAATCAAAACAAAACAAGAAAAAAAAAGTGATGAGTTTGAGATTTGTAGGAACAACAACACCACCACCACCAACAATAATAATATAATGTAGAGGATGCAAAAGCAATAGTTGAAGTTGTAAAATAAATATTACAGCTTTCGATGACTGAGTTAACTACTTTCGAGGCTTCATCGGAGCAATTCCGACGACATCATTGTTGAAGACCACCTAATTTTGGTAGAGGGGGTGTAGTGCACACATTTCGTTCAGATCCAACCTTATTTAATTTTGAGATCTTTAGCTCTACATTTATTCGTTTGAAAGTGTCAACTCAATCAGCCTAAAATATAAAAATACAGTGATGGTTAATTGGGGACCAGATGTTATTGAGTTTGTTGAAGAAAATGAGATGTAAATGTTTGTTTCGAATGGCTAATCTTTGCAGAATTGGTGTTTTTTAGTTGAATGATGGTGGTTACAACCGAAGAACTAATTGAAAACACCACATTCATTCGCCTGAAAATGCCTACTCGGTCAATTAAAATTGTAGAAAAAAAAAAGTTAAACAGTGGTTGAACGTCGTGTCGTCTAGGTTAAACCTTAGAATTTAAGGTTTTTAATTTGAGTTCTCATATATTTCATTTTAGTCCATATTCTTCTAATTGCTTTTAATTGCACTTGTAATTGTCTTCTACACTCTTAATTTCATGTAATTTCACCCGTATCAAACTCAATCATCAACCTTAAAGTTTTGCATCATTTTCATCTTGGTCCTTGGATTCTGATTTGTGCTCATGGATCCTTAATTGACCATCAAACTTTTTATTTTTTTCTATTTAGCCCCCGATTGTTCAATTTCAACCCCTACAATCATGAGTTTTTTCAGTTTGGTTCTTGGTTTTGAATTTCTTCAATCAAGTTCGTAATTGCCCTTCAAACTTATATATATATTCTAATTGCTTTTAATTGCTCCTGTAATTGCCTTCTACACTCTTAATTTCATGTAATTTCACCCCTATCAAACTCAATCATCAACCTTAAAGTTTTGCATCATTTTCATCTTGGTCCTTGGATTCTGATTTGTGCTCATGGATCCTTAATTGACCATCAAACTTTTTATTTTTTTCTATTTAGCCCCTGATTGTTCAATTTCAACCCCTACAATCATGAGTTTTTTTCAGTTTGGTTCTTGGTTTTGAATTTCTTCAATCAAGTTCGTAATTGCCCATCAAACTTATATATATATTCTAATTGCTTTTAATTGCTCCTGTAATTGCCTTCTACACTCTTAATTTCATGTAATTTCACCCTATCAAACTCAATCATCAACCTTAAAGTTTTGCATCATTTTCATCTTGGTCCTTGGATTATGATTTGTGCTCATGGATCCTTAATTGACCATCAAACTTTTTATTTTTTTCTATTTAGCCCCTGATTGTTCAATTTCAACCCCTACAATCATGAGTTTTTTCAGTTTGGTTCTTGGTTTTGAATTTCTTCAATCAAGTTCGTAATTGCCCATCAAACTTATATATATATTCTAATTGCTTTTAATTGCTCCTGTAATTGCCTTCTACACTCTTAATTTCATGTAATTTCACCCCTATCAAACTCAATCATCAACCTTAAAGTTTTGCATCATTTTCATCTTGGTCCTTGGATTATGATTTGTGCTCATGGATCCTTAATTGACCATCAAACTTTTTATTTTTTTCTATTTAGCCCCTGATTGTTCAATTTCAACCCCTACAATCATGAGTTTTTTTCAGTTTGGTTCTTGGTTTTGAATTTCTTCAATCAAGTTCGTAATTGCCCATCAAACTTATATATATATTCTAATTGCTTTTAATTGCTCCTGTAATTGCCTTCTACACTCTTAATTTCATGTAATTTCACCCCTATCAAACTCAATCATCAACCTTAAAGTTTTGCATCATTTTCATCTTGGTCCTTGGATTCGATTTGTGCTCATGGATCCTTAATTGACCATCAAACTTTTTATTTTTTTCTATTTAGCCCCTGATTGTTCAATTTCAACCCCTACAATCATGAGTTTTTTTCATTTTGGTTCTTGGTTTTGAATTTCTTCAATCAAGTTCATAATTGCCCATCAAACTTATATATATATATATATATATATATATATATATATATATATATATATATATATATATATTTCTAATTGCTTTTAATTGCACCTGTAATTGCCTTCTACACTCTTAATGTCATGTAATTTCACCCCTATCAAACTCAATCATCAACCTTAAAGTTTTGCATCATTTTCATCTTGGTCCTTGGATTCTCGATTTGTGCTCATGGATCCTTAATTGACCATCAAACTTTTCATTTTTTTCTATTTAGCCCCTGATTGTTCAATTTCAACCCCTACAATCATGAGTTTTTTTCATTTTGGTTCTTGGTTTTGAATTTCTTCAATCAAGTTCGTAATTGCCCATCAAACTTATATATATATATATATATATATTCTAATTGCTTTTAATTGCACCTGTAATTGCCTTCTACACTCTTAATTTCATGTAATTTCACCCCTATCAAACTCAATCATCAACCTTAAAGTTTTGCATCATTTTCATCTTGGTCCTTGGATTCTGATTTGTGCTCATGGATCCTTAATTGACCATCAAACTTTTTATTTTTTTCTATTTAGCCCCTGATTGTTCAATTTCAACCCCTACAATCATGAGTTTTTTTCAGTTTGGTTCTTGGTTTTGAATTTCTTCAATCAAATTCGTAATTGCCCATCAAACTTATATATATATATATATATATATATATATATATATATATATATATGCAATTAAGCCCCCGATTTGACCAAATTAACTCTTTAGAACTGTTAATCGACTCTAGACTTTAATTCTTCCAATTAAAGCCTAAATTGATTTCAAATATCAATTTTTCTTACAATTAAGTCCTCAATAAAATTAATTAAGCCTTCTGAAAATCTTATTGAGTCATTACTTATCCAAATTTGTATTTTCTTTATCCTAAATAAAAATATTTTCACCAAATGATCCTTTTGTCAATCAAAATTGGGTTGTCAATTTTGTCAATCTTATACATTTTGGTCTTCCAACTTTTCCACTTGTCATTTTGGTATTTCACCACCAACTTGGGCAATCTTGTAAGCTTTTTTCATGTATATCCTTTTGTATTTTAGATTTTTTTTATTATTTTTTATTGGGTCAAAAGTAGGTAACAACATGTACGAGAAAACTAGATTGTCTTTCAGTAATACAATACCTTAGTATAAAGGAAAAAATATCACTATTTGTAAAACCAAAGACAATTCAGAAAAAAAGTGAAAAAAAATGGAACCTCTTTTTCTTTCAAAATTTTAAGCTTTAGGATGATCCATCCTTTTATTCAAATGTTAGATCCACAACTTTCTCCGAGCAAAAAAAATGACACAATTTCTTGCTCTACATTGATTTTGTATTCTGACTAATTGATGTGCCTAAAATAAGCCTAGAGATAACTCTATATCACCATTTAATAGATCTATATTACCTTCATAATCAAATAATTGAAAACCCATTAACAAAGTAAAATTTTGATGTTCATCTTTAGCTTAAAAATATTAATCCTTTAATGGAGGTTTGTTGGAAAGATCAAGAATCTTATACCACCATGTATGTTAACTTGGTCTTCATCTGAAAAACTCATCCCATCCAGGTCACTTACATAAAAAATGGCTATAAGGGATGAATCTAGTAATTCAACCTTTAAACCTTGTCCAATCTAAGTCACTTTTCAAATAAAAAAAGCAATACAAATTCCATCTAGTAAGTCTATCTTAAAATCCTAGCCCGCCCAAGTCACTTATCAAATAAGATGGCCATACAAATTATATCTGGTAAGTCTATCATAAAACCTTAGCCCCTCTAGGTCACTTACTAAGCAAGATGGCTATATGAATTGTATCTAATAAGTTTATCTCAATATCCTAATTTATTTGGGTTGCTCTTCGAACTAAACAACCAAAAAGGTTATATCTGGTAATTATATTTTAGACTTGACCCATTGAAACCATTAGTTATGACAATCAACTATATGAATTATATTTTACATTTATCATGAAACTTGTATCTATCTAGGTAAAACACTAACAAACTCTACAAAGACTTCTATCATAAGTATATTGTTAGAATCTAGGTGAGGATACATGCACAAAATGAGTTTAAAGAGAGAGTGATGCTTGTATTTTAAAAGGTTCGGTTCAATTAGTGTTTATCCCACAAGACTAGAGAATAACATAAAAAGGAATTGACAAAATACTCTCAATTATAATAATATTAGTAGTCTCAATATTCCCACAAAATAATTCTTTATATCAATTTTATCCTTATATTTTTTTAAAATCTCAAATAAGGATTTTCATCCATTTTAAGTCTTTTCATCAATATCTCCATCCAAATTGTATTCTTATTTTATTTTTAAGAAGCAATGCCATTTTATAGGAAACTTAATATTTTTCTTTAAGTGTATTTAACAAAAATACTCTTAATTGAGAAATCAAAATAATTTGAGGATAAATATATAAAACAAAATAGTTAAGGTACAAAATTGATATTACCCTAATAGTTTAGGAATACTGGGGGTTTGTTAAAACAAAGAAACACATTAGGATCTTAATCATGATTAATAATAATAATTCTGAAAATAATACATTAAATAAATATATTGAATTTTAAATAAAATTGTATCAAGTTAAAAACTAAAGTATGGATTATTCATTCTGTTGATTTTTATCTCTACTTTAAATTACATACAAAAAATTATGTTTCTTTATCATATCTAAATTGACAATACATAATGCACCACAAGATTTAACAGTTTTGCCGACGGAATTTTTCCGTCGGCGTAAGACACATATTCTGTCGGTAAATTAATTACCGACGGAATCACCGATGGAAATGCTCCGTCGGTGAATCTTTCATCAGTAATTTTTTTTCCGTCGGTAAATTCATTGGTAATAAAAAAATAAATTTATCCGTTTTATTTCATCGTTATATCCCTCGGTAATAATTTTTTTATTACCAACGGAATTACCGATGGAATTTCTATTGGTAATTCTGTCGGTAATTATTGAAAAGCATTTTTAAAAAAAATTAATTTTATAAAATAATTAAATAATTAAATTAACATAAATTAACACTGTATAATATATACTCAAAATGCTTGGAAAAAAGAATAAGAAAATCAACTCAAACAAATTTGCAACAAATAAATAAAAGAAAAAAATAAATTCAACTAAAAAAATTCATATGAAAAAAATAAAGTTGCAATTGCTAAAAATTTAAAAATCCTATAAATAAATCTACTAAAAATTGATCTCATATGAAAAAAAATCTCACAACAACATTTATACAATTATTAAGAACAAAAACAATTAAAAATAAAATAAAAAACAAATATAGTGAAAAAAATCATAAAAAAAAGAAAAAAGAAAAATATTACCTTAATGTAGTTGCAAGTGAAGCTAAGGAGAGAGAAAAAATTTCATTAAGCATATTAATAAAAAAAAAAACTAAGAGGATAAAAGAAGAAAGAAGAAGAAGACATACCCAAGCATGGAGGAAAAGAGAAGGAGATGAGGAGAGAAAAGAAGACAAAGAAATAGATAAGAAATGATGTTTTTTATATATAGTGAAGAAGAAGAAGAAGACATACCTTAATGATATTTTTTACATATAATGAAGAAGAAGAACAAGAAGAAGAATAAGGAACGGGTCTGTCTCTTGTGAAATAAGGGTATTCAGGCTTTTTATTGGGACGCTTTACCGACGGATTTACCAACGGATAATTCAATATTAATATTTTTTAATTATTCCGTCGGTAATTCCATTGGTAATATTTAATTTAAATTTTCAATTTCGTAAAATTTTTTCAGAAACTGCCAAAAAATTACCGACGATTTTTCAATCCGTCAGTGATTTCGTCTGTAATATTTAAATGAAAATTTTAAATTAATTGAATTTTTTCAGAAAACCGCCAAATAACACCGACGACTTTTCAATCCGTCGGTGATTTTGTCCGTAAAGAACAACAATTAACAGTGCAAGTGAAAAGTGAACAGTTCTGGAGCTCTCTGGAAAATACCGATAGAAAATTCCGTCGGTGATTCCCTTTGTAATTGACATGATGAACAGTGTTCACAGTTTACCAACAAATTTACCGACAGAATAAATTCCGTCGGTAATTCCGTTGGTAAAAATGACACGTCATCATTTTTTTTTTGCTTTGTTTTAAATTTTTTCCCATGATAATTCCCTCGGTATATACCGAGGGAATATTTCCGTTTGTAAAATCCCTCGAAAATTTACAGACGGAAATATTCCCTCGGTATTTCCGCTTGTATTTATCAATTTTCTGGTAGTGATACAAGAATAATGCTCTTGATTAGTGCTTTATTTTTTTGCTTAAAAAAAACTTAGAACAAAATCCAATAAACTCTGCAATAACAAATGTGAAATGTTTTAAAAAATAATATAGTAAATTTATATCTTCTAAATGGATTGTCAAGAAAAAAATTAATTTATAAGACTTATTACGAGATTTATTTCCTTGTAACTAAAATTTAAATAGTACATCAAGAAATCAAACACCTATTAAACCCATTATAGCTTGCAATGCCAAAAATGTGTTGGTTATATGGCTCATTTTTTCCTTAGAGTAATGGCAAAGTAATAGATAATAGGTAGGGTATGGATATACAAAAACCTAACTCGTTTATACCCATCATTATCCCTAATCTTACAATTGAGTTTGATTGTTTATGGTGGTATATGTTGAATCTCAATCCTAATTTCCTAATAAAGTAGTATAAGAGCTTTAATTTTAGAAAATTTAGTTTTTTTATCTTAAATGATGTCTACAATGGCAAACCACAATTTACCATAAACAATTTGATAGGAATTGAAGTCTTACTCTATTGTAATAAAGAGTGAAAGACATCCTTGTTCAATAAAGCTTGGCTTTATTGAAAAGAAAGGATGAGAAGTTAGTGAGGAGAGGAAAAGTAGGAGGAATTAGAATTAATATGTGTGCGCATGATTTAACACTATAATATTGTTGATAACAATATTAATAATGTTATGGAGAAGGATTTGTCACTTGCAATAAAGGAAAAGTTAAACAATCTTTATATGGTAAAAGTTTGACCAAAAAGTTACATCTTAAGTGGCAATTTTACAAGTTAAAAACAAAGGAAGATGAGAGTATCATGGAGCATTTAGATGTGTTCATTAGCGTACTAGATCAATTGAGAAAAGTTGACGTCAAAATTGAGGAATAATATAAAGCCCGTTTACTTCTTACATCTATTATTGGTTCATTTAAAAATCTAGTGACAACGATGTTGTATGATAAGGATATAATGAGTTTAGACCAAGTACAAGCTACACATTTATCTCATGAGATATAAAGATAGTTAAATTAAGAAAAGGAATATAAGTTTGTGTTGGTGATCAGATGAGAGAATTAGAATGGATGATCGACTAAAAAAGGATGTCAAAGTGGTAAGTTTGAGTCTAGATCTGGTAAAAAAGGCATTCAATGTTACATGTGCAAATTACATCAAGTGAGATTGTCCTAAGAAAAAAGAAGATGGATAAATTTAATGATGATGACAATGAGAATTCTTTGATAGTGGTACAATATTATGAAGATGCTCTCATAGTCTTTGAAGGTATTAACACTTTGTTTCATGATAATTGGATATTAGAATGTACATATGTGTTCCAAAAAGGAATATTTTGATGAGTTTCAAGGAGGAAAGTTTGTCACTGTGCCTATTGATGGTATGCCATATTGTGATGTTATGGTTATCGGAATGGTAAAAATCAAAATGTTTGATGTAATGGCCTATACTTTAGGTGATATGGCTTATGTCTCAAAGATGTGTAGGAATTTGATATCGTTGAGCCAGCTTGACTCCAAAGGATATAATTATTCTCCTGTAAATGGAGTCTTGAAAGTCCCATATGGTAGCACAATCTTAATGGAAAGAGAAAAGCATGATGGCTTATATTGTTTGGTTAGAAAGATAATGACCTCAAATAGTGGTTTAGAATGAAGCATACGAGATGACGACTACTTAAAATGAGTCTTTTCAGTGATTGGTAAAAAGAAAGGAGTTATACATTTTTAGATTTCAGATGAGTGTGGGGAAAAGATCCTTCTAAAAGCGAGGATAGATAAAGGTCATGTTCTAAAGTTAACAGGTAAAGCTGACCGGAGATAATTGTTAATGGACATTGGCCATGTTTTTTAAATCAAATGGAGCTGAGGGTTGTATGTTGATTTAGGTCATATGTAACCATTAAATTTTAAGATCAACTATTACTTCTAGTTTTTGGAGCTAAAACTAGTTTGTTGATTTAAGTTATGTGTAGTAGTAAATCTGAAGATCAACAGATACTTCTATTTTCAATTTTATTGTATTCACAGGCATGTAAAGTCATTAAATCTTTTAAAAGGCTTAAAATTCATCAAAGTGGAGATTTGTTGGTGACATGACTTATTTTTTCTTAAAGAAATGGTCAAGTAAAAAGGGTGGACATAAAGAAATGTGGAGTAGCCTCCAGTTTAGTCACCAAGTTTGTTCCTTCATCGCCCACCAAGTGTTTTTAGCCGGCCATTATAAAGAGGTTAGAAGATGAATGGTTAAAGTGTAAAAAACACTAGGGTTTAGAGGCTTTTTTTTTAAGTGTGAAAGTGGGTTTACAAGGAGCTTTGGGGGTTTAAACATAAAAATTACAATTATATTCAGGATCATGTTGATTTAATTAGTAGTGTTTAACTTGACCATGTTAAATCTTGAATTCTTGTTTGAATTTTTTTTTTCATTGAATTGGGTTGTTCATAAAGATGATGTATGTTGAATTTTGGTTCTAATTTCCCAACAAATTGAGTCTATTTGAATATTCCAAACTGCACATTCTAAATTATATCATTTGATTATGGTTACAATATTCAAACGGTGCGCAATCTATCTTGATTATAAAAAAAAAAAAAAAAGCCAAAATAGAGCATTGAGAAAATACATTTTACTAAGTTTTTATAACATGGCTAGATACAACCTATAAAGATCTAATTTTGGGCATGCTAAAGGAGAACTAGAAACATGAGATTCTAACAATTAAAACGATAGGGGTAGCGAAAATAAAAATATAAAGGGCGGGCAATAAAAGCTTCAAAGAAGGCTTCCCATGCTTCCGATTTACATAAACGTTCTCTGCATTAATTTAAGTCCAAACGCCAGATAAAAGAAAGCTGTACTCGAAAACCAAGACAGATCCTTCATTTCATGTTGCGTCTCTCCAGAAAGTCTTCTTCTCCAGGGGCCAAAAATTTTATAAAAAAAAATGCTGCCTTGAGATTTCAGATGTAAACCTCCCCCTCCCTCTCTCTATGTATTTCTTTCTATCCACTTGTGTCCGGCATTTATATAAGAGCTGCCATGGACATGAGGAAAATAAGAGGAAGGAAAGCAAAAAAATCATTATAAAATATAGTCATATATATATTCACACACGCAAGAGAGAAAAAAACATAAAAAAGCATATAGAAAATAAAACCAATGAATTGATGTTGCTGTCTGTGCCACAAAAACAAAAGTTGAAAATAAAACTGTCACGTTAATCACAGCTTAATTAGGGAGTACACATCATGAATGGTTTGGTTAATAAGCTAGATGCAGCCTACAGTAACCTAGACTGTTTGAAAACATTAATGCACCTTAGTCAACCGGTAAAAGGAACATGATTTCAAGATCAAACAAAAGAACAACCTAATTTTAGTCCGAAACCTATGTACTCATTCTTAATTGAGTCTAAGACCAATAAACTATATCAATTTGATCCTGAGTGTTTTCTTAAAAATTATTGTCTTTCTGTAATGTTCATCAACACTAATTTTGAGACTAAATTGAAGTTTCTCCTAAAGCAAATGTAGTCTTCCACTCATTAGAAACGAGAAAACCATTAACAAGGGGACTGATGTCTTAATTTGAAGAAAAATTACAAAACAAAAGTCAAGATCATTGATGGAATTAGCACACCAAATTTCCATAAAATCTTTCTATCTACCACTTTTACGTCTCTTACTAATAATAATAAAAAAAAGACTAAATTTCCTTGCATGATTACTACAAAAATCATTTCATAATCCTTCCAAAAGAAAATGACAAACTTAAACATGCCTTGGATTCATCATTAATAATTAACACTATCCTGCTGACCTTGTAGACCTGAGCTCATTTTCAGTTAGTGCATAATATTGCAACAAAATTCTCATAAAAAAAAATGAATTTAAAAGTTATTGGATATGAATTCTCAAAAGAAATATATTTAAGGAAATGTGACTAATAAGCACATACATAGTGCTCAATTCATAATTATAAGAGAATTATATTCATATTAAAGTTTAATTAACCTTGTTGTAGAAGTTTGTGTTAAGGAATAATACTTCTATAACTAATTTAATATTTAATCAAAAACTAATTAATTTGTTTAATTTTGTTATTATTCGTTGAAAAAAATCAAGTATATATGTGAAAGGATATATCCCAGCCTATGAAAAGACAATATGTATGTGTGCGTGCGTGCGTGCGTCTTATATTCCATGAAGGTGATATGTCCCTGCCTATGAAAAGACAATAAGTTCTTTCAACGAGCTAGCCCTTTTGCTCTCCACAAAACAGCAGTAACTTTGGCTTTCTACTGCCACCAAACTACATTACCCTATTTGTGAAAGGATACCAACCCAGATTACATACTAGAGAACCCATCCATAAATGCAAAGATTATTTTTTCAGACAAACACGTGCAGGCCTAAACAGCAAACAACGAACTAAATACATAGAGGAAGTGAAGAAACCATACCTAGCTAGATTGGAAAATCGCCATAAGAAACTAGCAAGAAAGGTACACAGTGTCGCAAAAACATCAACAAGAAGGACCAACACTCCTCCTACCTTCCTCGCTTTCAGATTTTGGATGCTGTTGGATTTGTTGTGGCTGAAGCAAAACCTGTGCCTGAAGCTGATTGGGACGGGGCTCTCCTTGTGGTTGAATCTGAAAAGTGTTGTCAAAAGTTCCTAGAGCCAAAGAGGATGGCATAGCAGCAGCAGCAGCAGAGGGATTGATCTGATTATACCCAGTATCAGAAACTGAATTAGCTGGCTCGAGTCCACCATTAAATCTCACAATTTCTTGCTGATGGTGCTGATGGTGCTGTTGTTGCTGTTGCTCATAAGCCCTTAATATCTCCTGCTCTCTTGCAGCCACCACAGCAGCCAACTGTTGAGCCTCGTAGAGTTGCTGAGGATGGACATGATGGTTTTGATGTTGATGAGCCTCTGCACGCATCCCCATTTGTCCAACAGAAGGAATACCCATCATTGGCATCACACTATGTTGCATCACAGTTGAAGAAGAAGGATTGCCCATATGTTGTGGCTGCATCACCATAGGTAGCATTGCTTGAGGCCCTATATAATTAGCTAGTTCTTTCTTAGCACAATAAAGATCATTCTGGAGTTGCTTCAGTCTATGTTGAAGAATTGAAATTAGCCCAACACAGCCATAAACAGGATCACGGAGCCGTTCTTCAGCTTCATAGGCAAGTGAATTAACAGCATCTTCACGTTGTGCAGCATTGAGCTCATTCAAAAGTTTAGCAACATTACTAGCACCAAATACCTTATGGACACTTGCAAATTTTTGAGGCTGGTCCGGTGGAAAATAAGGTGCGAAAACACATTCTTGCGTGCATTTTCTCCTTAAGAACTTGCATGCCGCACATGGAGAGTTGGAAGAAGACATTTACCCTTCCTTCCAACAACTACAATTAATCAAAACCCATTAAAGAAAACAAGTTCAAATCACTAGGTAATAAAGGAAAGGTTTTATTAAGGCATGGAAATCTGGGATTCACGAAGATAAAGGTGAAGAGATTCAGAGAAGCTTCATTTACCAATAAAAGGAAATAAATAATAATACATGATGAGTCAAAAACGATATAGACAATCAAACAGTAACTTGTAATGAAAGAAAAAGAAACTGTAATAATGAAGATATTAAAGGGAAACTGAATCATCTGTTAACTGATGGGCTAATAATATTTCTTCAAGCCTAGCTAGAGAGAGAGGGAGAGTGAAACAGAAAACAATATTTATCTAAAAACTACTTGGTGTAATTTATTTACCAATATATATATAAAAAGAAGAAGAAGAAGAAGAAGAAGAAGAAGAAGAAGAAGAAGATAGAGATATAGCCAATGAATCTCCTACAAGCTCTTGCTCTTTATCTCTTGAAAACTGATTTGTTTCTATAAGTTTTGAATGTGAGTGCCTCTCCTACTTCATTGACACCTTGAAATGCAAGGAAGCATGAGGTGGAAGGATGCTTCAAGATCTCAATTTTTCTCTCTCTCTCTCTCTGAAAAAGAAAGTAAAAAAAGGACAATTTTCTTGTTCTTGTTTTCTCTCACAACCAAATCAAAGAAATCCTTTAATCTCCATATCCAAAGAGATATTGACATCTTTTGGTCAACCAAAATCGCAAACTTTAATAAAACACTCGAAGAAACACCTTTGAAAAGGAACAAAAGACCACCTAAGTTTACCTTTGATTTTGCTAAGAAAGCTATGTGTTTTCAGAGATCAGTCACTCTCCCTGTGTGTCTTCAAAAGGTCCATGTTAAACCTGCAATGAAAACACTGACTTATAAGGGTACAGAAGAACAACAGACTGTTTGTAACATAACTGTATTAACAATGGCGGGGAGAGAGAGAGAGAGTGAGAGAGAGAGAGAGAGAGAGAGGAGAGACCATTTAGAAAAACAAAGAGAAAGAGAGAGATATCATGTGTAGGGTCGCCGAAATGAGATGACTATCGATCCGATCTTTGAGTTTCAAAATCCCAACAAACAAGAAAGAGAAGAATGCATGCTAAAATAAAAATGCAACCTTTTTCTTTATAACAAGAGAGAGGTTGCGAAGAGAGAAAACAACAGAAATGATACAAAGGAGAGGTAATGTTAGAGTATGGAAAGGGTCCTTTTCACATGAGGTGAAATGTCTGCCATTGAGATTTTAGAATGGTTGAAGAGGTTGAATATTAGCTGTCTGATCATATGGTGGTTTTGTGTGCGTCTGACGGAGAGGTGGAGGAGAGGTAGTTACCATTTTGTCACTGCCCGTTCAGCCTCTTTTTTTATAAATAAATAAAAAACAATTAATTATTTTTTAATTTTAAATTAATATTTTAGTGTTTTTGAATGATGTATTAATATTAAAAATAAATTTTAAAAAATATTTTTTTAATATATTAAAAAAAATAATCAATAAACACTGCTGACCTAAGAATTTAATGCTTGCCACTCTTCGCCTTTGTCCTGTTTTTTTTTATAATTTTGAATTTATTAATATCAAAAATAAATTTTAAAAAATATAAAATATATTATTTTAATATATTTAAAAAAAAATAAAAAAATAAAAACAATCGATAATTACTCCTTATGCTGACCCGAGAATTTAATATAAAATATTTTGTTTCTTTTTTTTTTAGAGATTGGAGTTTCATATTTGTTTTCCTTTTTTGAATCAATGCCTTTAGTGTCAAGATTTGAGACTTTGAGAGGTTACCTAATTAATCACCATTAGAGTGGATCTTATATTCTTGGTAAAATTAAAAAGGGTTGTTAAACATTTAATAAATTGTAAAATTTAGATCTAGTCAATCATATCTAAAAATGTTGATTTGAATGGATTCTATTGCCATTTACATTTATATATAGCATTAGATTATATTTGTACATTCACACATTCCAAAGTTCAATTTATTGATTTCAGTTTTTTTTATTAACGTGGATGTTCGGAGCAGCTTGTACGCACCTCGAATAATTCTATGAACCCTGAAGTTAACGATCATATAAGCCTACAGTAACCTTAAGGTTTGTGAGACTCGAACCGGTGATCTCTAGGGAACAAATCTAGAGCCTGATCAGTTGAGCTACACCCTTCAGGGTTGATTATAGTTTATTTTTGTTAATTAATTTGATTAGCTTTTATTTAAATGAATCATATCCTATCAAGTTAAAAAAAAAAACTAACATTGTGTTAATTAATTTGATTAGCTTTTATTTAAATGTATATCATGATTACTCGTTATATGCCAAATTTGTTATATTGTTATTAGTTTATTGTTCAAAATTATAAAATTTTAAACAAGTGGGATTAAAATTGAAAGAAAAAATCATGTAAGTTGATTGTAATACTAGAAATAATTAAGTGCATGAGGCATCAAGCATGGCTTAATTAAAAGAGTGATACAACATTGGGGATCATAATATAACATCTAATGAAGGACAATAATTACTTTGAATTTATTAGTTTAACCCTGATTGTTTTTAAGTTTCAAAAGCTTTTTTAAAAAAATTTAAAAATTTTTTATATTTTTTTTGCTTCAAATTAATATATTTTGGTATTTTTAGATCATTTTGATGCGCTGATATCAAAAATAATTTTTAAAAAATAAAAAATATTATTTTAATACATTTCTGAGTGAAAAAAAATTTTAAACAATAATTGCAATCACACTTTCAATCAGGTAATATAAAAATTATCCACTCTCTTTAATTTAGAGTAAAATAAATATAATCAATAAGCCAAAAACACTTTCAGTACCGAGTATCCAATTTATGGCATACAATGAAATTTGGAAATAGCTACCTTGAGATATGAATGCACAAAGATCGAAGAGATTTGTTGAAATATGAATTCTACAGAAAATGTAAAAAGAACAGAGTTTGTGTTTTTTATTATGAAAAAAAGAAGGTTTAACCACTTGGCAACAACCATGAAGAATTTCTTGGGAGCGCATAATTATAATTAGAATACAAATTAAAAAAAAAAATCTAAAAAAAGTCAACAACACTATAGCTCATCTCATGCGTCATCGTTTATTAGAGCAGTGTGTTTCTTCTTTTTCTTCTGTGCTCCTTCAAGTTTTTCTGCTCCGGTCATCGAAATTGTTTTTTCAATTTAATTATTTGAAAATTAAATTTAATAATTTATTTTTTATGATGATATTACAGTATTAAAAAATATTTCAATATTAAGTTGATACTTAATTTTACAAAAACAAATCTGATTTTATTGCTTGCAAAAAAATAAATATATGAAAATCAAAATTGATATAAAAAAAAATATTAATTTTTTTTAAAAAAAATTCATCAAGCTCCTTTCTAAAAAAATTTGCCTCTAGAATTTTTTTTATTTTATTTTTAATCCCTTTAATTTAAAACTCTTAGAGAAGACAGAGTATTACGAGTAAATAGTAGAGAAAAAAAAATATCATAAACAAAAAAAAGTCAAAGTTTTTTTTTAATGAAAGGAGTGTTGTTATAGTGTTTTTAAGCTTTAATATTGCTTAACAAACAAGATCGATGTTAAGAGTTTTTTATATATAATTTTGTATTTGTAAACCGATTTGAAGTTGTTTTGAGTTAATAAATTATTTAATTGTAATTTCAAGTGTGTTTATTATGTTTTTTAAGTGAGATTATATTAAAAAAAAAAAAAATTGCTACATAAACTCTAGAACAATTTTTCAACCACTTGAAAGGTGGATGAAATCTAAGCAAACACATGGTACGTTCTATTTTTTTCTCTTTTTTAATTTTGATTAAATGAGCTATATATAAAAAAAATAACATGGTATTTAGATTACTATCCAATTTTATCATAATTTCTTCTTAATAATTTTCTTCATTGTCTTTCGTATAATTGTTTAATGAGATAAAAAATAAATTTTAAAATGCAAAGTAAACTTGGATAGTGCCATGACCTATGTAATGGACTGGGTAGATTAACTTGGTTTGATCAAAGTTAATTCAAAACATCACCATTCAAATATTTTTTTATAAAAAAAATTGTTAATATTATTTTAAATAAAAAAATTGTTGTCATTTTTATTTTTTTTTTAATTGATTTTTTCTCAATTTTTTCCTTCAATATAAGGAAGGTTGGAGATTTGGATTTGTGATTATTTTCCTATCATGATCTCATGTTTTTGGATGACAGGGTTAGCAGGCTCCATTGACTTGGATTTTTTTTGTTGTTTTTTTATTAGATTTTTTTTAGTTTCGCTTTTCGACATTAGGTTATCTTAGATTTGAGTTTCATTATTTTATTCAATTTGTTTTCTACAGTGTTATTCTAATCTCACCACCATGTCAATTATTCGGTAGGGCAACTAGAGTTGACTAGGGTAATTTATTTTGTCATATTTTATTTTTTTAATTTTATTATTCGGCATTTGATTTGTTGTTAATTGAGCTTTTGATTTTTTTCATTTTGATTTTTGTGAGGTTATCACATTCTCATTTTATTTTTGCTTGGTTATCAAATATTAAAAGGATATCTTCCTATAATATTGCTAAACATTTATTTTTTAAGCTGATCGCAGCTTTTTCTTTAATTTAATTTATTTATTATCATTGTTTATTTGTATTAATTATATTGTTAAATTAACAACACTTATTGAACCAAGTCAAGTCAATAACTCGAGTTTTAAATTTTTTTTATTTTTTTTTAAATATTAATATCGTATCAACATTTAATACTTTTTTTGGATACAATTAGCTACTTTTTTATTATTATTAATACAACACTTAATACTTGTTTGATAACATAAAACAGAAAATTTCTTTCTATGAATCAATTTGAAAACATTATGCAAACATTTTTATTTATATCACGACTCCAAATATCAACAAGGGGCTATTTTTGTAATTGCATTGATAACAAGTGTCCTTTTTTGTAGGAGCACGTCCTTCCTGTACCAACATGGGAAGTGCCACCACACCCCTAATCTCTTTCATGTACTTTTTTTTTTTTAATTAATTGACGGTTGTCTTTATTATATATGGCCAAGTGGCAAAACGGCAATATGTCATTTTATTTTATTCTAAATTTGTAGTACATCTTTTCTCGATTCGCACATTAATATATATACTCTTTCTCCTTCCCTTCCTTTAAATTACGTGGGAAGATAAGCACGTCTTGTTTTAAATTTTACAAGTTGATATATCGATCTGTTGCTAGTCTTTTATATATATATATATATAGACGAAAGTGTAACTTTTATTTTTATTTGCAATAGTTGGTGTTTAGATTAATTTTCGAAAATTCTAAAATTAACGACCATGTAATTCTTCAGTGATCATAAGGTTTGTGGCACCGACTGGTTATCTCTGGATATCAAACTCATGATCTAATCAATTGAGTTACACCTTTCAAAATTAAAAGTGTAACTTGTTATAATTTGTAAGAGTAGTAAATAATTTTGAGTTCTAGTAAATGTTAAAAATATAACACACAACTTTTTAATTGATACCAAAGATGAGTCTCATTCTTTTTCTAATTTTTAAATAAAAAAACTACTCTACACCTTTGATCAATTGATTAAAAAGAAATTAGGTGAAGATAATCATTCTCCCTCCTTTTATTTGGATTATATGAAAATAGAGTGAAAGTAATGGTATTTTTTAATTTAACATAATAAACACCAACTAAATCATTTTGAAAAATATAAAAAAAATCAATGCTTTATATCCTTAATTTATATGTGTATATATAAAAAAACACATTTCAAAGAGAAGGCCAAATCAATGTTAGATTAATAGAAAAATTAGATAACTTGATTGTGCCACCTTGTAGATTTAACTTAATTTTTTTAATGTAAAAAAAGAGAAAAGTCGCGGGAACTTTTTAACTTTGTCATTAAATTTAATCTGATGGGTCGACATTGAAACCTCCTAACCCGACTCCTATTTTATCACCGACTTCAAATTAAATGGTGTGGAAGTTGCCATAACATGATCTAGTAGACTTAACAAATCTAAAACAAGCTGAATAATAAGTAAAAACATATTTTGATTTTAAAAAAAAAAAACTAAGATAACATATTTTCTAAAACTTTAAGATGAAGACAAATTGAATCGACTTAGATTAGCTTGACTTCACCTAGGGATGACAACGAATATACATAGGTCAAGTTTTTTTTTATATCTATACCCTACCCATTACTCATTAAGTAAGAAATTCAAATACTTATCCTCTATCCATCAAGTTTTGGGTATCTATATGAATATTCATTGCGTGACTATTATTTACTATTCAACAAAAGTTATATATATTGGGTTAAGTTCGAGCCAGATTTGATAATATCCAGTACCCATCAGATAAAGTAATTATCCAAAAAAATATATCCTTTCGGGTCGGGTCAGAATCCATCTTGTTTTGATTAATTTCCATTCGTAGCTTAACCCGTCAAATATGTGACTCAGGCCATATGTTTCATTGATTTTAATAACTTTGTTTTTTGTGAAACTATTTTTTTTAATTATATGATAAGAAAATAGACACATACAAAATCGAGAGTCAACCTAATGTGAGGATGTTAGTTTGTGACTGTAATAACCATATAAAAAGTAAATCAAAATAAATTATGAAAACTAATTCTCAATTAATCCAATATTGAGGGATAAAATTAAAAAATAATAATTTAAAAAAAATTAATTCAGGTTAACCCACGAAACACCGGTCGTGAACTCTACCAGGTTCAATAACTTTGGTTAACTCTCTAAATCCACAACTTGGTCGTGGACTCAAGTGAGACTAATAACTCGATGTTTTTTGAAACTATTTTTTTATTTAATTATATAATAAAAAATAGATATTTATAAAATTGAGAAACAACCTAATATCAGGATATTTTGTAAATTGCAAGCATTGTTTTCTATACAAAAATCCATTACGATCTTAAAAGCAAATTTAAAATAAAACATTAACACAAAGTCTTGTTATTTTATATATAATTGAAGTAAAAAAAATGATAAATGTGATAAAGTTATATTAAAAATTAAGAAAAAAGCATAAATTTATGTTAATAAAATATTCATGGTTTTTTATTCATATTAGGCACAAAATAATTGAAAAGAATATTAACATTCTTATGGAAACCTATAATATTATTTGATAAATATGAAAAAATGAATAATAATTGAGATATAATGTTAATTTCTTTTACAATGAATTTAAATCTAAATTCAAAAAACAAAAAACAAAAAAAATAGGGCTAGGTGCCTAACCCAATAGACCCGGAACTAGACAGACGAGTGCCTGCGAGGCTAGGCTTACATGGTTGGCCCCCTTTCTTTTTGTTAAGAGATGGCAACATGTAATCCATTCTATCTTTTTTGGAAAAATAATGCCCAGGTTCTATCCACCATAAAGATGGTAAAAAAATTTTGGCTGGGGTTTTTGGGTTAAAAAAATCTTTTTTTTAGCCTATTTTAACCAAAAAATTCTATTAAACATCCTTAGCTCCTTATAAAAGAAATATATAAACTCAAAACACCTATAAATTAGTTCAAAATTACAAAATCAAACATAAAATATTTTTCTCTCAACCCAGATCTAGTTTTTCATAAAATTTGAGGGTCTAAATACACTTTCATGAAACTTCTCTTTCAAATGAACCTTGTTGACACCAATATTAATATTTTTTATTTTTAAAATATGGCTAACTAATGACTTTCTCTTACTTTCATCATTATCTAACAAGTTTCCCTCTCTTCTTTTAAATTCAGAGATTAAAAAATAAATAAAATAAATTTTTGAATCAAAATAAAAATTTCAAAAACTATAGGACTGTAAAAGAAAAAAAAAAAAGGAAAGTGGTGCACCAAAACAAACTTTCTCATGCAAATTTGAGATTTGCGATGGGTTGCTGTTAAAGTGTTTTTTACTCAGAAATGTATCAAAATAATATTTTTTTTATTTTTTAAAAAATATTTTTGATATCAAAGATATCAAAACAATTTAAAAACATAAAAAATAATTTTAAACTAAAAACAAATTTAAATTTTAAAAAAATATAATTTCAATCGCATTTCCAAACATTTTCTTAAACCTTATATTGTAATGACTTCAAGTGATTTAATTTTTCTCAAAAAAATAAGTAAAATATTTTTGTAATTTAGTTATAGAAAATGAATTAAATTTGACTAGATCATGGTAGCCAAAATGCTATTCTCCTGATAGCGATCCATGCACTCTTGTCACATACGCAAAATCCATCTTTTCCTTGACCAACTGTTTTTCTCTAATTCAATCATTAAAGTGACTAAACCTTAATAAAGGATTGATGAATGGATATTTTAAAAAATTAGCACATTTTTGCATGATAATATCATTTGCGAAAGAGTTAACAAAATAACACACTTATACATATTAGATATTTATTAAATATTATTATTATAAAATGCGACAATAATCTTGTTATGCTTAAAAATAATAATATTTAGTAAATATCTCAGGTAAAACTCAAATCATCTAATTCAACCGGTTAACCTGTTGATCTAGCTGCATGAATTGGTCAATCAGTTCACACAAAAATCATAATTATATGAATCGTTTCTTCCAAATATATTTTATAAGTTAAAATATATATTTTCATCCCACTTATAGACTCGAAAATATATTCCAATTAAAATATTAAAAAGTTATTACTCACATAATAGTTGTTCTTTATTTTTCAATGTCAATGATATAGTCAGGCTTGCGATAATTGGTGATTCTGAGCGATCAGATGTGAATCTGTCATAATTAAATAAAGATCTACCCAAAATAGAATATATGGATGACCTAACAGATGTATTTATAGACCAGCAGAATACGTCTAAACTCAAGATGAGGTTTAGTTTTGTCGAATCAAAATAACAGTGTAAAAGAGTCATAATTTTTTATCTGACTGTTAAATCACGCTTAAATTTTTATAAAAGTTTTTAGAGGTTATTTTTTTTAGATTTCAAAAATTTTAGTTTGAGGTTGTTTTATTTATATAATTTTGTGATTTTTTTTATAAACAGAACAGCAGCATCTAAAAATATATTATTTTACAAAAATAAAATAAAATTTGCGTAGATGTGATTTATTTATAATTGACAATTTGACATGGTAATGGCATAATTTATAGTTGAGGAATGGTGCACGAATTATTAAGGATTATACTGCTACGTCAATCAAGCAGGTCCAAGCAGTCCATCAATCAACAACGGTCATTATTAATCCTTTCATTTCTGGGTCTAATCCACAATATTATTTCACCCAATTAATCCACCTCTCTCCATAATAGTTTGGTAGGTAAGTAGGTGTCCATGGGTCCTTCTCTATACTAGTTTTTTTTAATTAATATGGGTGTTTGGGTCAGCTTATAAGTATCTTAGCTAATCTCATGAGTCCTGAAGTTAACAACCATGAAAACCTGACAATATATTTGTGATTATGCCTGACAATATACAAAAACATCTTTAAAATATAAAAACAAATATAAACAACATATGTGATTATGCCTGAAAATATATTTTAACTATTTCTTTTTGCGTTTCAAGAATTTAAAAAAATTTAATTTTTTAATTTTTTTTTTAATTTTTTTTAATTATTTTGATGTATTAATATTAAAAATAATTTTTTAATAAAAAAAATATATTTAAAAACAAAAAAATTTTATAACACAACCACTGTCAATACCACCATACCTAAAACTTGAACTTCAAACAAGTCAGCATGTGAGATGTGGCCGACGCTGAAATTGTATAGATAGCCAGGAAAGGATTTCTTCGGAGCACGACACGATGCCATGTGCAGGCTATTTTGTGGTGTTCCTCCGCAGCTGTTTTTGACTTCACTTGCTTTTTCGTGCTTAGAGAAAATTTTAATTTTAACATCTACTCCTCCTTCCTTCACTGGGTCCACTGCCGACTATCAGGCTGTACGGTTTAACTGTGGTTTTATAAATTTTTATTTTTTTAAAATTATTTAAAATTGTTAATTTTCAAAATAAATTTAAAAAAATAAAAAATATATTATTTTAATATAAAATACTTTGAAAAACAGTATTTTCCATTATCTTAAATACCCTCTATATTTATATTTATCTGTGTGGTTTTTAATAAACACAGGAAGGAAGGATTGATTTGGTAATTAAAAAAAATATTTTTTGATATTTAGTATTTTTGAATTTGAATTTTAAAGTTTGCATTTGCATTTTAATATATTTAATATTAATATTAACATTTTTGGTTTTTTTAAAGAAAAGCATCAAGAAAAGTTGCGGAGATAAAATAAAGAATCATTAAATAATTTATTTAATTTTAAAAGGGTATAGTTCAACTGGTCAGGCTCTAAGTTTGCTCCATATAAGTCGTTAGCTAGTTCGAGTCTCACAAATCTCAGAATCACTAAAAACTTACACGGTCGTTAACTTCATGGTCAGTGAAATTAGTCGAGGTTCATGCAAACTAGCCCAAACACCAACACTAATAATAAAAAATAATAATCTATTTTAATATTTTTAGTTGTTTATATACAGGCGGGAATGATTTATCTTTGACAGAAAGAACCATTTTAGAGTTGCAAAATTAGAGAAAATAAAAAATAAAAATAGTTTTTTTTTTTTTTGCTTTTAGCTTTTCATTTGGCTGTCCCGAAGATGACCTTATTATCCAATTGACTTCCTCTCAATTTCATTATTACCATAGTAAGTAAGATGTAAGCATGCATTATTAGAATAGGCTTTGTCCCACTCTCACTAAAAGGGGTTTCTTGCCTTTTTAAATGACCACTGTAAGCAAGAATAGGTGATTTGATTATTTTGGGAACTTAATGGAAACTCAAGTTCTGTAACGTCTTATAAACTAGTTCAATAAAAAAACACCATCAAGGCAACTATATCAGTAAAATAAGAAGAAAAAAAAGTGTACAGATTGATACGTACGAGGCCAGGTTTGCAAGTAACACAGGTGTAAAGGGCAGTAATACAGCGGGCATTGCTTATCTTCAACGGGAAGCGATGGAGGAGGGATAGAGAGATCGGTGCTGATGCCGAGTGAGTGTGAATATAGATAGAGGAGGGGACAGAATGTCAAGAGTAAGCGAAGATGGCTTTAGGGTAAACGACGACGACAGAAGGACCCACAGAACTCTTGAAGGCCCAGAACCTGAGGGGACAAAAAGGCTGTGTGATTTAAGGATATAAAATGTTTGGAGACGTGGCTGCATGCAGGAATTCTTGGCATGGATCGTGCCTCCTTGTTCTGTGGTGAGACCACCCATGCTCTGCTGCCACTCACTATACTGCCTGCGCTGACTGCTGATCAGCCAACGTAGAGGGTTTTGCAGTGTGTTGGTGAGCATTTGCGTGCACAGAGCTTCATTCCATTAATTAAATTTACCCCTTCTTTGTCTCTTGCTCCTGTGCCGGACAAATTCTTATAACATGCAGATTGTTGGCTTGTGCTTGTGACCTTCTCCTCCCTTTGTCTTCCTCGATGATGGTCTTTGCTTTCATAAATCTCAGGTTATTTTAATTACTAGCTAATCCAACCGAACCAACGTAGACGTCCTTGTTTACGTACTCTAAAACACAAAAATAATAATTATCTTTTGCTTACTTCACATAAGTAAATTAAGGGCTAGCTAGCAAATTAATAAAAAAATATTATTTTAATATTTTTTAAATAAAAAAATAGTTAAAAAAATAATCTTTATGAAATTCTCAGACACCCTTTCAGATGCCATGCGAAATCGAGAGCGGACGTGGTAATATTGCGACAATCGGTTCCCTCTAGCTTTTTTGCGTCGACTCTTTGTTTGGTACGGTCAACACCTTCTCATATTGTAGCATTCTACAATAAAGTTAGAATATTGTATAAATTTATTTAACCAGTGGCGATTTCGAGGTTCTTGATTTGACTTTAGATCTTGAAGTTGAAGTACTGAAAATTATAAATAATTAATTTAATTGGAAGCGGATTTTGGCTAGCTTATTTAGATAGCTACTAAATTTAGGGTATATTTAGTAGCATGATAAGGGAATATATTAAGATAATATTTTTTAATTTTTTAAAATCAGTATATTAAAATAATTTAAAAATATTAAAAATTAATTTTAAATAAAAAAATTCAAATTATTTCAAACATGATAAATGAATAGGATTTCAGTACGATAAAAATGGTAAATATTCTTTGTTTTCGAGGAAGGAATTCCGATCCACACTTTTTAGGTGCAGGCGGACGAAGTCCAGACTGGCGGATAGTCAGCTCGACAAGACATCAATTAAAATGGTACCCATAAACCTGGCTGGTGGCGAAAAAGAAAGAAAGAAGGGGGACCTGTTTGGAAATTTGATTATGAATGTTTTTTAAAATATTATATTATTATTTACTTAGAAATGTATTAAAATAATAATTTTTATTTTTTAAAAATTATTTTTAATATTTTGTACATTAAAATAATCTAAAATCAATAGAAAAATATTAATTTAAAATTTAAAATTAAAAATTTTTAAAATATAAAAACAAATGCGACAGCTCTCTACAGTTTTTTTAAGACACTCAAGAAAACTTTATGATATGACCCGTCCATCAAGTTCCTGTCCAATTTATCATTACATTTCGCCACATCGCCTAACATGTCACGTAAAGTCGACACCAGTCAAAAAAATTGAAATTAGACGAAAATTGAAAAGTCAATATAATTGAAATCTTGAAAAAGAGAAAAAATTTATTTCAAAAGCTTTTGAATTTTGATAAAAAAAAAATTTAAAATTATTTTTTAAAAAAATTCAGATTTCAAAAAAATGCTTAGAAATTCAAAATTATGAATTTTTTCTTAATTTTTAAATAACTTTCATTTTCTTTTTTCCTTTGTGAAATCTCAATTAGTTTAATTTCTGAATTTAAGAAAAATCTTACAAACCACGGAGCTTTCCATATTAACTCATGTTTGGAAATTGAAAGTGCGGTCGAAATGGAGAGTAGCACAAATTTAGAAAAATATTTTTTTTTGTTTAAAACTAATTTTTTATATTTTTGAATTGTTTTGATGTATTGATAAATTTTAAAAATAAAAAAAATATTATTTTGATGTATTTATAACCAAAAAGCTCTATAAAAAACAATCGCTACCACACTTTCAAACAACCTTATTAATCAAATGATAGGAGGCTTCAAGAGGGTGGATCACTAGGTATGGTGAGCGTATTCATGGAATAGTGGTTTTAGGTACTATTATAATACTCATATCGGCTAGGTGGGTTGATTTGAGACCCAGCTAACTAAGAGCTTGGACGATTCGGGTTGAAGAAAAATAAAAAAAGAAAAAAAAATCTGATTGATCCAATAAAAAATTTAAGTTGACTTGCTAATCTAAAAAAAATAAAAATATTATCAAAATGATATTGTTTTGATTTCTTTTCTAAATAGAGATTTACCCTGTTTTGGGTTTTACAACAAAGGTTTTTAGGATGATTGTTTTTTATAACCAAAATTCTTTCCAAAACAGGCTGTGCTTATGTTTTGTAGTTTGGTCCTTCATTAATCATGATTTTTTTTGTAAGGTACTAGATCTTTGGTTTGCACTTCGCTACGATTCAGATCAATTATTTTTTAAAATAAAAAAAAAATCTAGTTGTTGCTAATGTTTTTTCCAGTTGCAAAAAAAAATTAAACCGTGTGAGGATTGATTTGATGTAACCCATTTAACTTTGTGGGTTTAAAAGCAACCTGGATGTGGATGATCGGTAAAAATATAGTTTAATTCAAAATAAATATTAAAGATGAGATTTTTTATATAAATATTAAGACAAAAACATATCTGATCAATTCGGATCAACCTCAGTTAACCTGTTAATCTACATGGCAGTTCATGAGACCATAATAATCCCATAGAAATTAAATCATAACAAATTATGAAGCTCAATTTTCAATATACCATATATTGAAGAATGAAATTGAAAAAAAAATCAATTAAAAAATAATCGAGTTAACTCATGTTAACTTGCCAAACCTACAACCTAGATCATGAGACTAGGATAACATAATAGAAAACAAATTAAAACAAATTATGAAGCTGAATTCTCAATCAACCCAATGTTGAAAGATAAAATTGAAAAAAGATTCGGTTAGAAAAAATGATTAAAAAATAACTCAAGTCAACCCGGGTTAACCAACCAAACTCGTGACCTAAGTTATGAGACGAGAATAATCTAATAAAAAGCAGACCGGAAAAAATCACGAAGCTTAATTTTCAATTAACTCAATGTTGAAGAATGAATTTGAGAAAAAAAATTAATGAGAAAACGAGGAAAAAAACTCGAGCTAACTAAGTCAACCCTTTAAACTCGTGGTTTAGGTCATGAGACTAGGATAAACTCATAAAAAGTTAATTGAAAAAAAAAATTCAATCCCCAATAAAACTTAATGTTAAATGATATAATTGAAATTGAAAACAAAAGATAGATTGAAAAAAAAAACAAAGGAGGAAAAAACACTATTATAGTGAATAGTGTTTTATAAGGAGGGGTATAATAAAATCTCCTCTTCTTTTAGTTTTTTTTTTTGTTAATGAAGTTCAATTCTCAATAAATCTAATGTTGAAAGATGTAATTGAAATTAGAAAAAAAACACAGATTGAAAAAAAAACCTAGAGGAGGAAATTTTTTTTCCAGTGAATAGTATGAAATTGAAAAAAAAATTCAATTAAAAAAGAACATAAAAAATGACTTGAGTTGGCTAAGGTACTAGCCAAACTCATGAACTGGACGCATATAACCTCACAGAAAGCAAGCTGAAACAAATTACAAATCTTAATTTTCAATAACTTAATGTTGAATAATGAATTTGAGAAAAAATAAAATAAAAAAAACTTTAGTTAATCTATCAAACTCACAGTTTAGATCATGAGATCGTGATAGCCTAATAAAAAATATACTATAAAAAATTATATAGTTCAATCCATAATAAATCTAATGTTGAAAGATATAGTTAAAATTTAAAAAAAAAATATTCAGTATTATTTGAGGAGAGGGAATAGTAAAATCTCCTTTGCTTTTAATTTTTAATTAATTACAAAACAAAAGAACATACTCTTTTATGACCCAATCCAATGCTGATATTATCATCTTTGATCGACTTGGATACTCGTGTAGTAAAAAATGAATGTACATGCATTTTAATTGTATTTTTTGACAAAAATTTGTTAATCCTAACTAAAATCTAAATTAAAAAAAAAGAGATAGATATATATTAAAATATATAATTTTATATTACAGGCTATGAACCTGACTAAGTTTAATAATTTTATTTTTTTAATATAAATTATTTTTTTAATTTAAAGATAATGTGATTTAATAAAATTCAAGGGAAAGAAAAACTATATAGAGCTGCACAAAAATAACATATGCTAATATAATAAAAATGTTCTAATCTTATTAAAAAACAATGTAAAAACTGAATAATATTTTATTATAAAAATATTAACATCTTCATTTTAATTAAAATCGAATATCCTGTAGGGCATGCCACATGTATATTTCACCAATCTATTTTAATTAACATAAAATTAGACCAAAGAGGGAAAAAAAATAAAAAGAAAAGGAAAGATAACATATTTTTGGTGGCCCACCAAGCTTAGCTCAATAAAAAAAAATTATATTTTTTTAATGTTTAATATTCTATCTCAAAAATAATTTTTTAAAAATAAAAAATATATTAAAAAAAACAACGAATAGTCTTTCAAACACACCCAATAGTAATTGAATTGTTAACTTTTTTTTTTTAAAGGCGAATATCATAACCTGATGATCATCACGAGTTGAGCTACCGCCTTCGAATCACCATTTTGTCTCTTTCAACTTTATTTAATTGGTATTTTAATTCTCCTTTCGATTCCTTTTCTACTGTTGACTGGCTCTTGATGAGTTGGCATGAGCTATACAGTTTATCACGTGCATGGATTTGACGTGGAATGCTAAAATACCAAACTACTTTTCCTTATTCTTTTTCCACTCATTATTGCTTTGCCATCTTTATCACTTTTCTCTCTCTTAATTTAGAGTCTCTGTAAGGTAACATTGAAATTCTGTTTTTAATGTAAATTTGATTCTTTATATTTTAAATTATTATTTTTTAATTATTTTAATATGATGATGTTAAAAATAAAATATTATTTTAATGTATTTCTAAATAAAAATATACTATAAAAAACAATTAGTTTAAAAATTAGAGAAAGAAATATAAAAATAATTTTTTTATAATAATTCTAGAATAAATTTCTGTTATTTGAAAATAAAAACGATAAATAAATATTTTATAGTAATCAAATCCATCACATCACAAGAAAAATTGTGAATTAATCTTGATGAGGCTCGGCAATAGTTTTTTTTTTTTTTTAGATTATCGTGGGTGTCCAGGGCCGGCTTACGCGCACCTCGACTAATCCCACGGGCCTCGAAGTTAACGACCATGTAAGCCTACAGTGGCCATCATATGAGTAACCACGGGGTTCGAACCTGAAACCTAAGAGGGAACAAACTCCTTAGTCCCAAGCTCTTGAATGCAGTATGAACAGGATACTAGAGAGGTCGTGGATCTTGTGCTTGTCCTCGATAGGCTACCCGATGCAGTAATTGTGGAAAAAATACACGAATTTGATATATAATAGTTAGGTATAACTCAGCTGACCCTCGAAGGTTTCTTCCAAGAGTGAGCTTCGGCAATTTCAAATAACAGGGATATAATTTTATCATCATATGAATTATTTTTATTTTTATTTTTAATTAATAAATTTTTTTTTTATTAATATGGATATCTAAGTTAATTTATACATTTTAATTAATCTCATAAACTCTAAAATTAACAATTATATAAGTTATTATCTGATTAAAACTGTTTAATTTATTTTTTAGGAGGCCCATAAGGTCAAGAAATATAATGGAGATGGCGCTACTTTATGGCATTACAACATCAAAAATTATAAATGATATATATATACACACAACAAATCAGGTTGTAATCGTTTTATAATAAGTTCATGTTGTAGCTTGATTAATTAAAACGCGTGGTGTGAGGTGGGGGTTGCGTGTTCGGACAATTATGTAGACATTTGAATTAATTTATACACATTTTAATTAATTTTATAAATTTTAAAATTAATAATTATGTAAGTTATTATCTTATTAAAACTGTTTAATTTGTTTTTTAGGAGGCTCAAAAGGTCAAGAAATATAATCGGCATGGCCCTACTTTATGGCATTACAACATCGAAATTTATATATATATATATATATATATATATAAACAATAAATCACAATAAATGAGGTTGTAATCGTTTTATAATAAGTTCATGTTGTAGCATTAAGTAATACTCTAAAAAGGCGTGGGAAACTATTGTAGTTTCTCCACGCTTTTCACTTTTTAATATATTATATTATAGAATTTTTTTTTTGTTTTTAATTTTTTTTGTTTTTTAATAAATTTTTTTTGTTTGATTTAGTTTGTTAATATTAATTTTTTATTTAGTTATCAGATTTTCATGATACGGATCCCGAGTTTGATAGGTTAACCTAGTTTGATGAGTTAATCTGATTTTTTTTTCTTTTTAATTAATTTTTTTCGTTTAGTTTAGTTTGTTAATGTTAAATTTTTTTCTATTTAATTATCAAACTTTCATGACACGTATCTTGGGCTTGATGAGTTAACTTGGTTTGATGGGTTAACCCAGTTAATTTTGGGTAAACTTGTCAATTTTTTTCTATTTAGTTATCAAAATTTCATGACGTGAATCCCAGGTTTTACAGGTTAACCTGATTTGAAGGGTTAACCTAATTAATTCAGATTTTTTTCTTTTTCTTCATTAGTTTTTTCTTCATGTTGGTTTTTTTCTTTGTTTTTTCTTTTTAATTAATCTATTTAATTATCACACTTTTATAACACGATCTTATAGCCAGACCCACATCCAATATTCTTGAGTCCGGTGTTGCAACTAGACTTACTTAAACTAGAGTCATGCAAGCTTAATGTTATTATTAATATTATAAATATTACTTTTAGGTCAGACATTGCAACCAAACCCAAAACTCTTGGGTATAGCTTTACAGAAAAATCTAATACTTTTAAATCTTAATTTTTTTATATATTTTTTTATAAAAAAAAGACCCGCAACATCGCGCGGGTGATGTAACTAGTAATTAATTAAAACGTGTGGTGTGAGGTGGGGGTCGCGTGTTCGGACAATAATGGGAGCAAAATGTTCTGTTTAATGTGACAATATATACACCTGTCGTCTATGTAATGTTTTTTTTCAAGAATAAAAAGATGAGCTCACGTTTTATAGCAAATTCATGTTGCTACTTGGTTGAAGTGTATTGGTGTGAGGTTGCGTGCTCGAACAATGATGGGGAGCGACATGTCGTCTATGTGATTCTTTTTCAAAAAGAAAAGGAGTGGTTTGCCCTTTCTAAAAATAAATAAATAAATATTGGGGCTCTATTAGATGCCCTTACCTGGATCAGTTTTTTATTTTTTGTTTTTTTATTTTTTCTTGAGTTTTTAATTAATTATATCATTTAATATGTGGTTGATTATGAATTTATTTTTATTATATAATAAAAAAATAAATTCAACTGTTTGAATTTATAACTCGAGTTGCAGGTTTTGTGTGTTGAGTAGAGTAAACTTGACTTTATTTTTTCTTTAAACTTATCTAGTCAACAAGGTTATGTCGAGATAATTTTTATAAAATTTAATTTAAAACTCATGATGAGTAAAAAAAATTAGGTCAAGATTATTTAAGTCGGAACTATTATATCGAATTTAATTACAATAGGAGAAACTTTTCAATATCTTGATGCTATTATTTTATGTTCAAAAGCAATTAAACTAGCTAGTGCTTTGCTAATAAGCTCTGGGTTCTATTGGAGGAATTATATATAGAAGGGACTTTCTTTTCATATTCTACACCCATTCACAGACTTACAGAGGAAAATATTTTATCCATGAGAAGAAGTATTTTATATATATATATAAATAGAAAAAAAAGATAAAATTATGTTTAATAGTGATATATAAAATAAAATAATTTTCTTTGTATCATATTTAATTATGGTGGACAAAACAAAATAAAAAATATATAAAAAATTTATTTTACCTTTAATATGTATTGTTGTCAAACTTATATATTTTAAAAAATAATTAGATATTATTATTTTCATTTTAATTTATATTTAATGTTAAAATTAATAATATTATAATAATTTTGGTTATTGAACCAAAATTAACCTGATGGGGCATGAAACAAGCTCAAAAGACAGAGAAATTACATTAATTTGGCTCTCTTCATGTTCGGGATAACATGATCTCCATGTTAGGTATATTGAGTCCATTAATTTTAAAAATTAACTGTTGATGTTGCGGAATGTATGATAATGGTTGTTATTACAAATATTTTTTATTTAAAAATATATCAAAATAATATATATTTTTAAAAAATTATTTTTAATATTAATAAATCAAAATAATTTAAAAACACAAAAAAAATTAATTTAAAATAAAAAAAATTAATTTTTTTTTCAAAAATATTTTTAAAATATAAAAATAAATGTAGTTGAATCATCAACATAAGTGGGTGGTTAGAGTATATTTAAAATTGATAATTATTTTTTCTATAAAAAAATTCAAAACATTAATTTCAAAACCAGTGATTTGGATTTACCTTTCATGTTACCCCTCCTAATTAAATTTACATCCTTCATTAGTATCCCAAAAGTCTTCTAAAAATAATATTGCTGGATCCTCATGTATCAGACGTAAGTCTCTCTGTGGTGTTCATTGGTGGCTTGGCAGGCGTGTTTGAGCTGCGTAAAGGAGGAAAGAGAGAAAATGTAATGAGGAGATGTCAATCTGATTGTAAATTCATTTAGCTGTGAGAGCTCAGATGTATATTTGCATTTTCATACAGAGATCCTACTTAGATTAACTTTGGCTTGTTGGCATTCAGCAGGATATATCAGCAAACAGTTTTTCCATGAACAAGGACAAACTGGAAATATGAAAGATGGAATAGTGATTAGTGATTATATGCAAGTAACTGAACTAGGTAACTATGAAAAACCAATCTAGCTATACGAGTGAGTACACATGATAAAAAAAATTGCATCAAATATCAAAATTATGCTATGAAGGATAAACTCAAATGCAGTCAATGAAAAATGAACAAAAAGAAACCACAAACTACAAACATGATTCGAAGAAAGTAAACGTGAAAGGAAAATAACTTCAGGGAACTAACAAGAACCAAGAAAGGTCCAACTTACACTAAAATGTCCTCTCGATTGCGTTTGGTGCTGTCCCTTCTGTGACTGGAGTTGATATTGAGGCAATGATCCGCCGGTGATTGATCAATCTGAGGAGCTGTAATCCATTTTATCCAATTCATGATCCAAAGTCAGGTCTGCTTCACCTACAAAATCTTGCTGCTTCTGTTGTCGTTGTTCCGGAGTTGGTCCATTATTCCTTAATGGTATCACAGTAGGAATACCCTGATGATGTAATGTAGCCGCAGCGGTAAAAAAGTCAATTTCCTTTCCATCAATTTTAGAAAGATCCCATTAATTTCACTGCTGCATGAGGAGCAGATTTCAGGATTGGTGGACTTGGAAACGAAGAAGGATTCAACTGCTTTTGCAGTCTGATAGGTGGAATACATGAAGGAAGCCCTGCGTGTTCTTCACCAATATAACTTGCAAGTTCCTTCTTGGCATTAAAAAGTTGTTCATTAACTTTGACAATTTGTCGTTGAAGGGAATAGACATAACCAGCAGAGCCATAAACAGGATGTTCAAGACGAGCCCTGGCCTAAAACAAAAAGAGATTTCAATGTCTCCATGGATCTTGGGGTCCTCATGCTTCTTGAGAAGTTTCGCCCACCTCTTTTTAACCTATATACTTGTTGAATTAGTGAGAATTCTTGAGACTTCTCTGGTGGGAAATAAGGTGCAAAAATGGTTTTACAAAATGAAATTTTCTGGAAATCAATTGGTAAATTTTCTGTATGGATTTGGGCTGTTTCTCTGTGTTAGTCTTGGGCCCTGGCTGATGAGGCCATTCTAAGCCTAGGTTTGCATTTGGAAGCTTGGAATGCAATTTCCAACCATTACTAATACTGATAAAATAAAGTTTCCACCCTTCTGTTCAACTAAAGATAAAATATTATTATGGATTGCACTGTATATCCATAGTGTTTTTATTATTGTTCATGGAGATGTGGAAAAGTACCGTTTGGTCTATATGATTTTCATTTTTCATATTTATTTGGTATGTATAATTTTACTTGTTTACATTTTAGTTATATAATTTTATTTTTCTTATGTTTTAGTCCTTAAATGTTAAAAAACACGAGAGAAAGTTATTGGAAAGAGATAGGAGAGAGAAAATTTTTGACCTATAACAAAAAAAATATTTTTTTATGTCAATGAATTTATCTAATAAGGATTCAATGGATGTGATTTAAATTTTTAGTCATTATAAAAATAAAGATTATAATTCTCAAAGTTTGTTTCAATTTGTTTTAATTTTAAGTTTTGAGACTAGTTAGAAGGTGTTTTAGGGTTTATTCTATTGATAGCTTTGCTGTGACTTTTATATATTTCATTTCTTTTCAGTATGATCATATTATCATGGCTTCTATCTAAACACCAAATAAAATACTATAACAATAAGAAGTATTACATTATGAGTCACACATGTCATCTTGTACAAAAAGAAATAAGATATTTTATTAGAAAATTGGTAAATACAAATGGATACATTGATGAAATATTTTTATTGGTAGATTGCGGTGAATTTTTCCGATTGAATATGCCTTCACAGTATTCATCGATAAATACCGATGAAAATATTTCTTTGGTAGAATTACAATGGGAAAAAAAGAAATGAAAAAAAAACTAAGAAATACAATGACGTATCATTTTTACATATAGACTTTTCGATAGATTGAAAACCGTCAATGAATCCACTAAAAACATTATCAACTATTTATAAGGGCCTATCACTTATATAAAATTTTTGAAACCAATTATCAATCATGTTTAAATTTATAACATTATCCATCATTGACAACCATGTTAAAGACTTATCTTAGCCTTAAAACTATCATTAACAACCTTAAAAAAGACCATAATAATCCACTCAAAACCACATTGAATAGCGGCCGAAACAGCCTCACTAAAAACCGCACTTTAACAACAACCTTTGAAAGCCATAATAACAAACTCATCTCAACCCCAAAACCACCCTTTACAACCCTAAACTAGACCCATCACATTCCAGACAATAGCTCTAATAAACATTGCCTTCGAGGCCTAAGAATAACATCAAAGACATCAGCCGACAACCACCAAAACAAACTCATAACAACCCACTCAACAAATTGATCAAAACCACCCTGAACAACTACCAAAACACTGAAGCCATCAAAACAAACCCATAACAACCACCCTCTAACAACAACCTTTTAATATCCTTGACATTTATAATAATCGTGTTTTAAAACCCAGACGGCCCGGCGGGTCGACCCGGACCCGCCAACCCGGCCTGGGACCGGTCCGGTGGAGGCAAAAACCCGCTCGGGAGTTGGCCCGGTGAAACCCGGTCGACCCGGGACTCGAGCCACCCGGTCAAACTTGGCCGAGACCCGGTCTATTTTTTTTATATTGATAGATGTTAAACGACGAAGAACAATGAAGCAGAATTGGGCATATTGATTACAGAGCGAACCTAATTAACAAAAAAATCAATTTCTTGTATTTGTTGTTTCACTACGAAAAGGGTTAGACTCTTGTATCTGTTCACGAATCTTCTTCTTTCACTCTCTCTTTTCTTTATTCTTGGCCGTGTTTTGAACTTGCGCCTTCGGCATCATTTTGTTGTTCGTTGATTCGGTCTCGTCGTTGATTCAACATGAATTTCCCGTCATCTCAATCTTAGGTATGTTTCTCTGTTCTTTCTTTTCTGCAGTGTAATAAATCCTCTGCTATTAGGAAGTGTCGAAAATGGATGAGGAAACTAGTTTTGTTCGATGCATTTACTTTTGGAACTCAGTTATAGCCGTAGATTGAAAATATTTTGTTCTAAGAACTGTTATAGCCAGAGATTGAAACTGTTGTTAGAATTATTGATTATGGTTAAAATATTTTGGCTAGTAATGTTTGTTTGGTTTTACAGTTGACTGTAAATTTAAGCAAACATAAGTTGTAGAGATTTTGATATGCCTTGGCCTCGCAAGTTGGTGTGTTTGTTCCGCCTTTGCTTCGTAAATTTTTGCTTGGAGTTACTGTGGCATCGATTCTTCCCTAGATTTTTATTTAAGCTGGTTGTGCTTAGTTAACTGTGTTTCATGAAGTTACTCTGACATTGATTAGTTAGTTGATGTTATCAACTTTTGCTAGAGTTACTGTGGCATTAGACTTTCCTTTCTCAATGCTTTCTCATGTTGACTGCTGGCTGATTTTCCACATCTTGTTGCTTGTTATTAGTTCAGATAAGAAAATAGCTTTGACAAAATTTACCTGGGAAGCATAATGTTTTTCTCGTTATGTGTGATTGATGAGGCTGTCATTGTTAATCTAATTAATGGATTGCAAAGTGATTTGGCTTGAAATTATATTCCCTCTTATAAATTATGTTAGGTTCTTAAAATGTCTTCACATGATGGTAGTACTCCAAGTAGTGATCCTTCAACGGCCCAATCATCTCAACCTTCAATTTTCATGTCAAGTGGTAGGAGAGGAAGAACAGATTTGACATGGGGTCATTGTAGAGAAACTCCTGAACTTAGTGTTGGGTGTAAAAAAACTAAATTAGTTTGTTTATATTGTGCTAAAGTATTTGCGGGTGGTGGCATTAATCGATTTAAGCAACATTTAGTTGGAGCTAAAAGAGAAGTTGAATAATGTCGTAAATGTTCTCCTGATGTTCGACATCAAATGCTTTTGAATCTTAAAGGAAATGCTGAAACAAAAAAAGAGTTAGAGAAATGCAAGCAGAATTTAATCCATTTAATGCACGACAAAGGAAGCATGAAGAGATGATGATTAGGCAATTAGAAGATGATGATGATGAGGATGTCAGTACTAAAAAACATATGTTACCACCGAAGGTTGCAGAAAAGAAAAAGATTCAAAGCACCAAAGACTTGTAAAATAATCGACTACAAGTTGTGGAAAGCAGAAGAAATTTGCAACATTAGGGACATATTTCATGCCGAGAACAACTCCTGGTGCTCAAAAGTATCTTCAGAATTGTTGGCAAAGGAAGGAAGCAGTTGAACGGTGTGATCTTACTTTAGCGAAGTGGATGATTGATGCATGTGTGCCATTTAATGTCATTAATTCCGTGTATTATCAAGATGCCATAAATGTCTGTAATGACCATGTGTGTCCTAGTTATAAAGGACCAAACTTGCATGCTATTCGCGGTTATTACTTGGCAAAACGCGTTGATAAAGTCAAGATTTATGTTAAGACTTATCGAGAGATTTGGAAGAAGAGCCCGGTTGCACATTAATGGTAGATGGATGGACAGATCAAGAGGAGGACTTTAATTAACTTCTTAGTATATTATCCTAAAGGAACAGCTTTTTTAAAAACCGTGAATGTATCGATGTTTCAAAGACTGCTAGATTGTTGTATCAGCTTGTTTAGAGAGGTTGTTTTGTATGTTGGGGTAGAAAACATTGTGCATATGGTGACTGATAATGTTGCAAATTATGTTGCTGCTGGCAAGTTATTGATGGAAGAATTTCCTTCAATATTTTGGTCTCCTTGTGTTGCTCATTGCATCAACCTCATACTTCAGGACATTGGTAAATTGCAGTCGGTTTGTTGTGTTGTTGAGCATGCTTCTGGTATCACAAAATACATTTATAATCATTGTTATCCATTGTATTTGATGAGGAAGTTCACTAGAGGAAAATAAATACTTCGTCCAGCTCTTACTCGTTTTGCTACCAATTTCATTGCATTGCAAACCATTTTAGCTCATAAAGATGAGTTGAGAGCTATGGTGACATCTAGGGAATGGATCTCATCTGCTTATGCTAAAGATAGCAAAGGAAAAAAGTTTGCTGAGAGTGTGCTAGACTCTCTATTTTGGGAAGAATGTGCAATAATTGTGCGAATTGAGTGAGCCTTTAATTTGAGTTCTACGAATGGTTGATGGTGATGATAAACCTTTGATGGGATATTTGTATGATGCTATTCATCATGTAAAAGAAAAAATGATGAGGAGATTTCAAAAGAGAAAGGCTAGAGTGAAACCTTTCATAGACATTATTAATAATCGGTGGGATGGACAATTTTATAGATATCTTTATGCAGCGGCATTTTGGTTGAATCCTCGATTTCAATATGATACAAATATAATAGATAAACATATGAGCACCATTTCTGGACTTCTAGATTTTCTTGAGAAGTATGCACATGGAAATCTAGCATTGCAAAGTAAGATTACAAGTGAGATAAAGTTATTTAGGAATGCTGAACATGACTTTGATCGAGTGTCCGCAATAAATAATCGCACCCTTATGCCTCCAGGTATATAATTTTTATATTTAAAAATATTATTTGACATAGTCTCCTTTTACTTATTATTTTTTGTATAGATGAATGGTGGATGACATATGGAACCAGCGCTCCAAATCTACAACAGTTAGCTATACGAGTGTTAAGTCAAACTTGTAGTTCTTCGGGATGTGAGAGAAATTGAAGTATGTTTGAACATATTCATTCTAAGAAGAGAAATAGATTGGAGCACCAAAGGCTTAATGACCTTGTTTACGTCCACTACAATCTAAGATTGAAACAAAAGTATTTTTCTTTTCTCTAATTCCTTAAATATTATTTTATCTTGTTTAGTAACAATATTAATATTTATATTGTGTTTATCTTCACTTTTAATATATATAAATTATTGGAAAGGACGAAATTATGATCCAATTAATGTTGAGACAATTTGTGACATTGAAAATTGGGTAGTAAAAGATGACCCGTCAATCTTGACAACTGAAGAAGCAGAGAGTTTTCACCAAGCTCTATCAATTATGACTATACAAGATACTTTAGATGATGGTAATTAATGATTGATTATTTAGTGATAAATATTATTTAAAATAAAGTTTTGTGGAACACATAATATTTATTTATTAATTGTGTTTGAAATGTAGATGTCATAAATGTTAATGATATTGAAGATGATTGTGACGAGGAAGTTTCAAAGGAGCATGCTGATGATTTATTAGGTGTTGACGAGATTGACTCAATTCCATCGATATTTGATCCAAATTTTGCTTCTATAGACACAGAAGAACTTAATGTGTTCATTCAACAAAAGTGAATGTGTTGTTGGTTTAGAATTTATGTTGTTGGATGTTTTGTTTTAAATATTTTAGAATTTATGTGATTGGATGTTTTGTTTTAAATATTTTAGAATTTATGTGGTTGGATGTTTTGTTTTAAATATTTTGGTTTGTGTTTTGGATATTGAATTAAATTTATGTTGTTGTTTTATAATTTAAATTTGGTTTATATAAGTGTTGTATTGTAAATTTGTAATTACTTATGTGTTTTTTTATAGGTTTTTTTTGGGTCAACCCATCTGACCCGTGATCCAATCACTTGACCGGATCGGGTTTCAAAACTATGATAATAATAGACTTATCTCAATCTCGAAATCAATCCTTGATAGCCCCAAAACATTGCCTTTGAAATCCATAATATCCCAAAAATCTTTTTAGGTTTTTATATTTAGAATTTATTTGTTTTTATCTTCAAAAAATATTTCAAAAAAAGTGTAAATTTTATTTTTATTTTAAATTAATATATTTTTAATGATTTTGGATATATATTTATGTTAAAAATAAATTTTAAAAAATAAAAAATATACTATTTTAATATATTTTTAAGTAACAAAAATATTTTTAAAAGCAAACTTTCCCTTTTTCATTTTTATTTGAATCTTTTCGTACATATTTCATGAAGATATCCTTTGCAACATACAAAATTAATAAAAATATATTTTGAAAACCCGCCCACATTTGCATCTGTGGGGCATATGAAATACACTAAAATTTTATAGCCTCAACACCCCACCCGCACCTTAAACCCCTAAAATCTGCAACTCAAAACACCTAAAAATAACACTATGGCCAAGTGGTGGCGAAGCCTGAGGACGGCAATCCAATCCCCACAACAGCCATTATCACCACCGCAACCATTTCAATCTTCACGTTACCACACAATCCAAGCAATACCTCGAGAGGTTGTAGGCAGCAGAGTTTCAGCTAGAGAAAGAGAGCAAGGTAGAATCCCTGCTGTGGTTTTCTCTCAGAGTCTCCTTGATATAAACCCGTCAAATCGGTATACATCTAGGAAGAGATTATTGACTACTGAGAAAAAGCAGATTCAAGCCATTCTTAAGTCCGTAGAACTCCCTTTCTTTTGCTCCACTACTTTCCCTCTTCAGATCCGAGCTGGGACCGGGTCATCGGTTTTGCTTGAATCCGGAACTGTATTGCCCATTAAGGTAAGTCACACTGTTTTAGTTCATTCTCAATCTTAAGTGGGTTTAATAATTTGAAGTTTGTGTGGTTTTTTATGTTTTTTCGGATTGTTTTGTAGATACATAGGGATGAAAAGACAGGGAAGATATTGAATTTGGTGTTTGCTTGGGCTGATGAAGGAACTGAGATGAAAGTTGACGTGCCGGTTGTTTTCAAAGGAGAAGAAAATTGTCCCGGTCTTAAGAAAGGTACGTTTTACTCTTGTCTAATTCATTATTATTTATTCATTCATTTATTTTGTGAGGCTTTCCAGATTGTTAAAGTGATGGAAATTTTATAACTATGAGCGATGCGCAGGACAGCTTAGGAGCTGTTCTGAATCTGAGTTTCAAAAGCTGTCCAGGGCTGAGTTGCCGTAGATTTCCTGTGGATTATGATTAAATGTGTGGGTAGATTTCTAGGATTCACACCTGGGTTTCTTAAGAGTCACACCTGAGAGGAGATTGAGCAACATAATCAAAGCAAATTGCTGGGAATTATTTAATATTATTGCATTGAAAATATTGAAAGACAACATAGTTATTTATAGAGTTGTAGCGGTCCAAATCCTACAAGTACATGGATTCCTAAACCTCCAACATAATTATTCCTATTTAGAATAGGAAAACCTAATAACTTTAGGACTAGAAAATAAAATGCTAAAACAGAAATAAAATTCTGTAATTTCCAGATTTTCCAGCAGATCTGAAAATTACCAAACTACTCAGGTTCCCAACTATGTTTTCTATCTTAGCCATGTGCCAAATCAATGCTTGAGCATTGGGATTATTCTCAGAATGCCCTCTAAAGAACTTTGGGGGCTGGTGCCAGCATGGCCCATCAATGAGGCTTCGTAACATGATATTGTTCGTGGGGATGTGACTGTGTTTTCTCATAAGTTCTTATGGGGGTAAATGTTAGGGTAGATAAGATGTTTGTAGATTATTAGTACGTTATGAGACTTTCTATAAATTTGTAGATAAGTTATGTGTGATTGTGGGTCGTCTTTCCTAGTGTATGAAGAGAGTTCTGTAAGAATCATTGGATTTGGGTTTTTTTTTTTTCCAAGGTGGCACTTGTAGGTTATTTAGTATGCTAACTTTCTTCAAAACTTTAAGGATTTAGGTATGCTGTGCATGGACATGGTTCTCGTGAATAATTTTTGTCCTAGTGAATGATAAATGTCATGAGAATCATTGATTGGATATCTTTCTAAAGTTAGGTTTGGTAGCATATGGAAGATGAGATGTCTTGAAGACAATTCTAATAAACCTAAGCAAGTTGAAAATTACAATTATTTGACAACTCACCATTGTTTGAGTCTTGCCTGAGTCCCAATCCGAATCCTTTATCTTTATGAGGCATATATAAAGATGTCTGATGCAGGAAAAAACTGGCTATGTAACTTTTAGCTGAGTAGGTAGGAATGTGGAGGGTTCAAAATTAAAGAGGGGGGTTGAAAGTTTGTGTCTCAGTTGAGCTTCTAGGAAAAATGGTGGTTTTGTTTGCTGGAATAGGAGAATTTGCCTGCTGAAATATTGTGACAGCAGTGCTCCATCATCAACCAAAGCACTTCTTTTTTTCACCCTCTCTGATATGTAAATTATCCTCGGTATAGGACAGCTTAGTCTTTTATTTTGCGATCCTTTTCCCGATCTTTTTTTCAGCTGTTAATGTAACAAGTCCTGATTCTGACGTGTAAGACGATCATTTTTCAAGCATAACGTAAGATTCATTCCAGCAAAAGTTATAAATACATTCTTGACATAATAGAGTATCAAGATGTAAATTTGACTAGATGAACTGCAAACTAGATTCCATACAACTACAAAGAACACCTTTCCTTTGATCAAAATGCCTTGTTCATTATGATATGGATAATGCTCTGACTGTTGGTTTCTGAAATTGAATCTGTTAACCATGTTTGCAATAGATGTGGTATTAACTCTCTTCCAAAAATAACTCAACTCCATTGTGTTAGGAGCTCATCCTAGAATTTCTTCTCCACAATGTGTTCTAAGAGAAACAAACCTATGGTTCTCTGGAGATTTGTCCTAAGTCATTGGTGTATTGTGATTAATCACAAGGTCATTAACTTGAAAGAAATTGCTCCACATTCATGTCAAATATCCATGGATGTCTTAGCAAGGTATGTAATAGAAATGAATGGTTCCATGGAACAAATCAATGCACACCTCCCATGAATTTTGTTATCAGTGCTATTTAACCATGCCACTTTATACTGATTTACATTTGGCTTAGTTTTCTCCCCAAGCTTGTGATGCCACCTTCATAAAAAACACTAGAGTAACAACCACTGGCATTGATTAGAATGGTATGCTTGCCCGTTGAATTTACCACATGTTTGAGAAATAATGTTTCTTTGCTAGGTAAAGAAATATGTTTGTTTGTGGAAATAAATTTCAGACAGAACATTTGAAAAAAATCATCAGAACCACCTTACCTGTAAATTTGTTTGTCAAAATCATCATATTTCCTTGCTGAATAATTCTTCAAAAAATTTAAAGATATCTGATGGTGTTTTTGCATCTCTCACTTTACTCCAATGCTGTAACAGGAGGCCATTTGAAGATGATGAGAAGTACTCTAAAATATCTCTGCCCAGCTGAACACATTCCTCAAAAAATTGAGGTGGACATAAGCAATCTAGATATTGAAGATGGATTATTCATGCGTGATATCGAGGTTCATTCATCGTTGAAGCTTTTGAGTAAGAATGAGAACATGCCTGTATGTAAGATTGTGGCAACAAATTTGGATACCCCAGAACCCGCGGCATTGAATTTAGAAAGCCCAGAACCTGCAGAGAAACAGCCAGTGGAGTGCCTGTGAATCACCTCAGCAGAAAAGATTAGCAACCCCAATGTTAGAAGTTTAGAATAATAACTTTGTTGTTTTGTCTAGATTATGGCTTGCGTTTGTGTTTTGGGATTCTCAAACTAAGGAAGACATTCATGGATAGATTCTTAGGCATGTTATATTTATGCTTTTAGCATCGTAGTTACTTTGTTGGGAGGTTGCATTAGTTGCTGCTAAATGATGCATGAATGTATCAAACATGAAAAACTGAGATGGCTTATGACTGTGTTCTTTTTTTTTTCTTTCTCGATGGATAATTATATCAAAAACTTGAAAATTCAGATTGTAAAATTTTGGTAGTCAGTAGTTACATTTTATTTTGATCTGGAAATTGGTTTCTTCCCGTTAGTTGTTATTTTCAGACAGTTTCTGTTCTTCATTTATTCTGTCACCTTTCGGGACTGTATTTCAAAATATTTGATTTTTTTTTGTTTTTGCTTAAAATGAAATTTTTTTTATATTTTTGTTTTGATGTGTTAATATTAAAAATAAAAAAAATTATTTTAATATATTTCTAAATAAAAAAACACTTTAAAATACTTCTGTTACCACAACTCTGCCCCGCCACAATTCCAGCGTGCGGCCAGCAGGTGAATTGTTACCTTTTGAGAGAAAGGATGTCACATGCTGTGTGTTCAGATTTAAGCTATATTAAAGATATCTAAAAACATATAAAAAGTAGAGACCAAAAATTCATTATCCAGCTATTTTTTTAATCTAAAAACATATAAAAAATTATAGAGATAAAAAATAAACTCAGTTATATTTTCAAATAATCTAAAAAATAATCTAAAAATAAAAAATAAATTTGAAATCCAAAATTTTTTAAGGTGAGATCTATTCTCTCAAGTAATTTAAAACTTAGAGAACATCCAAGTGAATTTTTTTTTCATTGAATAGCATTGAAATTGATTATTATTTTGTGGTTGAAATCAATATTAATGAATTTTTTTTCTTTCTGTCATTGAAAATTAACAATTCTCTACCTTTTTTTTTTTCTCAAATCAATAACAGTAAAATAAGAAAAATAAAATTTCATGACAAAATTATGTTGTATTTTATATATATGCCAACCTAAGTATTGTTATTATTATAGAAACTAATAAGTATTAGATTCAGTTATTAGTTTATTTGGAAATGTGGGTCAATCCATGTTTTAAAAAAAATTAATTTTTTTGTTAAAAATTAATTTTTTATATATATTTTGAATCGTTTTGATATGCTAATTTTACAAATAATTTTTAAAAAATAAAAAAAATATTATTTTAATATATTTCAGCATGAAAAACACTTTGAAAATTAACTGCAATTACACTCTTAAATATACCCTTAGATTAAGTATGAGAGGGTATCTTAATTAAAATTAACTAATAAGTATTAGATTCAGATATTAAAGATTAGGTCAGAGAGGGTATCTTAATTAAAATTAATCAAGTCAAGTCAAACCTGATATTAATGAACTGATGGACGCCGTCGTCATAGTCCTTTAGGGAAACGTAGTTGCCATTGATTCCCAATAGCAGAGAGAAGTCATAGTTGCATGACTCGTATAATTATTATAATTCATGCTTCTAATCTGGAGAGATCTCAAAAATAAATAATAAAAAAAGAATTGCTATTGTCACAGCCTTATTGTATATTAGCATAGCCTTCCTTCCTTACTAGATACGAAGTTTTTGTATTTAAAAAATATTTTTGAATTTTTTTTATTTTAAAATATGTTTCTATGATTTTAAATTATTTTATATATTAATATTAAAAATATATTTTTTAAAATATTACTTTAAAATATTTTCATATAAAAAATAATCATTTCTATAATCTCAAATAAAATAACTAAACAAATTATATTCAGCACCGCACCCTCTAAATTTCGAATCTGCAAATTGAGAGGGGGGCCCGCAATTTTCCAAGCCCCATGTAGTTATTTGTGGAACATGTGGGTCCGTGCCACGTGCCTCGTGCCTTTTGCCTTTCTCTTGGGAAGTTGACCATTGACGTTGCCTTTGGTGCGGAGGGTGGAGCCATGTTCCGTAGTCACTTGACAGATGACAAAGGATGATGAGAAATTGACATCATCATATATGATAGATTAATGTGAAGATAATCATATAAAATGTTACTAATTTTGCTAAGTTAAATGATTATGCAGCTTACTTGGTACATGATCGTGTCCTTAATTAAGAATTTCAAAGAGATAATGACCAAAAAGGGAAGTGCATATTGATGTAAGCATAAACAATTAAGATACAAACGCTGGTCGGTTTAAGTGGTTCAACGCTTGTTTCTCTTCAGTACAATAAGGTCTTGAGTTTGAGTCTTGTAAATGGAGTACACCATCATTGGGAAAGCTTTACTCTTTAGTGGGTCGTCTTGACTCGACTGGATTAGTTGGGGTCTAGTGGATTTCTAGATACTAGGATTTAGACAAAAAAATAAGCAATCAAGATGACTTATTTTCTATTAAAAAATATATAAATTTAAGAGAAGAAAATTATTAAACTTGGGTGAGTCCATGACTTGGATCACATGTTTGATGAGTTAAGTCACCATACCAGAGCTATTTTTTTAATTTATATCTTTTTTTAATATGTTTTTTTTATAATTTATGTTTCAATTAATATTCATTTTTTTAAAAAAAATTGATAGAGTGTTTTTTAATGGTGTTGTGTGTGTTTAATTTTTGAAAAGATTATTCTGATTCATCTATAATTTTTTTTATCTTTTGTATAGATAAATTTTATTTTCAAATAATATTTTTCATATGTGCAACCTTGTATAATATTTTTTTATTCAATTAATTTGATATGTTTGTCATTATCGTTTAATTAAAAAATAATTTTAATAAACAAATTAGCAAACACAAAAGGGTAAAGGTCTTGTCTTTTATATATATAATCGTTAACACTAAACCTTGTGGGTTTTTTTGCTGTAGATAAAACATTATGTTGTATTATTCACACACTCACAGATTAGATTATCCTTCACTTACTGTATATTTTTGTTTTTTCACTTTAGTCCTCAAACTTTTGTTGTTGGCAATTTGACCCTAAATTAAAGATCAATTGTTTATGATTTTTTATGCAAAGACAACATAAAAAAAAAGAAGGATCTAAATGAAAAAGACAGCCAAAATGTGTGATGTGTACAAAGTTTTCAAAAAAAATAAATTATGGTCCTTAGGTTTACAAATAATATAATTTAGGTTCCTTTGAATGTCTAAGATTCAATTGTGGTCTAAAACTTTATTTTTCTTATATTTTAGTCCCTAGTTAGAGAGAGGAGAGAGAGAGACTTATTGGATCCTAACATTAGAGAGAAAAAATCAGTGTTTACAATTATTCTTGCCATCAAAATTATCTACTTTGTAACAAAATATTGCATTTAGTGAGAGGGTTCCACTTAGATGTTTTTAAACCTTAGAATTGTCTAAAAAAACAGATTTAAGCTTGGGAAGAGTTTTTGTTTCGGTCTTTTTTTGTAGTTTTTTAGGTTTTTATGGATATTTATTGGTTTATCTGTTTAGGATTTTTTTTAAGTGTTTCAGGTTAAAAATAGATTGAAAATTGGGTTTCTAGACAAAGAAAACCAAGAATCATAATGTTTTGGCCATCATAGTGGCCAAAATCTGGGTAATTCCAAATAATAAGTTGTCTATTTTTTTTTTAAAATATTATGTGGATGACATCAACTTTTTAAAAAATTAAGGGCTCATGCAAGGGCAGGCCCGTGTGTGGGCACTTTCTTTATAGTCCAGATGTTTGATCTAATTTACTAGGTCCAACAACGTCTGATCTGTTTTTAGTTTTAATTTTGACTTTTTGTTTGTTTTTAGTTAATACTTTTTATATGTTTTTTAAATAATTTTTAAATTTATATTTTAATTAATATATTTTTTTTTCTGTGATTTTTTTGGCTTATTTAGCCTTGTTTAAGTAACAATTATTTTTTAATTACATCATGTGTATTTAAGAGGCCAGTATGATTTTTATATATCTTTTTTTTATTTTATATATATTAGATTTATTTTAAAAAATAAAAATTATATTTTTCAATAATATTTTTAGTATGTTTGGCCTTACATAATATTTTTTTTCCTTATATTTTATTAAATTAATTTTATGTGCGTGTTGGTTTCTATTATCATTTATAAAAAAAAATAATTTCAATAAATAAATTCATTGAACATAACCGTATAAATAACTCGTCTTGCAAGATTAAATATCTTGATCTATATTGTTTTTTATTTTTTTAATTTTGTTTTTATTTATTGTTAATATTTTTTTTTATTTACATGAATGGTTTTAAATTTATTTAATTAGATGCATGCATATATTTTTCAATTTATATTTAAAAAATCTTTTTATGTAAAACACTTTTTAAAAATGTCTACATATTTAATTTTTTATTAATAAAATAAATATTTAACCCGTAGCATAATGCTACTTAAAAGGCTTGATTATCGCTAATCCACGAGTAATGCAATGCTTCTAACTTAAACCATCTTTGTAGAGAGTTTAAGCAATGGAAACAATTTAGAAGAACAATAAATTATAACTTCTTTGTCTTGCAAGATCGTGGGCGACGTTATTAAATAATTAAATCTGGGCACCTAATTGAGAGCTTAAAATGTTCTTGGAAGTTGCATAAATCTGTCAGGTTTATCTTATCAATTTCTTTTAATAATTTGATTTTAAATGCATGTTTATGCAATAAAATAATATCAATTTGAAGAGAATTTAACAAATATTTAATGTTTAAAACCCTTGGGACATGACTTATAAAATTTAATAGGAATTTAATTGATTACAAGTATATAGGCTTGAGATTATGGTTTGTTTGTTCGGGAATACAGTTATGATTGTTTTTCAAAGTGTTTTTAATATTAAAATATATTAAAATAATATTTTTTATTTTTTAAAAATAATTTTTGAAATTCGTGTATTAAAATTATTTAAAATATAAAAAAAATTAATTTTTAACAAAATGTTTTTTAAATTTTTTTTTAAAATACAGTTTGAATCTCGTTCCTAACAGAGAACAAATTATAATAATACAGTATACTTGACTGGCTGCTATCTATCTGTCGTCCTTTCCACATTATTTAACACAATTGTAGCCGCCATTGACCTCCCAAAAAATCTCTGGGATTCGTGCATGGCATTTACTTCAATTGAATATTGTAATAAAATAAGGTTGTCGGAACAGAAAATAAGTGGTTTTCTACTTTAGTCTAGTAAGCAAGTTCAGAAAAACTAAAACATTACTCCAAAACGCAATGAGAAGTGGCAGATCAACCATGTTTTGACTTTGAGCACTTCGAATCCAAATCTATTCTGCTAGGTATTCCAGATTGGCAACTGGGTTTCACTAAATACAAAAGGAAATTAAGAATATTCTATGCATAAATTAAATTTGTTTTGGATAACTCTATTTGCCTACACAAACAACACACTAATGGACAAACAAGTAACAAACCATCCAAAATTCAACAAGGACATTTGTTATGCGCCTTGCGAAAGAAGATTTTGAGTGTTCGGCTGAGGATTTAATACTTGCAGATGAAAATTTGATTCATGCAAACAATGTTAATAGCCTAACAAATATTTTTATGAATCAATAAAATATATTTAAATTAAAAAAAAATTCTAATCGTGTAAGATTAAAATAACATCTTAAAACAAAAATAATAAAAGATATAATAATTAGATTAGTCTCAATTTTTTTAAGTGATTTTACAGATAATTTTTATGTGAAAAATCACTTTGTCGCTTATTAGATTGTTAGATCTTTCAAAATCAAGCCCATAAATTATTATGTTGGGATAATTTTATTATTTTTTCTAGATATTTTTTATTTATTGTTTATTCATGGATTCTGATTTAATTTTCTTATTGCCTTTGGATTTTAGATTGTTTCCTAGTAAAGGTAGGTATTTTCCTGATATATTTAAGGTCTTGTAAATCTATGAGGAGACAATTATTGTAAATTTAATTTTTCAAAAAATAAAAAATAAAAAATAAAAAATAAAAAATAAAATTCTTATTTATAATATTTTTAGCTTATTAAATTAGATTTGTTGTCTATATTATTGCTATCCTATTAACTTTGAACTGCATTTTCATTTATATGATACTAGACATGCATAGCTAGATAGTTAATGGTCTCAATAGAACTTGTCCCTTAAAATCGATCAAAAGCTATATATTATAGAATGCCGATTGAAATAATGAATTTAGTTTTATTTAATGCATAGAATAATCTGAAAATATCCTCATAGATAATCAAACTTAAATAATTAATTGAATTTAATCAAGGAAGTGATGGCTACGAGAACTTGCTTTTCTGTAACGTAATATAAAAATCTAAACAGGATTGATTTATTTTTTATTTTTTATGGCAAGAACTAATCAGGATTCGACCTTAAATTCTGTAACTTGTTTTTATGATAATTATTGGTAATTTTACTGACTCTAAATTAAAAAAAAAAAAAGAGTTGGAAAACATTTAATTCCTTTATTTTACTGCTGTAAAACAGTAAACTAATATTTTACCACCAAAATCTGAGGAGGGAAAAGACAACAGAATTACCTAACCTGAAATTTAACGGAAATTGGAAATACAGTTGAAATGCAAAAACTGCATTCACACATTCCCTCCATTTCGTTTAAACACAACCAGATTTATTCATTTATTTATTTATTTATTATTAAACCGCGATGGCTTCTTCGTGTCAACGACCTGTCCTGTTCCTTCTTCTCCTCCACCCTCCTTAGATTTCTTCTCCTTTCGTTTTCTCTCTAAAAAACCATTTCCTCTTCTTCTTCTTCAATAAAAAAACAAAAAATATGACGATTCAGAATATTCTTGTTACATTATTTCTGCTGTATTACTAGTAATTTATTTATTGTGGCCCATGCGTTGGATTCATAACCTTTCCTTCACTTCTTCTTCGTCTTCAACATCTTCGTCCTCAACATCTCCGTCCCTTTCTCTTCATAAAACTTCTTTCTTCTCCTTCTTCAATGGCCACGGATGAAAATTTCTCTTCGGTGAGGAGAGGTCATGGCAGTCGTTTTAGTTGGAATAATCCTCGTGGTTTGAGGATAGGTGGTGGTGGTGGTTATGATTGCCGTGACAGGCCTAGAATTTCAAGGCAAAAGAATCTGAGACATTTGATCGATCAAGACCTTCCAGGTCATCAAAAACAGGTGGCACCACCGGATCATCATGTGGATTCCGGTGCCCTTTCGAGGTCAACTTCGGCTTCAGTTGCTGTGCCATTGCCGCTTCCATTGCCGGTGCGTTCTGGGGATGGGGATTCGAGGTTTCCTTCGCCCAAGGAGAGGATTCGAGATGGTTTTAGGGAAAGAGAAAGAGACAGAGGTGATAGGATTGGAGAGGGATTATATCCTTCGAATTCTCCTATTTCTAGGTAATTTTGCTATTTGGATTTCTTTTTTAGGGTATTTTGTTGATCGATGATTAATTGATTGTTCTTTTCATCTCCAAAATGGAATATGAATTGTGGGTTTTTTTGATAAATAATGTTTTTATGCTATTCATAGATCGTAGGATGCTACATCCTGGAAAAACTGGTACACAATGTGGCATGTTTTTCTTGATTTAAAGAAATTTTGCCAACAGTTTTGGAGATGATATATGAATGATGACTTTCAGTCTTTTAATGCACAAGGCATTCTTGCTGCTTCAATTACATGCACCTCTGCCATGGCTGTATCAGAGATGCATTGTTCATTTGGCAGATAATTTGTTCTCCAGGCACTGAATTGAATATTTTTGGTTAATATGTGGTCCTATAACAGTGTTTTTGCTGGTCGAAACATGAAGAAAATGGCTGAGCGTTTAGACACTCGGTCATCCAGGACGGTGCGTCCAGATTTCAGTTCTGCACAGAGTTCTCGAGACAACTTCGAGATCAATATTCCTATTAGGAGTGCTCCTACTAGTCCATTTGCAAGCCCTGTTCATAGCCCACCAAGAACGAGTAGCACTGCTGGTATGTTTCCTTACTACCGCATGATTGCTAGAGAACAGAAAGTCTGGTCTGCACCAGAGATGGCAACATTAGACACACCTGGGCTTCCTCCTCCAGCATTCATGGATGTCAGTGCTTTTAGTAATGACAGTTCTCCTCTTCAAAGTCCATCAAATATAAGTCCCCGCCGGAGAGCCAGAAGCCCAACTGGACCTTTATCGCCATTGACTTCCAGGTCATCAATCGAAAGCTCAGCTGCACGGCGTGAAAGTAATGCTAATTTTGAGGTCCACCCATTACCTCTTCCTCCAGGAGCAGCTGTCCCTTCGCCATCAGTGCCAGTGCCTATAGCTCTACATAAACCGGAGTTCCCATCTATGAAAAGTCAGTGGCAGAAGGGGAAGCTTATTGGACGCGGTACATTTGGAAGTGTTTATGTTGCCAGCAATAGGTACATGAATTCTATTCTCTGTTGTGCTGGCTTATTTTGGTGCAGTAAACCCCAATTGCAGTCTTTTGTTTCTGACAGGGAAACTGGGGCATTATGTGCAATGAAGGAAGTGGAAATGTTTCCTGATGACCCGAAATCTGCCGAGTCTATAAAGCAATTAGAACAGGTGATTCACCTTGTCTATAACAGGTTGATCCTGTAGCTTCATTCTCAAACACTCAAGTATATATGTCATAATCTCCATAGCTTCATGCTGTGAAGATTCTGAGCTAGGTTTTTTTTTTTTTTAATCTTATGAGGACTTTTACATCTAATGCTTCTGTGTTGGTTTTTCATATGCATTAAGATGAAACATTTTTTTTAGGCTTTATAGGATTACTAATAAACAATGTTAGGTTTTATTCCGCTCCGCTCCCAGCTTCTTTTCTTACTTCTATCATTTGTTTCAGGAAATTAAAGTTCTTAGCCAGCTGAAGCATCCAAACATTGTGCAGTATTATGGTAGTGAAGTAGTGAGTAATTCCAGTGGCTACTTTAGGTTCTTCCTTTTTCTTTTTCATTCGGAACAAGTATCTCTTTAGTTTTTTATGCTGTATATAGAATTCCTTTTGAACTTAATTAGTTAACAAATAATTTTGTGTGCAGGTTGATGACAAATTCTATATATATCTGGAGTATGTTCATCCGGGTTCAATCAATAAATACGTACATGAACATTGTGGAGCCATAACAGAAAGTGTTGTTAGTAATTTTAGTCGCCATATCGTCTCTGGGCTAGCTTACTTACACAGCATGAAGACAATACACAGGTACAGGAGTATGGGCAGTTTTATATTTTGAAATAAGTGTTAGCATACATTTTAAGAATTCTTTTAGGAAAGGGTCTGTGGAATTATGTTGCGTCTGTTTGTGGCTGAGAATCTCATATCTTCGTGTATCTAGGGATATAAAAGGGGCTAATTTGCTTGTTGATGCATCTGGAGTTGTGAAGCTTGCGGACTTTGGGATGGCAAAACTTGTGAGTACTGGTTTCTTTTCTTCTCTCCAAAATTATACTAGTCACATGAAAACATGCATAAAATTGTGTAATGTGTATGCATTGCGTCTGAACTATTGCATCTTTGGATATCTTTTAATGCTATCACGAGTTTGTTCCTGCAAGCAGTGTGGAGACTGATATGACTGTTGACTTTGTTCCTCTCTGTCGTTCATGCCCTCTTTATTCCTTTCCTCTTTTTCCTCGATAACTTTGGTGCAGTGTTTAGAAATGTAGAAGGTTATCACTTAGTCATGGGTATTAGTACGCACCAAATTGGGGCAGGAGGGAAAATTTGGGGATGGTTCACATTCATATCTTTTGTGCAAATAAATTTTCTTGGCATACTGTACTTTGTTCCGTTTTTGAAATTCTGCAACCTTCAGTAGAATACAGTTTAACATTCCTTTAGTATAGCTACTCCCGGGGTCCCGCTAGAGTGAAATCATCATTGTAATTTCCATTGAAGTTTTGATTTGCTCTGTCTCTTACTCGGCTCATAAAAATGGGACTTCTTTCTTGCTCAGCTTACTGGACAAGCAGCTGATCTTTCTCTTAAGGGAAGCCCTTACTGGATGGCTCCTGAGGTATGTTCTTGCACATCAATACTGTATGGCGTTTATTTTGTATCTTTTATTCTGACAGAATTTCCTTCTTCGCAGCTCATGCAAGCTGTAATGCAAAAGGATGTTAGCTCCGACCTTGCTCTTGCTGTTGATATTTGGAGTTTGGGATGCACTATTATTGAAATGTTCACTGGGAAACCTCCTTGGAGCGAGTATGAGGGGGTGAGTAACGATTTTTCTTAATATCCTTTTCTTATGTCGTAATCACCTTCAATTTGGTTTACCAAACATAGATGTCAATTAAGAAAATAATATAAGATGAAGGAAGGTTGAGCATTGACATTGTGGTGGAGGAAGTGCAAGGGTTACCTTCTCCAGTCATTTCATGGAAATGGCTGAAGAAGGATGCAGACATTATGTAACTTTTAACTGGATTTGATACTGAGCGCTGAGGGTATGGTTGTGATCTTAATAGACTCAAGTCTTCCCATGTCAATTTAAAATTATAAGTTGTCTTCTATTATGCAGGCTGCAGCCATGTTTAAAGTGATGAGGGATAGCCCAGGTATACCTGAAATATTATCACCTGAGGGCAAGGATTTTTTGCGCTGTTGCTTTCGAAGAAACCCAGCAGAGAGACCAACAGCTGCCATGCTACTAGATCATCGGTGGTTGAAAAACTGTCAGCACGTCAATGTCTCATATACCATCCAGTCAATCAATGGGATAAAATTGACTGTAAGCTACCAATATCATTCCCAATTTTATTTTATTTTTGCCTTTCATTTTCAGATTCAAAGCAGAATTTAATAATTTGGATTGTGTATTGTATTAATTGGCAGGATATATCCCAAAGTCGAAGAGCATCTGAATTCAAGTCTGATCATCTACCAGGATTTCCAAGCTCAAAAAGTACCAAAGGAAAGGTGACTTCTGACAGGTAATAGTTGAGTTTCTGCATTATATCCTTGCAAGACTTCTCTTCATTTCTTGACCATAGAATTAAATACATTCTCAAACGTGTAATTTCCTGCTCTTGCATGACTGCTGGCTCCAGCTACATGCATTATTCTTTTTCTCCAGCAAGACTGTCCAACGACCTCGCCATGAAACTTCCAACTTAACTGGCAAAATGGTCTCCATCATTCTCCTCATCCAGTTCCTGAGTTTCTTCCTACTCTAGTTCCTCTGCAGTTGGATTGGAGCATACATCACGCCAGGTCTTCTTCTTCTTCAATGCCCATTTTAAGCAAATGTAGCGCTAAAATTAACCATGGCTTCAGGTAACACAAAACTGGAAGAGCCTCTGCTTGTTTTTTTAATAGGCTAAGCTAACAACAAACTCTAAATTGGAAAAAGCTCTATTGCTGTCCCCTGTGCATGCTGGTAGATTTCCGGTGGCCACAGGTTACTGAGTAGAACATTCTTCGCTTTATCGTTATCATCAATGCTTCCTGATGTTTTACATCCTTGTTCATCCTGAAATTAATACAGGCTGTGTCAAGGATTTTAGAGCAGGTTTTGTACACTATTCATTGAGTTTAGAGCTTCAGCATTTCAGAAGTTCAACTGTATGTACATTTTCTAAGGTATTATTCTTGCCTTAATGTAACATCATTAGATTTTAGAGAAAAGTCATAACTATCCATCTACCGTGTTCCTGTCAATTTTCCAAGGAAATTTCACGTGACAGAATAATCCCAGTAGATTCTTGGGCAGCCCCCAACTGTAAAATCTTCTTGCAAATTTTATATTTTAGTAGTTGGTGTTGAATCTTGAAAACTGTTGTTGGACAGAATGATGATCATATGATATCAGCTTGAACAGATTTCTTCTTTTTCTGTCAAGCATATATCATCAGCTTCATTGTAAACAACAGAAATCTTCATTTGCTACATGAAAATGTTGCAGTTGAAAATTGCTGTCGTGGGTAACTGAGTGACGTATCTATACACAGTTGTGCATGTGTACGAGGCTTGCTGTGCTTTCTAGATATGCCGATTGCTTCATCTCTCCATTGTTTGCTAGTTATCAATAGCTTCCTCTCTTCCAATTGTAACTTGTAAGCATGCATGTGCTGGAGAGGCTATTGAGATTCTCCACCAAAAGCCAACTTGAGCAATTTAAAATTACCAGCAGAAGGTCGAAGATAAGTGAAAGTGGTTACTCCTGATCATTATGTCATCTAGAAATTTGAGAAAAGGTGTAACATGTGATTATAGAATCTGTTGCCTTGCCAATTTGTGAGATTAGCTCAGTTTCACCACCAGAATCTTATTATTTTTCCGATGTCATTGCCCCAGATGTTTTCCGATGCATAATCTTACTATTTTTGTCTGAATTGTTTTAACCTAGATATAACCTTGCAGCCCACAATCATTGTTCAGCTAGTTAGGGTCTAGTGCTAGGAGCTGTTTGATTTCTAAAAAAAAAATCTTTTTTGTTTAAAATTATTTTTTATGTTTTTTTTTGTTGTTTTTATGTGATGATATAATTAAAAAATAATTTTTTAAAAATATTATTTTAATATATTTTTAAATAAAAATACTTTAAAAAATATCTTAGGTTATTGAGCCTTCAACTTTGTGATTTTTTCTGCTTTTTTTTTTTTTATATATAAAGTTATTCTGATCTCATATCTCGGGTTGCAAGTTAGTCGAGTTATCCCTGGTTGACTTAGTTTTTTTTTTTTTCAACTTGTTTTTTCTTTCAATTTCATCTTTCATCATTTAGTTTACTTGATAACTGAGCTTTATTATTTTATTCAATGTTTTTTGTATGAAGTTATCCGAACATCACATTAATCACGCCATAAATTTTACATGTCGATACAAACTAGATTTTTTTTTAATTTTTTTTTGTTCTTCAATGTTTGATTTGTTGATAATTGAATTTTAAATTCTTTTTTTTATGAGATTATTTTATTTTAAATTTTATTTTATAATTATATTATTAAATTAACGAAACTAAACTTATTAAATTAATTAGAACTCATAACCCTAGTCTCACGTTTTTATTTCTCTCTTCAAATTACTATCTGTTACAAGACTAGAGGCTAACATATTTTTAGGTCCACCATACCAATAAAGAATAGCAGAAAAGCTACCTAATCCTCCTTCACATGACACTGAGGGGTCCAAACATTGACCATTGCGTGATACCCTTCCTTTGTAGTCAATTGTATGGCAAAGATGCACTGCATGTTATCTCCCCAAAAACCTCCACCGGTTCAGCACTTTTCAGGCAACATCACCCTTTTCTCGTTTAGTTTTGTCTCAACATGACATAAGAGCATCGTTTTTGTACAGGGAAAAGGGCTTACAACTTCCTGTCTGCTCACGTCGGATTTTTATCTATTTTAGAATTAAAGTGGACACCCATCTGGCAGGATCTATGCACCTTCCTCCCACCTGTGCTTAAAACTTTGCTGAAGATCACTCTAGCCCTAGGTATAGCAGCTTTTATGCCAAATTATTGAAAAATAAACCATGTTTAGGCATATGTGCCTACCACTTAATTACGGGCTTTTAGTCTATTGAAGATTATGCTCGTCTCGAGCAGCATGCCGAGTCCAGTCCAGGGTATCTTGAACGTGATTCCTCCTCCTTTTTTTTTATTATTTATTTTTCTCCCTGTCTGGTGATCTTTGCTACAAAGAATATAATAAATTCATGTTAAGTTAAAAGTGACACTTGAATGAACAGCAAACCTCTCTCAATTATTGAATCTGTATCAATGTTGCTTCCACTAATCTTTTTACTTGAGCATTCTGCAAGAGTTTCTGAATAAAAACAAATGTTAAATCCCCAACAAAAAGATGTCTTTTGTCATAAAATAATAGGCACAACTTAAATGGAATATCCACGATCGAATATGGCATTCCTAACAGTGTCTCAGTCTAATTCTTTGGATCGAAGGTAAGTGTATATCTAATAGTTTTGAAACCCGGTCTGGCCTGGCGGGTCGACCCGGGGCTGGAACCGGACCGGGTTGATGAAAAAATAAAAAAAGCCATGACCCGGTGTGAGCCGGCCGACCAGGGCGAGTTGACCCGGTGACCCGGCAAAACCCGGTCAAAACCCGGTTGCAACCCGTTGACTTTTTTTTTTACTAAAACGACGTTGTATTGAATTTTTTTTAAAATAGAAATTGACCAGGCCAACCCGATCAAAACCCGAAACCTGAACTTTGGATCGGACCGGTCACCAAAACTGATTTAAAAACTATGATATATCTACCAGCAGCAGGAATTGTGTGGTGTGCCTTTCTCCATGTATATTTATATACATAGTTTAGGCAAAATGCCAGTAGAAACCATCCCGTTGACGACAAATTAATTCATAAATGACAAATCCATGAGTATGCTAAACAAAGAGAAAAAATATTGGCTGATTGATTGAAAGAATCACCGGCAAATCATGAGTATCTTATATTATTATTTTTCGGTTGGTTCTTTCATTTTTATCTTCTCGTCTATTTTTTGTATTATTATTTTTTTCCCTGATTTTGATTGCATAGAAAAAAAATGCCTCTTCGGCAAATTCATCTCCATTTCAAAAAAAAAAAAAAATTGGATTAATTTAAGGTTAACTCCGACTTTTTTGATGACCTATTTTTCCTTTTAATTCTTTTTGTTTCTATTTTTCTCTTATATCACATCACATTATTTTTTCTTTCTTTCTTTTTTGGCCACTAAATCTTATGTTTTAATTATTGTATCTTTATAAAATTTTGAGTTAATTTTTATTAAGATTAATTAATTTACAAAAGACATGCTTTTTGAAACATGATTAAACAACCACTATTGAAAAATTGATATTAAAAAACATGATTGTGTTTAAATTATGTTATTTTTCAAATATTTTTTCCATCTATATTATTCTCTCAAAATTTTACCAAATTGTGTTATTTTTTTAAAAAAAAATCCATAAAACTCCATCTGTTTTCATTTAGGTTGTGTATGATTCATCATTCTAATCTGCACTCAACCTAATATTTTACTAAAATTTTTTTTAACTTTTTTTCATATATTTATATATTTAATACTTTTTAACTAAATTTCACAGTATAAATAACAAAAATCCACTATTAGTATAGATTATTTATACGTATGATATTTAATTACATAATTTTATATATAGTTATTATAAATATTGAAGACTCGAATGATATTTAATGATACAATTTTATATTTAAAATTATATCTAATATTAATATTTTAAATATGACTTCAAAAATAACATTATTTGTATTGAAGATTCTTTACACTAATTGACTTGTGTGATTTTGTGAAGGGTTAAAATTTTTTAAAGAGAGAATCAAAAATAAAAAAACAAAAAAAAAATCAAATAGAGTTGAATATTCGACTAGTAAAACTTGAAAAAAAACCCATTTACCTTAGAGTGTGTTTGGGAATGTGATGCAAACCGTATTCCTAAAAGTTTTGAATTTGTTTTTTTGTTTAAAATAATTTTTTTATGTTTTGAGATTGTTTTGATGTGCTGATGTCAAATATGATTTAAAAAAAATAAAAAAACTTTATTTTGTTATTGTCTATTTGGGTTCTTTTTTTATTATTTGTTTGAGTTTTTTTTTTCACCTTTTCATCTTTTTAATATGAGTTTTTTACTTTTTAAATGGATGAGGTTTTATTTAATTTTATTGTGGTTTATATATATTTTTATTATATAATAAAAAAAATTTGGCCTTTTTTTATCTTTTAGTTATTTTTTTAATTTCATGTTTTTTTTTAATTTTATTATTTAATATTGAATTGATTTATTTTTTCAGACCTACCCAACAAATAAAATCATATCAGAACAACTTCTATACGATTTGATTTCAAATCTAAGTCAAGCAAATAATTAAGTTAAGATTTTTCAAGTTTAAACAATTATACTAAATTTTATAATATTATTAAAAATAATTCTGACAATTTAAATATTATTTTTTTCATTCAACTTTTTTTTATCCAAGTCACATCGATAGCATAGTCAATAAAGGAGTTATTACTAAAGACACAATTATAAAAAATGTCTTTTATTTTTATTGATGAATTATCTTTATTCATTATTAAACACTAAAACAAATAAAGAAATGGAAAGAGAGGAATGCATTCACGTGATCATAGGCACTTGTTTATTTCCTTTCCCATCCCTTCGACCCTTCCCTGTCAATGTCATTCACTTTCACTTCCCATTCCTTCTTTTCTCTAAAGAACAAAAAAGAAAAGAGCCTTGCTTGGTTAGCAAACAGTTAACAACAATCTAGAGAGAGAGAGAGAGAGAGAGAGAGAGAGAGAGAGATGGAGCCACCAGCAACAATGGCTATTGACAGGGATTACCACGCAGGAGAAGATGATGAACAGGAAAAAGCTGTCAACGAATGGTATCATTATTATTATTTCCTCTATCTTTATTGGGTTTGTCTTCTGTTTTTCCGTTCTGAATCAAATGAAAAAATCCAATTTTCTTTTGAGTTTGTAATTGATTGTTTGTGTTTGTGTTTGTGTTTCTGTTTGTGTTTGACGGGGGATGCAGCTGTTCCTGCTGTTATGATTGCTCAGAGAGTTGCTTTGATTACCTTTGCTGTTTCAACCTCTGCTAAGTGTTATCGACTTCATCTAAAATATTGTTTCTTTCCTTCCTTCCTTCACTAGTCCCATCGTTACAATTAACTGCCATGGCATGTACAAGCTCGACGCTGATTGGGAAAATCATGTCATTTAATTAGCAAGAAAACATAGATGATTTCTCTTTGTTTTTCTTCTCTTTTCCTTTTCCTTTATATATATATTGACTGGCTTTGGCTTTAGATTGCATCAATTCCTGGATATGGAGTCTTATTTGTGGGGCTGACTTCGACCCATTTCAAGTTGAAAATATGTCAAAATTCGGCCACTCATATATGTTTTTGGCTTGATATAAATCTGATTGAATAGCTGAAATTAGGTTGGAAAATGTCCTTAATAGAGAAATATTTGTATAATGTTTATTTCTTTTTGTTACAAAAAAACTCAATCATCCACGCATAATTGGCTAAGAAAAATGAAGAGATTACTTTAATAAACCAGAGGATCTCCATCTGATTTAGTTTTGCACCTTTTTTATAAATTGAATTCTTATAAATTGAATTCCTTGGAATTCAATTTATAAAAATGGTGCAAAACTAAATCATATGGAAATCAGTCCAATCAATACTCTCAAAAGAATTCTAAACACAAGAGTTCATTTAACTTTCTAAATTAAATTCAATTCTCATGATTGCAAAACCAATTAATTCTAAAAAATTTATTGTGAATTTGTTGATATCAAAATCGATATTTTTTAAAGCTAAAAATTAAACAAGGTAAGAAAAGTCATGGGAAAAAGTTGAGGATAGAGAAAGTGCTCAAATAATTATATTTTAGTTATAAAAAAAATTTGATCTTGATGTTAATAAGTTTATTTTTACAAAAGGTGTTTACAGGAGATGGTGTTGCCTTGTAACCTTGATAGAAAAAGTAAATTTGGGTCCATAATTTTTTTTTTAAAAAATTGTTTAGTTTTTATTTTTTAAGAGTGATTAGAAGGTGTTTTGGGTTGAAAATGAATTTATTGAGGTTACTAGGATTTTTAATGTATTTTCATATGAAATCAAGTTGAAAATGAATTTTTAAAGTTTAAAGACTTGGATCTTGATTTCTCAATCACCATAAGTAACCAAAAAATTGTCTTATGGATGACAAGACACTACCATAAAATTGGACAACACTAATAGAATATTCTGTCGGTGTTTAAGCTAAATTCCATTGGTATTTTTAATTGCTTACAAAATAATCATGCCAAAAAATAAGATTTACCCATCTATTTTCCATCAGAAACTCCATTAGCAACAAAATTGATGATCAAAATTTTTGGTCCCGATTCCATTTGTGTTTTTTTTTTTGTTTTTTTGTAGTTGTAATCCCTTAGTCTATAATTATCACCTAAACAATCAATCAATCAAACAAACAACAACAACTATAAAATCAATAAACCACAACCATAATTCACAATAAACCACAACAAAAACGTATGACCAAAATAAAATGTACTTATACAAATTTCACATTACATTTAAATAATTCACAACAATAAGATAAATAATATTTCATATGCAATTAATTTTTAATTAAATGTATATATGAACAATACATTAAAACTCCTAAGATCCTGAACCAAAAGGTCTAGAAGAGGGAGGAAAAGGTCCTAAACTAGAAGGTCTGGAAATGGAGGAAAAGGTATATCTATATATGCATTCATCTGAGCCTAGTACATCTTATTTTCTTGTTAGAGTTCTGTTTTTATTTCTACCCTCATTTATGCTCTGAGATTTGCCATGAGATCTGTTTTCATTTCTGCTCTCATATTCTGCATCTCAATAGACAATTGTTCTTGAACCATATTCTAGACCCGTTCATCAAAGTTCTATGATGCATTGTTTTGCATTGGAATATGGTATGCCTATAGTTAAAACAACTTGGTCTTTCCTCATTTCTTGGATTGATGTCATAGGCATGCCATAAACCCAATTCCTATTAAGTCTATCACTTGCAATAGTCTCTGACAATAGTTGAGGATCATAAAAAGAATGAATGGAAGTGGCTTTGCTAAATTTTATAGCCATATTGGTGGTATATGGCTCCTATAAAATTAAAAAAAATAAGTCAAATTCCTAAATTAAATCATACTATTGATGCAAATAAATATTATTAAGGCAATGATAATTATAAAAAAAACTTATAATGAACATTTTTGCTCCTGTATCGACAATTTTTTTCTCTTTTCCCTTGTCTCCCTTATTTATATGAGTCCTCATATAACTCCATTAAAGTTGGTTCGCACGCATCCAAAATTTTTCCTCCTTTCTTTTCTTCTCTAGTGTGTTTGCTCATTGAACCATGCATTTTTTTTATTTTTGTTATGTGTAACGGACCAAGAGCGCTTCTTAAAGCTTTTTTATTCCATAAATTATTGAAACAATTCTCAATTACTCTCTATAACAAGCCTCAACTTATATCTTTTTCGCTTCTCAACATCATTAGAGTTGGCTTTTCTAATTGTTCATTTACAGGCATCATATATCACGCAACCCGATACAAAAATTTGTTAAGTAAAAACAAGATAAGGGAAAAGGATGATGAATTTACAATAATATAACATTATTTGATTTAAACTTACCTAGTTGCACCGCGGTTTTTCCACACTCTCCTGACAAGCACCTCGTTGCTCTCGTCCCACCAAAATTCTTTTTTAACTGAATTCATACATTAATTAGTTTTTAAAATCTAAAAGACTAGTAACTCGAATAAGAGATTATTAACCTTATATATATTCATTCAGAATGGTCATGAAACCGACTCCATTCAAACAATGTTTATTCGAACGACCACTTCATTATAGAGGTGAGCGAACATGCAGCTTCAATATTGGTAACCTTGAAACTCAAGTCATCTAAGTCATTTTTATGTAATGTAAAACTTAAAATAACTTAAGACAAACAAATAACATCATGTGACAAAACATTAATTACAAGCCTTTCTATTATGCTTGAAACATGCTTTATCGAAGAAATGATGCATGCTCTATTGTCTTTAGTGGTTGAGCATTGGTCGGTAACTTGTACATTAGATGTCTCTTTATAATAATCACATAGATTCATAACACAATTATATCGACACTAATACTTGATGAAGCAATATCGCTCTTGTTGAACTTGAACTTGTTTCTTCTTGAATACATGATACCTAAGAAAAAATAATTAACACAATGATACTAAACCAGAAGAAGACACATACTTCTATACATTCATAAAAATCATAATTTTTTCTTTGCATATTCGTAAAAAAATTATAATCCCAGAAGTCACAATCCCAACAATAAATAAGAGCACTAATAACAATTAATTCATGTATCACCATTCATTACAAAACTCAAAGATCTTGCACTTATAAAAACATAAAACTATAGCTTGCTACAATAAAAGTTTTGAGTTTTAATCTTCAACTCACATTTTAACCTTTAATCAAAATTTAAACAATAATCTCTCATTTCAATTTCATTTCACAACCTCACATTAAACTCAAAATTCTACTTAATTCATGTCTCACCATGAACCTATTTAAATTATCAACAAAATAAATCCCTCACTAAACCAAGTAAAATAATAATAATTTAAAACAATACCTAAAATTCAAAAAAAAATCTTTCTTTATTAGCAACATGCAAAAATCAACAAAACCCATAAAACCCCAAATCACATAAACCAAATGGCAAATAAATCACCCTTAAATCAGTTAAAAAACTTAACCATAACATAGGATTTAACAATGTCAAACCCTAAGTTTATTAAACAAAGAAGAAGAAATCAAACTTGAGATGGGTAGAAGAGAGGTATGATTTCAGCACCATATTTGTGAGTGGGGGAAGTATTCTGTTAGAGTTAATGGGAAGGGCTGATGTGTTTTTGTTTTAAGGAAGAAGAACAAATGGAGGAGAGATGAGGAATTGTCGGGTTTTAATTTATTTTAAAATCATTTATTGAAATTTCATCGACAATTTGACATGTTAGCCATGCCTATAGAATTGCTATATATATATTCCATCGTTGTTTCCATAAGAAATTACCGATAAAAATTTTTTGTTGTGATTTTTATCGATAAATAGAGACAATATTTTATATCAGAGTTTCAGTTATTGTTTTCTAATTTTCTAGTAGTGAGTCATATACCATAATAAACAATGTGTCGTTTGTTAAAAAAAAATAAATTAAACTAGGTGCGCAACCTTGGGTATATAGGCCTATACATGCCTAGGCTTTTTAACTCTTGGCTAAATGTAATCGCAACTTGCTTTTTTTTCTCAATATTTTATTCTAATTTTAATTAATATTTCTTTGTTATTTTTAAAATTGTTTGATTTTTTTAAATAGTAATTAATGTTTTTTTTTTTACTTTTTCTTCAATTTATAATAGAGATTATTGTAATTTATCTTTAATTTTTTTCTTTTATATTTTATATATAAGTTATATTTGTATGATGGATTTATAAAAATGAAGACCATTTGTTCTTAGAAACTAGAATTAATCTCTAAGATAAAATAAACAAAAATGTATAAAATAAAAAGGCACAATTAAAGTAAATTATTTGCATGTGAATTTATTTTTTGCCTTTAATACGAAGATCAACTCTCTACTTGAGTATTTAAGATTAACATTAACAAATCCTTGTTGATTTATTTGTTCATATATTTTTTAATTTATTTTAATAAGCGATAAACACTATCTTTTCATTTCTCAATTAAAAAAATAATATAAAACAATATATCCATTACATCAACACTTTTTGTTTTTTACACTTTTTTTACGTTAAAAATTAATTTAGAATCTTACTTTCAATGTAGTATTAAACTTCAGTCGACTAGGCAAGTTAACTTGGAGACCTATTGACCCGAAGCCTATTTCAAGTCAAATGTTTTTTAAACTATTTTGAACATTGACTAGGTAAAATTCAGGTGGTTCGATGACTAAATTACAACTCGATCGACTCGGCCAAACATGAGTGACTTAGTGAGTCAATCCACAATCCAATTGATTGTTCCAATCCATTCCAATTAATTTTTTAATTTGTGTTAAATAAATTACTTTGTTTTTATAATTTTTAATTTTTTTTTAAAAAAACAATATTATTTTAAAACAGACTTGAGTTTTTTACCATTATAGGGATTGACTTGACAATCTCCCGGCCCTAAACGGGATCAGATAAGTGATTGGGTTTTCAATTCTTAACTAGAAACAACCTTATAATCATTGGCCCAACTAGCAGCCCAGTCCATATTGAACTTTAAAATGCTGTCTCTTACGACGACAACTACCTTGCTTAAACCCTAAACACAAATCTCTCAAAAAACCCCTACTTTTTCTCGCTGTCCAGCGCGTAGTGAACCCACCAAACCCGAAAACAGCCATGGCGGACACAGTCCAATACAAGCTCGAACGGATGGTCGACGAGCTAGACGACCTAGAACGTAAAGGCATATTCACGCGGCAAGAAATAGCAGAGATAGTGAAACAAAGAAGAAAATTTGAGTACAGATTGAAGAGGCCAAGTCCTTTAAAGCAAGATTTCTTAGCATATATTGATTACGAGACTCAACTTGACTCACTACGTAGACTACGAAAGAAATCAGTGGCGCGCGAGCTGGAGAAGCAAGGGGATAAGAGGAGGAGGAGAAATAAAAAGTCTGTTTCTGATTTTGCTGGGATTTCAAGGATTGTTGAGATTTATAGAATTGCTGTTATGAGGTTTAAGGGAGATTTAGAGCTTTGGTTTAGGTATTTGGAGTTTTGTAAGGATAAAAAGAATGGAAGAATGAAAAAGGTGAGAGCTTTTATTTTGGAGGTCGTGGTTTGCTTAGTGTTAATAACTCTGTTTTTTTTTTTTTGTGAATTTAAGGGTACCCATTTTGGCTTTATTCTGTTTGGTTATCTGGGTTTTGGTTCTTTGGATGTATAATTGTATGTTTGATCGCTTTGGTTAGTGTTGTTCAGTGTGTTATCGTTGTTGTTTTTGGAGAAATAAAGATACCATTTTGGGTTGTATCTTGCTCTTATCTAGAAATTTTAAGTTTGTGATTTTAGAGGCCGGTTGGTACTGTCACTTGTTGTGATTCATAAAGGAGGGATTTTTTTTCTTATCATTTTAGGCGTTGTCTCATTTAATGGATCTTCTATTGTAGAATTAACAATCCCCTCTTGGTTTTTCTCTTGTTTAGGTGCTTAGTTGTTTATGATTTTGGAGTTTTGTTGTTTTTGATTTGTTCATTTCGTTTAATTGGTAATTATTGTCATTATTGGGGATGGATTTTTTTTTCTTTTTTCAGTGAAATCATGTCTTTTTTTCTTTGTTCATTTGTAGGTTTTGGCTCAATTAATTAGGTTTCATCCAAAGGCGCCTGGAGTTTGGATTTATGCTGCAGCTTGGGAATTTGATCATAACTTGAATGTTTCAGCTGCTCGTGCTCTTATGCAGAATGGTTTGAGGGTATGCCCACATTCAGAGGATCTTTGGGTAGAGTATCTTCGGATGGAATTGACATATCTTAACAAGTTAAGGGTGCGGAAGGTAGCGCTCGGAGAGGAGAAGGAAAATGTGGTTCATGATTACGATATGTTGCTTGATGAAGAAAGAGGAAATGATGATGGATCAAATACTGAGGTGTCAGAGAAGAAAGTGGATTTGTTTCGAGAGAAAGGTTTGCTCATTCTTCAGACAATCTATACTGGAGCTGTTGAAGCTCTACCTTCTAGTTTTGGCTTGAGAAAGAGGTTATTAGAGATACTGGAAGCAACAGACTTGACTCATTCAGAAGAAATGCATAAGGAGATGCTAAATGATATGAAAAGAGACTTTTCCAGAGAACCAGAATATTGGGACTGGCTTGCAAGACTTGAAATGACTGATTCTAAGAGTATGTCAGAGATGAGCGTAACTCTAGCGCTTCCTCAGTTTCAAAAGGCAATTCAGGTATGATTTTTATGAACTAGTGAAATTTTGATATCTGACAAGTGTTCGAGTCATTGGTTTCAAAAATTGAAAAGTAGGTATATCATCTGACTGCTTTTCAGATAATGTGCCGAGTACTCTATCATGATCACGGTTGATTTTCTGTACGTAGGTATATGAGGAGGCTTTACAATTTCTGCCTTCTCCAATGATGTTTAATTTATATATAAAGTTTTTGATGGATGCTATTGCTCCCGAAGGAGGAGAAAATGATCCTTCTAAGGTCTCCAGCCCCACTGAAGATTATATTTCACACCTTTTGGTGGTATACGAGAAGGCTGACGTGGTGGGATACATGACTGAGGATCTTGCTTGTCAATATGTTTCATTTTACCTGCAACTTGGTAGGTTTGATGAAGCCAGAAAACTTGCAGACAGGCTTTGCAGCGGAAAACTCTCAGATTCAGAAAAGTTGTGGATTTTAAGGGCCTCTATGGAAATAAAATGTTTTACTGATGATACTTCTGCACCAAGTAAGGATGATTTCCAATATGTGTTAGCACTCCTTAGAAGTGCATTGACTAAAGTGTCAATATCACAAGCTGAGGACTTATGGCTAATGGTATGCTCTCTATACTCCTGTACTCTAACCCATTCCCTGCTATTAAAGTTTGTGGCATTATTCAAAAATGTGAATTTTATGCTTCCAGCCCCAGTTGATTTACCTTTTCTATTAGTTTTTATTTAGAGCTGTCTGTTGAGAAATCTGTTATTGTCTGTGTAAAATGCTTGCCTAAACAGAAACCCGATCAAAATCAGGGGAGCTCTATTGCCTTATAAATTACAAATAAAAGAACAAATTATTAATATTCTTGTATAGAAAAAACATCAGTACTTCTCCTTTCATTTTCTTTTCTCCCTCCCCTAGTCGTCCTCCTTTAGTGTCCGAGGTTTGTTTCTTTTTGGTTGAATAACATGTAAAACTGTCTCTGCAAATGTTCTAATGGGTTAATTAAAGCTACATTAGCTCTTGATGCCATGATGCAATTGTTTTGCTTTCAAACAAGTTTCTTCTTGTTGAACTACTATTGTTCTTTTTTATTTTTTAACCTTCCTTTTAATCTATCAGGATAAAGCTCTTTTAGGGTCCAAACCAATTTTTAATATAATCTCATGCTACAGGCACTCAATTTTTTTGCAAAACAAAAGAAATATCTGGACAAGCTGGTTGAGATGTCTCTTATCTCAGTAGCCAAAGATGGTGGTAGTGATGATGGATTTTCCCTCTCTTCTGCTATTGTAAATTTTATGCTTCAGAAGGATGGAATTCATAAAGCAAGAAAGACATATAAGCGGTAAGTTACTAAATTAACAGTTAAAGAAACTTGTCTGTAAAGTGCCTGCTCAATGTCACAATAAGCTGTGAAAACAGTATGTGACATACTATATACAAAAAGCCTTTCCAGTTCTCAAAATAATTTGTAAGTTTAAGATTGTTCCGGTAAAAAATTCAAACTCTATAATCTGCCTCTAGTTTTCTATCTGCTTTGCTAATTAATTTGTAGTAGCTAAACCTGCATCTTGATTTTAATTTGCAGATTTCTCGCACTACCCCATCCTGGTCTTGTTTTGTACAGATGTTGCATCGAGTTGGAAGTGAACCTTGCATCTGTTGGTGATAAGGATTGCCTTGCAAATGCCCGAAAATTATATGAATCTGCACTCGCAACTTATGGCCAAGATGTGACCTTGTGGCAAAATTACCACTCGATGGAGATTAAGGTAATCTTGTTGTACGTTTACTTTCTTTAAAGTACTCGTTTGTCTTTCTTTTATTCTCCTCCAAACCACCCACTTCCTGAATGAAACGCATACGTGGCAATGCTCTATGAGCATATCCTAGCAGCTGGATTGATAAAGGAAATCAGCTCCTGCATTTTTCACTGGAAATTCAAATTCTCATGGTCTTTTGTTGCCTGACTTAATGTACATGGGACTGCACCACTTTCTGCCATTGCTCCTAACTTTACTTTCTCCCTCATGCTGCTTTATCTTCAAAAGCCACATTCTGTAGTGTGGCTACCTCATTGTTGATTTAGATGAATTTTTTTACATTGTTCAATACTACTTACTGTTAACATTTTGCACTAAACAGTTGGGAACATCGGAAACAGCAAATGCTGTTTGTTGGCGTGCACGGAAGACACTCAAAAACTCTGCTGCATTTGTTGCTGCTCCAGATTTGTACTAATCAAGTGTATGGTTGCTAATTTTGACAAAGGAACCAGTATCTTATTTATTCGTGTAGTTGAGAAGAAGGTACCTGAAAACAGTAACATTCATTTTATCAAAATCTCTGTCTCACACATGTAGTTGGGTTAATGAGTGGCAGAAGGAAGCATGAAATTTATCCAATTTTGTTTGGCTGCTATGGTGGCTAGATGACGAAATGATTTTCCCTATTTTCTCAGATGGTTAGAAGGTAACGAACATAAACGGCATTAACCAAATCTGGCCATTGTACCCTGCTCGTGAGGCACCACACGTTTAATTTGTAATTTTATGGAAACATTTCTTGATAGATTACTTATTGAATAGAGGGGTGCCCAAGTTTTTGCTTGCACTATATATTGAACATTTGAAAACTATAGCAGTCAAATAGAAATAGCGAAATCAAACCAGGCAAGAACGTCTTGCCATCCTAGAAAATAGCATGGCCTTTCAACCTAAAAACTAGCACTTGAAGTGAAGCTTGCAAGATTGTTTTCAATTGCTGATCAGCAATTGATGGGAAATTTTACAATATTTATTACACATGTTTTTACTTGAGATCTTGCAGGGCTTCTAGCGGGATGTAAGAGCTGCACGAATTTACAATTATTAACTGGACCAGAAGCTTATGCTTTGCGTAAGGAAAACAGATCTAGGCTCATGGCCACTGTGGACTCAATACCTGCACAAGCCATACAACAATTCAATTGGTGTAGCTATTGATTACGTGCTTAAACTTGTGCATTTCTCCACTCAAGCATCGACTTTTTGGAGACGAGATTACGCTATATTTTATCAAGTACGTTGAAACAAATGTGATTAGATATAAATAGCTAAAATTGAAAAGAGCGTGGATCATGCTTGGGGCTCGGACCAAGATTTGGTCTAGGTGGTCAGGGTTTGGGTTGGGACATAGTCTGGGAACCTCGGACTCGAACCGAGACCAAGTTTGAGGCACAGAGTTTAGGACAAGACTTGGTTCGGGAAAGATGACTAGGCAACTCTTTTGCATGCAAGATCCTAGGCATGTGGTGCTAAGGATGGTTTTTGAAAAAGAGTTGACTCAAAACAATATGGTTAATGCTTCTTATATTTGAAATAATTTAGTTTCTAGCTCATTATATAGCAAGAATGGGTTTATGTTGGTTTGACCACGATAAGTTTGTCTTCTCCAAGAGTGGGATGCTTATGGGCAAGGAATGTTATGTGATGAGCTATTTAAACTCAATTTTATGACTATTGCACCTAAAAAAAAGATTAATAAAGATCATTTTTTTGTTCATTTGGTTGAGTTTATAACATAATAGATTAGGTCATGTTAATTATAAAACATTGAAAATGATTAGTAACTTGGATTCACTCTCGAAATCTCATATTGATAAAACCACAAGTGTGAAATCGGTGTCGAATCTAAATTGATTAAGGCATCTTTTTATTCCATAGACAAAAAGCAGCGAGTATCTAGAATTAATTCACACAAATATATGTGACTTAAAATTTTTGTAAATTAGATGAGGTAAAAGGTATTTTTTTATGTTGAACAAAATTTGTTATGTTTATTTGCTAAAAAGCAAAGATAAGGACTTAAAAGTGCATTTCAAAAGCGAGGTTAAAAATTTATTTATCATGAAGATCAAAGAGACAAGAAGCCATAAAGATGGGAAATATGATTCACCTTTTGATGAGTTTTATTCTAAACATGGTATAATCCATCAAACCATAACTCCTTATTCATTGTAGCAAAATGATATCGTTGAATGCAAGAATCAATGTTGAAATAAATAATGAATGCTATGTTGATAAGTTCAAAACTACTTTAAAACTTGTGTGGAGATGTTATTTTATTAGTAAATTATTTTTTGAATAAAAAAATCTCAAAATAAATTGGACAGGACATCATATGAGTTATGGAAAGGTGAAAGATCATTATATAAATACATGAAAGAGTGGCTAAAGTTGCAATTCCTCTGCCAAAGAAAGTGACTTAATATTGTTAATTATTTATTCATAGGATATGATAACAACAATATCGTTTATCACTTTCTTGTGTATTTTAATATATTAATATGAATATCAGGAATATCTAATTTGCACAAATATAATAAAGGAATGCATCATTTTTTAAAATTAATTTTTCTTGCAAAAATACACAAGAAGAAAAGACTACTATAAGAATTAGTGAGTTCTTTAGTAGTGGTCTTCAAGAAGTTGAGGAGGAAGAGAAACCTAGAAGAAATAAGAGGGTTAAAATTTCTAAAAACTTTAGTCCTGATTTTCTTCCTTATTTGTTCAAAAATAAATCTCAAAGCTTTAAAGAAGCAATGCCAACTTTAAAAGCATCATTCTAGAAAGAGACCATCAACAATGAGATAAGATTCATCATGAAAAATCATACATGAAAATTAATAGATCTTCTTCTTAGGATAAACCATTAGGGTGTAAATGTATATTTGAGAAAATGATGAAAGTTAATGGATTTATTGATAAACACGAAGCCAAACTAATGGTTAAGGATTACAAGCAAAAGCAAGGCTTCGACCACTTTAATATCTACTCGTCAATTACTAGAATAACATCTACTTGTATGTTAATTGATATAGTTATGCTTAATGATCTTAAGATATACCATATGAATTTTAAAGCTGCTTTCTTGAATGGGAGACGAATAAATCTATATGAAATAACCATAAGGATTCAAAGCACCGAGGAAGGAAATGAATATGTATATGCTTGTTAAATCCTATATAGTTTAAAACAACCACCAAAACTATGGCATAAGAAATTTAACAATGTTATGCTATTAAATAGTTTTAAAACTAATGAATGTGATAAATGTGTTTGTATGGAAAAAAAAAACAAACAAACACAACATGCCATTGTTTGTTCATACGTAGATGATGTGCTGATACCAGGAAGTAATACTAATATAATTAAGATTACTAGGTAAATGTTGACCAATAAGTTTGATACGAAAGATATAGGTGATTTTAGAAATGAATTTTTTTTAACATATAATAGCTTAATATTATCTCAATGTTATTATATTGAGAAGATTCTTGACAAATTTGACAAGAATGAGAACAATATAGCCAAAACATTAGTTGTCGTAAACATATATCTATCCAAAAATACTAGTGATGCAATATCTAAGGTAGAATATTCATGTATTATTGAAAGACTTGTGTATATTATAAAGGACATTAAACTAGGCATGAGATGCCCATTTAACAAACTAAGTAAATATACAAGTAATCATATAAAAGATCATTGGAAGACTATTATAAGGATTCTTAAAAATTTGAGATGCATCTTAAAATATGGGCTGTATTATACAAGATATTCAATTGTATCTGAAGGGTATAATGATAATAACTGGATATGCAATATTAAAGACTCAAAATCTATAAGTTGGTTTATCTTTACATTGTTATTATGGAGTTTGATTTTATAGCTGTTGATAAAGCTGAAGAAGGAGTAGAGTGGTTTCAAAGTTTTTTTGGTATTTCTAGTTGGTAAAAACCTATGTCGGCTATATGTATAAATTGTTATATCTAATTTATTATCGGTAGAACATAAAATAATATGTATAATAATAAATCTTGACACGTTCATTAAAGACATAATACCGCAAGATATTTTTTCTCAAATGAAATTACTTTTATTCACTTTACATCTCACTCCATGAAATTTTTCGTGAAAGGTGTCGTGTGATACATAGTTTTTAGTTTTTGTATGAATTCATTGTTTCTATCCGATTCAGGACTTAGGTCATATTTGCTTTTGTGGTAATACCGTGTTTTTTTTTAAATAAACTTTTTTCTTTAAAATAAGTTTTTGGTTTTTATTGGATGGTTTTAGTATATTAATATCAAAAATAAATTATAAAAATTATTAAAAAATATTATTTTAATATATTTTTAAATAAAAATATTTTAAAAAACAAGTAGGATTATTTTACCGAATATTACCTAAATATTTCATGTAATCCAGTTCTCATTCTCATGCTCAGCCAACTCTTGACTCACCTATAAACCAAAGTCATATCCGGGTCCCACAACCAAATCCTATGGCCAAAGTTGAAAGTTGAAACTCTCATAATAATAAAAAGAAAACCAAACTCCAAAGAGACGCAAACTATCGACCGCATACGTAGGCCAGTCAGCAAGCCACTTAAAGAAAAGAGCCCACTTCACTTCACTTCACTTCACTTCACAGTTTACTCTTGTTTAGACTTTAGAGTTAAAAAAAAAAAACTACAAAAGCAGGTTTTAGGGTTTTAGATTTGAGAAAGAAAGAAAGCAGGAGAAAGAGAGAGATGGCAAAGCAAAGATGTTTTTTAGATATAAGTATAGGAGGAGAAATAGAAGGGAGAATAGTAGTGGAGCTTTACAAAGATGTTGTCCCTAAAACTGCTGAGAATTTTAGGGCTTTGTGTACTAGAGAAAAAGGCATTGGACCCAACACTGGTGTCCCTCTTCATTACAAAGTCAGAATCATACTCTCTCCATTTTCACTCTCTGCAGGATTTTTTTCTTCTTCTTTAGACTTTCTCTGTTTTTGCACATTCTTTTCCTTTCTTTTGTTTTTTTTTTTACGTGTTCTTTAATTCTTATGATTTATGTTTAAAGAAATGGGATTAGTTTTTTATTAGTTTGTTTTTTTTTATGTTTGTAATTGTTTGGTCTTCAAATTTGTACTCTTTTCATTTCATTAGAGTAACATTTTCTTGTTTAACTGTTTTGCTTGTTATTGAAAGAAATGGACTTTTCTTGATTATACTGTCTTGTTATCATGTTTCTTTCTGTAATATTCTAGCTTTGATTATGCTTTGTGCATTGTGTATGGAATTTAAGAGTGCCCTGGGTTTTAGTGTAAAGGGATTTTTTTTTTATCATAATTAAAAAATGATTTATTATTGTTTGTTTAATTTTGTTAATTGGTAAAGTATAGCTTCTTGGGGCTTGTGGATTTTGTCAAACTTGTAACTTGGGATGTCTTAGGATATCTGTTAATACATTTCGATGTTAAGTAAGTTATTGTCACCTAGTTTTTTTTTTTTGGAAGATCATATTTTTTAGCAGTAACCTAGTTTATCCAGTGAGAAAAGTTTAAAATTTGTAACTTTGGAGATGACTTCCTAACTCTGGTCGGCTTGTAATAGATGTGCTAAATTATGAAGCTTTACTTTAGTCAGATTGTTTTTGTGATTTCACATAATTTTTTTTTGCTGATGGAGGCTGAATACTTACTTGTAGGGGAGTCGCTTTCATCTTGTTGTCAAAGGTTTTATGGTACAAGGTGGTGACATATCAGCTGGGGATGGAACTGGAGGAGAATCCATCTATGGATTGAAATTTGAGGATGAAAATTTTGAGTTGAAACATGAAAGAAAAGGAATGTTGTCGATGGCTAATACAGGCCCTGGGACCAACGGGTCTCAGTTTTTTATTACCACCACTCGAACTTCTCATCTAGATGGAAAGCATGTTGTTTTTGGGAAGGTAATCAAGGGAATGGGCCTGGTTCGTTCTATTGAGCTTATTGTGACTGAGGTGGGTGATCATCCCTCTCAAGATGTAGTGATTGTTGACTGTGAGGAAATTCTTGAAGAGGAGGATGATGGGGCATCCAACTTCTTTAAAGACGGTGATACTTATCCTGATTGGCCGGCTGATTTAAACAGAAAGCCAGATGAGATTTCTTGGTGGATGAAGGCAGTTGATTCAATCAAAGCTTTTGGAAATGAACAGTACAAGGTAGCTCATGTGCTTAAATGTTTTTTTTACTTGTTTCTTAGTTTCATTTGGTAGAAAATATACTTTGTAGATTAGATACAGAGTGCTTTTTTTTTACCCCTGTTATGTGAGTGATCCCATATGTTTCACATTATAAATTCCTTAAGCCAGTTTGATCTTTGGCTTCCAATTTGCCTGTATGATTATGCTTCTGGTTTTAACTTCTTGTTGACTTCTGTTCCTACTGCAGAAGCAAGACTTTAAGATGGCTCTTCAAAAATATCGTAAGGCTTTGCACTACTTGGATATTTGTTGGGAGAAGGATGATATAGATGAAGGTGTGTCCTTTGTTCTTTCCTATTATGCTGATAACTAGCACTATCAGTTTGCGACTTTAGTTTCCTTATTCCATCTGATTGATGATTGCTTTTTTTTTTTTTTGTTGTACAGAGAAGAGCTCGTCACTGCGGAAGACAAAGTCTCAGATATTTACAAATAGTTTTGTATGGTCATTGAATAACTCTTCCTGAAAATATTATCCTGGTCATAATTCACAGGGATATTTATTGTAATTAAAAAAGATATTTGTAGTATGTTTGAATTCTAATTTATCAAGAATGCTATTAGATTATTCTTGATTATAATACTTGTAGCTTCCCTTCATTTTTATTCTTCTCATTGGTTTGTAATGTTCTCTATTTTAGCCTTCCCTGTTATCTAACAGGTTGATGCCCAATATTTTTGCCTTAGGCCTGTAAACTAAAGCTTGGAGATAGTAAAGGAGCATTATTGGACACAGACTTTGCCATGCGTGACGGAGAAGACAATGCAAAGGCTTTTTTCCGCCAAGGCCAGGTTTGTATCTTCTCTTTATGAAAGAATTTATTCAGAGGTGCTCCATGCTTTTTTCTATCCCTAGGAATTTTCACATTGTTGCAATGTTGTCAAAAGGCGCTTAGGTGCTTGCTTAAGCGCTATTGGCAAGGTGAGGTGAGGCAAGGCCACATCGCCTTTATTAGCCTCATGGGATGATTTTTAAGGAAGCGCTGCCTAGGCAAGTGCCTAGCGCCTTATGCATTTTATAGGCTTGGTGTCTTTTAGCCCCTTTCGCCTTTGACATCACTGTTACCACTTTAAATTATCTTATTTTGTTTTAAGGGTGAAAAATATAATTTTATATGATAATGTTATGGTATTTTATATTTTCTAATGATCCAATCTTAATTGGAAAGATGTATATTTTAGATTTATATATTGTAATATATTATTATACATGCATGCATGCATACATATATTTTTTAATTTATAGCATATTGCCTTGGTTCATTCAAGTGAATGCCTCAGGTATTTTACAGGTTTGACGCCTTTTAGTGCCTTACGTCTCTGACAACATTGCATTGTTGATAGGATCAGTAATAATGTGAACTTGTCTTTTCTTTTTTGTTTTTTTAGACATATAATCTTCTTTCTTTCTTCCATTTCCTTTTCGGTAATAATTTGCAATATTTTACTCCCAAGAATAAATACCTCTGAAAATAGTTCTAGAATTTAACCAAAATGCTAGATCTGAACTAAGTTAACAACTAGGGATCATAACCTTGAATTGAAAATTTAATGCTTATGGAAAAACACCGGACAGAATGCGAGTGTGATGTTATTCTATAGAGTATACAGCTTAAGTACTAGTATTCTAACATGTAGTAAAATAAGAAATTCTGTCCTTTTGATTAATATGTATTTTAATTGATCGTAATTTCATGTTGTGTTATTTCTCAACGTTATGTGTTTCTTGATTTTAATTCAAATATTATTCTCATCTCCCAGCTGGTTTTAGTATGTCAGATATATCACATGCTTTTGTAAGACTGTTTATTGTAGCTTCTACACTAGATGCCAACAATAGCTTTAGGAAATTCATGATGTGATATCTGTTTAATGATTTCGTGTTGATCTCAGTCACATATGGCACTCAATGACATAGATGGTGCAGTTGAAAGCTTCAAGAAGGCTCTAGAATTGGAGCCAAATGATGGTCAGTGGTTCTTTTTGTTTGGCATTTTAGTTATTGTTTAGCAAGAAGAATTTTGAGATGTGTTGTGATGGAAATGATAGGGCTATTTATGTTGCCATTCTTAATTATGATATCATTTTATCCCTTTCTTTCTCTTATTGTCATTAAAGGGACCATGTTTATAACATTATTATAATCAAAGTTGGTTGCATGTGAGCACAACTCTGTCTGTCTTTTGCCAATGAGTTCTTACTTTGTATCACTTGTATATTTTATGCAAATGATTAATCTCCAAGTTTCATTGTTACACTACCACTGACAAAATCAGTTTAGTGAATTCATGGTTACTATGAATTCTAAGAATTTGGTAGAATGTTAGTACTCTCAACTTACAAGCTTTTTTTTTCCCAGGTGGAATAAAGAAAGAGCTTGCCAGTGCTAGGAAGAAGGTCCCCAAATTATTTCTTGTATCATCTCTTGTTCTTAATATTATATAGTTCCTTCCTCCTGCTTCTAAAGGTTTTCTTCTGTTGAAAATTCTACAGGTTGCTGATAGGCATGATCTGGAGAAAAAGGCCTATGCTAGAATGTTTCAATAGTGATCTGCTGGTAACCTGATATGGTAGATACCTTTGTGTTCTCTCTATGATAAGTTATTTTGAGCTGAACTTACCATTTCTTGCTTTGTACTACAGACTACCTGTTACTTGGATAGTTCACTTTTGATTTCAAACAGTTTGGTTATAATCAACAGTGTAAAGCTTTTTGTTTGCTAACTACATCTTAGTAACCTTCAGGTCCCTATGGTTATTTCCTTATAAGTTCTCAAGTAATGGTTGACCAAGCAAATAATTATGGCTACACAAGTTCTTCATATCTCTCAAAATCTGCCTCAATGCTGTCTAGACAGCTGAGAAATCCAAACAAATTCAAATAAAATTTGGAATCCAAACTGTTTAAATCAAATGACAATCTTGGTTAATTATTTTTTTTAACTAATTCAATACACTCTAAACCATAAATGGAGGAGTTGATAGTCTCAAGTTCTTCTTTATCTAAAATCAATAAAAATACTACAAGAACTATTTTTTAAATTGATTGTTTGATTATAGGTTCAAATGATTTGAGTTTTCTTTGTTTTAGATCTTTAACAAGCAATTTCACTTGGATTTCATATTTAAGGGAAGAAAAAAACCCTCAACATCATATGTTGGAAAGAAGAACAATGAATTTATTATTCTTAAACTAGAAGATATAGGATGATTTGATGCAGGAGGTACATCTTGTGATTTTTAACTTAATTATTTTTTAGGGTTTTATAGTAAAATAAGCCCTAAAAAACAAACATACTAAAGCTATAGAAAAACTCACAAAAACCTTAATTTTTTATTTATTTATCAATAGTATTATTATAAAAGATATTACAACTCTTTAAATAAAAAACTAACATATCCTAATAATAGTAAATAGGAAGACAAAATAAAAAATCTTAACAATTAAAAGAGGAATATAGAAAAAATAATTAAGATAAAAGTCATGAGATTTGCATCCCACATAAAAAAGATGCACGTTTATAAATAGAATAAAAAAAATCCATCTCTTTCTCTCTCTATTATAGCAAAACTTCGCATGTTTGGGATTGTAGTAACGGTTCAAAGTACTTTTCATTTAGAAATGCATCAAAATGATATTTTTTTTTATTTTTAAAAAATTATTTTTGAGATCAGCACATCAAAACAATCTAAAAACATAAAAATAATAAGTTTTAGCAAAAAAAATTAAAATTTAAGGAAACACGGTTTCAACCGCATTCTCAAACGGTACCAATTCCTCTCGAACCTTCGATTGGGTTGTGGATTAGAAAAAGACAATAACAACCCATTTTTAAATATTTTTTTGTCTTCTTATGAATGAAAATTTTCCCATCCTTTTGTTTATTTTCTGTAATTAAAGACTAAATCTTTTTCTCAATCAATAAAAATTTTAATGAATCTCTTGATGTTTCTTGAATCGCATCCCTCCAAATATGATTTTCCTTACCTAATTTTTGCAATCCATTATCAGTTAAGTCCGAGTAATATAGCCTTTTCCGCCTAACACCATGACAAAAAGTATGCCATGTCAAAATGACTTGAAAAAAAAAAAAGATATACCAAAAAGTAACGATACATACTAATACTAGGGTTAAGGTAATCTAACTTAATGATAATGTGACTGCATCCATCTTGCTATAACAATCTTACCTATTAGTAACTTGGTATTTTGTTAAATCCCACCATTTTAAATATCAATAATTGTTTCTTTGAGTGACCGCTTTCATCATCGTTGAAACCTTTCAATTATTAGAAATGATTTTTCAGAAGAAGGTTAAATTAGAAACCCGAAGATGGTCCTTCTTGATGAATGGTAGCCATTTAATATTTACTGAAACTAGAATCAAAAGTATTGATGTATTATAAGTTAGGTGAACTTCATCAAAGCTTTATTTATAAATCTTTTCTAGAACTTGGATTGGGTTCCATGAGCTCAACATGTACCCATTAATATATTCATAGATATAGTTTGAGTTGTGATTTAGTGTCTGTTTGATAATGCGGTACTAACCGTGTTTCTAAAAAAGTTTAATTTTAATTTTTTTTGTAAAAAAATAATTTTTTTTGTATGTTTTGGATTATTTTGACGTATTAATCTCAAAAATAACTTTTTAAAAAATAACAGTAACTACCATCTCAAAAACCCTCTTGAACCACCAACTTAGAATTTACCAAGTGAACCGAGGAAGAGTCGTTTTTTTTAATTCGTAGTGAAACAGCAGATTGGTCAGACATATGTCTTCACGTGAAGCGGTCCTAACGCTTTGACCCTTCAAACACGGGATGTGACTTCCCTCTATGCAGGGAGCTGCTTTGCTGTGATGGGTATTGTTTGAATTTCCTTGACACCATGTGCCTTTTAGCTTTAGATAACGCACGCCCCCACATTTCATGCTCGAATGCCACTTTCTAATTTTATTTACTCAATACAGCTTGCAGGAAGCAAAACACTTATGTTATATATGGTTGCCACTACCAATGGAGGTTGGTTCAAGTGATAAGGAGCTTGTTCCGCTTAAATGAGGTTTCGGTTTCGAGTCCTCGTGCATGCAGCCAATTTATTGATAGCCTTACCTGCCACTGCCAGGCATGTGACCCGGGACAACCACCAGATTAGTCGGGGCAACCCGTATACTGGGGCTGGCAACCAAAAAAAAAATATATATATATGGTTGCCACTTGCCACTTGTTCTACACGCGCTCGTCCCTGCATGCATTTACTTTCAGTTTCGCATTGAGTTTTTCTTGTTGGTTTTGCACCAGTTGCCACGCTCACATTATTATTTTTAATTGAATTGGGTGTTTTTAATTTTTCACGGGATTAATATGATTTATTTATATTTTTTATATATATTTTATATAAATTAAATTTTTTTATAAATTTAAAATGTTTATTTTTCATAATATTTTTAATATATACAACCTTACATAATATTTTTTTTTATTTTATTCAATAAATATTATGTGTTTTCTAATTTCTATTACAAATTAATTTTAATAAATAAATTAATTAAACATAACAAGATAAATGATTTATGATGCGTTATTAAATATATTAATTTATATTTGTCTTCTAACTTTTTTAATTTTATTTTTATTTATTATCAAATTTTTTTCTATTAAATTACCATGATTTCATAGTTTAAGATGCACGATAAACACTTAATCTTAACATATCTCATGTCTAGGTCATGAGTTTTTGCTAACCCAACTTTTCTCAGAGATTTTTTTATTTTATTTTGTTATTATTATTTTATTTTTTATTATATTATTAAATTAATTAAAATTTATTTTGATTATTGAATTTCTCTCATTTTTTTTATAAAACATGATCGTCTTTATTTTATTCAAGTAAAAAAAATTTAGTGTGACCCGCGGAACACCAATCAAGTATTAATCGAAACGAGAACTAGCTACAGCTAATGAAGTTGTACAACCAATGACTTTATGAAGTCAACGGTTATTTTTTATTTTTGTCATTTTATCTATAGTTAAATTAGTAGTTAACGAAATTTGTTTTTTTATTTGATATTTTAATTTTAATTTTTTGTGAGAATTAAAAAGTCTATACAGGAATAAAATAATACTTTAGTACTTTTTTAGATAAATGGAATCATAAAAAGAAAAACTGAAATTTTATGTTCTTATACAATATTTCTCAATCCACAAAACTAAACAAATTATGTTTTCATTTTTCAAAATTTATAGTGAGTTGGAGAGCACATTTTTTAGATTTTGCATATTTTTTCTTTACAAGTTTTTTTTCACTATTTTCAATTAAAAATAAAACAATACAATTTTTTATTTGATATACAATCAGTTTTTAATGATATAAGAGATTAAAATAATTACTTTCTTACATTTTTATATTTAGTTAGTGTCATAAATTTAATTTGTATTCTAAATTTAATATAAATATTTTCTTTTGAGTTAACAATATAACCTTTTCATGGTAATTTTTAATTTGAATGAAATAAAATTAATATTCTAGAATCGTATTATCATATATATTATCATGAATACAAAGTATTATAAATTATGTTTTTTATTTTTTCTGAAAAATAGTTGTAATCTTAATGTATTTCTTAATTTGTTTTATGAAAAATTCATCTTCTTTCTCAATAAATTAAAATGTTTTTTTTTCATTGAATTATATACGTTGTAGGTTTTTTCGACTTGTTTTTATAGTTAAAAAACATTTTATGTGCAAATCAAGAAGTTTATATATACATGTAATCAAATAAATCATGAACTATGTGCATTTATAAATGAAAAACAAAGTTATTAGTGATAACTAAAAATAAAAGTGAAAAATCAAGAGACAAGTGTAGATCAAAATATTTAATATCGGAAGATGAGACATTTATCCGATTGTGTTTGCAAAATTTGCTTGTTAAAATATTTTTTTATTCATTCGAACAATAATAAAAACAGACACACATATTAAATTGGTTGAATAAAATAAAAGAGAAAAAAAAATATTGATGCACATATTAGACTTGTTACATAAAAATAAAATTTTTTATTTTCAAAAATAAATTTCTATAAAAAAGATTAAAAAACTTATAGCAGAATAAAAAGAAGTTTCTTCAAAAATCAAATACACACAAAATATATATTTTTTTAAAATCTCTATCTAAAAAAGATTAAATAAGAAAAAAAAATCATAAATGAATGATATTAACTGAAACATAAAGTTTAAAATTAAAAAAAAAACATATTAAAAAATGATATCATTTTAAAAATAAAAAATTAAAAAAAAATAGTAACCTTGTTGTGGCTTAACTTATCAAACCTATTACTTGATTAATGTGGGGGCAATATGACATGGAAAAGCCTAGGCACGTGGGTGGACCTTCAAGTCTAGACCCATGTGTTTGGGCTTGGTTTTAATTTTTTTTTTTAAAGGGTGTTTTTTAAAAGACAGACAACGTGTCATTTACGAGTTCAAATTCTAGCCACATCCATGGCGGAAAAAAATACGAGGCACTGTATCTTTTGCCATAAAATCTTGATTTTAAGTCATTCCAACCTAAAAAAACCTTATCAATACTCTTTGAACACCTACAAACCACCATCAACTCCATAAAACCCCAAAAGGGTACAAAACCCCAAACTAAACCAGATTAGATTTATCTTACTCGACTTAATTATGATTTTACAGGCAATATTAAGGTTCTAAAACACCACCTCAAACATATTTCATCGCATGGAACCTATGGAAACAAAAAAAAAAAAAAACTCATTTTTCATGAACTCTTTGGCACATCACTTATGTTTGGCATCTTTTTCATTTCGGTTCCTCTTCTTTTAATTCCATCATTACCTAAAAAACAAAAGCAATTGGCTTTCAATTATGATTAAATTGTTTAAAATAAAATTTTGAATACCGAAATTAATTATTAAGAATGAAAATTAAATATGTAATATTGTGTGTGAACAATAACCATCTACACTAAAAAAACACTTACACCTTTTAATATTTTCTAGAATACTCTAAATGAATTTATTACTCACAAAATACTAAACAGATGGAAATGATGTATTCTTAAAATTATATGGAAGTGACATTTAATTTTGATTGATTAGTAAATTGATATAAAAGATATATACCTTTAATCGAACAGATAGGGTAATAAATTAAAGAACCTAATATACATCTAACACAGATTTAGCGATGTAAATGTTCCCTTTAATTGATAACAAGATCCAAGAAGTCAAACCTGTTTACTCCCACACCATGCAGCCATTAATTAGACTCACTTATCAAGTGAATCTTAAAAAATAAAACATTAAAGACAACAACAAATAACGAATAACGAATACAAAATTTTAATGAGTAAAAAAAGCTTTAGATATAAATCTTAAATTTTCAAATTTATTTTTTAAAAAATAATAACAATAAAGTATATCTTATTAAAAGTTTACAACACTTTAAATAAATTATAAATTTTATTTTAACTAGAAAACAAAAATAAAAATTAAAAAATACAAAGAAAAAAACATACAATCTAAAATAAATTAATAAATCCAAAAAACATAAGAGAAGTAACAAATCAAGGGTATAGATGAGATTTTGATATTTATAAAGAAAACAATATCCGAAAATTCTTATAAAAGTTCCAACTCAATTTAATGAGGTATATTTTTTTATAATTATTATTCTAATTTATCATGACTATCACTAGATTACCTTTTAGATTTAGATCTGTCACGCTACTCTATAAATATATTTATTAAATAGGCAATTTTTTTGGGAGCAGTTGTTCATTTAGCCGTGACAGATTCATATATTACTTTTTTTTTGTTGTGTGATTCTCTGAACCAAAAAGAAATGTCAAATTGATTAAGCTGATTCCTTTTTCCCAGTTATAAATACACCATCATCCTCTACAATCTCCAAAATCAGAAACACAACCACCAAAATATGGAGATTACTTCCACTTGGGTTTCCTGTGCAGCTCCTCTGCTCGCTACCATAACCCTAATCCTCCTCGGCCGCCTCATCCGCCGAAGAAAACGCCACCTACCACCAGGCCCAAAACCATGGCCTATAATCGGAAACCTCAACCTAATGGGTGAACTCCCTCACCGTTCCCTTGAAGCCCTCTCTAAAAAATATGGATCCCTTATGCAGGTCAAATTCGGGTCACACCCTGTGGTTGTGGGCTCTTCAGTAGAAATGGCCAGAGCCATCCTCAAAACTCATGATCTCAGCTTAGCTGGTCGCCCCAAAACTGCATCCGGTAAATATACTACCTACAATTACCAGAATATTACATGGGCACCATATGGACCGTACTGGCGTCAAGCACGTAAACTGTGTCTCATGGAACTTTTCAGCCCCAAACGTCTAGATCAGTTTGAGTATATACGTGTAGAGGAGAACCTGAAGTTTCTAAACACTCTATTCCAGAAAAGAGGGAAACCTATTACCGTAAGAGATCATTTTTCTGATTTGAGTTTTAGTGTAATTAGTCGTTTAGTGTTAGGAAGAAAATACATGGCCGAATCCGAAGATGAGAAAGACATGTTGTCACTCAAGGAATTCAAAGAAGTGCTTGATGAGATGTTCTTGCTTAATGGAGTGTTGGTTATAGGTGACTTCATTCCGTGGCTTGCTTTCTTGGATCTGCAAGGGTATATTAAGAGAATGAAGGCTGTAGCCAAGAAGATGGATATGTTTATGGAGCATGCGTTAGAGGAGCATCATGCTAGGAGAAAAGGGGTGAAGGACTATGAGCCCAGGGATATGCTAGATATCCTTTTGCAGGTAGCTGATGATCCCAATCTTGAGGTCAAGCTCGACAGAATCGGAGTCAAGGCGTTTACACAGGTATTCTCTGAACTTTTTTCAAATCATCTGGTCCTTCTGATTTTGTTAAATTAGTGATTACACAACAATTTTGCATACCATGAGCATAGGATATGAAAAACTGCTCGAAGGCCTAGCAAATCGCATATACGAAGTTGTCAGATTCTGTTTGTGTGTGTGTGTGTGTGTGTGTGTGTGTGTGTATAAGCTGGATTATATACGCTAATCTGGCCGCTTCCATTGATGGACTTCATATTAAGAAATTTTCTTTGACAGCAAAACCCTTCAGTTCAAAATAGAGAGAGAGAGGTGGTCAAGTAATCAGACTATACAAATTTTACAGTATAATATACTGAAGCTATATCTCAAGTAGCTAGGGACAGTGTGACACCATTTTACTCCATAACACATCATGGGGCAGGTAGGACCTTGGCGCATGCATGATTGTAGAAGGGTTGATGTATCACGAAGAAAAACTTGCCATTAGAATTTTGCAAGTATTACAACGTCTTAAGCATTTTAGAAGTTTCAGGTGCCCCATCATTTTCCATGATATCATATATATATATATATATATATATATGACGGGATTGCATTAAGAAATTATTGGAGGAATATATATTATTAGTACTTAACCTGTGTGATAAATATATTGTATTTTTTAAAAGTATTTTTAACTTGAAAATACTTGAAAATATTTTTTTTAGATTTTTTTTTATTTTTTATATTACCAAATCAAAACTATCAAAAACATTTAAAAAAATATTTTTTTTAAGTTAAATATATTTTTAAAATATTTGTAAATGCAAAAACAAATTGTGCCGTTGGATATATATGTATGCTTTTGAATATATTTTTCCCACGTAGTGTATCGATGTTGTCTTCTTATAAAATGATGCAAGCGGTACTAGTTAAAAATTACTAAAAGAAAAGAATGGCAGAAAAGGAAAGAAAAAAAAAACAAAAAGGGTACCTACTATTGGTTTTTTTTTTTTTTTAATAAGCTATATATCATTATTGGTCGCTAAAGTCAATCTTTTGCTTTATTTAATTTATTTCTTACGTAAAGTAATCAGTTAATCTTCAGGACTTGATTAATGGTGGAACCGAGAGCTCAGCAGTGACAACCGAATGGGCATTGGCTGAAATCATGAAAAAACCAGAGATTTTTGACAAGGCAACAGAAGAGTTAGATAGAGTAATCGGGAGAGAGAGATGGGTACAAGAGAATGACATTGATAATTTACCATTTATTAATGCAATTGTGAAGGAGACTATGCGTTTGCATCCAGTGGCACCATTACTTGTGCCCAGACTTGCTCGTGAAGATATTCAAATTGCTGGTTATGATATTCCTAAAGGCACTCGTGTTCTGGTAAATGCTTCAGCTATAGGGAGGGATCCAAGCATCTGGGACAAACCAAAAGAATTTTGTCCCGAGAGATTCATCGGTAAGAGTGTTGATGTTAAAGGTCATGATTTCGAGCTGTTACCATTTGGAGCTGGAAGGAGGATATGTCCTGGGTATCCTCTAGGGTTAAAGGTGATTCAAACAAGTGTGGCAAATCTTTTGCATGGATTCAAATGGAAATTGCCTAATAACATGACAGCCAAGGACTTGAACATGGAGGAAATTTTTGGGCTTTCTGCACCCAGAAAAGTCCCGCTTGTTGCTGTTCTGGAGCCTCGGCTTCCATCAGAGCTTTATTCCCTATGAGGCTATGATTGTGATGAGATTTTTCCAGGCTCTTTAATTAGTTTTCTTTTCATGTGTTTGAATACTAGTTTGCACTCTTATCATTTTAATTGGTGTGTATGTTACGTGTCTTCTGTGTAATCACCAAGGTTGTCAATTCTATTTGGGTCGGGTTTACGTTGTGTTTTTTCAATTATAACAATATATTTTGGTTTTGAAATGTTTTGGTATGATATTTCCCGATTGTACTAAATATATAAAATTTAAAATATTAACTCAATAAATATAATTTCAATTTAAATCTCAAAATAAATTAACTTGAATTTAAATTTCAAATATAAGTAAAAAAATTGGAGTTGAACTGATATAACATAATCAACTCGATAAGTCCAAAAATAACCTGGATAACTAGTAAAAATATTGTTTTACTCAAAGAAAATTCAAAATAATATTTAAAAAAAATATTGAGACGATAATATATTGAATTGATTCAGGTCAATCTGAATTAACCTTTCAAATTTATAACATGGATCATGAGACCATGATAACCCTAAATAAAATAAATCAAAACAAATTATAAAACTCAATTACTAATAAAGTTATTGTTAAATGATGAAATTATAAAAAATTCAATCTAAAAAAAAATAATAAAATAACTTTTTTAAATAAAATTGTGAATTTAAACAAAATTTTAAAAATACCTTTGGAAGTCTTGCAAGACTTTTCTCAACTGTGATTATATTAAAATTTTAACCTAAAATATAGTAATATATAAAAAGACGACTCCTAAAATTTTAACATATTCTAACATTCATATTGAAAAATATAATTAATATGTAAAACTGGAGAAAAATGTTTTAAAAAAAAACAAATCGTGCGTATCAGTATCATCATCTTGCGCAGGCCATGCAAGGGCTAAGATTGACTTTTTCACTCCACCATTAAATTAATAAATCAATTTATATATATATTTTTATATATATATATTTTAAAACTCAATCATGAGTATTTCTTGTTAGAAAATGTAAATATGCATATGAATTATACACGTGCATGATTATTTGTCTGGATTTTTAAAAGTATATCAATCATAAATATTTAACTAATCTTTAAAATCGATTTCTAAATATTATATAAAACTAAAATAATTAATAATCGTTGGTTAGCTATACGATAATGAATTTATTTTTAAACTTTGTATACTTTATCTGAAAAATCTTGAATAATACAGACAAACACATCTCATGAAACCAATGTCAGTGATGATTGGTTAACTTTTATTTGCGAAATATAGACACGAACATGGGATTTGCAGCTTACAATAATAATAATAATAATAATAATAATAATAATAATCTGCAGTTTTGTCATCTTACTGGTGTCTTGTTTGTCAGATTACTGATGCTTGCAAATTACAGCTTCATCGTACAATTGATTGGCTCCTGAACACGATGGTATTGAAAAACAACTCAACAATCAATTGAAAAACCCCAGGAAGAAAGTGTTCTTAGTTTTTATATAATTTTAACTACTGTGTTCAACCAATCTAAGACCATGCACATTCATTCTATTTTAGTTGTTTCCTATATGATAATGAACTGTGAGTTAGTCCAAGTGATAAGAGAACATGGTCAACTTAAATTAACATAGAATTAGATTGGGCTAGCACTCCGCAGTGGATTGAACTAAATTTTTTAACTAAAAATAAGTTTAAGAAACAATCATGTTTTTAAAGAAATAAAAATATTTTGATTATTGGGTTAAATCTTAATTAATTTAATAATATAATAAAAAAAATGAGGCAACAAAAAAAAAATTTAAAAATTATTATCCTGGACAAAGATAGATTAACACGTGAAATCAAAATAACTTTATAGAATTACCATACCATAAAAATCAATTAAAAAAATACTGAATTTTGATATAAGAAAAGAAAATTAAGACAAAAAAATTTATGACTAGCACTAATTATTGGAGATGTTATCGCAACCATGTTGCTATAACAACCTTACCTATTAGTAGCTTGGTATTTTGTTAAATCCCACTATTTTAAATATTAAGAATTGTTTTTTTTAGTGACTGCTTTCATCATTGTTGGAACCTTTCAATTATTAGGAATGATTTTTTAAAAGAAGGTTAAATTAGAAACCCGAAGATGGTCCTTTTTATGAGTAAAATATAGACATTTTCCTTACCATAAATCTCTGAAAATTAATTAAAAATTTTAATCATAATTTTAAGTGATAACTTTCTTTCATGATTATAGACATTTTCTCAACCAAAAACACGCCAAAAAAATGTTTTTTTTTCCTGGTTGCCGTGAAATCAAGTAGCAACAATGTTAATCATGCATTAAAGTTAGAAACCGTTTGGCAACGCGGTGCAAAACATGTTTTTAAAAATTTTAAATTTTTTTTTGGCTAAAATTTAATATGATTTGTATGTTTTGGATCGTTTTGATGTGCTGATGTCAAAAATAATTTTTAAAAAATAAAAAAAAATCATTGGCATGCATTTCGGCACAAAAAGTTATTTGAAAAGTAACCGCTACCACACTGCCAAGCATGTTCTTAATGATAACCCTGAGGGGTGTAGTTTAATTAGTCAGGCTCTAGGTTTGTTCCCTAGAGATCACTAGTTCGAGTCTTACAAACTTCAGAGCCACTGGAGGATTTACATCGTCATTAACTTCAGGGCCTGTGGGATTAGTCGAGGTGCGCACAAGCTGGCCCGGACACCCACTTTAATAATAATAAAAAAAGTTAATGATACAAGAAGTAATATTATAATATATGTACTACATATACAGCAAGTTAATTCAACGGTAGTTTTATTTAAAAAAAATATTAATTCCCACAAAAAGGTAGAAAGAATCTAAAATACAAGTTTTTTTTTTGTGAGCTTTTTCTTATTTATACACCACTTAAGGCTATAAATAACATAAAATAAAAGGGTTTTCTTTTATAATGTCCTAATATATAACTTAATCTTGTTTTTTCGTTATTTTCTTGTTTTCTTAAATCGCCTCTAAAAGCTATATAGTATATAGTACTATAGTAGTGTCTTATTCTATGTATCAGAACTCTAAGGTTTCAATAACAAGTCTATAAAAAATATAAAGTCCACTAAAAAAATTATTTGATATGGTTAAAGAGTTAAACAAACTAATTTAGTTATTAAAATTTATATAAAACTATTTGATAAATAAAAAATATAATTATTATTTAACATTGTTAATAACTTTAATGACCAAGTATTGATGGGATTTTCTCAACTTTAATGGGGTGAACATACTTAATTTTTTTAGTGTTTAGGAGTTTAGTAATTTATGTGTTTAGGCAAGTTTCATTTGAAATGCTTTGCAACGTGGCTGAGTTGTGTTTTTATAAAAATTTGATTTTTTTAATTTTAAATTAATTTTTTCTAGTATTTTTAAATCTTTTTAATGTACTAATTATAAAAATAAATTTTAAATGATATAAAAAAATTTAATTTTTTCAGTTTTTTATATTGATTTTAATGTGTTAAAATAAAAAATAAAAAATTATTTTAATATATTCTTAAATAAATAAATAAATAACTTTTAAAAATGAGGTGCACGGCGGTATCGAACACATTAAACACATGTAAATAGCTTCCTTTAAACGTTTGACGTGGCCTCAACAGCTGTTATCCCAAAGTCGATGGTTTTTTGAGATTGACTACAAAAGTCAATATCTACCGTGTCTTGGTTGTACACTATTCATGTATTCCTTTCGACGTGGTTGGTAATTATTATTATTTTTTTATGATAAACTTATTCTCGGAATAGTCTTTACATTAACTAAAATTAATTTTTTTGAATAATTTAAAAAACACACCTTTCTCACATATATCTAACACTTTTAAATAAATTTAATAAATATTCTCTTAAATGACTTTAAAATTTAAACAAGAACAAAAATTAATCTTTAAGTAATTTTTTTTTAATTAAAGTGTGTGTCCAGTGCAGCTTATACGCACCTTAACTAATTTTATAAACCCTGAAATTAACGATTATGTAAGTTTTTAGTAGCTCTGAGATTTGTGAGACTCGAATTGGTAACCTCCAAAAAAACAAATTTAATTAATTAAACTAAATTTTTTAATCTAATAATACATGTGATGTAACAATAATGAGCTAATGGCATGTCCATCTTTCATGATCGTTGGTTCCGTGAAAAATAATTTTTTTTTAATTGTTTTTGTTTTTAAGAATTATTCCATGATTAAAGTTTTGGGAGTATATTCCAACTTACCCAGGAACTTTAAATTCTTATAACCTATTTATTTTGTATTTAAAAAATATTTTAATTTTATTTTTATTTTTAAATCTTTTTAATATACTAATAAATTTTAAAAAATAAAAAAAAATATTATTTTAATATAATTTCAAATAAAAATCATTTTAAAAAATAAAACTAACGTGCTATTAATTTGCTATCAGTTTAGGTAAACCTTTTCTTTAGTCATAAGAAGAAAACTTGTACCTTTATTGACACGGGACGAGTCGCTGTGATTCACTATGAAAATAGAAGCAGATGCACTAATGAATTCGAGCTAATTTACTCATCCCACCTCGAACTCGAACTCTCATTTAGCGCATCGACTTTAGCACTACTTATATTATTCTAATCCAATTACAGAAAAGAAATCTACACCAGCGTATCCAGCATCAAAGGGCAATAGCTTGTGTTGATAGGACTATCTTCAAGTGTTTGACCACGGGTTGGAGTATCCAAGGTGAGCTGAAGGCGAACTGTTAGAGTAGATAAGCAGGTCTACCTCAGAGAAGATCATGGAATCATAACAGCACAGAAAGAGACGCTCCGAACTACTTCCGCTTGAGGTTGGTCGTATCACTATCGGTATTACAGAATAAAGAAGAGGAGCAATTCGCCATGGGGATGAGATCAATTGATCTACATGCAGAAATTTTGGCAGTTTAATTAGCTTATACAAGGGATCAAACCTTTGCAATACACATATTTTACACGTCCATAGGTTTCTCTTGCCATAAAGCAAGAGATATTTTGTTTCTTTATATATATATATATATGAAAGCAATTTAAAACTCCCTTCTCTTATCAACTTATAGATAATGCTTCTTGTACATTGCCATAGAAAAAAAAACCATTAATTGGTTTGCCGGTACTTTTTTTCATCTGAGAGAAACTGAGCAAACTTGGCAAGAGCCGCTTCGTTCGTACGTCCTCCTTCAATTTCTTCATACTTGCCAGTATCCAAATTCACTCTAGACTCTGTCTTCTTTAGGAGTGCAGCTCCAATCTCTTTAAGCCTTTGCAAGTTCTGGGGAGTTGCAATGTCAACAGATGCTGCATCCCCGCTCAATTTGTCATCCTGTTAATCCCACACATTTTAGTTACGATTGACTTGTCATATAATCATGTCACCCTGTCTTGTTGGAATTGTTTTGGACTAATTAATTCAAAAAAATATTATGGTCGCAAAAAAATAATCCCTTTTACATGTATACCTGAATACGTAGGTACCATTCCTTTGAGTCCAGAGACTGGAAGAGGGTGGAGATATGATAGTCAACCATATCAGAGCTTGCACTACTAAACATGTCTATAATTGGTGTTTTGCCACTGTAAGAAACCCAATTGATCATGCTCCAATTAGCGGCTGTGGGTGCATCATATGTCACTCCAGACTTGGCTTCTCCAGTTCCTAGCGATAAGACTAGACCCTTTCTCTCAGTGGGTTTTACGCCAGCAAATTCACCGGTATTCATCCTGATCTGGTTGCGGATCTCAGATACGGCCAATAATGCCTGTGGATAATTGGATTGAATTGGTTTCTCTTAGCCATGCCATTGTAAACTGCAAGTACTTTTTCATGTAACCTAGCTAGATACTTACAGGATTATTTGCGGCAATCGCACCATCAACCAGGTCGAAATTGCGAGTGGACATTCCATTGGGATCCTTGGTCGTGAAGAAGTGTGCTGGCAAGTACGTAGGAGCTGCAGAGGTGGCCACACAAATGTCTGCTAGCCTAGCATTTTTCAAAGCATTAGTCTTTCCCTGTAAAACAAAAGAAAAATTAAAGATCAGTTAACTTGTGACTTTCGAAGTACAGAGATTTTTTCTAACTGGCTTAATAGTTACTAGCATCATACTTCAGTGGTGGAGAAGATCACTGGTTGAAGGAGCTTCATGTCAAAAGTAGGCAAAATAACATTTGTGAGGGTCTGTGTGATAGTCAAGTCTCCTAGCAAATTGTTCGTCAATGACCTCAGATACTTCCCATCATACTTTGGCCCCCCAAAGAAAATTGACAGCGGACCTAACAGGTTACTATTCAACGGATCGAAGTGAATATCCACGAAAAAAAAACCAAATTAGTAACAGTCAAAATACTTCGAAACAATGCTTCATCATGCTAATATGGAACTTTTCTCTTACAAGTCCTGTACTGGCATCTAAAGCATGTGGAGAAAAGAATCGATCCAGTACTGCAATTCACCTTTTCTGAGGGAAAATCTTGGGGCTGTGCTCTAAATAGAAGTCAATGATGTCCTTTGCTGCATACATGGGTCTGTTTTCCTTATTAGGAGCTGCAAGCATGGTGGCTACGAGTCCACCAGTGCTCGTCCCAGCAATGATGTCAAAATAATCTGCAATCCTTGCCTGTGACCCGTCCAGCTCCTAACAAATAACAAAGAATAAGCATAAACGAAAAGATGAAAGGGAAGGACATGGTTTGGTTAGTAAATTAACTACCTGAAGTTTGGATTCAAGAAAGGCAAGAAGGGAACCCGGAATTATGCCTCTAACGCCACCTCCATCAATGCTTAGCACTGTTGCCACCCTTCTCTTAACAAAACCAGTAGCCATATCGGTTTCAACTTTCAACTTTCAAGAGAGATGGGTGCTCAATTTAACAAAAAAACAGTACTAGTAATGTTCCAGTACTGGTTGCTGGGTATGAATATGCATCTAAGCGATCGATTAGTCTTTATAAAGGAAAGACTCCAACGACTTCGCCATAAAGAGTCTACGGGCATGTTTATTTTTATATTTTAAAATTATTTAAAAACAAATTATTTTTTTTATTTTTTAACTTTAAATTATTTTTTTATCATTTTAAATCATGTAATAATATTAAAAACCATTCTTCAAAAAAAAATTATTATTTTAATATTTTTTCAAGTGAAAAATACTTTGAGTAACTATTTTTTAAAAATAAATTATTTAAATTATATTAATATAATATTTTTTAAATTTAGTTTTAGTATTAGTATAAGTATATTAAAATAATTTAAAATTTTAAAAATAATTACTTTAAAACATAAAAAAAATTTAATTTTAATTTTTTGTAAAAAAAAAAACTCTAAATTACTTTAAATTTCGATAAACGGCGGCCTTGGACAATGCATGTGCTGACCCGCCTCTGGTAATTATTGAACTTCTTCTTTATTTTCATGGCCGGAGTACCTTCCTTGATTGGACAAAGCTACGAATCATGCCAATATGCAAAACATATTGTCACCTTATTAGAATGAATGAAATCAATGAACAAATCATCTTACATAATCAAGTTCTTAAAATAAATTTTAATAGATGCACAGTTCTCTATCATAGACTGATTCCTGAATTAATTTTTCTTGGATGTATATGAGATAAAGTAATCTATGTATGTGTGCTAGTGTGTCATGCGCTTTTATAAAAGTAGATTGAAATTCACTTTCACATATTTTTTAAATATTGACAGTTGTCCTTCAACCAAATAATTTATTGTGCACTTGAGGGCTTAGCTGCTGTGGTCAATCGTGTGACTTGTTCCGCCCCCATCCCGGGTTCGACTCTCTATGTGCACGTCTGTCATCCCCGCGGTGCCTTACCTGCTCACTGGGCTTGCAGGATGTTCAGTGGGCCGTGGTGAATAGTCGTGGTGCGCGCAAGCTGGCCCGGACACCCCACGCTAATAAAAAAAAAAATTATTGTGGATTTATTATACACGTACGTATTGTGGACTAAGAAACAATTAACTATGGACTTATACAATTGCTTTGCTATGTAGTAAAACATATGAGGATTTTTTTATTGTACATGCATTGTGGATCAAGATACAATTCATTGTGGACGACATTGTAGCACCCCCGCGTTTCTTTCCTATGATTTTAGTCAAGAATTGCGGTTGAGAGCGTGACATTTCTGTTAAAAGCCGTTGGGTCTGGCTTTGGTAGTCGGACCCCACGCTATTGGGTCTGGTTGACAAGTCAGACCCAAAACACTTACCAGACACTATAACGCCTATGGGGGCGGAATGACAATCGGTTAACGCATAAGAATTTCGACTATACATGAATGCACTGTGGATTGAAAGACAATTTACTGTGGACTTACTGTACATATATGAACTGTGGACCAAGAGACAATTAACTGTGAACTTACACAGTTGCTTTACTATGTATTAAAATGTATGGTCACTAGGAATCCTAACTGGTCTCAGAGATCGGGTTTGAGGACTGGTTGCGTAAAGGGAAGGTATTAACACCTCAAATACGCCCTACCTAAGGTAAGCTGCATTGTTTTATTGTCTGATAAAATCTAAAGTCTTGTCGTGTTTTCTTGTTGTTGGTCTGTCTGTGGTTTAAGAAAAGTTCTCCTCGGTAAGGAGATCCTTATCTTATCGGGTAAAACCTAACCGTTCTAACATCAACAAAAAAATTTAATATCCGAAATACGCCTTATGTATAAGGTCGCAACCCCAGATATTAAAAGAAAACAAAATATTTTTTTGGAATTTTTGAGATATTGGCTTAGTTCTCACTACTTTAATAAACCGGTTATTAAAGCCAAAATGTATGTTAATACATATTTTTAAAATTTTCTTTGTTGTATGAAAATACAATATGATTTTATTTTTTTTAATATTTTTTAGAGAGACTTGCCCGTATGCATGAAAACAAAACATTTTATTTTATTTTTTTCAATTTTGTTTTATGAAAACCAGGTATTTAATATCGGATTTGTATCTTTATAGTATAAAAATACAAACCAATATTGATCAAAATGCAGTAAAATATTTGCGGAAAATCACATATTTTTGAAAAGAATTTTTTTGAAATTTTTTTATTTTCGGGTTGGGCCCAACCCGGCCCATGTGGCTGGGCTGGGCCCAGCTGGTTTAGACCCGCAAGCGTGCGCGAACAATTCTCGCACGCCTGCTACAGTGACGATACAGTGACGATGTAATTAATCTTCAAGTGCACAGTGTGTGTGCATTATCTGCAAAGTTGGGGACGTTTACCTGGAAGCAAGACGAAAGCAACAACATGCTTTGGACCTCTCTCCTCTCCTTTCATTTGTTTTTCTTCCGGTTCCTCTGGTTCTTCCTTTTTCTGTTTCGTTTGCGGTTCTTCTTGCGGTCCCTTCCCTTTCGCCTCTGTCTTCTCCCTCCCCCACTCGTTTCTTTTTCCTTCTTTCTTTCTCGCTACTCTCTGTTTTTTCTCTCTCTTTTTTTCACGTTCTCTCCTCTGCTGTTATCCCCGTGTTCTTTCTGCCCCTGCTCTCCCTTACTCTTCTTCTTTCTCCTCTCTTGATCTCCTCACTATCTCGTTCTTCTTCTTCTTTTTTTTCTCTCCTTCTCCCCCTCTGTTTCCTGTCTCTTTCGTTCTTCCCCCCTCCCCTTGGTTCGGATAAATTGTAATTGGGTCCCTTGATTTTAGCGCTTTTTCCAGTTTAATCCTTGGTTTCAGATTGTTTCAATTAAGTCCCTAATTGGCCATCAAACTTTAATAATTATGCAATTAAGTCCCTAATTTAACCAAATCAACTCTTCAAAATTATAATTGGACCCCAAAATTTTAATTTCTTCCAAAAAAGCCTAAATTGACTTTAAAAAATCAATTTTCTTGCAATCAAACCCTCCATAAATTCAATTAAACCTTAGATAAAATTTAATTGAGTCCATAAACATCTGATTTTAGACTTTTTTTCCTCAAATTGAATTGTCCTTATCAACAGGGCTCTCATCAATAAAACAATATACGGTCAAATCTCACCCTTTTGGATTTTTGAACCTCCAAACCAATTTTGGTCTTTTTTGGCATTCTAGCATCCTATTCTCGCTCCTGTTTTTTTTATTATTTCTTCCTAATATATATATATATATATATATATATATATTGTATTTTCTCTTGTTTTTTTTTTGTGGGAACCCAAAAATGGGTAACAACATTAGTCAAGAATTGCGGGTCGGGGGCATCTTTGCCAAAATCCGTTGGGTTTGATTGACAAGCCGGACCCGAAACACTTCACGTACACTTGTAGCGCTTGTGGGGGGGATTGCAATTGGTTAACGCACAACTAGGTAAGGGAATCTCATTTCTTTTTCGTGTGCAGCATGCTTCGGAGGAGATCACCCCTTCCTCGAGCCAGTCCAATCAGTAAAGGGGAAGGCCTGCTGATTGCATTTTAGGAGTTTGAACATCATCTCATTTCAACCAAAAATACAACCCTGTTAAAGGTATCAAATGGGTCCTGCACATGTCAGGACCCAACACTCAATTGGGTCTTGCACATGTCAGGACCCAAAGTAAACTGCATGTATTTAATAAACGTGATACTATTTCTCAAGCAAACCACAACAGCTCTCCCAATGTTATAGAGAGACCCAATGTGAGAGCAAATAGGTGTCATTATTGATGCTACAACCCCGCTTAGTTAATGTACAAATTGACAAGAAAAACAGCTCTCCCCATATTGTAGCTAACCTAAGAAAACAGCTGAACAAAGACTAGCCAAACCAAACCTTACGCAGGTTAATTAAAACAACAAAGAACCAAACAAATCCCCAAGAAACTCAGCCAAAGTCTGCAATAGCCAACCCAACCGTGAGCCTAAACGAAAGGGAAAAAAAACTCAAAGGACTGTTACAATTCACAGTCCCATGAGTCTTAATGAACAATATTTTTACAACATAATTTAGATTCTGAGACAATTCACTGTGGACTTACTGTAAATATACGCACCGTGGACCAAGAGACAATTAACTGTGGACTTACAGAATTGCTTTGCTATGTATTAAAACGTATGGGGATTTTTTACTCTACATGCACTGTGGACCAAGATACAATTAATTGTGGACGACACTCTAACACCCCGGGGGCGTTCCTTTCCTGTGTTTTTAGTCAAAAAAAATTTCATTTACTTCAAATTAAGATTTTTATTACTTTTAATTTTGTTCTCTAATATTGTAATATTAAAGTTGATGTAGCTCTCAAATTTTTTTTGATTCGCATCATATACTTTATAAAATTTTGGTATTGTATAAGAGAATTCTTGAACACTACAATCCATTCAAAAATAATTTATAAATATTACAATATAATTTTATTTTGGGTAATAGAAGATATTGATTTTATAACATTAGTGTATGAGATTCAAAGTTTTATCAATGTTTTATTGTCTTTAGATTTTTTATGCAGTGGTTTTGAATTATATATATTATTAAATACATGTAATATTGGGTAAAATTGCTTTCGGTCCTTACATGTGCAAGATCCAATTGGGTGTTGGGTCCAGCGGGTGCAAGACCCCAAACAGCTTTGGGTCCTGCTGGATTCAGGACCCACATAGCTTTGGGTCCTGCGGGGTAATTTTAGGTCCCGCACCCGTTGGATCCAATACCCAAATGAGTCTTGCATTCTGCAGGACCCAACATCAAATTGGGTCTTGCACACGTTAGGATCCAATTTATCAATGTCCATTATAATAATTAGAATTAAAATTCACTTAAAACGCCTGCAAAGATCGCGCGGGCATCATTAATATATTTGAAGGGTAAATTTCAAAAATTATTATTATTATTATTATTATTATTATTATATTTGAAAACAAATATTATTACCATGGAAGAAAAACCATAATTGTTTTTTTGGTCCTACTGCCACCAAGACCAAATGGCTTTGGGTCCTGCTGCACGTATTAAAGTTGGGTTCTGCCGCGCCAGGACCTAAGACTTTAATTTTTTTTTTCATATGGTAAATAGAAAATAAATAGATTTGAATTCTTACACCTGATTTAAATTTATTTTCCAAAATAAATTGATGAGAGTTTTTTTTATATTGTATAAAAGCTGGGTGATGATAAAAAAAAAATTTTGTTTCAAGTTGGGTTGAATTTTCTAATTAAATCATGATATTTTTGAATTTTTTTATATTATTTTTTTAAAAAAAGATGTTGAGATTGTGTCCGATTGTGAAGCCAAACCCAATAAATTTTCAAATTTTAATTTTTTCTTTACTTCAAAATAATATTTTTTTTCATATCTATCAATTCTGGTTAATAAAAGAGATACAATCTATTCATTTGATTCACTATCACAACCCAATAGCAGATCTGTGGGCATTGGGATCGCTTTGCTCCTTCTCTGTGCATATTTGTTGGGTTTGGCTTGGGTTTGCCAAGGCAGCTGGAACCAATATCCTATTTTTATATTCTAAAAAAAATGAGGTGATGATAATGTTTTTTTGTTTTGTTTTTCAACAATGCTTTGAAAAAAATTTGATAATTTTTTATTTTTTTCTTTACTTCAAATTATTATTTCTTCCTTAGTTCATATTAAAATGTTTTTGTATTATTTTGATGTGATTATATAAAAAATAGATATTTTAATATATTTTTAAAAAATTATTTTAAGATATTTCCAATTTTTTTTCCTCTTGATATGTTTTTTCTTTTATTGATGATATTTTTTTTTTCATTTCAGGTTGGGTTAAATTTTCTTATTAAAGCATGTTTGTTTTTGCATTTCAAAAATGCTTTGAAAATATTTTGAAATTTTTTTATTGTTTTCTTTACTTCAAATTAATATTTTTGATGTTTTTGTATTTTTTTTAATATTGAAATTGGGTATGGCTAGGCTGTCAAACCTAAGGAGAACATATTCAGTTGGGTCCTGCTAAGTAGAGCCGAGTCGAGCTGGGTCCTACCCCAGAAAGACCCAAAATCGCTTTGGGTGCTCCTGCGGCTGGACCCATCAGCCTTGGCTCTTGGTATGAGCAGGACCCATCTGTGTGGGTCATGTCCGTAGCAGGACCCAATGCTTTCAAAGTAGTGGTGGGCTGTCCTCCAGGACCCATCGGTGTGGGTCATGTCCGTAGCAGGACCCATTGCTTTCAAAGCAGCTGTAACACCCCACCCCACTAGTAAGATATTGTCCGCTTTCGCCCACGGATCTCACGAATTTATTCTTGGCAGCCACGCATAGCCCCAAAATGTGTCTTACTAGTTAAGGTGAGCATGCTCATATAAGGCCTTCCCCCAAGTCCTCACCCACCGATGTGGGATATTACAATCCACCCCTTTAAGGAGCCCGACGACCCCGTCGGCACCATCGAACAAACCGCAAGTCGCTCTGATACCAAATGTCATAGTCCGGCCCAGCCTGCCAGATATTATCTGCTTTGGGCCTTACCGCCCTTACAGAAATGTCATAGCCTGGCCCAACCTGCTAGATATTGTCCATTTTGGGCCTTACCACCCTCACGGATTTGTTGTTGGCAGCCACGCATGGCCTCAAAACGCATCTGACAAGTTAGCAATCAGCACTACTAATAAGGGCAAAGAACCAACTCCTCACCCGCCGATGTGGGATATTACAATCCACTTCCCTTAAGAACCACTTCCCTTAAGAAGCCCGATGACCCCGTCGGCACCATCGGACAGCTAGTGAGGTCGGCTCTGATACCAAAGGTCACAGCCCGCCCCACTAGCAAGATATTGTCCGCTTTGACCCATGGACCTCACAGATTTGTTCTTGGCAATCACGCATGGCCCCAAAAAGTGTCTTACTAGTCAAGGTGAGCATGCTCATATAAGACCTTCCCTCAAGTCCTCACCCGTCGATGTGGGATATTACAGCAATGGTGGGTTGTCCTTCAAGTCAGTGTGGGTCCTGTCCATAGCAAAACCCAATGCTTTTAAAGCAGCGATGGGCCATCCTTCATGACCCATCAGTGTTGGCTCCTGCGACAAGCAAGACCCATCAAAAAGCATTGGGTCCTGCCCTAAAAAGGACCCAATACTGTAATGTGTTTTCCTTTTTTTTTATTTTTTTTTCACATGGTGAAGAGGAAATATTATTATATTATTGTTATTGTTATTGTTATCATTAATAAATTCAAAGAAAAAAAGGGAACCACCAAAAAAGGGAATTTGTTTGAAGAGGAAAGGGCTGCAAAAAATGTAGGATTAGGAAACACAGCACCAGGCTGGTATATAAAAATTCATTGTAAGAAATTAAGCTACACAGCAGTAAAGCCATTTAAAGATAACGGGACAGACAGGAAATAAAGGAAATGTGAATTAGCATGAAATCCTATAACAGGAACAAGAGAATGCTCTGTTCTCTCTCCTCTTTCTCTAATTTAATTTAATCAAGGAATCTCTTTCAAAGAATGGGAAAACTGTCCCTGTTGTGACTGATTTTATCTTCTGTGCATTCTAGATCAACCTTCATAAAGTGGCTCAGAGGATTGAACAGTTTGATGCACCTGAAGATGTTTTTCAAGCCATTGTCGGAAATGCAGTAAGGTTGAATGGCAATGGAAGCAATGCTGAAGATATTCTGCATGAGTTTAACACAATGAGGATTTAGCCAGTGTAAGTTTTATGAGACCTATCAGCTTTAGGTCCTGCGGCAAACAAGGCCCATCAAAAAGCATTGATCCTATCTCAGCAAGACCCAATCCTGTAATATGTTTTTTTTTCTAATTTTTTTTTACAGGTAAAGAGGAAATATTATTATTATTATTATTATTATTTTATTATTGTTGTTGTTATTTTTATTATTAATAAATTCAAAGAGAAAAAATTATTACAATAGAAGAAAAGGCATAAATTTTATTTCAAGAGATTAAAAAATATAAAAACTTGGGGCAGGTAAATTTAATATTATTATTAATATTAAAAATATTTTGAAAAAAAAAAGAAAAAAGGAGAAGCTGCTCGACGAGCAGTTATTAAGCAAAGCATCATAATTTTTTTTTTTGATTTGCATCATATACTTTATAAATTTTTGGTATTATATAAGGGAATTTTTGAACACTACAATCAATTAAAAAATAATTTATAAATTTTATAATATAATTTTATTTTGGATAATAGAAGACATGTTAATTTTATAACATTGGTGTATGAGATTCAAAGTTTTATCAATATTTTATTATCTTTAGGTTTTTTATTCAGTGATTTTGAATTATATATATTATTAAATACATGTAATATTGGATAAAATTGCTTTGAGTCCTAACGTGTGCAGGATCCAATTGGGTGTTGGGTCCTACATAGTGTAGGAGTGAAAACAACCTACAGGACCCACAATACCTTTAGGGATATCCCAATTTGCATGCCTACTTGATTGCTTCCTAAACAAGATGTGCATTTCTCCTAGAACCAGCTGGCTTATACATTCACCGTCACTTCTTCTTAACATAATTTATATTTTTGCATTATATCAGAGAAATTATAGAAAAAAGGGTTGGGTCTGGCTTGGGTTTGCCAAGGCAGCTGGACCCAATATTTTTATTTTTTATATATATTCTAAAAAAAGTAGGTGATGATAAAGTTTTTTTTTTAACAATGCTTTGAAATTTTTTTGATAATTTATTTATTTTTTTCTTTACTTCAAATTATTATTTTTTTCTTAGTTCATATTAAGATGTTTTTGTATTATTTTTTTATGTGATTATATAAAAAATACATTTTAACAAATTAAAAATATTATCTTAAAATATTTTAAAAAAAATATTTTAAGATATTTTCATTTTTTTTCCTCTTCAAAGTTTTTAATTTTTTTTTTTCAACAATGCTTTGAATTTTTTTTGATAATTTGTTATTTCTTTCTTTACTTCAAATTATTATTTTTTCCTTAGTTCATATTAAGATATTTTTATATTATTTTGATGTGATTATATAAAAAAATAGATTTTAACAAATAAAAAATATTATCTTAATATATTTTTTAAAAAATATTTTAAGATATTTCCATTTTTTTCCTCTTCAAATGTTTTTTTTTCTTTGCTATTTTTTTTGTCAGAACCCAATGCTTGCAAATTTTTTTCTTTGCTCTCATGAAAAAAAATTAAATGTTTTAACAACATACAACCAAGCATCTCTAAAATTCAAAAATCATGTTTTTGCTTAAAAAAAATATAAAAATACATGATGTGTTTTAGCATTTTTAAAAAATATATATTTACATGTATTTTGTATTTAATAACTAGAAGGCGACTTCCTAACCCTGACATCACGTGTCCACGTGGTTACTGTTCTTTTCATGGAGGGAGAGAAAAAAACAAAGAAGCGAGACCATACAAGCATGTGGAGGGACATGCCTTGGCAGGAAAATATAGCAAAGGAAATGAAAGTAAAATTTAGATTCGGCTGTATGCAGGGTGTTGGGTCTGGTGAGTGCAAGACCCAAAATAGCTTTGGACTAGTTACATGACCCGCGCGATGCCGCGGGTCAATGATTTTTGCATAAAAAATATCAAAAAAAAGTTAAGATCTAAAAGTATTAGGTCTTTTTGCAAAGCTATACCCAAGAGTCTTGGGTGTGGCTGCAATGCCTGACCCAAGAGTAATATTTATAATATTAATAATAACATTAAACTTGCATGATCCAAGTTTAAGTGGGTCTGGCTGCAATACCAGACCCAATAGTCTTGGATGTGGGTGTGGCTGCAAGGTCGTGTCATAAAAGTGTGTTAATTAAATAGATTAATTAAAAAGAAAAAAACAAAGAAAAAAACCAAAAGGAAGAAAAAAATTAATGAAGAAAAAGAAAAAAATCTGAATTAATCAGGGTTAACCCTTCAAACCAGGTTAACCCGTCAAACCTTGGATTCGTGTCGTGAAAGTTTGATAACTAAATAGAAAAAAAAATTGACAAAGTTAACACAAAATTAACTGGCTAACCCGTCAAACCAGGTTAACCCGTCAAACTCAGGATCCGTGTCATGAAAGTTTGATAACTAAATTAAACGAAAAAAATTAATTAAAAAGAAAAAAACAAACAAAAAGGCATTAGCCTTTTCACTGTGGACTCAGTATACAGTCTACAGTTAAAGACATAAAAACAGCAAAAAAGCAAAAAGAAAAAAAAACTAAAAGAATCAGTCGATAACTAAATAGAAAAAAAATTTAATATTGATGAACTAAATTAAATAAAAAAAATATTAAATAAAAAGAAACAATAAAAGAAAAAAAACTTATATGAAGAAAAAGAAAAACAAATCTAAATTAACTGGGTTAACCCGTCAAACCTGAAATCCGTGTCATGAAAGTCTGATAAATAAATAGAAAAAATATTTAATATCAACAAACTAAATAAAAAAAATTAATTAAAAAAAAAGGCATCAGCCTTTTCACCGTGGACCGCACTGTGCAGTCCACAATGAAAGGCATAAAAAAAAGAAAAAAGAAAATACAAACTAAACGCTTCAGCCTTTTCACTGTGGACTGCATATAATATTAAAAGATAAAATTGGAAGAACAAAACTAATGAGGAAAAAGAAAAAAAATCTGAATCAACCGGGTTAACCCGCCAAATCAGGTTAATATGTCAAACCTGGAATTCGTGTCATGAAAGTGTGATAACTAAATAGAAAAAAGATTTATTATTAATGAAATAAATTAAAAAAAGATTAATTAAAAAGAAAAAAGCAAAGAGAAAAAAAAACCTACAGGAAGAAAAAAAACTAATCAAGAAAAAGAAAAAAAAAATCTGAATAAACTGGGTTAACCCGTGAAACCTGGGATCCATGTCATAAAAGTCTGATAATTAAATAGAAAAAATTTAATATTAAGAAACTAAATTAAAAAAATACAAAAAAAAAACTAAAGGCATCAGCTTTTTCATCAGGACTCGTACTTGTGCAATCCACAAGAAAAGGCTTAAAAAGGAAAAGAGAAAAAAAAAAAACAAAGGCACGCGTCACGGGTTAAATTTTTATTCTTGTATAAAAAATATCAAAAAATGGTAAGATCTAAGAGTGTTAAGTCTTTCTGCAAAGATATGCCCAAAAGCCTTTAGTTTAGTTGCAAGGTTTGACCCAAGAGTAATATTTATAATATTAATAATAATATTAAACTTACATGACTCAAGTTTAAGTGAGTCTGGCAACACCTACCCAAGAGCCTTAAATGTGAGTCCGGCCGCAAGGTCGTCATAAAAGTGTGATAATTAAATAGATTAATTAAAAAAAACAAAGAAAAAAAACCAACATGAAGAAAAAAAACTAATGAAGAAAAAGAAAAGAATCGAATTAATCAGAGTTAACCCTTCAAACCAGGTTAACCCGTCAAATGCGGATTCGCGTCATGAAAGTTTGATAACTAAATATAAAAACAAATTGACGGGTTAACCCGTCAAGCCCGGGATACGTGTCATGAAAGTGTGATAATTAAATAGAAAGAAATTTAACATTAAAAAACTAAACTAAACGGGAAAAAAATTAATTAAAAAGAAAAAAATATCAAAAAATACTAAGATCTAAGAGTGTTAGGTCTTTCTCGCAAAGATATGCCCAAAAGCCTTTAGTTTAGTTGCAAGGTTTGACCCAAGAGTAATATTTATAATAAATAATATTAAACTTACATGACTCAAGTTTAAGTGAGTCCCCAGGCTGCAACACCGAACCCAAGAGCCTTGAATGTGAGTCTGGCTGCAAGGTCGTCATAAAAGTGTGATAATTAAATAGATTAATTAAGAAAACAAAGAAAAAAAACCAACATGAAGAAAAAAAAAACTAATGAAGAAAAAGAAAAGAATCTGAATTAATCAGGTTAACCCTTCAAACCAGGTTAACCCGTCAAATCTGGGATTCGCGTCATGAAAGTTTGATAACTAAATATAAAAACAAATTGACGGGTTAACCCGTCAAGCCCGGGATACATGTCATGAAAGTCTGATAATTAAATAGAAAGAAATTTAACATTAAAAAACCAAACTAAACGAAAAAAAAATTAATTAAAAAAAAAAGCAAAAAAAAAAATTCCGGGTTAACTCGTCAAACTTTAAAAAAAGCAAACAAAAAATTTCGGGTAAACTCGTCAAACCAGGTTAACCCGTTAAACCCGGGATCCGTGTCATGAAAGTTTGATAACTAAAAAAAAATTAACATTAACAAACTAAATAAAACAAAAAAAAATCATTAAAAAAACAAAAAGAAAAAAAGCAAAAAAAAACCCATAAAGGCATAAAAAGCAAACAAAAAAAAGCAAAAAAAATTAAAAACAAAAAAAACAGACTTAGTATTTCACGGTGGACCATGCTGAAACATTGAACAGCTTTTAGTATATGTTATTAATTAAAAAGAAAAAAAGCAACAAAAAAAATTCGAAAGTTAAATTGTTAAACCAGGTTAACCCGTCAAACCCGGATCCGTGTCATGAAAATCGATAACTAAATAAAAAAATTAACATTAACAAACTAAATTAAACAAAAAAAATTAATTAAAAGAAAAAAACACAAAGAAAAAAGCAAAAAAAAAAAACCCATAAAGGCATAAAAAAAACAAAAAAAAAAGAAGACTCGCCATTGTTTCATCAGGACTTGCACAAGAAACACCGAAAGCGCTTTTAGTTTATTGCTAGTTACATGTCCCGCGCGATGCCGCGGGTCAATTATTTTTTGCATTTTAAAAATAGTCAAGATCTAAAAGTGTTAGGTTTTTTTGCAAAGTTATACCCAAGAGTCTCAAGTTTGGTTGCAACGCCTGACCCAAGAGTAATGTTTATAATATTAATAATAAGATTAAACTTGGGTTAACCCTTAGCATAAAAGTGTCTGATCGCAATACCGGACCCAATAGCATTGGACGTGGATCTGGGCCGCAAGGTCGTGTCATAAAAGTGTGATAATTAAATAGATTAGTTAAAAAAAAACCAATATGAAGAAAAAAACTAATGAAAAAAAAGAAAAAAAATATGAATTAATTGGGTTAACCCTTCAAACCAGGTTAACCCATCATAGCTTGAATTCACATCGTGAAAGTTTGATAATTAAAAAGAAAAAAACAAATTAATGGGTTAACCCAGAATTAATCGGGCTAACTTGTCAAACCAGGTTAACTCGTCAAACCCGGAATCCGTGTAATGAAAGTTTGATAACTAAATAGAAGAAAATTTAACATTAACAATTTAAATTAAACAAAAAAAATTAATTAAAAAGAAAAAAAACAAAAGGCATCAGCCTTTTCACTGTGGACTGCAATGTGTAGTTCACAGTCAAAGGCATAAAAAAAACTAAAGGTATCAGTCGAGAACTATTTAGAAAAAAATTTAATATTAATAAACTAAATTAATTAAATAAAATTAATTAAAAAGAAAAAAGAAAAGAAAAAAACCTCTAAGAAGAAAAAAAAACTAAATAAAAAGAAATTTAACATTAACAAACTAAACTAAACGAAAAAAATAATTAAAAAGAAAAAAAACACAAAAAATAAAATAAAATTCAGTTAACTTGTCAAACCAAGTTAACCCGTTAAACCCGGAATCCGTGTCATGAATGTCTGGTAACTAAATAAAAAAAAAAGTGGATATTAACAAAATGAACTAAACAAAAAAAATTAATTAAAAAGAAAAAAAATCTGGGTTAACTCGTCAAACCATGTTAACCTGTTAAACCCAGTATTTGTGTCATGAAAGTCTGATAACTAAATAAAAAAAATTAATATTAATAAACTAAATTAAACAAAAATATTTATGAAAATAATAAAAAAAAATTGACGTGTCAACCCAGAATTAACCAAGTTCAACCGTGAAACTCGGGATATGTGTCATGAAAGTCTAATAACTAAATAGAAAGAAATTTAACATTAACAAACTAAACTAAACAAAAAAAATTAATTAAAAAAAACAAAGAAATAAGAAAAAAAATCCCAAAAAGCATAAAAAAAAAAGCTAAAAAAACTAAACAACTTTAAAAAAAAAAAAACGTCTAAGGAATCAGTGTTTTACTATGGACTGCACTCGTGCAGTCCACAATAAAATACTGAATCTTTTTAGCTATTGTTATAATTCACCGGGTGCAGGACCTAATTGGATATTGGCATGTATAATAAAAAAATCCCCATACGTTTGAATGTATAGGATGGCATCTTATTTCATCTTGTTGATTTTTTTTCGTACACCAGATTATCAAGAAAATCAATTAGACGCAAATTAATAAATTTGAATAAAGATGTCATGCACACACATGGTATCCTAGATTGCATTGTGTAATTCTTCTGTTTTTTACAGTCCCAACACATGTATAAAATGTAATAAAGATGTCATGCATTCATAGAATGTTGTTACACTTTCAAGCATCCTGACCCAATACCCAATTATGTCCTACACAGGTTAGGATTCAAAGTAATTTTACCCAATATTGCATATATTTAATACTATATATAATTCAAAAATACTGCATAAAAAATCTAAATATAATAAAACATTGATAAAACTTTGAATCTCATACACTATCATCTATTATTAAAATATATATATATTATAAAATTATAAATTATTTTTTAATTGATTGTAGTGTTCAAAAATTTTCTTATATAATACCAAAAATTTATAAAGTATATGACGCAAATCAAAAATATTTGGAGAGTTTCATCAACTTTAATATGACAATATTAGAAAACAAAATTAAAAATAATAAATATCTTAATTTGAAATAAAGGAAAAAAAATTATTTTTAAAAGCATTTTTTAAAGGTAAAAACAAACATATTTAAATAAGAAAATCCAACCGAATCTCAAATGGAAAAAATTCTCATCTACCATTTTTATGCAAAAAAAGACAAAACAAGATTCGATTTCCACACATAAGGAAGGAAGGTTATATGCCTTTGACATGGTTGTATTTAAGCATTTTTTAAACGCATTTTAATTTTATTAGCTTGGGATTCGATACCAAGCTGATGTTTTGCGTAATAACCGCTCGTCGAGCAACTTCTCCTTTTCCTTTTCTTCCACCAAACATTCATTGAGCAGCTTGCTTGGGTCCTGCTGGGCACATGACTCAACTCTAATGGGTCCAACAGGACCCAACGCCATTGGGTCCTGGTGGAAGCTGGAACCAGAGCTGCCCCCAGCAAGACCTAAAATACCTTTGGGTCCGGCTACATCCAGACCCATCATTGTCGGGTCTTGGTCAGCATGACTCAAAATACCTTTGGGTCTGGCTGAGATCATGACCTATTTGAGTTGCGTGTTGTTGGAAGTGGACCCATCCATTTTGGGTCCTGCTGCAACAAGGACTCTTCAGTGTTAGGTCTTGCCCACAACAGGATCTATAAGCGTTGGATCTACTTGGGCAAAGACCATCGGCGATGGCGGGACCCATCAAGCATTGGGTCCTGCCCCCAACAGGACCCAATAGTGTTGGATCCTGCTAGGCAGCCGGAATTAGGACCCAAGGCCCTCCCACCTCACCATGACCCAACGCCCAATTGGACCCTGTTGCCACTGGACCCAACAGCTTTGGGCCTTGCCTACCATCGTGACCCAACACCCAATTAGGCTCTTCTACCACTAGGACCCAACAAGCAACATCTTTGGACCCTTTGTTAACCAGGACTCAACAGCTTGGGCCATGCCCAGAGGAACCCAACGCTTTGGGTCCTGCTAAAAGGCCAGGCCTAACAGCGTTGGGTGGGTTTCTTTTATTCAAAATCTGAACCTGCAATTGACACGGAGTAAACCAGTCGACCTGTGGGGTCAACCCAAAACTCAGGTGATCTAGCAAAAACCCAGAAGGGACCCTTTTTTTCAAATCTATTTTTTCTCCTACCCTAGACCCTTATTCTTTTATATTTTCTAAATGGTTTAAATACAAAATAAATTGACATGATGGGTTAAAAAACCAAAAACTAAAAAAATAGACAAAACATCCTTCTTTTTTTTTAGGAGCTTTTTAAAATTTTTTCATTATTTGACAACCACACATTGTCTAACCAAATCCAATTCTTTCTCGATCTGTTCCTCAAAAAATCTAATTCATGCGAATTATTCCCCCAACTAACGAAGAGGTCTTGGTGGAATTGCCACGTATGAAATTGAGCATCAATTTTGCAAAGAAATAGCCCATTTCTTTCTCAAGAAGAGATGGGAAACATGTTCAATATCATGTGATTGAATATAAATTAAAAATTATTATTATTATTATTATTATTATTATTATTATTATTATTATCACCATTAATAAATTTGAAAAATAATATTATTACTATCAAAGAAAAATAATAAATTTTATTTGAAGGGATTAAACACTTGGGCCAAACAAATTTAATAATATTATAAATATTATAAATATTATTAAATTCATTAATATATTCAATTTTAAATATATTTTATTACTATTGAAAAAAACATAGATTTGATTTGAAGGATAAAATCAATTATTATTATTATTATTATTATTATTATTAACTTGGGTTTGGCATCCCTACTATTTAGTAAGTTTAAAATTGTTATGAATATGAAAAATATTATTATTTCTATTATAAACATTGTTATTTTTATTATAATTAATATTAAAAGTATTATTATTTGTACTATAAATATTCTTATTGTTATTATAATTAATATTATTAATACAATAATTAACAAATTTGATAAACAAATTTGGTATTGAAAAACAACTATAGATTTAATTTAGAGGCTAACTTAAAAATTATTATTATTATTATCATTAATAAAAGAATTTTTTTCCATTCGAGATTTAGTTGGATTTCCTTATTTAACCATGTTTATTTTTGCCTTTCAAAAATACTTTTAAAAATAAATAAAAAATTCCTACACTTCAAATTAAGATTTTTATTATTTTTAACTTCGTTCTCTAATATTGTCATATTAAAGTTGATGGAGCTCTCAAAAACTTTTTGATTCACATCATATAATTTATAAATTTTTGGTATTATATAAGAGAATTTTTTAACACTACAATCCATTAAAAAAGAATTTATAAATATTATAATATTATTTTATTTTTGGTAATAGAAGATATGTTAATTTTATAACATTAGTATATGAGATTCAAAGTTTTATCAATGTTTTATTATCTTTAGATTTTTAATGTAATGGTTTTAAATTATATATATTATTAAATACATATAATATTAGGTAAAATTACTTTGGGTCTTGACGTGTGTTGTACCAAATTAGGTGTTGGGTCTAGCGGGTGTTGGATCCAAAATAGCTTTGGGTCCTGCCGGATACAAGACCCAACACCCATGGGTTTGGCTTTGGTGGGCGGACCCAACGTTGTTAGATCTGGTTGACATTTCAAGACCCAAAACACTTTCAAAAGGTGTCAATAGAGTTGGGCCCTGCCTACCAGCCAGACCCAACAGAGTATTCTCAACACCTAATTGAGTCTTGCACCGGCTGGACCCAACACCCACATGGGTCCTACACCAAGTCGAATCCAAAGTAATTGTGGGTCTTGCACATGACAGGATCTAGAGGTAATAGCTTTGGTTCAAATCCATTCCTCATGAGCTGTGCCACTCAACTTCTCTGTTGCGTCTAAATATTGACCGCTCTCCTAAACTACAATCAAGTGAACTCCCGTCTCTTTCTGAGAATAGCGTATCTTTACCCATGGCTTGGCTGCACAGCCTAACATCTTTATAAGAATGGAAATTGGGTCCTGCTAATCAGCAGGGCCGCTTCTGAACCTTCTATCAGACCCAAAGCTATTGGGTCTGGCTTGCACCAAATTCAATACCCTTAAAAGATTCTATACTATTTGTTATTGACCCGCTGCGGAGCGCGGGCCAATATGCTAGTCTTCTTTGAAATGGAGTGGAAATAATGTTGATACCATGTACCTTGTAGCTTCTAGTTCTATGAGTTTATGAATGCTTGTAATTTGTAAGCGTGGAGTAATTATTAATGGTAAATTACTTTGAGCATTTTATGGTTTGATAATTTTTTTTACTAACTCAATCTAAGTAAATTTTAGAGATATCATGGCCTTTATTTAAATTTGAGTTTATTGGATTATTATTATTTATTAGATTTATCTATATCCATTAAAAATATCTTATTACACTAAAGATTCTTTCTAGTATAAATATTTTTTGTGAAGATTTTTTTAAGTTAGACTATTTTTTTAAAAAATAAATTAGTATTCTTGCTATCTTTTATAGTTGATTGATTCTTTTACTAAGTTCTTGATTGAACTTGCAAAACTCTTTGAATGATTGATCAACTTTATTATGATTTTATATTTACTCGTTCATGTTTTTTATAGATATAGAGTGTTTTTTTATAGATATAGAGTGAAGGTGATCATAACATATAATTTTGGTTATTTACGGCAGGTTCTTATTGAATCAAGCTTTAAGCCATTTAAATTTAATTTTAACATATCTTGTGAGGTGTATAAAAAAAACACATGAAATATTATACAAGTCTAAGAAGAAAATAAATTATCACGAAAACAATATAATTAAAGTATAAAAAAAAGAGAGAAAAAAGCACTGATAACCTTGTTGTCGCCAATCATAGGACTAGCAGCCAGAGAAATTCCCAAGAGCAGCACCATGCAGCCTTTCATCCACTACAAACTAGAAAATCAATTACAAGAAACAAAATGAATTTAATTTAATAATTACTAAACGAATACCAAGCAGATGATACTGATCGATGTTGTACAGTATCCAAATTCTTAACTCTCCGTACGTAGAACTGCAAAATCTTAAATAAATATTAAGTTTATTTTAAGAAAAAATCAGTGAAAATGGTAGTTACACGGTGAAAAGTAAAGGCTAAAAATTTAGAAGGATGGACGGAAGCGTCCATAACAGAGGCGCGATGGCCTCTAAAGAGTCCAAGACAGCTACTGGATCTGGAGGTGGCCCTTTCGTCGCTCGTTCTTCGATTATTATCATTACAATGTGGATTCGCAATATACAATCCAATTATTATTTTTTTGTTCGTGAAGCTTTTTCTATTTTAAATATCATTTTTTTTAATATATATTGTATTAAAAAAAAAAAATTTCAGTTTTTTATATTGATTTTAATGTGCTAAAATAAAAAATATATTAATATATTTTTAAATTAAAAAACACTATTAAAAATGAGTTTCACGGCGGTATCTAACGCATTAAACACATGTAAATAGCTTCCTTTTCGCGTTTGACGTGGCCTCAACAGCTGTGATCCAATAGTCGATGGTTTTTTGAGATTGACTACAAAAGTCAATATCTACCGTGTCTAGGTTGTATACTATATGATTCATGTATTCCTTTCGACGAGGTTGGTAATTTTTTTTTTCTTATGATAAACTTATTCTTGGAATAGTCTTTACATTATCTAAAATTAAGTTTTTTTTGAATAATTTTAAAAACACACCTTTCTCACTTCTATCTAACAATTTTAAATAAATTTAATAAATATTCTCTTAAATGACTTTAAAATTTAAACAAGAAAAAAAAATTAATCATTAGGTAAATTTCTTTTTTTTAGTTTATTTTTTAGTTTAACGTGGGTGTCCGGGTCAGCTTGCGCACATCTCGATTAATTTCACAGGCTCTAAAGATAACAATTACGTAAATCTCCAGTAACTATCATATAAATAATTATAGATTCAAATCTAAAATTACAGAAAAAACAAAACTTTTAATGCCCCACCTTGATGGTTAAATTTCTTGAAGTTAACTGTGGTGGCTGCTATCAATAATACATACGATATGACAATAATGAGCCAATGGCATGCCCATCTTTCATGGTCGTTGGCCCCATGAAAAATGATTTTTTTATTAATTTATTTTTGTTTTTATGAATTATTCTATGATTAAATTATATATATATATACATGAAAGCAAATTAAAACTCCCTTCTCTTATTACTTATAGATAATGCTTCTTGTACATTGCCATAAAAAAAGAAAAAAAAAACCCTGTGGTTTTTATTATTCCAAATACACAAATCCTGTATTCCAACCATGTAGGAAGTGAACACCATTAATTGGTTTGCCGGTGCTTTTTTTCATCTGAGAGAAGCTGAGCAAACTTGGCAAGAGCTGCTTCGTTCGTGCGTCCTCCTTCAATTTCTTCATACTTGCCAGTATCCAAATTCACTCTTGACTCTGTCTTCTTTAGGAGTTCAGCTCCAATCTCTTTAAGCCTTTGCAAGTTCTGGGTAGTTGCAATGTCAACAGATGCTGCATCCCCGCTCAATTTGTCATCCTGTTAATCCCACACCAGCAAACTCCATTTTAGTTACGATTGCTTTTCAAATAATCATGTCACTCTGTGTTGTTGGAATTGTTTTGGACTAATTAATTCAAAAAAATATTATGGTCGCAAAAAAATAATCCCTTTTACATATACCTGAATACGTAGGTAACATTCCTTTGAGTCCAGAGACTGGAAGAGGGTGGAGATATGATAGTCAACCATATCAGAGCTTGCACTACTAAACATGTCTATAATTGGTGTTTTGCCACCGTTATAAACCCAATTGATCATGCTCCAATTAGCGGCTGTGGATGCATTATATTTCTCTTCATACTTGGCTTCTCCAGTTCCTAGCGATAAGACTAGCATACCCTTTTTCTCTGTGGGTTCCACGCCAGGAAATTCACCGGTATGCATCCTGATCTGGTTGCGGATCTCAGATATGGCCAATAATGCCTGTGGATGATTGGATTGAATTGGTTACTCTTAGCCATGCTATTGTAAACTGTAAGTACTTTTTCATGTAACCTAGCTAGATACTTACAGGATTATTTGCGGCAATCGCACCATCAACCAGGTCGAAATTGCGAGTGGACGTTCCATTGGGATCCTTGGTCGTGAAGAAGTGTGCTGGCAAGTACGTTGGAGCTGCAGAGGTGGCCACACAAATGTCTGCTAGCCTAGCATTTTTCAAAGCATTAGTCTTTGCCTGTAAAACAAAAGAAAAATTAAAGATCACTTAATTTGTGACTTTCGAAGTACAGAAAGATTTTTCTAACTGGCTTAATAGATACTAGCATCATACTTCAGTGGTGGAGAAGATCACTGGTTGAAGGAGCTTCATGTCAAAAGTGGGCAAAATAACATTTGTGAGGGTCTGTGCGATAGTCATGTCTCCTAGCAAGTTGTTCGTCAATGACCTCAGATACTTCCCATCATACTTTGGCCCACCAAAGAAAACTGACAGCGGACCTAACAGGTTACTATTCAACGGATCGAAGTGAACATCCACCACACAAAAAAAAAAACAAAAAAAACAAAAAACAAATTATTAACAGTCAGAATACTTCGAAACAATGTTTCATCATGCTATCATGCTAATATGGAACTTTTCTCTTACAAGTCCTGTACTGGCAGCTAAAGCATGTGGAGAAAAGAATCGATCCAGTACTGGAATTCACCTTTTCTGAGGGAAAATCTTGGGGGTGTGCTCTAAATAGAAGCCATTGATGTCCTTTGCTGCATACATGGGTCTGTTTTCCTTATTAGGAGCTGCAAGCATGGTGGCTACCAGTCCACCAGTGCTCGTCCCAGCAATGATGTCAAAATAATCTGCAATCCTTGCCTGTGAACCGTCCAGCTCCTAACAAATAACAAAGCATAAGCATAAACGAAGAGATGAAAGGGAAGGACATGGTTTGGTTAGTAAATTAACTACCTGAAGTTTGGATTCAAGAAAGGCAAGAAGGGAACCCGGAATTATGCCTCTAATGCCACCTCCATCAATGCTTAGCACTGTTGCCACCCTTCTCTTACCAAAACCAGTAGCCATATCGGTTTCAACTTTCAAGAGAGATGGGCGCTCAATTAAAAAGAAACAGTACTAGTTATGTTCCACTACTGGTTGCTGGGTATGAATATGCATCTAAGCGATCGATTAGTCTTTATAAAGGAAAGACAACAACGACCTCGCCATAAAGAGTCCACGGCCATCTTTATTTTTATATTTTAAAAAATATTTAAATTTTGTTTAATTTTAAATAATATTTTTTTTAAGATGATTTTCGCGTTTTGATATTAAAAATAATTTTTAAATATTTTAATATATTTTTAAATAAAAAAACACTTTAAAAAATAATTGATACAACACTTATAAACACCTTTATTTATTATCGGTGACTATTTAAAAGAAATATTTATTTAAAAACATATTAATATAAATTTTTTAAATTTATTTTTAATATTAGTATATTAAAATAATTAATTTAAAACATAAAAAATAAAAAAAATATTTTTTTTAAAATACTTTTAAAATAAAAAATAAACAAACTCTAAATTACTTTAAATTTCGTAAACGGAGGCCTTGGATCATGTATGTGCTGACCCGCCTTTGGTAATTATTGAACTTCTTCTTTATTTTCATGGCTGTAGCACAGACACCTTTGTTGAATTGCCAAACTTTCCAGTTATGTATCCTTCCTTCCTTCCTTGATTGGACACTGCCATTGGTCAATGCTGTTTAATGCAGATAATTAACTAGGCTAACTCTTAGCATGCAAATTCATATTGTTATGATTATTATTAGAATAAATGAAATCAATGAACAAATCATCTTATATAATCAAGTTCTTAGAAGAAATTTTAACAGATGCACTGTGCATCTGTTAAAATTTCTTGTAAGAACTTGATTATATATATATATATATGTAAGGGACTACTTTTGAATTAATTTTTCTTGGAAGTATATGAGATAAAGTAAGCCATGGCGGCTTTCTTAAGTCTTAATAATTAATTTCTGTATGTATGTGTGCTAGCGTGGCAGGCGCGTTTATAAAATATCATTTCTTATAGATATGTTATCCCTCCTCGCTGCTGCTGCTGCTGAAGAAGATGAGATGGCTAGGATTTAACTTGTTATGCAGGGAAAAAATCTTACTGATATTTTTATTATTTTTATGATTTAGGTGTTTTCTAGTTATCATTTTAAATATGATGACAATCTTATAAAAATATTTTTTTTATTGATTTTTTTGCACCAACTCGTAAGATATTAAAAAACTTGATTATAAAAATATATATATAAAAAAAAACCAAATTATACTATACTCATACTAATTTTATCAACACCATATTTGCACATATATCTTCACATTCCATATATAACTCATTGTCCAGTTATTAGAAACTTATGTTTAGGAATTATTTTTCGGTTAGCAATTGTTTAGGCTTTATTCTTGGATCGTGATTTCATTTCCCTATATTATATATATCAGTTGTAAAGCATGAATAATATAGAACAGAACAGTATTCTTCAAACTTTACATGGTATCAGAGCGTTCTGTCTCTATACAAGTTCTTCATTCTCTATATACGTTTTTCATCCTCAGATCTTCTTCATTCTGTTGCATATCTTCTTCTTGTAGCCATGTCTAATACCACACCTCAAGAAGTTTCCCCTTTAACATCTTCGTCAATTCCTGATGTATCATCTCCATATTTTCTTCACTCTGCTGATCACCCAGGTTCCATCTTGGTTTCCATTCTTCTTAATGCTGATAATTACCCTACTTGGAAGCGAGCCATGAAAATGGCATTGAACGTTAAAAACAAACTGAGTTTTGTTAATGGTTCTCTCTTCAAACCAACATCTTCCACACCAGAAATTTAATTGTGGGAGTGCTGCAGTGACATGGTTTTATCATGGATTCTCAACTCCATTGATAAATCCATTGCTAATAGTCTGATTTATCATGATTGTCCTCGTGATGTATGGCTTGATTTTGAAGATCGTTTCTCTCAAAGCAACAATCCCAGGATTTTAAATTAAAGCATGACGTTGCTACCCTCATCCAAGGTTCTATGACCATTCCTGCATATTTCACTACACTTAAGGGTTACTGGGATGAGCTTGCAATGCTCACTCCTGCACCAAAATGCACTTGTGGTGTCTTAAAAGAATTAACTCATATGCAAGATATTGAGCGGGTTTTTCAGTTCTTGATGGGATTACATGATTCTTATGCTCCAATTCATAGCCAGATTTTGGCTATGAATTCTTTACCTCCTGTCACCAAAGTATATTCAATTCTGCATTAAGAAGAGAAACAATGTCTCCTGTATATCTCCAGTATTCCAACAGAATTTGCTGTCACGGTAGCTCTTCGCCTTCTTGCATATTGTTCTGATAATAAGGGAAGAGGACGTGGTCATCCAAAATGCGACTACTGTGATCGTGATGGTCACTGGAAATCCAATTGTTACAAGCTGCATGGTTACCCCAAGAACAAACCTCAATACCGTGAAGCAACTAATGGACATGCTGGCTCATCAATGGCAGTGAATAATGCCATCAGTTCTTCAACATCTTCTGAGATTAATATTCCCGGCCTCACTAGTGACCAATGCTCTCGCCTTTTAGATCTTCTATCACCAGTGAATAATTTGGTTTTGAACACCAATTCTGCCAACTTTGCTGGTAACCTTGCTTCTTATAATTCTGCTTCTTTTTCTAATCATGAATGTATTATTGATTCAAATGCCTCAGATCATATAACTTTGAATTATCATCCCTTAATAATGTTCAATCCCTGTATCAACCATGTCTCATTAAACTTTCAAATGGTGATGTTGTTTCTATAACTCATACTGGCACATTACATATTTCACCCGATATCTCCCTTTCTAATGTTCTATATGTACCTTCTTTTAAATTTAATTTACTGTCTATTAGCAAACTCACCATAACTCTCAATTGTGTTGCCATATTTTTTTTCTACCTTTTGTGTTTTTCAGAACCTATCAATGAGGAAGCTGATTGGAACAGGTGAAGTACACGATGAACTTTATCACTATAAGCCTTTCTCTGCCTCTGCCTTCCATTCTTAAAACATCCCTGATTCCATCATTTGGCATCAGCGACTTGGCCATCCATCTACTTCATGTATTCCAAAAACTTTACATGTTTCTAATCAACATTTGGCTTGTGATATATGTGCTAGAGCAAAACACACTCGTTTACCTTTTTCTTTGAGTACAAATAAAAGCACATTTTGTTTCAATCGAATTTATTGTGATATATGGGGTGGTTATCCTACTGCATCACATTCAGGAGCCCATTATTTTTTAACCATCGTGGATGATTTCTCACGCACAACATGGGTCTATCTTATGCACATGAAATCTGATACTTTTACTTGCCTTACAAATTTTTTCCATGGTTAAAACTCAATTTAATTGTATTATTCGCCATGTGCGCACTGATAATGGTCAAGAATTTCTGTCCAATAAACTCCAAAAAACTTTTCATGATCATGGCATTCTTCACGAATCACGTGTGTGGATACACCTCAACAAAATGGTGTTGTCGAACGGAAACATCGCTATCTACTTAATGTGGCCCGGTGTTTACATTTTCAAGCTAATCTTCCCATCTCATTCTGGGGAGAATGTATTCTCACAGCCACTTATTTAATTAACCGAACTCCTTCCCCTAGCCTGAAACATAAGTCCCCCTATGAGCTCCTCTTTAAAAAAACCACCATCATATACACACTTATCAGTGTTTGGTTGCTTATGCTATGCCCAAACCCTTTGTCAACATTGAGATAAATTCTCTCCCTGTGCTTCACGTTGTGTTTTCTTAGGTTATCTTGCCAACCATAAAGCTTATCGTGTCTATGATCTAGAAACTCACAAGCTCTTCATCTCCCGTGATGTTACTTTTGAAGAGCATAATTTTCCTTACCACCTCATACCTCCAACTCCTGCAACTGCTCCAGTCCTTCCATTTCCAATTCCTGATATTCCCTCCTTATCTAGTTTACTAACATCATCACCTTCCTCTTCCATACTTCCTCCCTCACCACTCACATCACCATCTCCTCTCTTACCACCTCAAGATCCCATTTCACGACCAAAACGAGCTGTTACACATCCACCTTACCTTAATGATTACATCTGCTCTTCCCTTCCAAAGTCCCTCACGGCTTCTCCTGTTCCACGATCTTCCTCAGGTATTGTTCATTGTCTCTCTTCTTTTTTATCTTATCATTGTTTTTCTAACCATCATCTAGCTTTTCTTTCTGCATTATCTCAACATCCCGATCCCACATCATATTCTCAAGTTGTGCGCCATCCTCATTGGCGCAATGCCATGGCAGCTGAAATTCAAGCCTTGGAAGCAAACCATACTTGGATTCTTCAACCTCTTCCACCTGGCAAAAAACCCATTGGCTGTAAATGGGTGTTTAAAAACAAATTTCAGGCTGATGGATCCATAGAGTGACACAAAGCTCGCTTAGTGGGCAAGGGATATACTCAGATAGAAGGTTTGGATTATCACGACACTTTTGCTCCTGTTGCTAAACTTATTACTGTTAGATGCATTCTTGCAGTTGTTGTAGCTCGACAATGGCAACTTTTCCAGTTGGATGTTAACAATGCCTTCTTATACGACAATCTTGATGAGGAAGTTTATATGTCTCCTCCACCAGGTTATTCCACACCAACAACGACTCTTGTTTTTCATCTTCAGAAATCCATCTATGGCCTTAAGCAAGCATCTCGCAATTGGTTCTTTAAATTATGCTTCGTTCTGCTTGCTGCGGGTTTCATCCAATCTTAGGCTGATCACTCACTCTTCAAACTCTCTCAAGGTCAGTCTTCCACTTTCATATTGGTTTATGTTGATGGCATTCTTATAGCAGGTAATGATCTTTCTGCCATTAACAACTTCAAGACCATGCTCGCTCATCACTTTCACATCAAGGATCTTGGCAAATTAAAAAACTTTCTTGGACTCGAGGTTGCTCATTCTCCCACTGGTATATCCTTGAATCAACGCAAGGATTTCATTTCCCTGTACTCGCCCCACTGCTTTTCCTATGGAACAAAATCTGAAGCTTAACAATGATGATGGTGATCTTCTTCCTCATCCAAGCTCTTTTCGACGACTTGTTGGGCTTTATTCTTGGATCGTGATTTCATTTCCCTGTATTATATGTACCAGTTGTAAAGCATGAATAATATAGAACAGGATAGTATTCTTTAGACTTTACAAATTTACCCAGTTATTAATCGTTAGCTTTCTTGTATGCACGAGGAATCTAATATCTTTGAACTAAATTAGGAAGTATGGTTCCACTGTCACGCACTGAAAAGGGATCACTCTATCTCCATGGCTGGCTAATCTTTTTTGCTTACAGAGTGAGATAAAGGGAGGCCGGGGAAGTAAGAATACATGAAAACTGGGCATCTCTGATGAATGAATGTTGAATAGTGGGGCATAAAACCCACCAACAGAAGATCATACCGACTCTTCTGGCACAAAGAATTAAAGGCTTGGGGGTGTTAAGAAAGATATATTGGGAGCGTAATACCTGTTTTCTTTGTTCTCACCATTCTTTATGCTCTATTAAAGCTGCTAGCTAGATATTTAGACTTTGACAAATAATTAGAAAAAACATAAGTTCTTGTTCTTCTCAAACCAGAAAGTTATACATTAGAAAGAAAAAACTTGCGGCATTGATTATTTATTTATTTTGGGTTAATATGTTACATTTTATTAATATCTTCTTGTCCGAAACTTGTTTGCCACCTTACATACCCATATGAAGCCATCCAAACAATCTTATAAATTGCTTTTGCTCGAGCTTTAGTAAAAGCATTTCCTGATCTTTTTAATTATGAGTTGAATATAAAATATATATTAAATTATCAAATAACAACATTCTTTTCTATTCTAATTTTATCTCGGTATCAGAGCAGATCGATGATATATTACTCTAAATATTAGCTATTTTTTTAAGGCTGCTTTATGTTGTCTATCTAACCATTTTAAAACATTTTGTTTTCAATCCTCTTTATTGTCTACCAAATATTTTATTTACTATCCTTCTTCAATGACACATCTATAAAACCCAAACTTTTAGCCTAAGCCAGCTCAAGCTCAACATAAGTTAACCTAGGTATATAAGAAAAGGTTGCAAGAGAATTGCTTTTCACTCTTTTAATTCTTGTGGTAGTCGTGAGCCTCCCCTTATCAAACCAATGATTTTAGTTTTTGATCTTGAGTTTTTTTTATTCATGAAAGGTAGAAGTAGCAAATAAGTAGTTCCCTCTCATGTTACTTTCGATTATAGGTTGTTTATGGAATGATCAAAGAAAAGATTAGAGTTTATAAAGATTTGAAGTTTATGTTATTAGGATTAATTCATGATTATTATGAGTTTAATATTAAGTGATTGATTTTGGAAGTATTGTTAGAAATAAAAATTTGTGAATTGATTTGTTATGGGTTAAGAAATTTATTTTAACTTTGCTGGAAAATCTGGACATAATGGTCTTGAGGTTGAAGATAATGAAATTTTATTTTGGTTATTGATTTATAAAAATTACATTTTAGTCCCTAACTTTGGAAAATTATAATTTGACCCTTAAAATGTATTTTGGAATTTTGGGCAGTATTCTTATGAGGTTGAGGATGATGAATCTAATTTTGATAATTGATTTATGTAATTTTCATTTTAGTCCCTTTATTTTGGAGATTTACAATTTAGTCCATGAACTTTGGAAAAATTACAATTTGGTCCCTAGAAAGTAAATTGAGATTCTGGATAGAAATGATGATGGGTTATGGGTGAAATTTTAGTATGGTTATGTATTTCTAACATTTACAATTTGGTTATCCAATTTTAGTAAAATCATGGTTTGGTCCCTAATTTTAAAAAATTATCGTTTTAGTCCCTAAACTTAGAAGACTAAACCTTGTTTTCTTTTATGCATTGGAGTCTTTTATTTGTGCTGCTTTAAGTTATTTTTTAGTATATTTTGTATATTCATTGTAGGTACTTTTAATGATGATCAATAGGATTTCCGGGTCTTTCATCTAATATTCTTTTTACTTCTATACTTTTCGGGTGAGTGAGATAATCTTTAATACACACACACACACACACTGCTTTGATAATTATGCAAATATCTATTATACCTTGATATGTGCACATAGTGTTTTGTATACATAGCTGGTGAGAGAGACACCAGTCTATGGCAACTAATCCTCCCATAGTGGTCACTTTCGAGTATCATCTGGTCACCTTCAGGTGTTACATGGTCATTTTCATGTGTCATCTAGTCTCTGACATGTATTACACTACTTTATTATAATATGCTTAGTATGTATATGTATATCAAGATAAATCGACTTGCAAACTATTAATATCTAAAATGTATATTAAATGTTATTTCCTCTTTGAGTTGGTTGAAGTCACCCCTTATTTTTAATATTATTTTAGATTCTTAGTTTCTAGCAGGTGGACTTTGCTAAGTGTTCCTACTTCTTCAGTTTTGATCGGTATGCCTTGCTTGTTTCGCGAGGCTTTTCTTTTAGTTTTGATTTGATCTCTTAGATGCTCCACTATTACTCTATTTTAATTAAGTTTGAATTTTGACAATGTAATGAGTATTATGTATTATTGTTTTTATTTTAATTACTGATGAGAAGCTTTGAAGTATTATTTGTTTTCATTAGTTTTGAATAATATAATATTTTGAAAGATTATAAAATACTGCATATTTTTAAATAACCTTTTCTTTTGATATATCCTTTCCGAGGCTTAGCATAGATAAGGTGTCCTTATGATACCGATCTTGCATTACCGGTCATGGACCTGAGATTTGGGTCGTGACAACATCAACTCATAAGCAGGGGAAGTTTTTCTCCCCTGCAACACCACTCTCTTGTTCTCTCTCTCTCTCTCTCTCTCTCTCTCTCTCTCTCCCGGCACAACTCATACCCCCTTACCTTGCCACCATCATGAAAAAGAAAGGCGAGCCATGCCCCAACCACCTAACCCTGCGCTTAGGCAGGGTAGGGTGGCCCTTTCCCCCAACCTCCTATAAATATAGGGGGAGAACCAGAAAACAGATAGGGGGGAAGAAAGGAAAAGACAAGGAGGATTTTTAGGGAAAAAAACAAAAACAGAGAAAGGGGAATTCTGAGAGCTGAAAAAAAAGAAGGGGATGAGACTGAAACAGGAAGAGAAAGATGAGGTGAACAACAAAGACAAACAAATAAGGAAAAAAGGAGAGGGAAAGGAGAAATACTGGAAAAAAAAGGAAAATAGAGAGGAAAAAACAGAAAATAGAAGAAGAAAACAGAAGGGAGAGAACAAAACAAAAACAGAGAGGATGAGGGCATGAAAATACAGAAAAGGAGGAATAAAAGCAAAAAAAAAAAAGGAAAGAAAGGAAAAGAACAAATTTGTGCCTCTACACAGAAAGAAAAAATGATAGTGGCCATCATTTTTCTTCTCACCACCGCCATTCTTCCTCTTTGCTACCACCAGCAGCATCGTGAGTCACCGTCAGGTCTGCTCTCCCTGGCCTTTCTCTTCTTTCTCTACTTTTGCTGCCTTGCCATATTCACTGTTCTGCAAAGTGAACAGTGGAGCGTGAATTAATTGAGTCCCTAGACTTGCAAATTCTTTTAATTAAGCTCATAATTTCATTAATTAAACTAATTTTAAGCTTAATTAAGTCCCTAAACTTATCTATTCTTCAATTAAACTCCCAATATCATTAATTAAACCAAATCAAAGCTTAATTGAAACCCTAGACTTGTTAATTCTTTCAATTTCTTTCAAAATTAACTTTCAAAGTCATAAATCCAACATGATTAAACCCTCAAAGCTTCCAATTTGTGTTGTCTTAACTCAAATTTCAATTTTCTTCATTTTCTTTGTGAATTTATATTGTAAAAAATTGGGTTATGACAAAGAGTATTATACCATGCATTTTTATAATCTTGATATGAAATGTTTGAGAAAAGTAGTTTTGAGAAAAATGTTTTTCTGTAAAAATTTTCTTATTTGACTCATAAAGAGTGAGAACTTCTAAAATCCTGCATTTTGAATAGGCAATTATGTTTGGATCATTACGGTTCGGGGCATGAGTTACTTCAATAAAATCAATGTCTCTTATAATAAACTCATAAAACTATCTGGTTTTATCAAGTTTTTTGGTAAGCAATGAAAGTTTACTGGGAATATTGTTTTGTATGTTTCTTTAGAAGTTTGTTTTAAGGATTCAAGTTCTAGTATTGTAATGGAAAGAGTTTGGTCTTTGGTGTAGTATTTGTATTTCCTATTATTAATATCAGGAAGATTGTATATGATCTGGTTTTAGGTTGGGTGGTAAGGTTGAATTAGTAGGGACTAGTGAAGTATTAACAACCTGAGAAAATGAATAAGGTCTTGGTGATGAAAGGACATATGGTTTTGGTATTTTGCCAAGAGATTGTTATATGATCTAGTTTATCTTGATGGTGCTAAAAGATTTCTTGAACTTCCTTGATGAAAGTTCATTGCATAGGAAGATTTTGTTTCTTTGGAGAAGGTGTTGGTGGCCTTATAAGAGTGCCCATTATTGGCTTTTATTGTTGATAGTAGCCTCGATCAAATTTTTTTCCCTGTAAGAATTCTCTTGTAAAAAAAATTAGGAAGATAATTTAATTTTCTTTTGATATGTTCTATTTGAAAATTATAACAAGAAAGTATTGCTTGCCATCTAAAAAAAAATTATTTTAAAACAATATTTTTGACATCTTTTTGAAGAATTGTTTTTAAAGATTTATAATCAACTTGTATTAAAATGTTGACAAGATTATCTTGGAATTTTATAACACATAATATAATAGATAGTTTTTTTTTAAATTGTAGAATAATTCTTTTGAGATCCAAGCCAAATACCTCAATGATATATTTGATCAATTGTTCTTTGTCTTTTATCTTTTGTTTTAATATTATTTCATATCTTGTTCAGAGACATTTGTCTCAACTATGTGAAATATTTTAGGGTTTAATATTTCTAAATATGGAAGAGTTCCGACATGTATTTTAACTTGTTGGACTATTAAGATGTGTTGAGACCACATTGGAGGATTCTTTTATATTCTTTGGTACAAGGATGCATTCTAAGGTTTTAAAGAAATCTGTTATATAATTGAGACATTAAAAAAAAAAAAACCTTTGTAATTGATTCTTGTCTTTAATATGTTTAATGGTTCATAAGAATATTTTTGCATTATATAATATGTTTAAAAGGTTTTTTTATTGGGTATTAAATATCTAATCCATTTTAAAATTTCATTTAATAGTTCGTAATTAATTACTAATATTGGTATTCCTTGTTATATTTCTACTTGTTTATTGGCATAAAAAAATCTAGTAATTCTTCTATTTCGTTTTTGCAATATTCATGGAATTCATTATTTATTTGAATAGGTCTTGTGTTTCATCGAAATTGTTTAATAAGTTAATGTCTGCTTCTTCCTTTCCCAAAAAGCAATACGTAAATTTGAAAAGATTTCCTTTTCAATTAATTCTTGTTGTTGTTTAAATTTCTCTTGGACTTCTTTTGTTTCTAATTGTTCTTTTCAATTAATTCTTGTTCTTTTTCTCTTGGCTTGAAGATTCTTCAATAGTATAATTTTGAATTCTTAATTCTAATAATTCTGACTTAATTTCTATATTATCTTTTTGTAATTCTTTTATCTGGTCTTTTAAAATATTAATTTCATATTGTAAATCAATAATGGTTATATTAGGGTTAGAATATTTATTGTTAAATCTTGTTAGTATGTATTTTTTTTTTAATTATAAGGATCTGGGTTAATGGTTTTTTCTTCTTCGAAAACTATATTTTAGAGTTTTTGGTATAAATATTTCTTTAATTCTGGTTCCTCTATTTTTTTCTTTTAATTCTATTAAAAATTCTTTGTCTTTGGTACAAATGCTTCCACAAACTTGAATATCATTTTCTTCTTCCGATTCTTCTGAACTTAGAGACTTTGTTGACTCTTCTTGGATTTCGTGTATTTGTTCTTTTATATATATATATATATATATATATATATATATATCTTCTTTTTTTTAATGTCTAGACATTGTTTTTTATGCCAAGAAAAATATGGATCCGTGGAGTAGCGCCGGCACATATCTATTGTCTTGGGGTTTTAAAAATTTAGACAGTCATTCTTTCCTAAATTAAAAAAAATAAAAATTAAACAGCCAATTTTCTTTGGGACTTTCAATTTATGAAGGTTGGAATCACCGTGAGCCATACGCTACTCGTAAAATGGGCCCAAGCCTAGAGACGAATTGTCCACAGAACAGGAATAAAAAGGCTGATTTAATTCGAAGCTTCAAAACTAGGTATTTTTATGAGTGCATTGTCCAAGGCAATTGATACCACCACCTGCCTCCGCATCCGCATCCGCCTCCCTTCTTCACCTTTACATTCAAATTTAACAAACACCGTTCCTCTCTGCAGCTTCAAATTCCATATCAATCATAGGTGTAGGCATAGGCATAGGCATAGCTTAATCTCACCTCACCTACTCAAAACACCCAACCCATTCCCATCCATGGCCCACTCTAATAATCCCAGGCAGGCGCATTCACCCATCCTCCCCCCTCCCCCCTCCACCTCGTTTCTTTTTTAATTTGAATTGTTTTTTAATGTGTAAATATTAAAAATTAAGATTTCTCTTATGGTACAGTTCTGATACTGTGGATCCTACTTGTGCTGAGATTATTGTAGTGCGTCACGGCGAGACGGTGTGGAATGTTGACGGAAGACTTCAGGTTTTTATTCGTCAAGTTTTGAATTTCTTTGCTTAAACCAGCTTAATTAGGTTTTTTTGGTTAATGATTCTGTTGTAGCAATCAAGTTGTGGTTGATTAATTCCAGTGAGACTGGATTGTGTGGAATCCAGCAATTATAGTTTAAACAAAAATAACAATAACTTTAATCTGTTATTAAATCATTTTTTTATGATATGATATGATTGCATTAGAATTCAGTGTTATGAGATTGCATGTTGGTTGCTATGTTTTGGCAGGGACATATTGATGTGGAATTGAATGAAGTTGGGAGAGAACAGGCAGCTGTGGTACGATACCAATTTGTATTTCATGTAGGGTTTATTAGCATTAGCGTTTCTTGTTCTCATGTTGGAAAATTTTCCTTTTTAACTTCTTGCAGGTGGCTGATAGACTATCCAGGGAGTTTAAAGTCTCTGCTGTATATTCTTCTGATTTGAAGAGAGCTTTTGAGACAGCAGAGAAAATTGCTGCTACTTGTGGTATTGCTGAGGTATATTACTGACGTGATGAGACTATGGTTTTGAGTTTTGGGTTTGATTTATATATAATTTTTGGTTAGTTATGTATTCATTGATATAACTTGTTTACTGGCCGGGGTTTTACCTACATGGCCAAGTTCAATGATGTTGTTTATGGTTTCTACCCTGGCAATCTTGAGCCATGATTTGGAAAGTATTAAACTTTGTGGAATGCTTTTTAATTTTATTTTTTTCTACTTATTCAATTGAAATTCAATTACAGGTTTTTAAGGATCCTGACCTACGGGAAAGACATTTAGGGGATCTTCAAGGCCTTGTCCTTCAAGAAGCTGCCAAAGTTAGTGCTGTGGCTTACCGGGCCTTTAAATCCCACAGAACCAATCAAGATATCCCAGTATGTCAGACTGATCTCTTCTTTCAAACATCCTGATTATTTGGTGCAGTATCTCTTTATTGGAAAGTCCTATTGGGTCCATTACCACATTTCAACCTTGGCTCTTTGTAGGCATCACATTGCTATGTTTAAAACCCTAAATTTTGTGAAACTTATTAGTTCAATGAGTTCCCTTAATTGTTTGTACTAATTGTCAGTCTATCGTGTCAATTCTCACGGCACAGCTGTTATGAATATCCGCCATACGTGCAATCTTCTCGTCTTTCTTACCTATCATGCATACTTTTCATCCTAGCAAGATAATCTCCTCTCGTCAAGTCTCTTCTTTACTCACCCGACCCTCTACTCAGACATTACTTGTGCATAACACTACCTCTTCATGCTCTATGACCTCACCATGCATACTTTCTCAAAAAATCTATGCAAGGCATGTGTCATGCTTGAGGAAAGCGACCAGCCAAAAAGCAAAGAAGTTTATAAATTAAAATGAGCAAATGCAGAAACAAAATGCGTTGAAGAAATTTGAGCTCTTTTGAATCTCTTCGAGTCTTTATGATGAAACTCCTCTAAAAGCCCTGGAAAGTGTACTAAAGGAAGCCCCAAAGCTAGTTTATCCCAAAGCAGTTGCTTTGATGTAGGTTGATTCTTTAAAATTCTTGAATTTGATTCCGAACTAGTAGTTACTCTGATTTACTACATGTCAGGGTGGTGGAGAAAGTCTTGATAAACTTTACGATCGCTGTACATCTTCATTGGAGAGAATTGCTGAGAAGCATACAGGTATAGTATCAGTAAAGAGTAACAACATCTCGTCTTTAGTTTTGGTGGAATCATTTGATAGTATGACTTTCTTATTTTCTAGTACAAGTGTTTGGGAAACTTTGCATTTTAGGTGCAAGTTAAATATATAATGTTTCCTGTTTCGAATTGCAGGAGAGCGAGTTGTTGTGGTCACTCATGGGGGTGTCATCAGAGAACTGTACCAACGAGCTTGCCCAAATGGAAAGTCTGGAGGAAGGGTATTGAACACGTCTATCAACATCTTCCACATATCTGATGGGGATCGTTGGACCATTAAGACATGGGGTGACGTTAGCCATCTCAATGAAACAGGATACCTGAAGTCTGGTTTTGGTGGGGACAAAACATCTGGTTAGTTTCTTCATGGCGTGCTGGAGTTCTAGGATGAGAAAGAAATAACACCATAATGGAAGACACTGTTCTCATGATCTTTCATACACTCTAGTGCCCTAGGTATTTTTATGACCATGTCAAAACGTGCACAAATCAATTCTTCATGCTATGATAATTCTTTATCTGAAGCATAAAAGGGGGAATCGCACCTGGCAGGCCATCTTTTGATTTCTAGTTCTTTTATAACATGGCATTTTCCAATAGTTGCGACAAGGATCTGCATTGTGCTTTGTGAAACACGTTGGTAGAGGTTGCTTGAAACCGACTGTTTACCTGAACCGCATGGCACCCATCGATGGAAAAATTACAAGGGGAAGACAGCTCATCGGATTGCATGCGTTTCTAATCATACAGGTTTTTCATTCCTTGATATGGAAAGATGTGTTTGGGACAAGGACTGGGAATAATGGTGTACAGTAACCTTGTTACAGTGTATAATCATCACAGCTAAAATTTAGTTTAACTAAAGTTATATCCTAGAAAGTGAAATTTTTCATGTTTGTTTATAATTAAAAAAAAGGTAGTTAATTAAAAACTTTCTTCAGCTAAATGAAAATTTAACTTGATTTTTAGAAAAATATTTTTTTTATTTTAATATACTTTTTAAAAGTTATAAAAAAAATTAAAAACATCTAATTGGTTGATTATATTAAATTTCATTCTTAAATTTTTTATTACTATATATTTTGTTTTGAATTTTTTTATTTGTTTTTTTTCATCTAATTTAATTTAATTTTATATCAATTTTATTTTTTATTTTTGTGAATGTTATTTGTTTTCTATTAGAATTTTTCTATATATATATATATATATATATATATATATATATATATATATATATATTATATTTAGTCTTTATTATTTTAAGTTTCTATTATTTTTATTGTTATCTATTTTGTTTAAAATAATTTATAAAATTAGATTTTTTTTTTAATTTCATCATATTTCAACCCTTTTTTTCTTGTTAGATTTGAACTTTAATTTTTTTAATTATTTTTTATTTTATTTGAAATAATTTATAAAATTTATTTTTTTAATTTTATCATCCTTCAATTTTTTTATTTTTCTATGGTTTTTATTTTTTAATAAATTAAAAAAATATTAATAAGTTATTTTTCAACTTATTTTTTATGGCATAGTTAAACATTGAAAATAATTTTTCAATTTATTTTTTTATGAAATTATCAAATATTTAAAAATAATTTATTTTTAAAAAATATAATTTTTATGAAAAGCTACTTTTCGAAACGAATTTATTTTCTAGCAAATAAATTTAAATTGAATTTGGTTTATGTGGGATATTGCATAACAACCTCTTACTACTACTACTACTACTACCGAGGAGTGGAAATCATTGTTTCCTAGCATTATTATTTTTTTAATTTTGTTTTTTAACATTGAATTTATTGGGGATTAAGGTTTATAATTTATGTTGGTTTTTTTTAGGTTATCTCAAAATCATAACCCAGATCACTTATTTTGCGAGTTAACTTGATTGAGTTGAGTTTTTTCTTTTTGTTTTTTTTATAAATGATTTTTTTTAATTTCATCTTTCAACATTTGAGTTGATAAAGAATTAAATTTCATAATTTATTTCAGTTTTTTTTCTATGAGGTTATTTTAGTCTCATGACTTGAGTTAAAGGTTTGCAGGGTTAGCCTAGGTTGACTCTAGTTTTTTTTTTTGTATTTTTAATTTTTTTAATTTCATCCTCCATTTATAAATTGATTGGTAATTGAGCTTTATAATTTGTTTTGATTTGCTTTCTATTGAACAATTTCATGATCGAGGTCTAACAGGTTAACCTGGGTTTACTTGAATTTTTTTTTATCTTTTATTAATTGATATTTTTAATTTTATTTTTCAACATTGGGTTAATCAAGAATTGAGCTTCAATATTTTATTTTCTTTTAATGAGGTTATTACGGTCTTATGACCTGAATCATAGATTTGATATGTTACCTAGGTTGACTCAAGTCGTAGATTGTTCATATGAACCTGGGTTGACTCGAGTCGATTCAATATATTATCATCTCAGTATTTTAAAAAAAATAAGATGTTGTCTTGAGATTTTTTAGTTAAATTATGTTTTTTTTCGGTTGTCTAGATTACCTTTAGACTTGCTAAATCAATCGGTTCATATAGAGTCGATCGCTATATAATTTTATTTTATTTTCGTTTTGAAAACACGTTACAATATCTAAATATTTTTTTAATTTTTTTAAAAAATTAATCTTACGTCTAGTGAAACATGGGTAAATGATATACTAATGTTGTAATTGGCATAATAATTTCAATTTACTGGACAAATTTGCCCCTTACTATTATTTTCATCCATTCCTCCCCCAAGAGTAGAAGCAAACAACAAAAACCATCACAACCAGAGGGTTTATTTATTTATAATTTTTTTATGACTAGCCAAACATATGGTGTGAATGCTAATAATTAGTTGCCAATATTTATTAGAGGTGAGTAAGAAATTTAAAAAATTGATCAAATCAAGAAAACTAAAAATAAATTAATTAAAAAAACCGAACTGAGAAAAAAAATTAAATTAACTGATTGGAAAACCCAAGAAAAATTTCTAGTTCAATTTAGTTTTAGTTTCAAATGTCTGAAACCAATTGAATCGGATTAAACCGATTCAACCAACATTTAAAAAAATAAAAAAGAGTATAAAATATAAATAATCTAATACTAACCTAGCCACCGTCCCCAATCTTATATTCTCCTCTCCATCACATTATCTTCTCTCTCTTAACCCAAAAGACTTGCTTCTAGAGTAGTTGGTTGAGTAGATTTGTTTTCCTTCTGATCTTGATCGATTTCAAGCCTTTATTTTTCTTGATATTTTATGAGGGTTTTTTAGGGTTTTTTGTTTTTTCATCGTGTTGTAATTTGCAACTATGGTTTTGCTTGTATGTTAAATAGAATTTAATTATGTCTTGTTCCATGTAAACTAAAACAAGTTCTTGAATTTTGTTTTTCCTACCATTTTTCAACTTTTCATGGTTGTATATATATATTTTTTGTATTTGTTCATGTGTATTGTAAAAATCATGAGGTTCCAAAAAGGAGTGAATTATTGTAAGTTTACCTTATTGATCTTGATCACAATTCTTGGAAAATTTGGATAAAGTATTGTTTTACACGTTTTGAAACCGATGATTCAATCTATGAACTTCGGTTTAATTGATGAACTTCTCCTGGGCTTACAAGTTTCTTCTCGGTTTTATTGTTTTTTAACAGTACAAACCGAACCAAAACCAGTTATTTTGAACCGGTTTCGGTTTTGAATTTTAAAAAATAATAATTTTGATTTGGTTAATTTTTTCATGTAAAAACCGAACCGAATAAAAAATAATCACCCCTAATATGTACTACCACTGTTACAGGCTCATAGCCGTCTGAAAAGGAACACCACCATGTTAACCCCTGACTTTCCTTGGTTGGTTTTTCCAAAAAAAAATAATCATTTCTTTAAGAACCAAAAGGATTCTTCCAATTTATTATTTTTATTTTGGACTATGTTTAAATTTTCTTAACTTCAGGTTGTTAGGTTGTTTCCTAGTAGAGGTAGGTTTTCCGATTTATTTAAAGGTCTTATAAACTTCTTGATAAGAAAATTATCATATATTTAAATTTTCAAAAATAAAATTATAAATTTAGAGTTATATTTGTAACGTCTACATCAGAATAAACATCTACATAAATGCATGATAATTATGGTTCTTCATACCATAAAGTCCACTTTCCTCCAAATTGACACAATGATGTTTGAAGCATGATCATCTACAAACTTTAATGTTTTTAGCCCTTTGAAAACTTTTTTTTCCTGCCCATTTAAGTATGAAAGTGGCTTTATACTTAGCACGGACACCATCAAATTGCAACCTAGTTCTGTGTCTCACCAAATCCGTTGTTTCTTTTATTGTCATAATTTAAAATGAGCATAAAATTCTGCAAATATAAACCCTAATCAAATAAATATTCACCACCTATAAATGATGGAGGATCCCTTCCTTATTGTCCTTTACTAAGCTCTTTGTTAAATTCATTTATTTTTTCTACAATTCTCAAGGGTGATTCTTTCTGACATGAATTATGCTTGATATCATATCCTTTGAGGGTATAGGCGAGGCCTGTCTAAGTTCTAATAGTGATAAGAAAACATTTCTGACCAAAGTGTTGTGTGTTTTGGTTGAAAGGTCTTGGAGAGCAACACTGAACACATCTATGATCTATCAACATCTTTCTCGTATTTGATGATATACGTGTGAGATCTGTTTTTTCTCTCTTTTTGGGGTCTCTTTTAGGTGGCGTAGGAAATAATTTCACATTCTGGAAGGAAGACACTTTTCTCGTCATCTTTCTTCCAATTTGGTGTCTAATAGGCTTTCTGTCACAAATCAATCAATACTAGAAAATTAGAAAAAACAACAAAGGCAACGCTGACAAAAAAAAAAAAAAACTTTGTCGGGGTTTACAAAGAAAAAACTCAATGAACATACTCTGTTAGTAGTTTTTGATGAAAATGGCGAGGAAATAAGAAAATTATGTTGGTATTTCTGACATGTTAAATTACCGATGGAGATTTCGTTTTCGTTGATAATTTTAAAAGAAATTAAAACTCAGTAATTCTATCTTCTTCCCAGTTCTTGTTTTTCTTTGATTTCAATTCAAACCCTTATTCCGATCTCTCTCCCACCCACTTTAGATTTCTAACAACCACCCAACCCGCCATCAACATATGCAACGTCCCTCTCTTGATTCATTTTCATTTTTGTTTTTTAGTAATTTGTGTAGGCTATGTCGAATCAACAAATTGTTGATTATATACAAACTTCAACCTTGTGATTGTTGGTGATGGTGGTACAACTTGTAATTTGAAGTTTCTTAATTTGGGTTTATTTTTGGTATTTTTCAGATTTGGGTTTGGTTTTTCAGCTTCTGGATTTCCTTCTGTTTAAAGGGGATTTTGATTTTTGATATTTTTTATTAAAGAATATGGGCATTTAAAAAAGAAAAACAATGTTTATTTTATGGCAATATATTTAGGGTTTTTTTTTCCTGGTGGGTTTTTGGATTTAGGGTGTTAGATCTTTTTTTTTTATGATAGGGGTTTTGATTCTTGGCTTCTGGGTGCTTGCTTAATGCAGGGAGAACAACATTTATGAAAAGCATCTAACTAGCCTTTTGTTAATATAATGCTGGAAGGGTGTTTGCTTGTAGAATGCAGTGATGCAGACTCAAGATGAAGAGACTCCAAAGTTTTTCATGTATTCTTAGGTGAATTGTATCAGTTTTTGCGTTATGCAAGCAATAAGCTTAGCCTTTTCAAGCATCAAACATGCTTCGTGTTCCACTTACTGTTCTGTAATTTTGTTCATCGATGACTAATTATTAAAGCTGTGATTGTTTTGATTCCTGGAACTAATTTTCAAGCAGCAGGCACGCAGATGATCATCTTCTTGAAATTTTGATACTGTGGTAGGATTTACCTTGCTTCTTTCGCTTTGTTGTTTTCTTACAAGTAAGTCGATAGGGACAGATGAACAGAAACATTATTGTTGATCTAGACTGAGTTTCCAGCTTTTGTTTATCATTCTTTTGTACCAAATATTGAACAGAAAGAGATTCTTTGAGTGTAAAATCTCTGTGCTTTTGTTTATATACAGTTTGCAAGATTGGTTGTAACTTACTAATATGGGGGATTTGGAGAGAAAGGAGACTGTTTACCATCAAACAATTTAAAATTCTGTACAGAATATGGAATCTACCCAACCATTAGCTTTATTGCAAGTTTATTTGCTTAGATATATATTATTTTCTTATGCTAATTTTATTTTATGCTAATTGTGAGATGTTAATCAATGAAAAATAAAATGAAGAATTTTCTTTTGTGCTAATTGTGAGATATTAAAAAAATATATTGAAAATTCCAACAAAATTTATTCCGTCACAATTCATTTAGCATTATTCAATGCCAACACATTATCCAAAAAAAAAAAATAGATGGTAAAAGCTTATTCGGATGATGAAATATTCTATCAATAATTTTATAACAGAATAAAATCATTGATTATTAATTTTTTGATAATAATATTTCATCAGTAATTTATAATATCGATGGAATTTTTCTCATTGCATTCTCCAATTTTTTTTGGTAGTAAATATTGTTGTGACCATTCTAAAATTTGCAAAAATAATCTTTTAGAGTTCAGTACAGTAATTAATTTTATGGTATGGTAAAAAATCTGCTTTCAGCTGCATGAACATGCAGTTAAAAATAAATTACACATCTGTAAACTGAAAACATATCATGATGATTTGTTGTTCATGATCACATGGGAGCCCAATGGACTGACAAGGACCGATGTTACCTATTGCGAAACACATTATAGATGAAGTTGCATGACCCCGACATTTCACCTGCACCACATGACATTTAATTAACAAGATGGAAAATATTGCAAGCATAATAAGATCTAGCACAGCTCACAGTGATAATTAACAGAATGCAGCACCTGCACTTGAAAACCCAAAAGAAAAAGAGAAATCCCGTTAAGTTTTTAGGTTGAATTGGTTTTTTAATATAATATTATCTTTATTTATTTGATAAAAAATAAATACAAGATAGTATTGGTCTATGCAAGTTTCAAGCACAAATAACTTTTCTTTAAGAAAGTATATTAGTGAATGATATAAATCATATATTAAATCTATTTTTAAATTGAATAGATTTTTTAACCTGATATAACACAATTTACTCATATTATACCTTAAACATGCCATTAGTTTTAAATATATTCAGCAATTATATTCATTGGTTTCATTTTGGTACAAGAAAAAAACACGTTGAATGCATTGTGTTTTGCTGGAAGCTATGTGCTGCTATTGCATGCTTCAAAGCTAGCTTTATTTATACGAGGATAACATAAATTATATTTTGAGATTTTATTTAATAATTTAAATTATTGAATTGAATTGGTTCTTTAATATGGTATCAGAGCCTTAATAACTAAGCAATATTCACAAGTTTAAATCTTACCATCTCTATTAATTTGATAAAAATAAAATACAAGGTAGTATAAATCTGTACAAGTTTTAAACCCAAAAACATTTTACTTGAAAAAATATGTTAAAAAATAACATAAATTATATATTAAAATCTTATCTAACAATTTAATTTTTAAGTGAGATAGTTATCTGAATCACGCTGAAACATTATCTTAGTCAGCATGATCTGCATGCCCTCAGCTTGTCCCCAAAATCATACAGATTTAAACGTTGTGTGGGCTAAATTTTGTGTGGAGCAGTCTCGTGGGGCTGAATTTGCAAGGGGCATGCAGTATATCAATCATCAAATGCTTCGTTAATTCTAAGTAACTGTTAATTTCACCAATTTCATTTGAAAGAAAGGACCACACTCAAATTCATGTTCAAGTAGGTGAGACGGCATGTGCAATGATAGGTGGGACTCTCTCTTTTATTGTATGCAGTGCAAGCTATCAAAGAAGGGGACACCTTCTCTCTTCTCTCTTCTTTCTTTAAGCTTATTTCTCCTGGTTTTTATCTTTGGACTTGAGAAAATAAAATTATTTTATTTATTATGCCCGCGATGATCATACTATATAATAAGGTGGTCAAATTTGATGCCTTGTAGTGGCTTTGAAAACAAATAAACATTTATACTTGTTGAAAGAAAGAAACAGATTAATTTGTACTCGTTCCAGGGTCCTAAAGATTCTTTTCCTAGCCGACAGATCCCTTTTTTTTAAAAAAAAATAATAATAATTAAATTTCTGCTTGGTATTTTCAATCCAATTTTTGCATAAAAGGGATAATTAATTCATCTTTCCTCGTCAATGGCTGACCATCCATCCGCCATTAGGGGTTCAGTGAGAATTTTATTCTCATATTCTCTTCTAATATTTGAATTGTTTTTTTTTATTAATATGGGTGTTCGGAGCGTATCTTGACTAATCTCACAGGCTCTGAAGTTAATGACCATGTAAGTCTCCAGTGACCATCATATTAGTAACCACAAAGCTCGAACCTGAAATTACAGGGGAAGTAAATTTATTTATCCCGAATTTTTACTACTAGACTATCTAAATGGTTAATATTTGAATTTTAGTGATTAAGGAATTAGGAGTATAATTAACCCAACCTTCTTAACTAGACAAAATTCCCTATGTTTTTGGTTAAATGGGAAAATTATGTTTTAAAATTTAGTAAGTTTTTTTCTCTACAGAACGAAAATATAACTTGCAAAAAGGTTTGCTGTCATCAAAGGGTCATTTTTTTAAAAAAATTCTTCCTGCTTTCATGTTGACCAGACACGTATTTGTTTATATAAATCATTGAGCTAAAAAACGTGTATATATTTATTGGTGAAATAATTAAAATTTCAAATGCTCTTAGCAAGAAGCTTGCCGTAGTGTTCGTAATTATTATTATTATTACAGTTATTTTTAAGATATTTTTTATTTAAAAATATATTAAAAAATACTTTTTAAAATAATTATTTTTAAAATCAACCTAACAAAATATTACATAATTTTTAAAAAATAATAAAGATTTTTAAAAATAAATTTTGAACGACAAAAACAAAACACTCTAATCATGCATCATCTATAGCTATAGTACCATCCTGTCATTCAGTGAAGTCAAATTAAATGCATTTTGTCATATTGAGGCTTTAGTTCAAATAAAGTGTCATTTCCTGAATCCACCATGGGAGGTCTTGTGTTCTTTACAGTGATTTTATTTCCTTGGAGTTATCCGGCACCAACTTCCACTATGATTTGGCTCCAAAAGAGATGAGCATCATCATCATCATCGCCATCATGCGCAGCCACAGCAGTCAAAACCTTATTCAACTGCTACCTTCGGCAGCTTTTCTGCAATGAGTATGTTTCTCTACTTCTTCTTTCTCAGCTCAGCCACAGTATGAACAGTATGGCAGAACCTCATGACAAGATTGGCAAAGTGGATTCACCACATGCTAGACAAAGTGCTGTGCATATAATCAAATATTTCCATTGACGTCGTAGTGGCTGGACACGATATCTAATTAAGCTGTTTTTACTAGTTTTCGTTATAATTTAACTATTAAATATCATCTACAAATTATATATATTTATCTAAAAGTTCTTCGATATGACTGAGAACAAAGTTGATGAGAGTTTATATCTTAATGATAAATTTTATCATATTGTAAATAGTATAAATTTTTTTATCGTAATACAATATAATGTTTTTATCATAATATTAGGACGAGTTGATTTTTTTTTTCTTAATGTTATTATTATCTATGCTATTTTTATATATATATATTACAATATTTAAAGTTGGAGTGTTACATAATAAAAAATAATAATCTAATGTAATTAAAAAAAACAACAATCACAATATTTTTTTTACTTTAGCAGTTGAAATAATAATAATAATAATAATAATAATAATAATAATAATAATAATAATCTTATAAGAAATGCCGATCAATCAAAACCATGTAGTAATTATAATTTAGTTGCTTGTACATTACTAGAAATTCATCAAACAGAAATAGATATATCAATATAAATATTTCATCAGTAAATTATGATGAAAAAAATACAATAACATATTATTTTTATAAATAAAAATACTAATAAATTTAAGTTTATCAATTAAATTCAAAAATAAATCCATCTGTAATATTTAATTTATGATTTAACAAGCAACTATTTTCTTTTTTTCATTTTTTTTCTTTATTTTTCTCTACGACAAACACCCACCGCACTCCCTTCCAATTTTATTACAAATCAAATTCCTGCTCCAAATTCAGCTACCCCCAACATCCACAGTATTTAAGGCCTTTTGATTTAACAATGGAGGAAAGGATCGAATCCATAATAAGAAAATATTGGGTATCTTGTATTATTATCCAGCAATGCTCCGTATCGTAGTCAATCTCAGATCACTAGAAAGATATTGATGCCTTTGCCGGCACGCCTCGATTACACGTTCAGATTTGATCTCTTTTAATACTTGGGGTGGGAGATTTGAAATCCCACCATTTCTTCAATTTATTAATCCAAGAATCTTTCATCTTTTTTAAACTTATTATGTGGGATTTCCTAATTAATTTATTCCATGATTTTTTTTTTCTTGCAACTTATCATCATCATCATCGTTCTGATTATTATTATTATTGGCCTTGCAATGTTCTTATTGATAAGGTTCGAATAAATTAATGTTACTAATTCTGAGAATGACGACATGTATGGATAAGTTTTGTAGGGCAAGAAGGTGAAGGGAGAATGCGACGAGTTCAATGGCAGGTTGTAAGTGGGGAGCTGAATAATGATTTTATGATGATAGCATGTCAGTGGGCGGTTAGATAATGAATGTAGTTTCAGATTGAAATGAAGATTTAGAATTATGGGCTAAGTGGTAAAATTGAGGTGTGTTTGGGAGCGGTTGGATCGCAAGCTGGAAGACTTTTGAAATGTTTTTAATTTTAAATTAATTTTTTATATGTTTTCTTAATTGTTTTGATGTATTAATATCAAAAATATATTTTAAAAAATAATATTTATTATACAAAAACTTTTCAGTGTTGTTGTTTTGCTATGTTCTTGGACCGAAAATAATAAATTTGTTTCATAATTTTAAAGTTTCATTACAAGAATTTTGATAAAAGTAATGTGTGAACTTTATTGGAATTGAAATCTGAATTATTACAACCAACCACTGTAGACTTGATGAATTTAATTTCATGATTTCTTTTGCCCCCCACTATAATATGGAGTTTAAATTTAAAATTCCGATCATTGGTTCCTCGCCAAAAAAAATAAAAAATAAATACTGATGTTTCCTTAGCTAAATGATTAAGGCACCATTGTATTTTAATGATTTTTAAAATATTTTTTATTTAAAAAAACTTAAAAAAATATTAAATTAATATTTTTTAGATAAAAAATATTTTCAACCGCATTACCCAATTATATAGTTGATAGAAAAAAAATTTTGCGGATTCAACTAGACTTTTGTATATATTTTTATTTTTAATTAATTTATTTATTTGTGTTTTGAATCGTTTTGATATGTTAATATTAAAAATAAAATTTAAAAAATAAAAAAATAGTATTTTAATATATTTTAAAATAAAAATTACTTTAAAAAATATTTATAATAGTAACAAACACCACCGGAATCGGAAAGATCATGATCGGATTGAAATTGAAGGGTCTTCACCAAACTATATTGATATATTGATATGGTGTCTGCATTTCACACAACCATATCTGTTTACTTACACGACAGATCGTTTGTCACATGGCCACCTTAGATTTGCTGTACCACCACTACAGTCTACATGCATTGTAATTGGTTGACTTTCTTTTATAATCATAAGCTGGGCCACGACTACAATAAGGCATCAAATCCAGTGCCTGGGAGTCTTCGTTCAAAGATAACATACATGTACTTTTATATATACATTATATTATATTTTTAAAAACTAGGAAAAATACAGGGCCTGTATCATGAACATAGATTTATTATCCTAAGCACCACTAGATATAAAATGTTTGTAGTTTATAGACGACATTGTAGCGTTATAGAAGTATTACCTTCATTAATTTTTAGTTAAAAAAATATTATTGGGGGCATGTCTTTTTTGTTTTCTATACCAAAAGTTATTGGGTCCCAACATGAATCTGGCTGGGCAGATAAATCCAAGTCACTTCCAACAAGTGTTAGATCTGGCTTAGTAGCTAGACCCAGCGCTGTTGGGTCTAGCTTTCAGCCACATCCAAATATTTTCAATTTTATTTTTTTGTCTTCTTAGGTTTTTTTTCTTTTTTTTATTTAATTTTTTTCATACCGTAAAGAGAAAATAAATTGATGAAATTTTTTTTATATATTGTATAAAAGCTGGGTGATGATAAATTTTTTTCATTTGAGGTTTGGTTGGATTGAATTGCTTTTTTCTTAGCGTTGGGTTCTGCTGTCACTAAAACCCAGCAACGTTGGGTCCGGCTGTCCAGTTAGACCCAACAACTTTTGGATTTCTTGACCGACCTATTGGGTCTGGTTTGATAATTTTGGGTTTGACTTTGTTGTCAGATCTAATAGCATTGGATTTGGTATTACCGCTAGACTCAAGACATTTAATATAATTTTTATATTTTAAAAAATATTATTATTAACCTATTACAAAAATCGATCCAATGTGCTAGTATATATAAAAAGATAGCATACAAATACCTGGTTATTGTAAATAACCGAACCCTTCCACATCAAGTTAATTTACCATGATAACTTAGTTAATGTTTAAAATTATAGAAAATATTGTTTTTTTAAATATTTTTTATTTTGAAATATATTAAAATAATATATTTTTTATTTTTTAAAATTGATTTTTGATATCAAGATATCAAAAACATTAAAAATATTAATTTAAAATAAAAATAAAAATAAAATTTAAATTTTTTTAAAAATAAAATTGTAGTATAAACACAACCACAACCTTAGTGTCATGTGAAAATCATCAATTTAACTGTTACTCGATTTTGACAATATATCAGCAAATAATAATAATAACACCCGTGACAGTGTTGAAATTTTCCTTCATTAATTGCTCTCAATTTCATGTGAATAAAGCCGCTCCTTCTGATCATTTTTTATTGGTTACTGCACAAGCAAAGTACATTGTCACAGCTTAATACATAATTTATATCCTCCCTGTAATATAATCATTTATATTTCAAATCTCCACATTAATTCAAAAAATTATTTTAAATGAGAGAAATAGAATATTATAATAAAAAGCTAAGTTGTTTCTATTTTATTATATACCAAATCATGACGGTACAATTTAAATCTAATGAGTCAGATTAGCTAAAAATAGTCCAAACCTCTATTGAACCTCAAGCAATTTAAGAATAAGTCCTTCGATTCTTAATTTTCAAATTGGGCCTCCCTCCAACTTTTTTATTTAAGATTGGATCCTTTTATTAGGTTTTCATAAATTCTAAAAGTAATAAATACAGTTGACTTGTATGTTATTGACTTTTCAACTTTCTCGGTTGCTAAAAATATCTCAAAACTTGAGAGTATTTTTATTTTCTGGACAAAACTTGTTTCTTTCCTTCTAAAATGTTTTTTTTTATTAATGTAAGTGTCTGAACTAGTTTGTGTATATCTCAACTAATCTCACAGATCCTAAAATTAACGATCATGTAAATCTTTAATGATTATTATATTAACAATCATAAAATTCAAACTTGATTTTTTTCGATTGCTCGCTTCTTAGCATTTAGGAGAGAAGAAACTAGCAATTAAAGAACATGTTAGGAGGAAAGGAACAAGTCTTTGGAGGGAAAAACAAAGCATCCGTAGATTTTGTCATGTTTTAGCTATTGAAAAAGTGCACTTGCATTGTTAGATGAAGAAAAAATTAATAAAAAACTTACTTTTAAATGAAAAATAGTTTGAGGGAATTTTAATCTAAAATTAGAAATTTCTTTGATTGATTTAAATTTTATAAAATATTTTGAGCGATTATCCATTTAAATTTAATAAAAATAACTATAAGAAGAGATTCCACAAATTTAAATTTAACTCAAACTTTACTTATTTGATAATCTAAATTAAATTAATACTAGAGCATACACATCCAAAATAAAAGTATTTTTGAAATAAATAAGAGATTTTTCAATTTATTTTCATCAAACAAATTTGATCACAAGTTGATTATAAATCTCGCATGATATCCATTTATCAAATTGTTTATAATAAAAAGGGAAAGATTGTTTTGGTGAAATAAAATTAATATATATAATTATCTTTTTTGTACATAGTTTTTACGGGAAAATTCGTAAAATTAGTAGAAATCTCATATATATATATATATATATATATATATATACACACACACACACACAAACAAAATCTATAGTAGATTCTCCTATTTATTTTTTCGCAAGAAAAAACAAGGAAAGGATCAGGAAGCATTTGGTAAAAAGGAAAATGAATCATTTGACCTACTTTTCTTTTTGTCGGAAGAACATTCTCCCAATTTTCATTTTCCCTTTTTGGAACTTTAATTTCATGTTTTAAACTTTAAATCACAAATTAAACGAATCAGAAAGATTAATTAAGGAGGTTGATGGCTGCCTAATAAGGGCGGGCAATTAAAACGGCAATGCTTTTGACTTTTTATGCCCCCTCGGCCTTTTTGAAGGCAAAAGGAAATTAATTTATCAATAAAATAATTCAATTTATCCAAATTAAGATAAAATCTAAGAACCTTCCCTCTTTCCCGTTAATTCAGGCAAAAAGAACCCACAACAAAAGCAACAAGCACCAGTCAAAATTCAGGTAATAAAATAAAGTTATATTTAGAAATGTTGTTTTTTAAAATATTTTTATTTTAAAAATTTATAAAAATAATATATTTTTTTATTTTTAAAATTTATTTTTATATGAGTACATTAAAAAGATTTAATAATAAAAATAAAAATAAAAATTTAAAAAATACGGTTGTACCTTAACAATAACAATAAACGGGCTCTAAACAACCTTCCAAAATCGTGACACGTGTACTTACTCTACTCGTTGGGACCACCACCACCTCCAAAGCAGAAAGCTGATAGAAATTGTTGGGAAAACCTCAAATTAATCACCTAACTATCAAGTTATTCTCAGTTTCGCTCTTAGAGTTATCTTTTCTCAATTAGATCTTCCAATATTCACAAAGTAGTCGAGTTAATTGCAACAGACATAATTACAGTTTTTTTTTGTTTTTTTTTCTAATATTTTATTTTGTTTATTTGTTTTTAATGTGATGAGAAAATGAAAATCTCAAATAAACTTATTTACTCATTTATTAATCAAGTAAATCTAAATAAGTCAAAGAAAAAATTAAACATTAATTTAATAAGATTTAAATGAGCTAAATTTCAGTTTACAATCCTAGACTTGTTACAAAATACAAATAGAAATCAAGATCATAAGTTTAACAGCATCATGTTTGGAATTGTGGTGTGATATATGTTTTTTTCTTGAAAATATATTAAAATAATATATTTTTATTTTTAACATCAAAACAATAAAAAAATACTAAAAATATATATTAATTTAAAACTTAAAAAAAGAAAACAAAATTCAAGAATTAATTTAGAGAAGTGTGGTGGAACCGCACTCTTGATATATAGTTGGAGGGCTAATGTGAGGTTTGTCCAAACTTATTTGATATCTGTTAACATCACAAAACTAATAAAAATCGAAACCATGCTTAACAAAAAGCACAACAAAACACACCGTCCTTGCTTCCTTTCGATCTAACCATATTACATTACAGTTACAGTTACAGACCCCTCTCTCTCCTCTCTCTCTCTCTCTCTCTCTCCCTCTCTCTCTCCCCCCTCTAATCACCATAGACAGGCAGACTTCAGTTTCCTTTACGTTTCTTTATTTTTTCAAATTCCAAAATCCTTTGGAAGAAAACTCACTTCCAATTCAAATGCTTTAAGTAATTCATTTCCAATACTGTTTTTTTTCTAACAATCTCTCTGTTTGGGGAGAGGCTTAACACAATGGGTATCTGCACCTCTAAACCCTCCCCAAACTCCACTCTCTCTTCTCCCATCGCTATCCAAGCTAAGGACAACTCTATTCCTACCAAGGACACACCTCGACCGGATCCCAGAACCCCAAATGTTAACGATCAGAACAACAGTACCGGCTTAGAATCCGTTAAAAAATCGCCCTTCAATTTTTTCAGCCCGAGTCCGGCTCACTACTTCTTTTCTAAGAAGTCTTCGCCAGCGAGATCTCCGGCGAGGAATGCGGCCAGTGCGAACTCGACGCCGAAGAGGCTTTTTAAAAGGCCGTTCCCGCCGCCGTCTCCGGCGAAGCATATACGGGCAGTGCTTGCGAGGCGGCATGGATCGGTGAAGCCGAACGAGGCGACGATACCGGAAGGAGGCGAGGCGGAGGCGGCAGGGTTAGTTAAGAGCTTTGGATTCTCTAAGCATTTTGGAAATAAGTATGAGCTTGGAGATGAAGTAGGGCGAGGACATTTTGGGTATACTTGTCAAGCCAAGTTTAAAAAAGGTGAACTCAAAGGACAACAAGTTGCTGTTAAAGTAATCCCCAAAGCAAAGGTATTTTTATTATTTTAGTTAATTTGTTGGTGATTTTATGTAATTGAGTGATTTTAGGGTTCAAGTTTAGTGTTTTTGGTGTGTTTGATCTGTGGGGATACGTGTGCTGTTACTTGCTTAATTTGTTTCTTTGATACATGTGGTGTTAGTTTTTTTTTTTTTTTTTAAAAAAGTTAATGATATATTTGAATTGTGCATTCGGGGTAGATCTTTAGCGCGTGCTGTAATCTTATTGTTGGTTTCTGATTTCTGTTTTTGTATTTAGCATTATGATGAAATGTAGTGTCTTGGGAAGCTAAATTGTTGGGGAGAAATTACTTTGATCAAGATAAACCTGTTGTTAAGTTTCAACTACATGGAGAATAGTCTGTCTCTGTGTTAATTTCTAGACCAGCTGGATCGGTCTTAGTTGGTTTATTTTATTTGCTGCTTGATGGTGTTAGACATTTGGCTCTTGCATTTCGCCAATTTGTTTCATTTGCTTATTTTGGTTTTTGTTTTTGTTGTTAGATGACTACAGCAATTGCCATTGAGGATGTGAGAAGGGAGGTTAACATACTGAGAGCATTGAACGGGCATAACAATTTAGTACAGTTTTATGATGCCTATGAAGATCATGATAATGTCTATATAGTAATGGAGTAAGTGCTGATTGTTCTGTGTTTTCTTTTTTCGTATGTTAGATCCTTATTATGGTTATGTTGTGAAATAGATTGTAATCTTTCGAGTTTCATTTTTGTTGATGGTATTCTGCATCTATTTTAATGGGTTGTTGTGATTATCATGCATTTTTCAGGTTATGTGAAGGAGGAGAACTCTTGGATAGAATTCTTGCAAGGTATAAAATAGTAGCTATACCAGTATTTAGTTCATTTTGATCTAATTGATGGACTAAAGAACTGGAATTTAATGGAGTTAGTTGGTCAGCTGCTCACAGCTAATCAAGTGATGCTCTTTTCTTGTAGAGGCGGAACATATACAGAAGACGATGCAAAGGCTGTCATGATACAGATATTAAATGTTGTAGCATTTTGCCATCTTCAGGGTGTGGTGCACCGCGATCTTAAACCTGAGGTGAGATACAGTGTTACTAACATGCATAGCCAGTTTCTGTCCTGCAGCTTCTGTTGAGAGTCATATTCTGTTACCTTAGGCAGAGTCTCATGCCTGGGCATTTTGAAAGATTATTCCTTTCCAATTCTTCAAATTGTTCATTCATTAGCTTTTAGTTAGGATCAATTGTGCTATTTTAGGCAGAGTATGAAACTGGAGCACCTGAATCTGCTTGCATAATAAAGACCAGTGCGACTTCTAAGGAGTCCTTGTTGTTTTCCCTTTTTGAGCTATGAGTGGAATATAAGTGTGTGCCCCTTGCGAGATATTTTTTTGTAATTTTATAGGCATCAAAAAGTTCTTCCTGTTTGGTATCACGTGCATCAAGGTTTTATAGTTTGACCTGAATGCAACTTGATGAAAATGATCAGGAAGAGGGAAGAACATGTGATAACTTGTACTCTCGTTTGCTAGGATTTTCGATTTTAGAGATTTTACTGGAATTAAAAGTGAAAAAACTGAGACAAAAAGAAGAAGAAGACAACAACAACCTAAGTTTGGCTGTCTTTTTTGCTAATTTATTGGTCATCAATTGTTGGTTGAAAACTGACTACTTATTTGCTTACTGCGTGCATAGTTGCATTTTGTTATTCATGCATTCTTATCTAAGTGTAGCTGATTGCTGGATCAGAATTTCTTGTTCACATCAAAGGATGAGGACTCCCAGTTGAAGGCCATAGATTTTGGTTTGTCAGATTTTGTAAAGCCAGGTTTGCACTTGCTCTTTATTCTGAGATGTAGTTGGCTGCTTTGTTTTCAATAGCATAGCTCCATGAATTCACTAGTGGTTTCTAAAATATATCTCTTTTTACAGATGAAAGGTTGAATGACATTGTTGGTAGTGCATACTATGTAGCACCTGAAGTTCTACATAGATCTTATGGTACAGAGGCTGATGTCTGGAGTATTGGTGTGATTGCATATATTTTGTTGTGTGGAAGCCGTCCATTTTGGGCCAGAACTGAATCTGGGATCTTTCGTGCTGTTCTAAAAGCCGATCCAAGTTTTGATGAGACCCCTTGGCCTTCACTTTCTCCCGAGGCAAAAGACTTTGTCAAGCGCCTATTGAATAAAGACCCACGAAAAAGATTGACTGCTGCCCAAGCACTAAGTAAATGCCTTGACCACTGTTCAAACGGTACCTGCTGGCTTTCTTGAATCTGAATTGATATTTGCTATTATTTGTTGCAGGCCATCCTTGGATTAAAAGTTCTAATGAGGTTAAAGTGCCTCTGGATATACTCATACTCAAACTCATGAAGGCTTATATGCGCTCATCATCTCTTCGGAAAGCTGCTTTAAAGGTTTGTAATGCAATTTACCAATGAGATTGTTTTGTAATGTGCTTTGATGCTGCCTACTTGAGTGTGAAGTGCAACTTTTCATTTAAAGCTCCTTTCAACTTATGTCATTATTTTTCCTATGTTGCTTCCATGTGCTTATGTTGAGTGGTTGTGAAGGTGTCACTATGGGTTAATACAGACAATATCATCCTTACTGCATCATTCATGCATAGATGTTTAGATCATATTTTATTTTGAAAGTGTATACATGGCTAGAGCCAGAAATGCTAGCCAGAACTTGTTTGTTACACCTCAATTTTGCTATTCTCTAGCTTTTAATGTTGATTGTAGTTTATGGATTACAACTGTAACTCTAAAGATATGCCCAGCTTAGCACTGGCTGATTAATGATTCTAATGGGCTCCAGAAATGCAGTTTATGGATTACAAGGTTGTCATTGAACAGCCATGTAATAATTCTTACAAGTGGTTATTATCAAGCAATTTGGGGCTATCGTTAAGCAAATTACTTGGGAGTTTGACCTTTGATGATTACACTCTTACGATTTTGTACTGAACTTTTTGTTGGCATTTTGGCAGGCTCTATCTAAAACGTTGACTGTGGATGAGCTATTTTATCTGAAGGAGCAGTTTGTGCTCTTAGAACCAAACAAAAATGGCACTATAAGCTTAGAAAATATTAAAACGGTTGGTTGCTTTTTGAGTGCTTTAATTTTTATTACTTGTTTTTGTCGTTAGTTATGCTAATACTTTTTTTAATGGTCAGACCTTGATGAAAAATTCTACAGACGCCATGAAGGAGTCACGGATTCCTGATTTTCTAGCATCTGTAGGTGTTTCAATTGTGGTAGCTATTTAGATTGTCATTTGTGGTTTTGCAGTTTCTAATCTTCAATTCCAACTGGTGCTTGTTTTTGTTGGTTACAGCTTAATGCACTTCAATACAGAAGGATGGATTTTGAGGAATTTTCTGCAGCTGCATTAAGTGTCCATCAGCTAGAGGCCCTTGATAGATGGGAGCAACATGCCCGTTGTGCCTATGAACTGTTTGAGAAGGATGGGAACAGGGCCATTGTCATTGAGGAGCTGGCATCAGTATGTTTCTCTCTTATCTCCGACCCCACAAAGAATTCTTTGCACATAGGCTTCTTGTCAGTTATTTACTTTACCTGCACAAATTCTGCATCGTAGATGTGGTTTTAACTGTTCCAGTGGTCCATACATCTTAGAAACAACTTTTCAGTTCTTTAAATGAATTATTGGCAAACTGATTGTGGTTGACTTTCTGGTCTAATCATAAGGCATGCTATGCCACTGTTTGTGTGTGTGTGTGTTAAACTTGTATTGCCGAAGCATTAAGGCATGAATATGGTAACTCAAAAGGCAGAGACTAATCAATCTCATTTTTCAGGAACTCGGCCTTGGCCCTTCTGTTCCTGTTCATGCTGTTCTACATGATTGGATTCGGCACACTGATGGAAAGTTGAGTTTCCTTGGATTTGTCAAATTGTTGCATGGTGCATCTAGCAGGACTCTCGCGAAACCTCAATAGAAGTTTTGAAGCTGATTTTAGACGCTCCAAGATGTGGCTGCTGCCAATAAAAGAAAATGGGTGAGAGGCACCGAAATCCCAACCCCAGGTCTGATACACAGGTATATTTGCCTCCAATTTATGGGAGAAGAAAAGAAGTTTAGACCAATTTAATTTTTGTGGCGCAACCTTGTATAATACTTTTACAATTGTGATGCTTGTGATACTTTAGGCAAACGTAGCATGGGCATTCACAGTTTCCACTGTAAAGCTGTAGTTAAGTAAGTGTTTAGTTGCAGGTGAGAATATTTATTAAACTGGTTAGGAGAAATTGATTTTCTGACATATTGGACTGGTCTTTGGGTCCATGATTGAAATGTATCATTTCTACGTTTATGCTTTCTAGTCAAAAGTTAATTCTGCAAAGCATTGCTTTGCCAACATCAATGTTTAATGGAAAGTTTCTGTTCTGTTCTGTTTTTTTGTTTTGTTTTTTTTTCTCTCCTGAGATATAATGGTAAACGTGTTAAGAATCTGCTAATCACATTATAGTTCAACTAACACTAATCCATAAAAATTGTATTAAGAATCCATTGCGACTCCATTCTTGTCAAATGTATGTTGCTTCATTCTTCTCAAATGTCGAGATGTCATTCCTTTTTTCTCCTTATTTTTTTGTTAGTAAGATTTGTTAATTCATGTCATGGGTGTTACATTCAGTGTTATTAAACTTGCCGAGCAGGTTAACCCGATGATTTGTTAACTCGGGACCTCATTTAAGCCTAGTTTCATGTTAAACTTGGTTGATTCAATAAGTCAATTCTTTGTGATTTTATTGATTTAGTTAAAATTTGTGTAACACATTATTTGACTTAATTGTTTTTTAAACGCATCATTTTAACTTTTTTTTTTAAATAAAAAGTCTTAAATTGATGTTATTTTGGATTGTTTGGATCAATTTCCATGACCCCAGAAATTTTTCTTCGTTTTCAATCATTGTATTGTGATCCCATTTAATTACTCGTATGAATGATTAATTTCTTATCTCCCATTCCTTTATATATATATAAAAAACCTTCTTGTTCAAGAAAGTTTATAACTTTCTTATACATAATGATTTTCGGTACGTAAAATTTTCATATATAATTCAAAGTACAGTTATCCATGATGCTCCTCTTATCTTCTTTTACAAGGGCCATGGTTTAAATGAAAAAATAAACAAAAAGAAAAGGAAATTAATAAAAATATTTAAAAAAGAGTGAAAAATCTGAAGTAAAACACAAGGCTTTGAATCAATCTATAAGCGATGATATCACAGTACTGTCGTAAATTTTTATTTATGTTCTTTAAACAATGAAAATAAAAACAAGAAAAAGAAATCACAGATGATATCTTATAGGAGAAGAAAAAAAAATCAGCGTGCTCGCCTGCTCGGCCGGCCGTTCATTGGAGCAACGTGTTGTTTAATTATGTAACTGTCATTCTTTTAAAAAAAAAAGCTTATAACTCCCACAATTCAAACGTCATTGCAGCGAGGAATCTTTCTTAGACATGGCGCCTGGAAGCGACAGGAAGCGCAAACGCCATGTGGTTTGCCCCTTTCCATCAGAAGACAGTGGCGACGATAATGAAGTTGAAGAAACTAGGCCTTATTTTCACAATAAATTAGCATCTATAAATATTTAGCTTCATTTTTAATTTATTTGTTTTTCTGTGTCTCTTATCAATAACAGTGGAGACGAAAGCAATCATAGCGATGAAGAAGACTCGAGGAGTAGGAGGATGGCGGCAGCGATGGAGATTGTGAAAACACAGGGACATGTATTCTTGTTCTTACTATTTTAAGAGGATAAAAATTCATTCTAAATGTTGGCGTATTTTATTATTTTCAGGTTAAGGGATGGAAATGGAGAAGAAGTTTGTCCAAGTTCATCGTTTATTATAAATTGTAGAGGCATATATATTGTTTCTTTGATTGATCGATTGTGTTTGTGCTTGTAGCTGCCATGGAGGGTAATTTGAAGTCTTGATAATTGAATCAGGTGATGTTAATGCAGAAAGGTTATTCCAAGTACCCTTTTGTCTCATTTCTGGTTGTGCTATATTATCTTCCTTTATGATCTTTAAGTTTGGATTGTGATTTTTCTATTGCTTTGTTGATCAGGGTTCTGGTATTAATTAGATTTAAGAAAGGGACAAGGCACTGGAAGATTCTCGGGAGGAGAGCTGTAGCTGGAAGGCTAGTTAAGGAAAGCTATGGTTCTGCCTAACAGCAACATACATTTATAGTACTAAGACTCTGTTTTCAGGTGAAAATCTTAAGTTGATTTGGGTTCTGAATGACCTCTATCTGGGTGCCCTAGGGTTCTATATCTCCAGTAATAATCAAATATTTTTTAACTGAAGAGAGTATCAAATATCGGTCTACCTTTATGGGCACATGATAGTATCCTTCTTGGCTATATTTATTGGTTTTCATTGTGAAGTTTAGCTTAGTTTATGGTGATTTACCTTTTTTGATTGGTTATTGTGTACTAGGTTGAAGTACTGTGGAGCAAGGGGGTTAAGAAATTGCCTCCGCTTCCTCCTCTGCCTGTGAAAGGCCGGAATCTCTCAAAAGGAGAACTATCAGATAAGTCGGTGGGCATATGATAAAACAAGAAGTTTCTCTAGTATTGACTTTCTAATATGTTGTTTTCTTATCTATTTCTTGTCCACTTCATGTATAGTGTTGGAATGGTGCAGCAGAAAGACATAAAGTGCTTGCTGAAAAGCACAAACGAGGTGCAGCAACAAGACGTCCGAGAACAAAGAAGAAATCTAAGATGACATGGTCTAAAAATGGAGGTATGCGTAGGGTTTGTGTTTGGGGTTTTCTTTTTCTAAAGCATTAACCTACCGTGTCACATTTCATCCACGATGTTGACATATGCATAGTGTCGTAATCCTTCCCATCAACTGTGATGCCTGCACAATATCAGGGGCTTATTCAAAACAGTGGAACCAGTTATGGCCATGCAAATCCTAGCTACAACTTCGAAGGGAGTAATTCGAGCCACATACCAGAAATGATTAACATTGACAGACCATTACACCGAATTCCTCAAAGAATGGAGACATAGGGACCATCATCGTTGAGATGTCATATCTGGGATATGAAAGATGGGTTATTTCCTGTCATCCAAACGATGCTGATAAAGAGTAGCAAGATGCCTTGCAATCAATTGATGCCCTAATTTGGTTGTAAGTAATCCAGTTATTACTCCAGTTGGTGATTTTCTCTCTTGGTTGATCCACCTTAATCATTTATGAGATGCTTCAATCATATTCATCCGTCAGAAGGCTCACCGGGTTAGGAGAAGGACATGATAGCAGTAGCCTCTCAAATTGGATTTTATTGATCATGTATCAATGATATATGCAATGATTGCGATGCGACATTGATGGTGAGAAGCAAACAGCCACAATTGTATTGATAGTTTGGCCAATTCTCATGCAAAAACAAATAGCATAGTCCTTTCCCGCAATTTGCAAGACCTATCTACAAGATTGCTTCCATCTTGCATTCATGTTCTCTCTGAATTCTAAGCCTGGAAATTGGTGCCAGCAATGCAATTGAGGTTGTGGCCCAACGATGAAAGAGACTTGTTTTTTTCTTTGCACTAGGGTTTAAGCTTTACTGTGCATGCCTGTCATCCTCGCGGTATCTTACATGTTTACTGGACTTGCAGGATGTTCAGTGGGCCCGGGAATTAATTGTGGTGCGCGTAAGTTGACCCGGACACCCCGGGTTTTAAAAAAAACATTTTGTTCTCATGTTGGTAACATCATCTTGTTAAATAAACACATTTCCTTTCTATATGCTTTATTATTGAAGACATTAACCGCATTTACAAGAATTACTGGATACTAAATTCCATTTCATCTTAATGGGACTGGGCATTCTAGAGCTTCCAAATCTTTTTGGTCGGTCTTGGAAGTTGTGTACTAGTAAATGTTTGGTCAACCTGTTTAGCCCAAGAATTCGCCAAGGAAATTCTTACATTTTAAGCTTTATCGAATGTTTATTCATCTAGAGTCATGGTTATCCTCGCTGGCTGGAATTGATGCACTATAGTGTGCTTGATAGAGATTATTGAGAGAATTCAACCAGTTTATCTAGATCTTCATTCTTGGTTTTGCAATTGCTGTTGACGGACATTATGGTTGTGAACGTTTTATACAGGACAAGAAAAAGACTCTCGTTTAAGAATTAAACTAGGTCCGGGTAGCGATACGCTGCCGGTAGGATCCAAACCCATTTACCGCATAAAAAAAATGCGAGCATTACTATTTTTTTTTTTGCATGTGATAAAATATTTGAAATGAGAATTAAAAACATGACAAATATATTAGATAAAATTATATGCGTTAAAAAAAGTTGGTGGACATGTTCAACGTAATGGGCCACAAGTAAACTGGTCATCCTATTTAAATTGTGATATAGTTAAAAAAAAAATTAACTCTTACCTAACCCTAACTCAAATATAAAACAATGGACTATCAAAGGATTAAATTGTAAAAAAATAAAAATAAATAATCTATGAAGTAAAATGAAAAGATGGTGACATATTGTATTAACTCATGCTAACTCGCAAGATCGACGACCCAGACAATGGACACGACCACAATGAGTTAACCAAGTTAGAAAGTCTGTCTCTTTCCTTTTCCTTCTCCAATTCTTCTCGCAATTAAGTCTTGACTAGGTCTCAATTGACCTCGTGTTCAATTAAAGAATGAAGATGAAATTTAAGAAATAAATAAATGTTGAAAAATAAAACATAAATGCTGAAAGATGAAATAAAAAAATAGCTTAAAAAAATAAAAAAGAAAACATGAGCGAATCACCTAGACCAAGATTAATCATCCAAACTTGCAACCCTTCCAAAATCCAAGTTTAATAAAAAAACTAAATTCCTAACCAATTTAATGTTGGAGGATAAAATCGTAAAAAAGATCTCAATTAAAAAAATTGCCAAAACAAAAAGAATTGCAACAAAAAAGGACCAAAGCACATTGGAGAAAAATTAAAGAAGGAAGACATTGTAAAAAACCTTTAATTCTCAAAATCATATAAAACAAACTAATAGCAATTAAAAGAATGATGATAAAATATGGCAGATAAAAAATTGGAGGATGAAACTGAAAAATAAATAAATGTTGAAGGATGAAATGAGAAAATTCAACTTAAAAAACCCAAGCAAACTCGCATGAATATCCTAAACTTGGCCGGGTTATTCCCCCAAACTCGTAACCTACAAAATCCTAGATCTTGATTCAATTATGAAGCTTAATTTTCAACAAATTTAACGTTGGAGGATGAAATCATAAAAAAGAATTCAGTTAAAAAAATGTTCCAAAGAAAAAAGAAATTGCAAGAAAAAAAAGAATGAGATTAAATCACTTAGAAAAGAAAATTGAAATAGGATGAAATCATAAAAAAACCTTCAATTCAAAAAATTATTTTAAATAAATAAAAAACATTGAGACCAAATCTGATAAATAAAAAATTAAAGAGGATGAAATTGCAAAACATAATAATTATATAATCCATTAAAAAAAATCTAGTAATTAATAGAACATGGATCAAATATGAAGAAAAAATAAATTGAAATTATAGTTTGAAATTTTAGAGTGCCACACATAGAAATTAAGGTGAAGAGAGACAGAGAGAGAAACCCACCGGTTCCAAATTGGAACTTAGAACGCCACACGCACCACCTGGAAAGGAAGGGGTCGCCAAGATAAACCTAACCATATTAAGGAAGCTTATTAGTGATCATTGGACATGGTTGGATGCGTCGCTCAAAAGCAGAATTCTCGGTGATGTGCTAACACGTGTTATCCACGCATCAAATCCTTTTTCTTGTTTTTTTTATATTTTATATTTATTAAAAGATAAAATTTCCCCTAAGCAAACATAGATATATAAAAAAATCAGAGTGAAAAGATAAATTAGCCCCCGTCTGACAACTTATCATTTAATGCTTCATATCTCCACCAAATTTGAAAAAACTTGCACAAAAATGATCACCTAACATCTGACTACACCTCTGTATAGTTCGTTCTGGCCGATTGACACCACATCGGAACTGGCACCAGCCCAAAGAGACCAACTCAGGCAACCTTTAACTACTAAAATTAACAGTTCATGATACATACTTTGAGCCAACAGTTGGGATCCGTCGAGGCTGAATCAAAGGCTAAGATTTTGCATCATTAAAGATAAAATGTCACTCTTCCACCCCCTATTGAGATGGATTTCATGGCCTGGGCATGGAGAAAATCAGGTGCAAAGTTGATAAAAAAAACCAGTATTCCTCCCTAATTTTCTTCTTTTCTACCGTCAATTCTCTCTCTTCTCTCTTTCTCCACCATGATCTCATCCATTCCAACCTCACCCACGCCATGACCAAAAGTGGCCCAACCTTTTCCACCAATCCATACTCTCACCAGCAACAAGGATAATTGTCATGAACTTCTCCCTTTCCACCGTAAACTTCTTTTCCTTCTTGCATCAGCCACCACCTCCACCAAAGCTGCCACCAACCTCACCTCAGCCTCCTAGCCAGACCATCAGCAACACTCCCTACGCCAAGTAACCCTTTTCCCTTCTCCTACTCCTCCTTCTTTTCCCCTGTCATCATCGATCTTGTATGCAGAACAAGAATTCGTTCTGGTTGAGAGAGGAGAAAGAAAGGTCGTCGGATTCAATTTTGGTAAAACAAAGTTCCAATACCTCAATATTTTCCAATTCAATTTTGGTATAAAAATTAATTTTTGTTATTTTTTAGTCCTTAGTTGAGAGAGAAGAAAGAGAGGTCGTTAGATTCCAGCGATAAAGAGAGAAAAGCATCATTGACACCAATTTAGGCCACCAAAGCAAACTATAATTGTGTCAAATAATTCTATATGATGAGGAGAGTTTATATTAGGTGTTTTTGTACCTTTAAAGTTCATGAAAAAATAGATCTAAGCTCAGGTTGATTTTTAGATTTTGGTTTTGAGGCCATAGATAGGTTTATCACGGTTCCTATAGTATTTTATGTGTTTTAGGTCAAAATGTCAACCCCAATCACGCGGGCTCAATCACGCAGGCCCTAACAAAATGGGTCAAACGGATTGACCGAGCTTAACTTGTCAGGCTCAACAGTGCCCTAACATTTGCTTTCTTTTTTTTCTTCTAATTTTTTTAAATTAATGATTTTTTTATGGTTTTCTCTCTAAATGTTTTTAATTTATATTTAAATTAATAACCCTTCTGTCTTTTGTTTTGTTTGGAGAGCTTATTTTAAATGATGATTAATTTTTTAGTTATGTATTTAAATTTCAAGAGTTTTTCTAATTCATCTATAATTTTTTTATCTTTTGTATGAATGAACTTTATTTTTTAAAATAAAAAATATATTTTCAGATGATATTTCTAATATGTGTAGCCTTGCATGTTGCTTTTTTCTCCTTTTATTTTATTTGATCAATTTTATTTGTGTCTCTATTTCTATTATTGTTTGCTTAAATAAAAATTTATTTTAATAAACAAATTTAGCAAACACAACTGAGTAAATGTCTCATCTTTCGAGAATAAATTTCTTGATCTACACATGTCTCTAAATTTTTCAAGTTTTATTTGTAGGTATCGTTAATGATTTTTTATTTATTTATTCGTACAAATAGTTCTTGATTTATTTCATTACATGTATGCATAAAATATATGATTTGAACTTAGATTTTTTTAACTACAGAAATGCATTGAAAAAACCTACATATATAATTTGTAATAAGAAATAAAAATATCTAACTTACAGCGGGGCGCGAGTCACATAACTAGTAAATAAACTAAATGAAGAAGGTAAATTACTATTGCATTAATTGTGACGCCACATTCAGGCTCATGGATTGTTATAGCATGCTTGATTTAACTCTTTTTTCTTTTTGTCCTTAAACAATTATTTGGTTTTTATCATTAATTTTTTTTTCTTTCAATTTCATCATTGGCATTAATTGATGCTCAATTTTACAAAATAAGATTTAATTTTATCAATTTAAAAAAATTAAAATAATAGGTATAAAATTTAACAAGAAAATAAAAACAACCCTTTTTTCTTCTTTATTGTTCATGAGGCACATTGAACTATATTTTTGTTCCTGAAGTTTCTACTTTTTCATTTTTTATCATGGTGTTTTAAGAGTCTCACATTTCAATCATATACTTTATTTGTTTTATATTTCAATCTTTAAAATTTAAAAAGAGAGAGAGTCGCTAGAAAGTGAAAGATGATAAAGAAAATGGTTGGTTAATTATATTTCAGCCATTAAAAAAGTATCTTAGTGCTCATGGGTTCGACTTGGAGAGCGGGGTTCAATGAAAATGTTGTTTTTTCTTTGAACATAATGTAAAACTTAGATCAGGTTGTAAAGTTTTTTTTTATTCTATTAGATTTTGTTTTTAATGAGTGATTGTAGGTGTTTTTGGAGGGTAGAAATAAATAGTTTCTAAGATATTTTAAAAGTATTTTTTAAGTGAAAATAAATCGAAAATTGAGTTTTTAGAGTAAAAAACCTGGACACTAACTTTTTGATCATCATATTTACTAGGAGATAATACTTCATCAACTATTTTAAAAAAACTTGAGCGAACATCATGTAGTTGCATGGTTGGGTTTTTTTTAGATGTCCATTATTTTTTTCAAGTTTTTAACAAAAACATCTCTTAAATGATTTTTAAAAATAATATTATAGTGATTGTCCAATTACACCATTATTTTTAAAAGATTATGAATTTTTTATAATGATATTATAGAATACTTTATGAATAATTATGTATTAGCTTAATATGTAGAGTTTTTAAAATAATTTGCTCATTAATATTTAATGGCAATAAATATCTTTTTTTATATTATTTTTTATATTATTTTCTCTAACTTATTGTTCTTAATATTTTTCATATAAGTGTGCAAAAATAATTAATTCAAGATTTTTTTATCTTTTTAATTGAAATTTAATTTTATTATTATATAATAAGTTTTTACTTAAAAAACAATACTTTTCATTAAAAAAATATTTTTTAATCAAAATAAAAAATAAATTCATGAATAAAAATTAGATTTTTATTAAAAATATATGATCTTTCCTTTTTAGCTGTAATTATTATAGTTTTTGCGAATATCTTTTTTAATTACTATTGTTTTTTATTCAATGAACTCTATTGCTAATAAAAAAAATTGTTTGGTTCTTAAAAAAATAAATGAATCAGAAAAAAAATTGAAAAAAAAATATCCCCCATGATTTTATTAATTGTATTTTTATAATTAGATAACTAAATAAAAAATAAATTCTAAAAAATTCCTAGAATAGCACGCAACCAATATCACTTGTTTCCATCTCAAAGGAAGAGCATAGAAGACTAGAGAAGAATAGTTTCTAAATACGGATAATGTCATAATGGGACCTCGTAATAAGAATTAAACTGCGTGATTTTTCGTTTGTTTTTCACTTTATGTTTGCAGTGAAATAATTGATAACAAATTAAATTATATTTTGTATTATAAAATTTAATAAAAAATTAAATTTGAAATTTAGCTTTTATGTAGCAGTTTTTATATATTTTTTAATTGAGTTTCATAAAATTTTATTTGGTTTTGCGTTTTAAAAGTGCTTTTAAAAAAATTTAATTTTTTTTTCTTTACTTCAAATTGATATATTTTTTTTATGTTTTCAGATCATTTTAATGCGCTGATATCAAAAATAATTTTTTAAAAAATAATAAAATATTATTTTGATGTATTTCCAAGTAAATTTTTTTTTGAAAAGCAACCGCAACCACACTTTCATTAAATATTTTATAAATATTTTTAACTATACATGAACTTCCATCATAATTTTTACTAATAATATATTTAAATCTAAAAACTATAGCTAACTATATTTTTTAAAAATTTATTTTTTAAAAACTATAACCATGAAAACAACATAAAAATATAATTAAACATGAATTCATGACAACTATATTGTACGACAATTGCCTGCTAAAAAAAGTCAAGCATATTAATTGATAAAACCGTTTGGTAACGTGTTTATATTACGTTTGAAAGTGAGTTTGAGAAGCAAAAGCATTGATTTGATGTTTCTTTTTATACAATAACATATTATATACTGTGTGAATTAATTTGTTTATTTTTTATTTTTTTTATTATTTTAATATATTGATAACAAAAATAAGTTTTGAAAAATAAAAAAAATATATTATTTTGATGTATTTTTATTAAATAAAAAACACTTTATAAATAACTATTATCACAATACTAAACATAAAAAAAAACCTAAGAATTCGTTCAAAACAACATTTTTTTTAAGAGAATAATATTACAAAAAAAAATATAATTGTGTATTTACTTGATGTTATCTAGCTTGGTAATTCTTTTTGTATATAGTAATATGACCTCTCTGCAACTCTCACCTTCAATGAAGAGGGGGGGGGGGGGGGGGGGGAGGACAAGATCAGATAATAATATGACCTTGCATTAGAACAACTTAACTTATGTCGGCATTGATGTTTTTAATTTCCCCTCTACCTCTCTCGTAAAATAAAAGGGCAAATGAGGGCCCTAACCTACTTCTAAGTTCAATGCATGGCTCTCTACTTCTATATATCAATTTCCCAAATCATTGGTGTAAGAGAAATTTCAACTTCAATTTTTTTTCGAGTCATTAACATATAATTTTATCATTAATTTTTCATTTTTGATGATCAAGTAATTTATCAATTAAACTAGATATTTAGTTTATATGTGACAAATTTAGTCAAGGAATCAAGACAGATAATTAATCAGCACCCCAGTTGCATCCTATTAATTTTTCCTTCCTTTGATTATAAAAAATATATTCAAACTTGAGATGCCTTACACAATAAGTTTCACACAGGAGGGGGAAAAAAAAAACCCTACACATGAGAAATTCTAGCTTTCCTCAGGAAGCGAATATTATGATGACAATTAACAGTGAAAGAGGGGCTATATTTTCAACATAAAAGGGTAGAGAGGCAGCACTCAAAGTTTGAGAGTTCATATTTCACAAGGCAAGAAAGTGCTTCTCAGTGAGGAGACAAAGACAGAAACAGCTGACGAAGGAAATTGTATCGCCCATCTTATCATATATATATATATATCAGATTCTTCCTTCTAAAACCTCTAGCAAGTTGCCTGTTCAATTCTTGGTGAAATTTATTAACGGCCCGGGGGCTCAAATTCTCACTTCCCAAAACAAGAAGAAAAATCCTCGAAGTTCGGCAAAGATGCGGAGCATGACAAGCTCCACCTCCAATAAAGGGATCGCAGCCATTGTAGGCGTTGGACCGAAGCTCGGCCGATCCATTGCCCGCAAGTTTGCCCATGAAGGTTACACTGTTGCCATCCTTGCCCGGGACTTAGGTACTTTATCTAGCTCTCTAATTCTCTATCCTTCACTTGTTTTTGCTCCCAAGAAAAAGATAAAGGAAACAGGATTATCAACGCTATTTCATAGAAAAAATTCTATATCTCTTGCTAGTAATCAATGATTTTGCTGGATGCTTTTGAAAGTGCAGCAGAATTTCACACTACATATTCCTGCAGTTTAATTAGCTTCCCTGGACGAGAAGAAAAGAATTTACATTTTTTCGAAAACTAATATGTTTTGCTTTTGCTAACAATTAGTTTACTTGTATAGAGATTAGTAAATGAAGAAGACCATATACGTTCTACTCTCAATCAATTCATATCTTTTAGCCGTATATAATAAATTGTTTGACATTTGATATACATGTAAAAGAAGAATCGAACTTGAAGTTGTTGTAAATTAAAACTTGTCGGGGACTGAGAGAGATTCTTGAGCTAATTAGATAATAGAGTGAGATATGGGTTTTGTAGGGAGGTTATCAAGATTTGCAGATGAGATAGCAAGGGAGGAGAAAGCTCAAGTTTTTGCCATCAGGATAGACTGCTCGGATTCAAGAAGTGTGAGAGAGGCATTTGAGGGTGTTCTTTCACTTGGCTTTGTAGAAGTACTCGTCTACAATGCCTATCAACCAGCAGTCTCTCCACAACCCACCAACTTCACCGATATTTGCATCGACTCTTTCGTGAAGTCCCTCGCAATCTCCTCCGTCGGTGCCTTCCTTTGCGCCCAACAGGTATTCCTTTAATTCCCTCAAATTTGCCAAAACCAAAAGCCTATTACCATGAACGTGTTCCATTTTCAAGAATCTTAAGGCTTCTTGTTTTTTCAGTATGTTATGTGGCTTCTGTTAATGGAAATACACAGGTTCTTCCAGGCATGGTAGAAAGACGGAGAGGGACAATTCTTTTCACCGGCTGTTCAGCTTCTTTAAATGGCATTGCTTGTTTATCTGAACTGTGTAAGAACTCTCTCTTAAGATATCCCGAATTCAATTCTGGAAAGGATTCCACTTTATTCTCATATATATACATTTTATCTGCTAAGCATGCAGTACTTATTTATTTGCCCCCAAAATACAGGTTGTGGAAAGTTTGCCTTGAGAGCTCTATCACAATGTTTAGCCAGGGAGTTTCAGTCTCAAGGTGTGCACGTTGCACATGTTATCATCGATGGTGTGATTGGCCCACCTACACCTAGGTAGGTTTTATCTTCATCCATACCTTCCTTCCTTTTCCTTTATAAGTATCTATTTTATCTTTCATATTCTCAACAACATAACAGAAGACAGCAAGATTCTAAATTCCTTACTCTACTTTTGTCTCCAAAACACTTTACTTTCATCGATTATTGATTCATTACCACTTTACCAGCCATAAAAAGAGAGAGACGAGTTTGATATCTGAATTCCTACTAGATACTTTTTGACCGAAGCAAAATACCATTACACAGTCGAATTACACCTCAATGACAAAATGAGCATGATGGTTGTCCATGCAAAGTGTGAGACAGTACTATTACTAGTTCATTATACACAGTAACCACCAAAACTATACATGGATGGATATCCATTCTATGTGGGAGCGATAGTTCAAAGTGGTATTCTCCAAATGAACAAACAAAAGCAAAGAGATTTTCATAAAAAAACTTTATTCAATTATGAAAAGGAGTGATAAATAGCTGTCAATGAAAAGGGATAATGATGAGCAATTAATGAAAGAGAAGGAAAATTGGCAATCGTAGGGGACCACCAAGCTCTCAGAGAACGTCAGCTGGGGAACAACAGCAACATGGTATGGCCGGTGGAGGTGGAGAGATGATGATGGACCCAGACTCGCTGGCTCAAACCTACTGGCATTTGCATGTTCAAGGCCGGACTGCTTGGACCCAGGAGATCGACCTCCGTCCCTCTAACTCCATCAACCCCAGATCCTGTTAGTCCCAAGCTACGTGAACTCGTCTTTCCCTTCCATCATTCACTCACCTTATCATCACTATCACAATCATGATCTATTTCTATGACAAGCAACACTTAATTTCTCTCATTACATATATATGGTTATCATTGTTATTTTGGGTTATTGTAGCTCTTATACCCCAGGCTACACTGTTTTATTCCTTTTCCATAGAGGCTCATGGTCTCTTTTGAATCCACTTGAAGGATGCATCCACGTTGAGAGCCCCACAGTCTCTCCAAGTGGTCAGAAAAGGAAGGACTGGTGCTCTTAAGTTTCAAAGTTTCCGTTTTCTTTTGGGTTTGCAAGAACTTTCATATTAGCACCGTTGGGAATTGAATTGTATCTACATATTTTTCTCTACAAGTGTGATTAAAGGATTGGTTTTGGTGGTTATCAAGCTATATTGATCTATTTATTTGGTGCTAATATTTTGTTTTTTAGCGTGCAACTAGTTTTAAGACCCCACCTCAAGTTGGGCATGAGAGAAGCAGGAGGGGTACGAAGGTTGCATGGATACCTGAATGACCTCGTGTTCTAATTTAGGACACACAAACCTTCATATACTCGATTACAAGCTTCTTTCTTTTTCCTTTTAGTTCTTTCTCATTTATCCTTATCCATCTTTTTTTGTTTTTTTTTTCAAATAAAGATATATTTATTTTAAAATGTATATCAAGAGACTAAGTTTGTTTTTTAAAACGATTTTAAAAATATAACTTCCAATACCGATCTGGTTTTTTTACTACAATATTTTTTTAAATATTAACTTTAAAATTTGAATTAAAAAATCTTATTTATCACAAGATCAACCTCTTACAGCCTATTTAGAACCCTTGAAATTAAATTTAATTCCAAAAGTTAAATTAATTTTTGTATTTGAAATCCTTTTAAGAAGATGTAATATTTTATTTATAAACAAGCTATTCATTGAGGAGATGTACTTGCAATTCTGCATTAAAGCAAAATAATCAAGATTGTTATTTCAATTCAATTCCATGAATATGTAATTTAATATTTTATTTTAGATATAAAAATTATAAAAAATTATGAATGGAATACAAATCAAATTTCAATTACAGATATAACAATTTGGTTCAAAAAAGACTGATAGAGTTTAATTCTCATTTACTGACAACATTATAGATAGGCTACAAGGGTCAGGAACCACATAAAAAATGCAGTGGTGTCATTTCTGACGAATTTCACAAAAAAGAAAAGTGGAGGGCAGTGGGGGTTTCAGTCAAAAGGTTCATGTATAGGGTGCCCGGTTATGATATATATATTTCTTTGAAGAACCGTCGTTTGGGGCCCTTTTATTGTCTCTGGGTGTGCCATGCATGGCAACAATACTACGCAGACATGGCTCCCACTCCAATCATTCGATGTCACTGGAAGTTTCAATAGTGCAGCATCTAAATTATGACTCAGCTGCATGACGACTTCATGGTTTGATTCCGATACACTCCTTTTTCATACATAATGGTTGATCAGGAATCTATCTTTTCTCATTAACAGATTTTGATTGTAAGAGCCTAATTCCAACTTGCAAGGTGGCTATGTGGGCATCATTAATCTTCAAAGAGTTTACAACATCGGCGTCCGTCAGCAATGAGTTCATGAAATTGTTAACATCGATCATAGCCTCGCTACTCTAAATATTACAATTACATTCCAATTTTTTTTTTAAAAACCATTTTTATTGTAGGTTTTTTCACAAAACAGTTATAAAAGCATTTATGTACAAACAAAAGAGAGTAATAGAAAGAAAAAGAAGGCAACAGCAAGAGGCAAAAGATACACCTTATCTTCAGAACATATTAGACCAGCTTAGCAAACTTTGAGAACCTCTAATCAAATCCAAGCATGTGTAAGTGAAGCTATCAACTCTTTTCAACCATAAAGCTAGACAATGAAGTATTAACTCAAAGACCGATTTTTAATCCGGTATTTCATCTTGAAATATCAAAAGATTTCTAGCCAACTAAATATCCCCACAATATTCCGAAGGCCAAAGGGAAGATAGCTTTACGTACGTTGAAACTTCCCTCTAATTAGGACACTCCTTTGAATCGAGTGATTCTAAAGAACTTGGCATACACCATTTGATCCAGACTTACTCCTTTCATAAAGCAACTCCTTATCTTCTAGGTTTCATATAGCACTGAAGGAAAAGATGCTCAATAGTTTCTCATATAGCACTGAAGGTTTCAATCTGGCTTAGTAGAGATCAGAGCATATAAATGGGGGAAAAGATAATTAAGAATGCCAATTTCTAACCACCAGTCTGTTAAAAAATAAATAGCCTTCCAAGCTATTTCCCATTTTAAAGCGAATGTTGTCTTTGAAAGCTGCTGAAATTCGACCAGCAGTGCTGAAATTTGAGTAAACTTGATGTTCGCATCTATGTCTTATAATTCAATGTTAATATCATTCTATTACATGTGCAAAATCTCTAGGAATGTTTTGTTTCTGAATTAATCATCAATTTTATGAAAAAATATTTTAATTTGTTGATAGAAAATAAATGGAAAGAACAAGAAAAATAATAATGATAAAAGAATTTCAACTTTTTATGTTAAAAATCATAGCTTGATCCTTGAATTTCCAAATGTTTACATATTTGATCCTTATTGTTTGAGGATTTCATGTTTAAATGCTAAATTTTTTTTTTATCCATGTGTGTTGAGGGAGGAGAGATAAAATCATAAAAAAAAATAAAAGAAATATTTTGTCGGCTACATTCTTACAACATAAATGATGATTTTAGTGTTAATGAATTCGTTTTAATAACAATCAAATATTAAATGATAAAATTAAAAAAAAATAAGTTAGAAAAAAAAATATAGTTGTAATGGATAAAAAAAAAAGCTCAGTCTCTTGGGCTAGGAAGGCCCAAAGCTCATAGACCTCCAGAAAAAAGACTTAGGTGTGCAGGTTTGGAACAACCCACGCATTTGGGTCTTATTTTTGTTTAATTTTTTTTAAGAGGCAAATGATAAATTGTCAACCCCTTAATGTTTTGAAAAAAATAACAGTCGACGCGTTGTCTACATTGCCTAAATTCCAGTGATAGATCATCGGAATTCAGGCTGGTTTGTTTCAAAGTAAAAAAAGTTTATTTTCAACAATATTTTGACCTGATCTCCAAGGCTTCGCTTGTATTTTTTTGTTGGAATGTTTTTGTGAAAATTTGAAATATTTTTATTTTTATTTTAAATTATTTTTTTATGTTTTTATATTGTTTTGTTATGCTAATATTAAAAATATATTTTTAAAAATAAAAAAAAATTATTTCAATATATTTTTAAATAAAATATACTTGAAAAATAAAAACTATTCTCCAAAGCAAGATTGGGTGTTTCTTTTTCTATTTTACTAGTTTTATATATTTTTGTCCTTCCCTCCTCGTAGATTTCGCCAGGGTTTAACATCCATATTACTTCTACGACAACCCCACAAAATCAAAGCTAAGAATTCAAAAAATCAACATGGCCTGACTCACTAAGATTGAAGAAAGATATAATGCAATTCTTGACATGTTTCAGAAACATAAGACTCGATTTTCGATGCTTTGGTTTCTTTCCAGCTCAATCAAATATCACTAATAATGATGATGAAGAACATAGTGTGATTATAAATTTTTTTTAAATGTATTTTATTTAAAAATATATTAAAATAATATTTTTTTATTTTTAAAAATTATTTTTAACAATAATACTTTTAAATGATTTGAAAACACAAAAAAAAATTAATTTAAAGCAAAGAAAAATCTAAAAAAAATTTAAATTTTTTTAAAAATACTTTTAAAATACAAAAATAAACAGAGATTAACATCAAGAAATCCAAATTGGTTTTGAGGGAGAATTGACAATGAGGACCATATTTTCTAAATGGTTCATGATGCTGCAAGAGAATCAAAATAGCACTACTGAGCTCTTCAGGGAAGACGCTAAACAGAAAGAGAGGTCTTGCAATGATGATCAAATATAGCGTTGAGAACCCAAAATTTTTTTAATTGATATTGTGGTACAAAAATATAATATTTAATGAAATATTATGGTTTTTAATTGTAATAATAATTAAAAAAAAATTAATTGATATTGTGGTTTAAAAATTTGATATTGTGGCTTAATTTGTTCAAAAATATTCAAAAATCTAATGAAAATTTTTAAAAATTTCACTATTATAATTCACAGTAAAATATAAAAAAGAATATACTATTTACCATATGTTTTAGCATTATTTACCATGTATAATAATTGTCCCTTCATCTATTTTGACTATTGATATTGACCAGAAACCCCTAAAAAAATTGATACTTTGGTATTTTCAATTAATTTTTTTTCATATATGTGAATAAAAATTCAATCCACTTTAGCAACAGAATTTGTACTTTTTTTTAAGTTAAGAAGTATTTTTTTTTTTGAATAATATAAATTTGAAAATTTTTGAAAAATAAAAAATAAACTAGAATTATCTTAATTTTTTTTTTGGAAGCCTCAAGAGGTATATGAATTTACATAAGTAAATTTAGAGTGGCTCTCAAGGTTTTTGCATATGTGGTTCCCAAAATACTTGAAAATCATACTAAGACTAAATAAATAAACTTAAATGATTTTTTAGCCCCCCAACAAAATTTAGCACCTTCCAAATTATTTTTATTTTTATAAAATTCTGATAATCTTTAACATTTAAGAAACATTAAGAAATCTTTCAAGAAACATTAAGAAATCTTTCTTCACCTTAATTTTTTTTTAAGTAGATTGAATTTTTATTAGCATATAAGGAAAACTGCAGTTTAAAATATAAAAAAAAACTGATTTTTTGGGGATTTTTGGTCAATGATAATGATCAAATCAAACGTAGCGACAATATTTATCCAAATATTATAATTCAAGAATAAAATTGATCAAATTGATAGTAGAGGTATCATGAGTCATAAATCCAATTTCAAGGAGATAAAATTACCATAATTAAACCTATTTATTTGTGTTTGGAAGAAGACGAAGAGCAACAAATTAATAAACTTCCCTATATCAATTGTTTTTAGCACAACTTTCTAGGTTATAGCAAATGTTGCTAAAATGTTATCAAGCATTAACTAATTAGGGTAAATGCTACAAAATATAGTAGCATTTATACTGATAGTAATTTCTTGTTTGCAATGGATAAGGATGGTGCCATGTAGTCATTTTCACTACATTCTACCTTATTTAAACCAATATTTCTTCTAGGATATGTGGCTCCTTCCTATGAATCACAAGAGAAATCCCAATTGATAGAGAAAAGAGATGAAGACAAACAGGGCTTTAAATCCTGTCATCCAAGCTGCAATGGCATGGTCCCTGTGAAATAACTCAGTGGCTGAATTTGGATTGGAGGCAAGTGAACGTCACTGTACATAGCCTTAAATGAGCAATGGCAACAATCTTCTCATCAATGACATGGATACGTAGCGGCAACAATGACGGGTGGTAATCTTGAGGGGTGTAGTGTAAACTCGTCAAGTTTTAAAGTTTGTTTTTTAAAAATTATTAATTTGAGTTTCATGAATCTTATAATAATTAGAAGCTTATATTATCGTTAATTTCAAGGTTTGTGAGATTAGTTGAGGTGCACACAAACTAACCAAACACCCGTATTAATCTTAAAAAAAATAAAAATGGCTGGTAATGAAGGCTATGATTGGCACATAACTAGCCCATAGAATAATTCATTTTCAATATCTTAATTTAGGCCTTAAGCTTTAGAGGGTCGGTGAGTTGGGACCAAATTGTTGGGAGTCTTTGTTAAGAATGACAGAAATTATTCGATTCAAATTTTAAGAACTGACAGCTAAACCGATTAATATTTCTGGGATCATAAAATTTTATTAATTACTTGAGATATTATTTAAACTTTAAATTGGAATTAAATATGATTTAATTAAGGTTATTAATTTATATAATTATATAATATATAATATATAAGAGAAAGTTTATAGCCAGGGCGGGGGCTTATAAATATTACTAGATGTCATACACATGCGATGCCGCGGATTTGTAGTATGTTTGTGCGTTATCGTGGATTTGTAAAAAAATTAAAAAAAATTATATGGAGAAAAATTGTTACAATTCACAATGTTTTCAAGGGTAAAACTATAAATCTAAATTTTTAATCAACTTAATATTAAAAAAAAATAAACAAAGGAAATTTTGAAAAAAAATCATAACGAAAGGAAAAAAAAACCATACAGGGAAACACTGTAGTAATCTATAGTGTTTCACGAGGAAATCTACAATTGTAATTCTTAACCAGTTCAATATTAAAAATAATAAACGATAAAGACAATTTTGAAAAAAAATCATAACAAAAAAATCATGTAGGGGAACACTGTATCAATCCACAATGTTTTAAAGAAAAAAAACTATGAAGCTAAACTCTCAACCAGCTTAATATACAAAAAAAATCGACAAAGACAATTCTAGAAAAAAAAATCATAAAAAAGAAAAGAAAAATCATGCGGGGAACACTGTAGCAATCTACAGTGTTTTAAAGAAAAAAACTACAAAGCTAAATTCTCAACCAGCTCCATATTAAAAAAATAAAATCAACAAAAACAATTCCGAAAAAAAAAAAGGAAGAAGAAGACAATTTTGGAAAAAAAAACAAAAACAAAAATGAAAAAAAAACATGTGGGGAAAGTTAAAGCTAAATTCTCAACCAGTTCAATATTAAAAAAAAATCGACAAAGATAATTTTGAAAAAAAACATGTGGGAAAATACTGTAGCAAAACAAGAACCATGTGGAGAAACATTGTAACAATCCACAGTATTTTAAAGAAAAAAACTACAAAACAAAATTCTAAACCAGCTCAATATGAAAAAAATAAAATCAACAAAGATCATTTTGAAAAAAAAAATTCATAAAAATTCATAAAAGAAACCATGTAGGGAAACAATATAACAATCAACAAAGATAATTTTCTTAAGAATAATGTTTTTTAAAAAAAATTACAAAACTAAATTTTTAACCAGTTCAATATTAAAAACAAATCAACAAAGATAATTTTCTTAAAAATATAAAAACAAAAACAGAATAAAAAAAGGACAATCTTGGGAAAAAAAACATGCAAAACCCGAAAAAAATGAGAAAAAAAATGGGAAAGATAAAAAAAAACAAAAAAAAATGAAAAAAAAAACCTATAGAGAAAGCTACAATAATCAGTTACTTAGGCATTTGATATTTTTTGAGGCAAGATTTTAATTAGGTCTCGGGCCTTTCTTTTCCGATTCACGAGCAGCCAAGGCATTGCATTATATCTCAATTTTTTTTTTTTCACCAGGAAATTATCTCTCCATTGCAAAAGTACATACGATGATCAAGAAAATTCGGATGTCAAATATGCTCTCAACTCCATTCATAATAACTTTATATATATATATATATATATATATATATATATATATATATATATAAACAAATAAAAACTTGGAGGCGTAATTGGATAATATATGCTAAAGATGCTTCAATTAATTATAACACATTTATTTATTTAGAAAGAGTTTATGGAAACATATGATCATAGTTTTTAAACCCGGCCCAGTCCAAGGCCCGGGTTCCGGGTTTTGACCGGGTCAGCTGGGTCAATTCCTATTTTAAAAAAATTCAAAACGACGTCGTTTTATTAAAAAAAAAAGTCAACGGGTTGCAACCAGGTTTTTGACCGGATTTTGCCGGGTCAACCCGCCAGGTCGGTCAGGTCACACCGAGTCATGACTTTTCCTATTTTTTTATCAACCCGGCCCGGTTCCAGCCCCGGGTCAGCCGAGTCCTGGGTCGATCCGCTGGGCCTGGTTTCAAAACTATGCATATTATAAGTTATTAGACCCGGCTCAATCCATGATCTGGTTTATCAGTTGGGTAAGTTAATATGAGTTGATTCGATCAATTAAAATGACATTATTTTATTTAAAAAAAAAATTAGATGACATCATTTTGAATATTATATTTTTAGAAAAAATCAAACCATGTTTTGAATGGGTTAACCAAACCATTCGAATGTGACCACGTCAACTTGCACATGCTTTTTTTGAAATCCAACCCCAACTAGGTCCTGAGTTGAGCCGACTTGACCTATTGGACTGGTTTTAATAACAAAGTTTGTGTGGATGTTTATTTGTGTATGTGTTTTTCTTCTCTTTCGCTTTTAATTCTGCGTGGGCTACTAATAAGGTTCCGTGTTTTTGTGGTATAGTTTGCATTTTGCTCCAATCATAAATTAAAAAGTGTTTAATTAATTAACACATATGACAATTTTTCATGAATCTTATTGAAAACTTTATCTTAAAAATTTAGATAAGAATATTTATAGTTTATAGTTTTTTTTTAAAAAAACTTAAAAATGTAACCAAATAAGCTACATGGTATCAAACACACTAGTCTATTGGCCCGCAATCCGCTGCGAGTCGGATTAATTTTTTAAAATGCAAGAAAAAAATACATTAAGAGCGTTGAGAATTTTTTGACTATGTTATTAAACCTATCTTAATGGATCAATCTTGAAATCTCATAACCTATCTGTCTAACTTGAGTTTCCAACTAAATCGCGTAGGAGCTAGCTCGAGTTAAATTGATTGATTTCATAGATCAAAATGCAATCTTGATAATTAGTAAAAACATGGCTTAACTTTTAACAAAACTTGAAGATGATATTTTTTTCACAAAAATTATTGAGACAATAATAGATTAGATCGTCTCAGTCCCCAAGCAAACAGTTTCATGGACTCCATTGGATTTAATAATTTGTTTTTTATAAAATATTTTTTTAATTATATGATCATAAAATTGAGCACCAACCTAAAAATAAAAACTTATTTGAGACAGTAATAACCCTATAGAAAATAAACAAAAATAAATCATGCAGTTTATTTTCTAAACAATATAATATTGAAGGATAAAACAAAAAAAATTAAAAACAATTAGAAGATCAAAAACAAAAAAAGTATATCCGGCTAGTGGGTGAACTCGTCAAACTTATAAACCGAGTAACCCAGGTTAGCACGCTAAACATGTGAACTGGATTATGGATTCTAGTGGGATTATAATTTGTTTTTTTTTCAAAATTATTTTTTATTTAACTATATGATAATAAAAATAGACGATCGTAAAATCAAACATCAACCCAATACTGAGATGTCAAAAAAATCATTAAAAAAAGGAAAAAAAATTAAACTTGCTTGATCTGCGAACCGTGTTAACCAACCAAACCTGTGAACATGTTCATGGACTTTATAAAAGTTTAATGGATGACTTTTCTCTAAAACTATTTTTTTTACAATATGGAAAAAAATAGACGAAAAAAAAGTCAAGTTCAATTAAAAAAAAAAACCCCAACAAACCCATTTTGGTTTCATAATTGTTTTCTTAAACAAAAACAAAATTGGAAAAATTGGGAGACAAAAATAAATTAAGATATCTAATATCGTAATATGAGTCATTTACTTGGTTATGTTTAATTAATTTTTTTTATTAATATCAATTTGAAATAAAAATCAACACACACATAAGATTTATTAAATAAAATAAAAAGAAAAGACATATTATGCATGGCTGCAAATATTAAAAATATTATAAGAAATAAATATTTTTTATTTCTAAAAATAAATTCAATATAAAAAATATATGAATCATACTAATCTCTTTAAAAATTAAACATATCCTATATAATTAAAAAATAATCACTATTTAAAAAAGGATAAATAAGAAAAAAAAAACCCAGAGAAGTAAAATACAAACTCAAAAATTATTTTAAAAATATAAAAAGCTTCAAATTAAAAAAAAATCAAAACTATATATATATAAAAAATGAGGCCAAGCCAAGCGTCTTACCCATGAATAAAGAGCCCGTGCATGAACCTTAATATTTTTTTGTAAGATAATGAAGTGGACAACATGTTATCTGCCTTAATTAAATTTGAAAAAACATAGACAACATATCTTCTGAAATCCCCAAATTCCGGCTATAATAGTGGTAAAAAATTAGGTTGGTTGGTTTTTTATTCTAAAAACCTATTTTCCACCCAACACACACATAGAAAACATCATAATAACTTTGTTAAACAACTCTTAACCTCCAAAAGTGCAAAAAACCCTTTTAAACCCCGATTTCTTCCTGAACTCATATATGTTTTTTAGATACTCTCAAGATAAAAAAAAAATACATAATTCAATCTCTCCTCATTATATAGAACCTTTTGGAACAAAAACCTATTATTTTGGTGGCCAAAATCATAGAAATTACATCTTTCTCTCTCCAGATTAGAATATGATGATTCTATCTCTCTCCTCTTACCCAATAAAAATTGAAAAATAATAAAAATAAAATTTAGTATTAAAATTAATTTTTTAAAACTAAAGGAACCGATTACCTGATAATTAAAAAGGATTGAGGATTGAAATGTACTTTTCAAATAAAATTAAATGATACCATTTATTTTATCTTTTTTTTTCCCCCACTTCAATCTTTTAATTCAATTTTTTTTAATAAGTTCCCATACATGTAGCGACAACAGCATTCATTAATTGGAAAAGTTGAAACTTTGTAAGATTTTAAAGATGGAAAATCTTCTTCAATCCTCTTGTAAACAGAGTTCATTGATTATTATTATTTTTTAACTGCGTGCGAGATGTAGTTCAATTGTTATCAATCTAGTTGCATTAATAGTTATCTTTATATAAAATCATGGTTAGTTTTGAAAGGTGCAATTTAACTGGTCAACAATTTGAATCCCACAAATTTTAAAGTTACTAGAGATTTATATAGTCATTAACTTCAGACCTATAAAATTAATTAAAATACGCGCAAATTAAACCGAACACCCATATTCAAATAATAATAAAAAGGATTGCCTCGTAATTCATTTTCTCTCGAGACATAAGCAGATTTAATATTTTTAGTAGCTTTTTTCAGTAAAATAAAACTCAAATCTCAAGTAACTTTCATTATTTTTAATTATAATTATATATATTGATGGAGGATTGCGTCATACTGTATGAGGCTGTTTGTTTGCGTGGTTGCTTCTGCGTTTGAGGCAACCACAGCAAACATAATGTTTGGTAATGTCAAAAACGCTAAAAATGACTGGTGGGACCCATGCCAATTCACGTTTTGAACGCAACATTAGCGAAGCAGCTCCAAGCTGCTTTTTTTAAATTTTGGATTCGCGTGCACAGTGCAATTCACTTGCACCGTGCACGCAAACATGCAATTCACTTGCACTTTGTTCGGGTGATTTTTTTTTTTTTAATGTGTATAGTTTTTGTATATATATTTTTTTAAAAAAACTAGTTTTACATTCTCATGTAAACAATATTTTTTTTTCCTAAAAAACTAGTATAGAGCGAATTAAATTCACTCGCACTATAATATCAAATTAATTTTATTCCTGATAATATTTTATCTAATTTTATTGCACGCTCAAAAAATTATAGAAACTGTAGTTCTTGTCGAATGAATTTTGTACGTAATGGAATTGTAGATGGTTTAATGGCATAATAAAAAATATTTTATATAAAGTATTATTTATTTCATGAAGTAATAGTAATAGTTAAATCTACAATATTTAAATTAAAAATCATCAATTTTAATATATATTTTTTAAAATTATTTTATAACTTTAATTTCAAAAGCATTCTTAACCAAACACATAAATTACTTTTTATTCAACCTCAATTTCAACCACAGTTTTAACCAAACACCTATTTTTTCAAACCAACCTCAACTAAAAGTACTTTTTATAAAACAAATTTTTTTAAACCACAACCACAACAGCTACCACAATACCAAACACACTCTAAATCGGTGTTTGAAAATACGGTTGAAACTGTATTTTTTAAAAATTTAATTTTTATTTTTTAAAATTATTTTTTTTATATTTTCAGATTGTTTTGATTTGCTGAAATCAAAAATAATTTTTAAAAATAAAAAAAATATTATTTTGATTTATTATTGAGAAAAAACACTTTGAACCGAAATCACTATCACACTCCCAAATATCCCCTAAGTACCTACTTATCGTTATGATTGTTTGTTTTGCCATTAATTTTTTTGTGTTTTTTATCGTTTTGATGTATTGATATAAAAGATAATTTTTAAAACATAAAAAAAATTATTTTAATATATTTTAAATAAAAAACACTTTAAAATACTTCCTATACCACACTATTACACCAAAACCATTTCAACGTTTTCACAGGAAGGATATTGAATAAAAGGGATATCACATACCAGTAATCTTAGAGGGCTAGACTAGAGCCCACGATAGGCCCAAACATGAAAACTTCTTATAAGCCCAAACTAAAGTCTATAGCCGGCCTATTATTATGGTCTTCTTCTTTCAAGTTTCAACTGCTCTCTCTCCTCTCTCACCATTTACAAAGTTGTAATTCAATATTCAGATCTAAGCAGATATAAAATTTTGAAGTCTAATGATGCTGATACTATTATAATTATACAAACAGTGAAGAGAAACACCAGAAAGCTAAGAGAATGGAGTGGACAACTGTGCAGCATCTGGATCTACGACATGTCGCTCGTGGTTTTCACAAACCATTACAACCTCATGCTGCTGCTTTTCACCCTACTCAAACCCTCATTGCCGCCGCGATCGGAACTTACATCATCGGTAATTTGTTAGGTTTTTTTTTCATGCTTTTTTTTAATAATAATAATAATAATTTAGTGTTTTTCTTTTTCCTTAGAATTTGATGCAGTAACAGGAAGCAAATTATCTTCCATTGACATTGGTGCATCCGTTCTTCGCATGGCTTACAGTCCTAATACTAGTCATGCTGTTATTGCTATGGTTGAGGTTGGTCCAAATCGCACGCATTTTCGCGTTTAGCATTTTGAGAGCATTTAGTGATGATTTGTGATTTGTTTAATCTTAGGATGGTACGATTCGGTCGTGTGATTTTGATACGGAGCAAAGTTGGGTTTTGCATTCGCCTGAAAAGAAAATGGAACCCTTATCTTTTGATACGGAAGTTCATATGGCTTTGACCCCATTGCAACCTGTTGTTTTTTTCGGCTTCCACCGCAGGATGAGCGTAACTGGTTGGTTCATGTTGTTCACTCTTTATTTCCTTATTGTTTGTTATAAGTTGCAGCGATTTTGTAATTGTGAAAATGTTTTGTGTTAAGTGGTTGGAACGGTTGATGGAGGAAGAGCACCCACAAAAATAAAGACTGATCTGAAGAAGCCTATTGTAAATCTTGCTTGCCATACGCGCCATCCTGTCCTGGTAATTTATTTATAGTTTATGCAATAAAATAAAATAAATCCCATTTTATCTGGTAATCCAATGAATCAGTGAAGAGGATCTATGAACATTCACATTATAAGCTTAGGGATCATCCATGGATTGATTCTCACATTCAACACTAGTTATTTGATGACCCCAAGAATAAAGTGATGGAGAAGAGCAGTATACTCTTTGTTTATCAAACATGAAAATAAGCATATATTTCATGGAGTAGAGACAAATACTGATGGAGCTTAGAGACTTTGAGATGCCAGCTTGTGTTTGAATATGTAGCTATGTATATGTTTCTGTTGATCTGTTCTGTTATATTGGCGGATGTTGAAGATAGCTGTACATGGACTTGCATAATATATAAGTTGTGGGGACATTCTACATCTCAAATGTTTCCATTAGAAAAGGGGGAGGGCTGTATTACGAAGTTCACATTTGATTTTTATTAACAATCAGATCATTCACATTTGGATTGTAAAGAAATTAATGGATAAAATCTTCTCAATCAAATCTATATTATCAGATCAAATTGGATTCAGACATTGCTGAGGTCTGATCCAGTGCAAGTCCTGATTACTGCTTGTGTCTGCCTACTGAATGCTGTGTCTAAGCTTTAAGCTTACTTACTTCATGTTCAGTAGAAGTTCTACCAACTGTTTGGTTTAATTTTGCATTATTTCTTCCAGTATGTTGCTTATGCAGATGGTTTGATTCGAGCTTACAATATTCACTCATATGCTGTTCATTACACATTACAACGTAAGATTATTGATAATACCAGTATTTATTTTAGAGGATTCATTATTTAGCCTTCTTCAAACACATTACACTCACCTTTTCTTTCTTTGGTTCAACATTGCAGTTGATAATTCCATTAAGCTAATTGGTGCTGGTGCATTTGCTTTTCATCCAACGTTGGAATGGATTTTTGTTGGTGATAGACGTGGTACCCTTCTGGCATGGGATGTCTCAACAGAGAGACCTAGTATGATTGGAATGTTAGTTGTTCTGCAGTTATTCTGTTTTCTTGTTTGTTTAACAGGCTATACCAACATGTTTTGACATGCATTTCATCTTTCTTTCTATCCTAATTTTTGTTGTTTAGTTTTGCTAATAGAAATTGTTAATGGAGAGACTACTGATTCTCCCTTTAGTAATATGTATAGAAATTACTGCTAAGAGAATTTTGGTATCTTCCAGTTGCTGGTAGTTCATTGATTGGAAGTTAGTGACTTCACTCATTGGAAATTTCTTAGTATAGTTGTGGTGAATGCACAACACCTGGATCTATTTTGGACTAGCTAATAAAAATGCAATCCATTACCTTTCTTTTGTAAACTATAAATTGCAAGTATCAGTGTTTTTTTTTTGTCTTGCAATGAAGGGTTGGGAAAGCTAGACCCTCGTTGTTCTTGTGATTTTAAAAGATAGGGCTTGAAAATATTACAATATAACTAGAAAAGTTAACATTTATCAAAGTGGAAAATCAAATGCCTGAATGCGGCACCTCTAAATGAACATATAGGTATCTAATAAAATCACTTCAGTGATGAATGGACCTTCCCAGACGATGGAGGTACACTTGCAGCTCTATTTAATCATGATGATTTCAGCTTTCTTAAGTTTTATACCATAATTCCATCTTCCAAAAGGCAATAGCCTCATCATAGTTTGTCAATACAAGAAGCATACATTTATTTCCAAGAAAAAACTAAAAGCCAAAAGTGCATATAATTTAAATTTATAGTCTCATATTGCATATGACCTTAGGCTATTAGTTGGTGCAAAGGAAGAAGTTTTGAATTGGAATTGCTAGGGTGTGACGATGGGTTTGAGTTTCCAGAGTAGTTACTTGATGCAGAGTGCTAAATGGCCATATCTATTACTGATTCTCTTCCAAACCCTACTCTGCTTTGGCCATAATTGGAAATAAGCTAATGAATTGTTCAAGAAGCTTTTGATTCTTCCATTTTTCAGCTGATTGTTCTATTTGACTTCATTTCTAATGATCTGCTTTATGTGCAATTGCAGAACACAAGTGGGCTCCCAACCAATCACATCAATTGCTTGGCTTCCAGTGTTGCGGTTACTTGTTACTGTTTCCAAGGATGGGACTTTACAAACGTGGAAAACACGAGTGATACTGAATCCCAATAGACCTCCAATGCAAGCAAATTTTTCGAGCCTGCTGGTTAGTCACTGTCTTTTCGAACAACCATTCTGCTTCAATATCAAAAGAATACACTGATATATCCATGTTGTTTTTTCTATATGGTTTCATAAACTTCTCTTAGTTGTACTTGAAAGTTATTTAATTCTTGCTGGTGGTAGAGGTAAAAGTTAAACATTAGACATATCTCATTCCCATCCCACCATCATACATTTGAGCTAATGCCCAAGGTCTGAATTTAGTTTTTTATGCTAGCGAGGAAGGTCACTTCTGCAGCATGTTTTGTTTCTTTGTTATTTGTCGCAATGTGATGGAGTTAGTGGAATGTTTTGCTTCTTTAAATATTCTGTACATTTTTTAAACAAGATAAATTGTTCGTGGGCTAGAAATGGATGTCATCTATAAAATTTTCAGGGGATGAGGCTTAAGTAATAGAAGAGTTGAAAGGTCATGAAAAGACACCTAAGATCTAGAGATTTCAGATGAATTTTGACTGATGTTTCAATATTTTTAATTTGTTCATTTTTCTTGTAATGTTAATTGTAGTCACAGACTGATTCTTCTTTATGAATGCTGCTGTACAGGAATTGAATCAATTGACATCCCGCGAATTTTATCTCAACAGGGTGGAGAAGCAATTTACCCTTTACCGAAAATTAAAGCCTTAGAAGCTCACCCCAAACTAAATTTAGCAGCTCTTTTATTTGCAGTTAAGCACAACCATCTTTGTTCGTCAAATTCAAATTCTTATATCAGAAGCTTAAAGTGGATTCGTTTTTCTTCGTGACAGAATATGACTGGTGTTGACAATGTAAAAAGTAGGACTGCTTACACTAGGGATGGAAGGAAACAGCTTTTTGCTGTTCTTCAAAGTGCAAGGGGATCATCAGGTGAATGATTTATTCAATCTGGAATCCTGGATCTGTCTGGAAACTCTTCCATCTTTTTTTGTTTGAAAATCGGTTCTTTCAATTTATTTCAACTGATTTTCTTAGCACATTGGGATATTTATTCTTCAAAGTTGCAAAATGATCTTGCTTATACTCTTTATTCAATAGCCTATTCTGATTTTAATTTTTATGTGTTTTATGAAAGATGATACATAGGAGTACTGACATGTGGTGGACAGCAATGGATTTAGGTTTTGTTAATTGTTTATTGAAATGGGGTTGAACATTTGTGATTTGACAGTAATTCAACAGCTATTAGGTGGGTTGAGTTCTAGGTGCCAGTTGCAGGGTTATCTAGCTGCAAACAATGTAGTTTTAATATATGAATTTCAGAGAATTTTTTTTTTTTTATGGACAAGGATTGCGCTTCAATAAAATTTAGAGATGTAGAAGTATGGAAATTAGTGTGCAATGACCAGGAAAGCTGAAAAATGAAGAGGACAAGAGTTTATTATAGGTGGGAGGGAGATGTACTGAGTAAACAAACACATTTTTAAAGGAATTTTGGAGGATTGTAAGATTATTGTAGAGATCAGCTGTTTCTTCAGTTATATGGTGGAATAGAATGATTTATCTTCATGATCATTTTCTAGAATGGGATAGTTTTTCTCTTTTACTGTGTGATGCTTTGGGGGCTTTGTGAAGTGTTTTGTGGGTTGATTTTCATTGGGATGAGATTCTATCTCAAGTTGTTGTTTCATTTCTTTTTGCAGGGTGTTATGTGTGTATAAAAGTCACTGATTATTAACATTTTGAAGGTTATAGTTAGAGTTGTGCCTCTTTTTAGATCCAAATCCTTGTAGGAAGGTTAAGCGAGAAGACTTTTGTCTCTGTTGAATTATTTAAAGAAAAATATAAAAGTTGAGTGACGTATAAAAGGGGCTAATTTTTATTTGTTCTTTAGTGTCTTTAGCCTAGCAGTAAATCCTTTTCCCCTAACTCATCCATCCGACCCAGTCTCAGGTTCAAACATGAGGTCTCCATCTATTAAGAGGGGCAGGGGTCACTGGACTAAGCCTAGTGATTTTGAGTCTAACTACAGTTACTATTTGAAGTACAGTTGTCATTTGAACTGGACAGAATTTGATAAGTGACAGGAATGCACAATCAGAACCCTAGCACTGGAAAAGGTCACAATAATGCAAAATGGTAGAAACATTTTTGTACATCCATATAGATGATATTGCTTTATCTCTTTGATGTCCAAGTATTGGAGAATGTTGCTTTGTGGGACCTGGATGCTAATTTTTGTGTTTTATCATCTAATATCTAACGCTTGTGGCTTCTTCCTTAACAAATTAATGACCTGAACTTCACTGTTTCTTTCCACATCAAACAACTGTTCTAATTTTTCTTTTCTCTTTTTACTTATTCCCAAATTATAATAATTTGTCCTGAAGCCTGTTGACATTCATGGAGTGGAAGCCTCCAGGACTATGAAAAAGCTTTTACCCACTTTGATGTGCTAGAAGTTGCTAATTTTTTCCTGACACAGAACATGCATTCCTGGTTTAACAGGAGCAGCCTAAGAGCTACAGCGGGCGCTCACCCCTTGATGCCTTGAATTAATTCAACAAATATCTGTTGTCTTATTTTGGAGGCTTCCTGTTTGTTCCAAAATGACAATTTTTAAAATATTTTTAGGTCTCTTTGTGGGAACTTCTAATCTAACTTCATAGGGTTTCTGCAACTTAGACGACTGTTAAATCTTTGCTTGTAGTTCAGTGTTGTTTGTTGCTTCATTCCATTGTTTTAAGAATTAAGTTGCCTGCCTTTTAGTCCTAGTGCCACTTTAGCTTGTTCCATCCCTGAGCCCGCCAATAGTCATATGCATCTCTTGGAACAATAAATGGAATTTTGTTGTTTACAAGAACAGCAACAACATGGAATTGCTTGTACTGGCAGGACAGTCATTATCACCCATGGTGGGAAACATGGTGCGAATGTACGGTTAAAATATTGATTTATATTTACAACAGGCACCACAGGTTCTTAAGATATAATAGTGATTCCTAAATCTTGAAAGTAATAACCCTATCCAGAATCTTCCCTGGTTGTTGTTTAATGGGAACAACAACAGTGAATGAAATTTTATTTCTTTCATTGCGATAGTTATGTTCTTTTGCAATAACTTCTGTTTTTAAGAGTCGATGATTAATTTTTTGATACCATCTTGCCACCATCATATTATCATATTGTGGATATAGTAGATTTGTGATTATTATCTTGATATGCTAATGGTAGAGGTGACTTGCAGCTTCTGTTTTGAAAGAAAAGCTCTCATCATTGGGCTCATCAGGAATTCTGGCAGACCATCAACTTCAAGCACAACTGCAAGAGCATCACCTCAAGGGGTAAGTGTGAACAATTACCTAGTTATTGGTTCTGACCAACAGAAGGGAGGCTGGTCATGTAGATTGCTAGAATAGTTGGCTCCACCCTTAGGTGGGTTAGTGAAAATGGTTTTAAAGGGGCCACATTGATGGTGATTGTTTGGAATTTTCAGAATTCATTTTGAGCTAGCATTTGTTCATCATGGCTTCCTTTTATTTCTGTGCTATGCTATCAATGCTTAGCATGCAATCTTCTCTACTATGTAAAATAATAATAAAAACGCTTATTATTCTTTTTATTTTGTTGTATGATTAATGACAAATTATTATCCTTCGTGGCAGCCAAAGTCAGCTGACAATTTCAGACATTGCAAGGAAGGCATTCCTTTACAGTGTATGTTGCTTCCCTACCACACTAATGCTATTATCCAGTCATTCTGTTTTTCCCTTCTTTTATAAATGTTGAATAATTGGACCATCGTCAGTTCTTCATTTAGAAAAGAAAGGTCACTGCTCCCAGAACCTGGCCTTTACATGACTTACATTCTACCGAATTATCTCCCTTCCTCTTTTGCTGTGTTATGACTATCATTAAGTAAATGATTGAATTCATAATTTGTAGAAGGCATTATGTAATTATCATTGGGCCTAGCTGTGATGGGATGTTAAAAGTTTTAACTAAAATTGCATGACTGTGACTTGTGTTTTTATGTGTCAGATCTCCTTCAGTTCATATTTGAGTCCATAACCGTTGTCCTATTGGTTTATAACACTTCCTTCTAGTGAATCAGAATTTATATGCCCGATATTACTTTTTTTATTCTATGCTATCCATCTGCATATCTTTATTGCAAAGGCCAGAAATGTCTCTACAAATATCCTTTTTTGGGTCATAAACTGTATCTCCAATCTGCTCTAATGCTGACTCATGAATCACAGCATTTCATGGAAGGCCATGCCAAAAGTGCTCCCATATCTCGGCTGCCTCTCATCACAATTTTGGATACCAAACATCATCTGAGGGACATTCCTGTTTGCCAGGTAACTGAATTAATTATTTATTTTGATTTGTGTTTGCCTGATCTTGCATCTGACTATGTTGGCTTCATTGACAGCCTATTCATTTGGAGCTAAATTTCTTTAACAAAGAGAACAGAGTACTTCATTATCCTGTCAGGGCGTTTTATCTTGATGGCTTAAACCTCATGGCATATAATTTCTGCTCTGGTGTGGATAATATATACAAGAAACTCTACACATCGGTAACGTTAAAACTAAGTGCTATTATTTTTTGGTAGTGATATTGGGAGGCAATGTATTGCAACTTGAATTTCAATTATCAGATCCTTTTTGCAAGCTAATTTCATAATTTGAGCTGCTAAATCAAGTTTTTCTTTCAGATTCCTGGAAACGTGGAATACCAAGCGAAGCACATGGTGTACAGTATAAAACAACATTTATTTCTTGTTGTTTATGAATTCAGTGGCTCTGCAAATGAAGTAGTACTATATTGGGAAAATACTAATGCTCAGCCAGCCAACAACAAAGGAAGCACAATCAAAGGTATGCATCTGTCAAATGTGTTTGTGGCTGATATTGCCCACTGTTTTTGTGCACGTGAAGGTATAACAATCCGCCAATGACTAACTTCACTTTATTTCGACTTTTCTAGGTCGAGATGCAGCATTTATTGGTCCAAGTGAAAGTCAATTTGCAATTCTTGATGAAGACAAGACTGGAGTGGCTCTGTATATTCTGCCAGGAGGAGCTTCAAAAGAAGCTGGTGAAAAAAACTTATTACTCGAAGAAAACCATTTTGCTGAAACAAATGGTGCCTCTCTTCGCGGTCCTATGCAGTTCCTGTTTGAAAGCGAAGTTGATCGTATCTTTACCACGCCACTAGGTGTTTGAGGAAATGAGATCATTCTTATTTGATATCATGTTCATTAATGGAATATGATATTTACAGAAATCACACTTTGTTGCAGAGTCAACTTTGATGTTTGCTTCTACCGGGAGCCATATTGGCTTTGCAAAGATGGTGCAAGGATACCGGCTCTCAACTTCAGATGGTAATTATATATCAACAAAAACTGAAGGGAAAAAGTCAATCAAGTTGAAAGTGAATGAGATTGTCCTCCAGGTAACATATATTTGATGTTTAAAAACAAAATGGCAAAGAATAAAAACAGACCATGCTATAGAGTTGAGTCTTAATTGAGAAGCAATTCGTGTTCCTATACCCCAGCAAGTAAACCTCTTTACCACTCCTTTTTATCATGATTACTGAACTGTGCCCCACATGGAGTGCTTTCTGAAGCAAAATGTCAAACAGTAGCGGTGCTTCTGTGAAAGCTGGATCGTAGCTGTTTACAGTTAAAAGATCCTTTGTCTACATTGCTAAAAACCTATAGAATTGTATTGTCCTAAAACACATTATTTTGACATGGTGGCCTGACTTAACTGTGTGCATATGGGCCAATGGTTGATACATGTTTCTGTAGTAGATTTGTTCAGGTTGCAGTCCATAACTATTAGTAGGTTTTATAATAGGATATGCAGTTTTAATTCTAGTTACTGCCTATGGTTGGCTAAATACATGCTCGGTCATTGCAGTGGCTCAGGCATACTGCATTTGATTGAGTGCTTAGTTTGATGGAATATAAGACAATATTTTACATAACGACTCGTGCTTTTTGAACCTTGTGTTGTATTTAATGAATTTAATGAATATTGTTGTAGTCTCTCATGCATTTTCTCTTTTCTACAAGCATCAATTAAAGGGAAACCAAGAATAAAATACCATTATCGTTGTGAACAAACTGCCACCTTCAAGTTCTATCACGCATAAGCCAAAGTAATAAAGAGAGTAGTGTGTTATCACCTTCATTGCTAATATATGTTGCGCCTGTCATTTGATAAATATGTATATATAGTTGCATCAAGAAAATAGACTTTTAACTCACTGTATAATTAAACCTGAGCCTAAATTTTCTAATCACTGACCATTGAGATGTAATATGTTATTTGGTTTGATGTTTTAAATTTTGAATTTATTTTCTGAAAACATGGCACTGTCAATTGCTGCTACAGGTGCATTGGCAAGAAACTCTTCGAGGCTATGTTGCAGGGATATTAACCACACACAGGGTGCTTATGGTTTCAGCGGATCTTGATATACTGGCAAGCAGTTCCACAAAATTTGATAAAGGACTTCCTTCAATATCCTAACAGAAAATTTCTTGGATGAAACTTGTCCCTTTTAATGATGATTTCAATGATTTTATTGAATTATACATATTTCTTGGAACACTTAACTTATTTGCACTTTAGATCCCTTTTGTGGCTTGGACCTGCTCTTCTTTTTTCTACTGCCACTGCGATTAGTGTGCTTGGTTGGGATGGAATTGTGAGGACAATTCTTTCTGTTAGCTTGCCCTACGCAGGTACATATATTATTATATTTTGAATGGTTAGTCTTTTTACTTTGTAGTTTGGTGTTCTCAGAAGTTGTTTATGGCATTAATTACAACTCTAGCATGCACTATCATCTTCCTGGTGATTGATAGTAACTCTCTCTGTGCAGTTTTGGTTGGTGCTCTGAACGATAGATTGCTGCTTGCTAACCCAACAGATGTTAATCCCAGACAAAAGAAAGGGGTTGAGATTAAGAGCTGTCTTGTTGGACTCCTTGAACCTCTTCTTATTGGATTTGCCACAATGCAACACACTTTTGAGCAGAAGCTTGACCTGTCAGAAATACTGTACCAAATAACATCAAGGTCTTCCTCTCTTTTGCACAAGCTATCTTTTGTGTCCACTGGAATTTCACTGCATTATGAAACAAAACCTTGTTCCCAACGCTATATTAATTAAGGACCTTTTGCACTTTCCATACACTTTTCTGCGATATCAGTTTGTTGCTGCACATGAATGCTAGGCTTCTGACTTCTCTAATGTGTTATCCGAGTGAAGGTTTGACAGCTTGCGTATTACACCAAGATCTCTTGATATTCTTGCTAGAGGTTCTCCTGTTTGTGGAGATCTTGCAGTTTCATTATCCCAAGCTGGTCCACAGTTCACTCAGGTGAGTGAAATCTGATGCAGTACTCCCCACTTTTTTGTTTTTCATCTGAATAGTTTCTGAAGATGTTGGGTGGCAAACACAGGTGTTGCGGGGTGTTTATGCTATCGAAGCTCTCCGTTTTTCTACTGCTTTAGATGTTTTGAAGGATGAGTTCTTGCGTTCTAGAGATTATCCAAAATGTCCTCCAACATCACACTTATTCCACCGATTTCGACAGTTGGGATATGCTTGCATCAAGTAAGCAAATGAAAAATATCTTTGCCTGTGCATGTTTGTACACCTCTTGCATCTATCTTTTATCCGTACAATGATTGATACTTACTGTGTGATTGTTATGTATGTTTGTAAGGTGAAACCATTTAGGTGTAATGTCATTTATCAAGTCATGTTTTGGTGGACAACCTACGAGAGGCTGTAGCTCATTTATAGACCTAATTGTGCCAATCACCACACTTTCTTGCGGTTGATTTTCTCTAAACTCCTGTAACATTCTTATCATTCATTCTTTCTCCCTTTTGCAACTTTCTGCAATTTCCTATTTCGCTCCAATAACGTTTTTGGCATTCTCTGCATGTGTCAACAAGATTTTTGGTTTCACCTTACTTTCTCCTCTTTTTCCTAAATTAATTTTACAAAATTGAAGTCTTGAGGTCATCTAGAGAAAATACATTCATGTGAGGATATTTAGAAATATATTAATTTTAAATTTTTGGATAGAGGTCAATGCTCTTATATTTTATTTTTTGTTTGTTCTTTTATCATTTGAACCTTTTTTTGGTAAATCCATCTCAGTTCTCTGGGTTTTTATTTTCTTCTTGGTAACTTAAGCAACTTTTGTATTGCCTGCATGCTAGTTTCTATAACTTTAATATAACATTTCAAGGATCTCCTCCGAACTGTTTTATGGAACACTTTTAGCCACTCAATATGCCATCCTACAAAACATGGATGCTGGCATGCTTTTAATCTCTCCATTCATCTTAAAATAGTCTTTGATGACAGGTTTGAGTTTTGAGTCATCTACCAAGTACATTCATGTGAGGAATTGTATTTCTTGGTCATTGTTTTGAGTGAAGAACAATATTTTAAAGATTTCTTCACATTTTTCTAACTGTATTAGTCTTTCACTGCATCTCCCCACAACTTTCATGATAAAACAGCTGGTTTTTGTTCTCTCATTCTTGTTTTCTTCCCCCCTCCACATGAGCATAACAGAGAATTGGAATAATTAGTGTTGCATGCGATGTAGAATGAATATAAACTTAAATTGCTGGAAAAAATCTGTAGCCAATATTTTTCTCTCTTCTGAACATTTCATGGTATTCTTTTTGCAGATTGAAATATGGGTTACCTAAAACATTAGATCTATGAGTATTGTTGCTTTGTCTTTGTTTGTGGAATACAAGTTTAGTTTTTAGAAATAGGTGGTTTTATGTTCCATCTTACAACTAAGATTCTCATTTTTTTGAAGTGCAGATTTGTTGTGATTTAAGATGCAATGATGATTACCTGTTGTGGTTGTATAGTTCTTGTTAAATAGCCCACTTTTTTTTCTTAAACTACTGATAAATATCAAATTGCAGGTATGGCCAGTTCGATAGTGCAAAAGAAACTTTTGAAGTCATTGCAGATTATGAAGGCATGCTTGATTTGTTTATATGCCACCTTAACCCCAGTGCCATGCGGCGCCTTGCTCAGAAACTGGAAGAAGAAGGTTTGGATTCACAATTGAGACGGTACTGTGAGAGGATATTAAGAGTTCGCTCTACTGGGTGGACACAAGGCATTTTTGCCAACTTTGCTGCTGAGAGCATGGTTCCCAAAGGTCCTGAATGGGGTGGTGGGAACTGGGAAATTAAAACTCCTACTAATTTGAAGAGTATACCTCAGTGGGAGCTGGCTGGAGAAGTGATGCCATACATGAAGACTGATGATGGTACCATCCCGGCCATCATTACAGATCATATTGGTGTTTACCTGGGTTCAATTAAAGGAAGAGGGAATGTTGTTGAAGTAAGGGAAGACAGTTTGGTCAAAGCATTTATCCCTGCTGGTGACAATAAGCCAAATGGGCTTCCAAATGCTTTAGCCAAATCCATATCCAATAAGTCAAATGGGCTGCCTGATGGTCACGTGAAGCTTGATTCTTTGTTGGGTCTGGAAACTCTCACCAAGCAAAACGCAGGTACATCTGCTGCTGATGAACAGGCAAAAGCAGAAGAGGAATTCAAGAAAACTATGTATGGAACTGCTAATGATGGTAGCAGCAGTGACGAGGAAGGAGTGTCAAAAACAAAGAAGCTGCAAATTAGAATTCGGGATAAGCCAGTTTCATCTACTACAGTGGATGTCAATAAGATCAAAGAAGCCACAAGACAGTTTAAACTTGGTGATGGTTTAGGCCCACCCATGAGGACAAAGTCATTAACTGGTTCCCAGGACCTTGGTCAAATATTATCCCAACCTCCTGCAACCACTGCCCCAGTTTCTGCCTCTGCTGATATGTTTGTTACTGATTCATTAATGCAACCTGCGCCAGTATCACAACCAGGTCCTATGGTTATGGGTGGAGGAGTTACAGCTGGACCCATCCCAGAGGACTTCTTCCAGAACACAATACCTTCCCTGCAAGTTGCAGCATCTCTGCCACCTCCAGGAACTTACCTTGCAAAATTGGATCAAGTTTCTCAAGGGGTTGGAAGCAACAATGCAGGTGGTATTCCCAACCCAGGTGCTGCTTCTGTGAGTGATATTGGTCTTCCTGATGGTGGTATTCCACCACAAGCAACTCAACTAGCTGCCCCACTTGCGTCCATTGGACTTGCTGATGGTGGTGTCCCACCTCAAGCTTCCATTCAGGCTGGTTTTCCACCTCAGCCACAAGTTCAAGCGCCTCAGGTTCCCCTTTCCACACAACCTCTTGATCTTAGTGTTCTTGGAGTTACAGATTCAGGAAAAACTCCTGCCCCTGCATCTCTGCCATCATCTGTGAGACCTGGACAGGTGAATCTGCCTTTTTATGGCTTTAGTTTCCTATATTTGATTTTTTTTTTCTTTTTCTGCCAGGGTATGCTATTGCTTCTCATAGAATATTAGAGTAACCAAGTATTTCACCCAACTATGGGTGGGGTATATAAGAGAGTGGTGGCACTTAATAGGTTATTGATTTGCAGGCATTTGATTGTACTCCCCCATGCTGTATAACTTACTGCTATGTGTATTGGCTATGCTCAGTTGACATGTTTGTAGTCTAGCTTGCCTTATCCTGCTCTCTTTCTTTACCCTTGTGGCTTGGCTCATTATAGGTTCCCCGAGGAGCAGCTGCACCAGTATGTTTCAAGACTGGACTTGCACACCTTGAACAGAATCAACTTCCTGATGCCTTGTCATGTTTTGATGAAGCTTTCCTGGCACTAGCTAAGGATAACTCTCGTGGTGCTGATATTAAAGCTCAAGCAACCATCTGTGCTCAGTACAAGATAGCAGTTACTCTTCTCAAGGTACTTAGATATCATTTAAATCTTGGACCCAAAAAACTAAGTTTGTTAGTAAAAAATATGAATTGTTATAGGCCTGGACTGGCCTAACCAGCTGACAAGTTCAAGCTTAAGTAATGCTAGATGGGTTTAAATTGAAACAAATGAACAGGAATATAATCATGGCATTTCCTTGAGCCTGTTAAAATAAGATCTGTGATTGCTGTACATTTATTAATGATCATTAAAAGAAATTGAACTTCAGTTCTACTTAACACTATTTTTTTCTCTCATGGATACCTTTTGTCAAGTTATGCTCCAGCAATGCATGTATAAAATTATTTTCCATCAATTAGTATTCGCATTCAAGGTCCCTTTCCTAATGCCAGCAAAAATAATGCTTTAGTATCATCTGGGCAGGAAATAGCACGGCTGCAGAAAGTACAAGGGCCAAGTGCACTCAGTGCAAAAGATGAGATGGCAAGATTGTCACGGCATCTGGGTTCTTTGCCTCTTCTGGCAAAGCACCGAATAAATTGCATCCGAACTGCCATTAAGCGAAACATGGAAGTGCAGAACTTTGCTTATGGCAAGCAGATGCTTGAGCTCCTCATTTCCAAAGCTCCATCAAGTAAGCAGGATGAGTTGAGAAGCCTGATTGACATGTGTGTTCAGAGGGGTTCATCCAACAAGTCTATTGATCCTTTGGAAGATCCTTCCCATTTCTGTGCTGCCACACTCAGCCGTCTTTCAACAATCGGATATGATGTTTGCGATCTCTGTGGAGCCAAATTTTCAGCTCTCTCTGCACCTGGATGCATCATCTGTGGAATGGGAAGTATTAAGAGATCAGATGCCCTCGCAGGGCCTGTTCCTTCACCATTTGGCTGATGTTTAAATGAGGAGATTTTGGCTCAGGAAATCCGGCCTTAAAAATTATCGGGTCCTTCACCAACAAAGTTGTAATGGAAATGTTCTTCGAAGAACCTCCGCACTACATCCTCGGGAGGGAACTAGCAGCGCAAGTGACCGCATGTAAGTGTGATTGATCTGTTTGTATTTGAGTTTAAATTCTTCTTTTACGTGTTCAATTTTTTGTACAATCATCATCCCGTTTTTTTACTGTGATGTTATAGCCAGTTTGTGTCATGGAACATATTCTATGTAAGTAGTTTTGTAGAATATGATATAGTTCCATGTGGTTTGTAATATATAGGCATTGAGCATGAGATTGAAAATGTTGATGAGTTTCTTCGCTTAAATGTGAGTCTTTCACGGGTCACTAAATGTGCATCATCTCAGAGACTATGGCAACCAATAACTAAAATGTTCTTCCTGCCTCAGCTTCTTTGGTGCCGTTTGTAATAACGCCGTTTCTAAAAAAGTTTATCTTTTTTTAATTTAAAATTATTGTTTTTAATGTTTCTATACCATCAAAAATGATTTTTTAAAAATAAAAAAATTATTATTTTAATATATTTTTCAGTCTCATTTTGTGTTTTGGTTTATCTAGCTCTGGTTTCTTAACAGAGGGATATGGACACTTGTTAACTCCCTCTGTTCTAGTATGTTTGTTCTCTTTTATTTTTCATAAATAATAAGAAATACAATAAATATTATGTTCATGAGGTATATCCAAAAATGATACATCATTCGAAGTTGTATCTTTTGTTTTTTTGTTTGTTTTGACTTTTTTATGAAGACTAAAAAGAAATACAATAAATATTGTTTCAATAAGAGATATAATGGGAAAACTAGATACTTCATAATATGAATATGACTAGATAAATATTTCAAGACAGCCAAAAGTAAAAGTATTGATGGAACATGGATAAACAATTTGTGAGGGGGGGGGGGTTATTTAATGGTAAGTATTAAAAAAATTTAAGAATTATAATGACACCATTTATATATATCTTGAATAATTTGTGTATACTTATATACCCAAATAAACAAATACAATCATAATATTATAATCTTATAGAGGCTAAATTCAATTCTATATTTATTTGATAATATTCATACATTATATTACAACATATTCTAACAGCAAGAAAGACACAAGACGACATTCGATTCCCTAGCACATCAGTGAACCCTCCATTTGTTGGTGACTCGTGCCACCGGCCCTAAAATGCTTTACCACTGGCGCAGCCGTTTTAGGCTTTCAGCAACTTTTGTCCATTTTAATTTGTTGAAAAGTAAACATAATTTGGTATTTATGAAAAAAATAGAGGAATTGATCTATTAGTTAAATTAAAAGAATTGGTTGGTTAAGTTGGCAGAATTAATTTTCTTGTTTAAAATAGGTTTTCTTTGATTAATTTAATTCCTTAATTGTCTAGGACTTTAAATTTATAAATAGACCTGTAATCAGAAGTATAAAGTATAAGTGTGTAATAGAGAAAAAATGTGTATATGAGAGAAAACACTTGATGAAACATTCATTCCTCTCAAATTTTCTTCTTGTTCTTTAGTTTTGCTTGTTGCATTGTTATTGATAAACTCCTACCACACTAATTTTTCTTCCAACAAGTTGTATCAGAGTTTTTTTTTTAATTGTTTGACATGACCAATACAAACTTCTCACTTCAATGTCCTCGTTTGATAAAGAACAATTATGAAATTAGATGTTTTCATGTGAAAGCTTGGCTAGGTTTCCAAGATGTGTGAGAAACAGTTGGAAAAAAAGCTTTGATGAGCTTATAAAAGGAGTAACGTTGACTTCAGTCCAAAGAGAGGCTGTGCAAAAGGCACAAAGGAATGATCAACAAGCAATTACAATCATCCACCAATATCTAGATGATACCACTTTTGAGATAGTAGCTAACATAGCAACCGCCAAACAAGCATGATAAATTTTGCAACAATCTAACAAATGAGCTGACAATGTCAAAAAGGTACGTCTACAAAAGTTAAAAGGTGGCTTCAAAAAGCTATATTTGCTTGAATCAGAGAGTATTTCAAACTACTTTACTAAAGTATGAGCCATATACAATCAAATAAAGAGATATTGAGAGAATATGGAGAAAACACGTGTGGTAGAAAAGATTATATGCTTGCTGCAAAAAAAGCTCTATTATATGGCAGTTGTGATAGAAGAACCCTAAAATATGGACTTTTTGACAATTCAAGGACTCATGGAAAAACTATAAGCCCATTAAGAAAGAGTCAATGACATTCGAGAAGACATAGGTGCACAAACACTTTTTTTAAAAAAAAAACTATCCAAAAGAGAAGCAAAATGGTTTTGGATATACTCAAGGGGATAGAAGACATAAACAAGGCAGATGAAAAGGTGGAATAGGCATATTTGGAAAAAGAAGGTAAGGGTAGTCTCAACAAGTCAACCAAATGAAGCAAATTGATCAACCAGTTTAACTGACAGCGGCAATCCAAGACCCAAGTTTAACAAAACAAAAGTTAAATGTTACAATTATGAAAAGATGGGTCATTATACTAGGGATTGCTAGAATCCAACCAGAAAGGTTAAAGAGAATGCTAATTTTGTTATAAAAGAGGAGAAAGAAACCAACCTATTATTAGTCCATGATGAACAAATACAAGTCAAAGAAACACATGTGGTATCTAGATAATGGTGCCAGCAATCACATGTGTGGAGATAAGACAAGTTTATAGAGCTTGATGAATCAATTAAAGGTAATGTCATCTTCATAGATCATTTAAAGGTTTCCATCAAAGGAAAATGTACGATTCTCATTAGATTGAAAAATAGTAGTCATCAATTTATTGGTGATGTTTATTATATCCCAACTGTAAAAAGCAATATATTGAGTATAGGACAATGATTGGAGAAAGGTTATGAGATTAAGATGAAAGATCGTACTTTGATATTACTTGATACTTATGAATCTATGGTTGCAAAGGTAACCATGAAAACGAATAAAAAGTTTTTGCTAAACATAGAGATGGATATGCCTAAATGCCTAAAGACATGTGTGAAAGATGAGACTTGACTTTGACATATGAGACTTGGGCATGCAAACTTTGATAACTTAGAGATGATGACACAAAAGAAGATGTTGAAGGGTCTACCATCTATTATACATCCAAATTACTTGTGTGAAGGATGTTTAGTGGGCAAACAATTCTGCAAAATATTTCCAAAGGACTCTACATCTAGAGGAAGTCAACCCCTATAAGAGATACATGCATGCATATATGGTCCTATTTAACCATGTTCATTTGGTAAAAAATTGTATTTTTTACTTTTTTTATTGAAGATTATAGTAAAAGAACATGAGTATACTTCTTAAAATAAAAGTATAATGTATTTAATTGTTTTAAGAAGTTTAATGCATTAGTTGAAAAAGAAAGTGGTTATTCTATAAAATCATTTAGGATAGATAAGGGGTGAATTTTGTTTTAATGAGTTTTGTGAAGATCATGGTATAAAAAGGCTCCTAACAATTCCTAGATCACCGTAACAAAACGGCGCGGTGAAGAGAAAGAATAGAAGCAACCTTATGGCGAGAAGCATACTCAAAACCAAGAAGATGCCAATGAGGTTTTGGAATGAAGCTGTAGATTGTGATGTTTACTTGTCAAATAGGTGTCATGTGAAAGGCTTGAATGACATGACTCCATAAGAGGCATGAAATGGAAGAAAGTCAAATGCTACTCAATTTAATGTGTTTGAGAGCATTGACTATATGCATATAGATGATCAAGTAATGACCAAGCTAGAAGATAAGAGAAAAAAAATGATATTATGGCCTATGATCAAAAGTCCAAAGGATACAAGCTTTACAACCTCAATGAAAGAAATATGGTGATTAGTAGAAGTGTTGAATTTGATAAAGAAGGAGCATGATATAGAATCCTTATGATGATAATGAGAAATATGACTTTCTTTTAGTTATTGATGAATATTGTGAGAGATATGAAGAGCATCAAAAACTTATTATACCTCCATAATCACCAATGAACTCAACTTCACTTTTATCTTATTCTTTTAATGGTAGCTTAAGTAAAAGTAGCCTACCTAGCCCACCAAGAAAGATAAGGAGCCTTAATGACTTGTATGGGGTAAGTAATCCAATTGATGATGATCTAACACTATATTTTCATCTTGCCACATGTGAACCTATAATGTTTGAAAAAGGCAATAAAAAAAATGAAGAATTGATATGGATAAAGATATTGCATCAATTTAGAAAAATGACACATTGAAATTGATTCCTAGATCGAAAAGAAAGAAGCTAATAAGTGTCAAGTGGATCTACAAAGAAAAAAAATGCCAAAAAAGAAGTGTACAAGGCGAGATTGGTAGCAAAAGGCTATATTCAAAAGCAAATGATTGACTATGATGAAGTTTTTTCCCTAATTGTTAGATTGGAGACCATTTGATTGATAATTGTCACAACTGCCCAACATAGATAAAGATCTACCAAATAGATGTCAAGTTAACCTTTCTAAATGGCTTTCTTGAAGAGGAGGTCTATATTAAGCAACCTATGGGTTATGAAGTGAAGGGATATAAAAGCAAGGTATTAAAGTTGAACAAAGTCTTGTATGGATTGAAGCAAACCCTATAAGCTTAGTATAGTCGCATTAATAATTATTTTTTAAAGAATGAATTTGTAAAATACCCTTATGAATATGCTATCTATGTAAAGATAAAGGGGAGTTATGATACTCTTATTATATGTTTGTATGTTGATGACTTGATCTTTACATACAATAACCTAAAGATGTTTGAAGACTTTAAGCAAGTAATAGTCAAGGAGTTTGAGATGACATATATTGGTCTTATGAGTTACTACCTAAGGATTGAGATCAAACAAGGAGAAGATGGAATCTTTATGAATAAAAAAAAGTTTGTAAAAGAGATTCTTAAGAAGTTTAAGATTGAGGATTATGCAAAAGCAAATACTCTAGTTGAGTGTAGAGTGAAAACGTTAAAGAATAATGAAACATAGAAGATAAACTCTATAGCATTCAAGAGCCTAGTTGGGAGTTTGAGATATTTGATATGTACTCGTTTAGATATTCTCTTTGGAGTAGGACTTGTAAGCAGGTTCATGAAGACACCAACTACGACACATCTCAAAGCTTTGAAGTGAATCTTTTGATATATCAAAAGTACCATAGATTTTGGCTTCTTCTATGGTTACTCTAACAACTTTGACCTTGTGGGATATAATGATAGTGATCGGGTTATAGGCATGGATGATAAAAAAACATTACAAGTGTTGTCTTTTATATTGGAGATATAACATTTATATGGAGTTTGAAGAAGCAATCTATAGTCATATTATCTACAATCACTTGTGAAGTTGAATATGTAGCCACTACAACATGTGTTTGCCATTCCATTTGGCTAAGAAGATTATTAAAGGAGTTGTGAATGCCACAAAAAAAGCCTATACAAATTTATGTGGACAACTCATCAACTATTATCTTAGCAAAGAATCCTGTGTTTTATGATAAAAGTAAGCACATTGACACAAGATTTTATTTTCTATGAGATTGCACTACAAACAAGGAAGTTGAAGTCAAGAATGTGAAGACCTAAGACCAAGTTGCAAATATTTTCTCTAAGCCACTCAAACATGATGTTTTTGCCAAGATGAGGGATATGCTGGGAGTTATGAGAAATTAAGTTTAAAGGAGGATGTTGAAAAGTAAACATGATTTTCTAGTTTTGTTTTCTTCTGAAAAACAGATGAATCGGTCTACCAGTTAGGAACTGATCAACCAGTTGAGTTAAATGAACCGGTCGACTGGTTAAGTCAGTAGAATTAATTTTCCTGTTCAAAATAGGCTTTCTTTTGATTAGTTTAATTCCTTGATTGTCTAGAACTTTAGGCCTATAAATAGATTTGTAATCAGAAGCATAAAGCATAAGTGTAATAGAGAGAAAATGTGTATTAAAGAGAAAACACTTAATGAAACATTCCTTCTTCTTAAATTTTCTTCATGTTTTTAAGTTTTGCTTGTTGTATTGTTATCCATAAACTCTTATCACACTAAATTTTTCTTCCAACAACATTGTCTATTTCACTGCGGTGTGTATGACCATTTCAAATAGGTTGAAAATACATATCCAATGTCCCTAGGTAATCAAGTCTCTTGCCAGAGATTGCTAATTGGCATCCAAGAACATCTATACAAGTATTATAATATTTTATGGGAAGTAGTTGCTACGTTGGCTTTATAGGGATCAAAGTTCATTTTGGTCCCTCAGTTTAGATATACCAACTATTTTGTCCTTCGACACACACACACCTCAATTAAATTCTCAATATTTTTTCTTAATTCATTTGAGTATGTTCATCTAATCCTTATATATACACAAGATCAAGAACCTTATTAAAAACTAATTGATTATTATGCCTTTAGTAAATTAGTTGTTACTAGTTAGTTGCCTGTCTGCTACTACGAGGAACTTTTTGACAATATTATTAAACTCAACTGAACCCAGCAGATCAACATAATGACCCATCGAGTCAGTCTTTAAGTGGGTCGAGTTTCAAAGCAAACCGAGTAAGAGTTGACTCAGTATGGGTCAACTATTTATCCGCGATTTAGTCGACCTAATTAAAATCTAGGTTGACTTTTTTTAAAAAAATAAAAATAAAAACAACATCGATCTTCTATTTTTTATTAAAACAATTACTAAAAAATCGATGTTTTGGATTGACTCAGGTTATCTTGTCCAACCTGCGATCTAAGTCATGGCCTTAGCCAAGTTTAATAACCTTGCTTCTTAGAATCCATTTTTTATTTAATTAAATGATTATAAAAATAAACATCTATGTAAAACCCCAGTTATTTTTTTTGAAATATTAAATTTTAACCCGGGAATAAAATGAGTTAAATTAAATTAAGGATTTAGAATTAAATAACAAATGATGCAATTAAAATAAATAAAATAAATTATGGCATTGTTGTTAGAAAAGAAGAAAAGATGGGGTCAAAATATAATAATTAATCAAAATGGGGTCAAATTATAAATGTTAAAAGATTTGACTGGTTAAGGATCAAGAATCAAAAGAGAATAAGTGAAAAGAATTTTGAAATTTGAAGAGGGTTAGAACTGATCAAGAGGAGGAAAAGAGGGAGTGCCTAACATTTTTGACTAGTTAAGGATCAAAGTTCATTTTATCACCAAGTGGTTTTAAACTCAATTATGTAAGGTATTAAGAATTGATGTCTAAAATGTAAATTCTAGGTTAGGGTTCATGAGAAAAATTAGAAAAAATTAGAAATTTATCTTGTTTGATAAAATTAGAATGGTAAAGGATGAAAACAATTTAGAATAGTGAGTAATTGAAGAAAAAATCCTGGTGTTGTGAAAAAAAATTGGTGTCAATCATAAGGAGAGAAAATTGGAAATTTTTTTAAAGCTATGCATGAACATTATTAGGTCATGATTATTGTAGCATGTGTTGAAATGTAAAGAATGAATTGAAAAGAAATAGAAATTTTATGTTTAATTGTAATGGAAAGACTTGGTTAAGCTTAAATTGTGAATATTTGAGTTATGAGGAATTATGGAATTATACTTAATCTTGTAGTATTATTCATGAAGGAATATTATGAAATATGTGAAGGAGATATAATTGCTTTGAATGAAGAAAAAATGAATGAAAATACTTTGTTGTATGTTTAAAACAAAGATTAAAAAATTGGACAACACCATCACTCAGGGTTTAAGACTTGAGAATGATGGAAACTAGAATAAATTTCTTCATAAAAGTTGAATTTAGGGATGTTAGCTATGCAACGAAACCGACTTCGTTTAAATCAAAGTTCTAAAACTCCATATACGAGTTAGAAATAGAGGGAGGGTTGGAATAAATTTCTACTTGACAACTTTTAGTTATTGCATTAACGATTAATTTAGGAGGTGTAAATGATAAAATTAAGTCTTCTTCCCTTCAGTAAAGTTGTAGCCATATATCTAATCTTTCGAAAGAAATAAACAATGTATGAAATTGAATTTTATAACTTAGGATATAGTTAAAATATTAACCAACATTTTGAGTGAGTAAGTTAGGTTAAGTTAGCTAGAAGTAGCTAACTTTAAAAAAATTCATCTAGAATTGCACTTAATGTAAAATTTAAAATGATAGAAACTATAAGAATGAAATGGTTAATATGGGTTAAATAACTAATGATGATTAACTTAAGTGATATGGACCCGTAGTAAGTCATTTTAAGTCAAGAGCAAAATGACTATCTATAGAGTCAAATTTTGAAATAAATCGAGGATTAAATGACATTGTTTCTATTGGTACAAGAGAGGTCGTATGACCCGCTCAGTAGCAGGGGGCCATTTCACGCGCCCAGATATCAAGTAGGTGTTTAACATCTTAAAATTTAAGCATTACTTAATTGTGTTTGTAATTCTTCTTTAAATGTATAGTAATCTTAATTGATAAACAATAAATTGTTGAAAAAACTAGTTATCTTTGTAAATGAAACTAATGCCCTAGTAAATAGTCAGATGAATATATTGATTCCCTAGTTAATAGGGTTAGTGCCTTGATAAACAGGAAGATGAATATATTGATTCACTGGTTAATGAGATTAGTGCCTTGGTTAATTGGTAGATAAAGATTTTGGCTCCTTGGTAAATGAGATAATTCCCTCATTAATGAGAAATTAGAGAAACTAGTCCTTAAGATTACTAAAACTAATGCCTTGATTAATGGAAAATTGAAGAAATTTATAATATAGAAATGAAACAAGTACTGGTTTGTCAAGATAAGATGTTGTGTTATTAAATTATACGAATTGTATGAATTGAGAATAATTTCATATAAAAGTAATAATAGTAAATATTCTTTATATATAAACTAATTATGTCGAGTATTGTATAAATTTCAAGTACTTCACAACGTCATGATGAGTAGTGAATATTACATTTGTAATTTTGGTGAAATCAACGATGTTTTGTTATGTAATATAATTTTGTAACCAGGTAGCATATGAATCTAAATTAAATATGGATAATGTATTTTAATTAGTTCTTTTGAAGCTATATGGCTGTAATTATACAGACCAAGTTTTAGGTTCAATTTACTTTAATATGAATATGTGTTAATTTTATGTTGTAACTAAGTTATTCATCCCATAACATGAAATATTTTGAAATAATATAATAATTGATTTGTTTGAAGAAATATGAAAGAAAAAGAAGAAGTTATTCTTGTGTTGATGATAATATATAACTATGGAAGTCCCGAATGATGAAAATATATTGAAATTTTATTTGCAAACTATGAAAATTAATTGAGTTGATAATTTGAAATTAAAAAATATAAAGGAAACTTTGCTAAAATTTTAGTAGAATTATATATATCTTGTACTTTAAATGATAATACTATATGTTCCTATAAATATGATAAACAAATTTGGGGTTATTACAATCTATATGAAAGACTACCAAAAGAAGAAGAAATTTATTTCTTCAATATAAAATCCACTTCTTTATTAATTTAACAAAAGCATTTTCTCTAACTATAAGCAATGTATTTAAATAAAAACCTATGATAATTTCAAAAGCAAGTTTAAAAAGAAAATATTAAAACAATTCCTCAATATTTATATGTGATTTAAGAAAAAGAAAATAATAACGGTAATAAAATCATGTAAAAAATCCATAAAAAATCTAAAGAAATGAAATTTATTTTCATTGAATATTCATGATTAATTTTTTATTTTTGTATATTAGGTACATAATAATTGAAAAAAAAATTATTATCATTCCCATAAAATCTATCATATTATTTAAGAATCATGAAAAAAATTAAATAGTGATTTAAAGCATATTTCAATCAAAATCCAAAAATATTATAAGAAATAGAAAAAGGTCAGACTTTTGTGCCAAAAAAAGGGGCCTCGCATACCTGGCCAAACATAAAAAAGTGTGTGGGCTTAGAAGGCTAGGCCCGAGCACTTAACCTTTTTTTTATCTATCAAGAGTAGACTATAAAGCAGGGATATGCCTTTTGCTTACTCATATTTCAACTACTAGAGAGGTGCTTAGAAAATTGGGCTAGGGTTTTTTTTATAATCTAAAAATCATTTTAAACATATTTTCAAATAAAAATTTCTAATAAACACTCTTAGAATCTCAATAAACTAATTTCTTAAATAAAAACAACCTAAATTAGTTAAAAAACACAAAAATCAATCCGATATTTTTTTTTCCAACCCAATCTACTTTTTCAGCAATATGTAAGGTAAAAAAACATCTTAATAACATTCCTCTCATCAAAAAAAAATCACTAAACATACATTTTTTTATCAGTGAAATCTAGCTAGCAAATTATTTTCTCAGTTCTCTCTCGAACTCAATTTATTCCTTGAATTTTTAATTTTTTGGAAATAATAAAATTGATTTTTTTTTTTTGTAAAATCAAGCATGAATCAATGTTGAGATTTTTTTGATACCGTGATAATCTAATGAAAAACAAATTGATACAAATGATCAAACCTATTTATCAACAAATACACAATAATTTTTCTTTGTAGAAATACAGTGAAACCAAAAGATTTTTAGTGTTTTTTGTAATTGTAATTATAATGGTAATTGTAACGTAATGTAATTGTAATTCTTATATAATCTTTTTACTAATTCCTTACTTTCCTCAATTACCAGCACATAAATTACTTTTTATATAATCTTTTTACTAATTCCTTACTTTCCTCAATTACCAGCACATAAATTACTTTTTCCAAGTGAAGAGAAACCTATTCCAAATTTAAACCTATTCTATTATTGAATCGAGACAAAAAAGACTGATTGTTAGGAAAGAAAGGATTTGTCTTCTGTCCTTCTGTTTTTCCTGTTTTAAAATGACAAAAATCCAATAAAAAATTACAAAATTATTTTTATATCCTTATTTTTTCAACCAAACATGTTTTTATATCTTTTATATTGGTCTCTTTTATCACACGATACAATCCAAAAGCAGCCTTACCATTGGGACCAAAAAGACTAAAACCAGGGACCCTCACTAACTGTAACTGCGTCATCAACAAGAACTGTTCAGTGATTTCATCTCAAGCTTATAGAATATAGAGTAGACTGACAGGAGTTATAAACATACACTGAATCAACTGGAGATTATTTTATCCATTCTCTGGTATCAACCAAGGTTTGCGAAACAATCAGCACAACCAAAGCCCATGTTGTTTGCATATACATGTACTTTTACCATGTCTGTAATATCCCTGTACCATCCCAAAGTTGATAGCAGGCCAGAATCTAGGAAGGATCAAGTATAAAAATGGGGAGAATATTTCACCGATGTAAGAGCAACCTGAAACTAAAATCATACGGCATTACTTGTACTATCTGCGAAAGGGGATCTCTTCCCCTTCTCTCAAGGCATTTAACTGCTTGATTCCTGAGTTCATTCGGTAGCTGCAGGCATATCCAATCAAGTAAAGATTCCATGTCTTTCGCAAAATCTAGTAGATACCAGTCCAACAGCTTTGGAATTATTAACTTGTTCGTTCTTGAAATCCCAACTGTCGCTTGTAAATAGTCTCGCTTTGCTACTTCTAGCTCTTCTTCAACTCGAGAGGCTGTGTAAACTCTTACCTGCATTTTTGTAGAGATCAACATTAGAACGTCTACAAGTAATATTTGGATTGCATCATCAAAGATTTGTTTTTTTTTTTTTTTATAATGATGCACTTCCTGGTAGTTTTGGAAAGAAGTGTAAACGAAAATGGTGAGGTGACCTAGCCTGTGCAACAAATTCAAGGAGCCTCATCTACGTAGAAACTTACAGCAGGGGACGACCAGCTTCCACAACAGAGTGCAAAAGTAACCAAAGGCTCAGACCACTCGAATCCGAAAATGCTGCGTGCCTTCATCTCATCATTTTTTACTGCTTTTGGACAGGTCTATCATATTGAAGAAAACCACCCAGTTAGCAATTCAATGCTAAAAATTACCAAATAAAGAGAACAATGAAGCTCCAAGGAAAGCGGCTTACAAATTTTAAGTGATAAGGAAGCCTCAAGATGAAATGCTCAATTGTAATTGCATTTAGCAAGTGTCCGCCAACAGTTATTGTTGCCTAAGGGAATCATGGTTTGAATTAAGTCAATCTCAAATTTGTTTTCATCGAAAGCTAGTGTTAACAGAATCTTAGAAACACTTGGTCAGTGACTGTGTTTGAAAGTAATGACCATTTAGCAGATCATACATGTACTTTAAATGATTCCAAGAAACTCATGACACAGCTTTAAGAGAGTTAAAGCCTAGGCATACAGATGCACCCGATCCCTGCGACGGTGCTAGTCTGCTAGGTATTGAAATATAGTACAAGTTCTGACCTCTTAAGCATACACAAAATGAAAAAGCACTGACGACTATCAATAATATGGAGACAACATAAAGAATAGAAGAAACTGTGCATGGATAGAGCGAATTATAAATATATCCTACCTTTTGCATTAGAGCAACAACCATTTCAGGAGTCTCGGGTATCCCATGCTCCAAAATTGCCTGAAAGATTAACATTCTGGCTCTATAAATGTTTTACAAGTTTGTATTTTAATACTGGGCATATCATTTTTGTTTTGAGAAAGACAAAGCCCATGGAGCCGACATCGGTAACAACAAGAGACTAGCATTCAGATCTTACATTCATCATGCATGAATTATAAGTGTTTATCCAGAAAGCAAGCTTCTGCTGATGGGTAAGACCCTCTAAATTTGCAGCGGCAAGCTTCCCTAGTAGAAACCTGAACATTATTGAAAATACAGTAAATACAAACCATAGCTGCTTGAAGTTCGAATGAAGTGCCGTACAAAACTCACTTTAGTCTCTGGAGCAAAAACAAGGCACTTGTCGTACGGTTGAGATCAATTGAGCTAGCTTCAATTGCATAAAGATGCTTATAAGAACCAATATCTCTAATCTTGAACTCTGCAGACATGCCATAAGGATCTCGAATTTCATTTCCTCTATCACCTTCAGGAGATGTCAAAGTCGCTCGTGATGAGAAAGTTCCTAATTCAGCTACTTTGTCCTTCAACGTGCTCATCCTCAAGAAAATGCTGGACAAGCACTTCACAATATCCTCGGTTAACTTGTTTGGTGTGATGTTATTTTCGCATATTCTATCATTCATGTAAGCAGAAGTGCTTTCCTGTGCTCTTTCCTGCTCTACTAACCTGCATTCTAGCTGAGCAATACAAAAATGATCACCGATTCGAAGACCATAATATAATGAAAGGCTGGCTCCCTGTATAAATTAGCGAGTAATTACGTACCTGTAACTTAGAAGGCTCCAAACTCTTCTCCTCTGATTCACGCTTGTTTGGAGTTCTCTTCACGGGAGTTGTGATTTTTGCCATCATCTTATCTGGAGATTGCTTATCCTTTACATAATTAATACACGATCGATTCTCCTTTCCTCGTCCATCATCCACAAGAGATGAAGAAGAATTGGGTTTACCAGAAGCATATTTTCCTCTATTTGCTGGCCTATTAGAACACTGCCCTGATCGCTCAATAATGGGGTCAGTGGAAAACAGCCTTCTACTCGAAGTGCACCTAGCAAGAGAAGGTTGAGGCCTAGCTGCAAAAGTTGCTGAATTGGTCTCATTAAGCGAGAGTGATTTTGATCTCGCGTGTTTCGATCTTGTAGTTGATGGTTGTTGATCAATTGCATCCTTTGAATTCTCCACATTCTTCTTGGAGGAGACGTAGACAGCTTCTTGATAGAGTCCTTGTCTAAAATTCACAACTTGCTCTTCAAGCCGAACAACTTCCTCTTCGAGAACAGCCACTTCAGCAAGTAGCTCTAAGATCTAAACCAAACCAAATAAGAACCCACATTAATTACTGTTTATAGAAAAACATGCAAAAATTAAACATGGGATTGGCTAATTCTCTTGACTAAATTAGAGAGAGTGTAGATAGATAGAGATCTAATTGATAGAATATAGCGAATTTATACTAACATAAGGAGGCAGATAAGGAGGTAAGCGAGGCAGAGCTCCCAAAGGCCTAGTAAAAGCTCTCTCCAAAGCTCTATGAACATTCTCTTCATGTCTAAGTTTCTTTTTCAACTTATCAACCTGCAAATTTTGAAACCAAAGCAACATTCGAGTTTAAAACAACTCAGCTCTTATTGTAATAAACAGAATTGAATGGTTTTGTTGAGAAAAATTTTAAGTACATCTTGTAGCAAGGCCAATTTCCTTTCTCTGTTTGCTTTACGCCAATTCATAGCAGATTTATGGCCACCAACTGCTCTGCTCCTCCCTTGAGCCTCCATCTTCTCCTTCTTGATAAATTCAGTATCAATTACAACAAATAAAGAATCAAACTCGAAGTAAAAGAGAGAAAAAGAGTATTATAAAGAAAGGAAGCAAAAGAAGAAGCCATATATATTCTTTTCTTGAGATGAGTGAAAGAATCCAATGCAGATTGCTGGATCTAAAGCACTTACTTTTTCTGGTCTGTAAGAGCTAGAAGCTTATCTATCTATCTATCTTTAATCCAGTTTCTTATAAAAAGTGGCTGAAAATTAAGTGGACAGAAAAAACTAAATTCCAAAGATTTGTAAAAATTAAGCCCATATTAAACCATTTGAAAAATAGAAAGGAAAAAAAAACCAATTCAGATAAAAATCTTCCAAGTCTTGAAATACATATAGCGAAGAAGGAGGAGGAGGAGGAGGTTACTTTATTAGTATCATGGTTTAAAGGAGCTTTCATAGCCTGAAGAGCAGTGCGGACTCTAGTGTTCATCTTTTGGATTGATCCCCACTTGAAAACAAGATAACAATGGAACCAACGTTCTCTATATCAATTATATTAACCTGCAAAAACAAAAGCAAATCATATACACACCAACTCACTAGCTATCACATGTTAAGAAAGAAAAGGAAAACACTGAGAGAGGGAAAATAATACAAAAAAAGTACCTAGCCAAGCTCTGTTTTTTTTCTTTTTACAGAGAGCGGGAAAACATGAAAGCAAAGAGGCCCAGAAACAGAAATGGCTGCAGCTAGGCGTCATAGTAAGGAGAGAAGCATTTGTTTAGTATTAGTAGTAGTTTTTTTATTATTATCTCAAACAGTGTGAAAGAAAGAAAGCAAGCAAACAAAAGAGTACACAGAGCAGAGAAGAAGGTAGAAAACGACGACGAGAATCTTGAAACTGGTCATCCAATCCCCAAGAAAAGGGTAACAAATTTTAGGACACAAACAAAACCCTCCTCCTATTATTAATCAAAACAAACAAACAAAAACTAATAATTTAATGTATATATACGTTTGAGAGACAGACACTTACTTCTAGACTCATTCGTTGTTGGAGTTTAGTTTAGTTCGTTCATCTTTGATTCCATTGCATGTAGTGTACTGTAGTAGTATAAAGCTGTGAGAGAGAGAGAAGGGGAAAGAGTAGAGATGGCAAGAGGGAGAGCTGGTGAGTGACTATCTTTCAGCCATGGGTGGGTGTGGAAATCCGCTCTATTCATCATTAGCTAACGTGCCTCTTCATCTTTTCTTTCTTTCTTTCTTTTACTCACTTTTATCGTATAGCACAACCTGTGGTTGTGAATTGTGATTGTCTCTTCATTTAAGTGTCCATTCATATGTTGTTATTATTGTTTTATTTTTTTCAATGTTTTATACACAAGGAATCTGCTATTTGTCCAGAAAACAAATCTACATAAATAAAAACAGCCAGAGAATGCAAGTTTATGACCTTGTGATGGTCATAATAATAGTTTTAAAAAATAAAAAATTGAATCTAAAACCTTATAAATATGAGTTCTAATGTGTGGATACTGCTATTCTTGTTAAATCTAAATTCTTAGAAGTTAAAAGTAATAGGCAAGATGAATAAATTAAATATAAGTTAAATATAATGATCATGATATTAGTGAATAACCATTTTCATCTGTAATATTTAATATAATATAGAATATTTATAATTAATTAGTAATAAGTTTGCTCTCTAGAGGTCACCAATTCGAGTCTCACAAACTTCAGGGTTACTAGAGATTTACATGGTCATTAAATTTAGGACTCGTGGAATTAGTCGAGATGCGCACAAATTGATGTGGACACCCATATTAATAAAAAGAAAAATTAATAATATCATATAAGAATAAGATAGCACGAAATATTTTTAATCCTCACTTATAGCTTTAAATTTTTGGATCCACAGGGGTATATTCTTATGAATGATGTTCATGTTATTTTATTTTTCAACTTATGGTAGCTATTTAATGAGAATTCCAACGTTAGATCTAAGCATAAGATTGAGATTTGAAACTTGTTGTTTCAATTGAAATATAACTATCATTGTGATTGTACAACCTAAAATCTACTAATCAATCTATTCATGAATAAAAATATTAGTTTTTTTTTTTTACAAGAAAAACAAAATATGCTTACATAATTATGTCCACGAGTAAAAGCTATGCACTTATTATAAAAAAATAATAATTAAATCAAACATCTATGCATAGCAGCTTCCCTCTGTTATGCGTTCTTCTCCTTTTTAGCTTTGGCTAGCTGCCTGTGCTATCATTTGGAAGAAAGAAAGAAAGAAAAAAACAAAAACAAAAAACAAGTTAGTAACTCTTAGCACATGTTATAACAACTTGATTTACACCTTTTTATTTTCAACCACTTTGATTGATTAGTCCAGCTGCAGAGAAGATTAGTGATAATATATAATCATAATTAGTAGATCATTGATAGATTTTAGTGTTAATGCACCTCGGATCCCAAAATCTTCAGTTGATTGATCGATCGTGCTTTAACCCAAAAGAAAGAGAGAAAAAAACAAGAGGAAAGGAACGTCCAAGGCAAGCAAGGCAACGTGCTACTTAATAATAGACAACATTAGACACTAACCAGCTCTACCACGATTGCCATTGTTAATTTGTTTTCTGATGACATTTCTTGATTCTTACATTATTTCATGTTGTGCCCAATTTGTCATCTTTAACTTTTGCATCATTAAATATATATAAAAAATTCTCTACTCCTTGCATCTACAGTCAAAGACCATTTTTTTCTTCTTTCTATTTATTTGTTTTGATTAACATGGATGTGCAGGTAGTTTACATACACTTCGATTAATTTCACAGACTCTGAAGTTAACGATCATATATAAATATATAGTTATTATTATATTAACAACCTAAAGACGATTCTTAATTAACGTTGTCCTAGGCTATACGAAGCTAAAACATAATTTGGAGTTCAGAAAATGAAATTATGCTGGCTTTAGACGTACATATGCATGGCATTTTCCAACAATCTGTTGTTGAATATTTGAAGCAGAACGTCAGATTAAATAGCTATTTAATTTTTCTTACCCAATTAGAAATTGCAAAAAAATAAATGAAGATTTCTTTCTTCTTCTTGGGTACGTTGGATAGAATTCGAATTTATCCTCTCGGACATGGTATTGTAAGACCCTCACGAGTCACGACTCCTCCATTTCGAAACACAAGCATGATATATATTGGACAAGAGATTCTCGTCTTAGTGGCTAATCAATTTGTGGTTTTTTCATTTTATTTTTATAGCTTGCCATGTAATGCGTAAATAACAAACCGGAACTTTGCAGCCTCCGATCTCCCACCATGAACGAGGATGATATACACCGTAGGTGTAGGAAGCAAGAAGGAGAATAGGAGTAGTTGGCGGAGTGGTCCATGCGCAACCTGACCTGCAAGCGCATGGAATCAACACTCAAAAGTTGACTGCTCGTTGCTGGTGGCGTGAATAATAATTAATATGTGTTAGTATTGTTTCTACTATTCCAGCCACTCTAGTACAGCTCCAACCCACTCCAACAACTCCTAAAGGTTAATCTTGATCCTCCATATGTGATATATTCTTTTTAAAACAACTTGTGATTTGTTTCGTTAATTTTTAACTAGTGAACGTGTATTAATTTGTATGTTATTTTGAATAAATTTGTGATGAGAACATGATTTTTTTTTATTTATACTCGTATTAATTGAAATAGTTAGATTATTTATAGTTATTTATTGTAGTCATGCTTGGTGAAATAATTAATTTACAGTAGATTAATTTAAATTGGGTAATCAAAGGAACCAAATCAAAACCCAATTCTCTGTTTACTATTATCTCAAATCTCTTCCTGTGTAATCTAAACTGCGAGGATTAGGGTTTGTTGTTACTAGTAAATCTTAAATCACTATTACAGGAATTATTACTTCTAATAAATACAAGCATTTAGTTTAGAAAAAAATATTAGTATACATGTATACAATGTATTTTTATTATAAAATCAAACAACAATGTAATTTATCTTAAATATTTTAAAATAATTTTTATTTTTTTTTAATAATCAACCCTCGTACTTAAAAATATCTTAAAACCCGGTTAGGGTTTCGACTACAATTATTTGTTTTGAAGGAAAGGTTGCTGAGGAGATAAAACTAAAATGTTCCAAATGAGATTACAATGATAAACTAATCTGCAAGAAGCAAGATTAGGAGCATTGATTAGATGTTGAATTTTCTATTAGCCAAAGCACGTGAGCCGCATTTCATATGAACCAACATCCATTATACTTTGCCTTTCTTATAAAGTGGAACATTAATTAATGCATACCTTTTGGTTGAGGTAAAAGGAAGTGTTTTCATGGGTTAATTACTTGCACAAATCATATCCTTGATTGATAAATTTTGAAAAAAACCTTTTTCAAAATTTAATAAATAATTAATTATTTGTGAGTTCTTACCCCCTGTGGCCATGAGAGCATTATATCAGAGTGGTGGATCTGTCACTGTAAAAGCTGAAGTGAGTGTGTTAGTGGGAGACAACCTTCTTCTTCACATATCCACCTTTAAGGACGAGCTGCGGTGATGAAATGTATGCCATGCGTCATGCCACCAAAATCATTAACTTCTTATTATATATAATAATTGATCTCTCTCTCTGTTTCTTTTTAATTGGTTCTACCTTTCATTGCCTTTTTTTTCTTCTTCATCATCAAATAAAGATGCAGACACTTCACATATTCTTTTCCACAGTTGCGAACTTGAGCTTCTCCGCTGCTTTTCAATACATGTGAAGTAATTACCGCATAGCTTGCCTTTATATGGAAGCAAGCGCGAACTAATATCCGAATGTTGTAAGAGTTATTTTTGAAAAAAACTAAAATAGCTCAATTATTTACTATGCTCATGCTCTGTAAGCCGAAATACTCATGGATTGGAGCCGTATATCCTTCTCTCTCTTTTTTAGTCACTTAATTTTTTTTTAATTTGATTCTTTTGCACTAGATTAATTTAGAATTGCACTCGATTATTTGTTTTGTTTGGCTTGGAATTGACTATTCATAGTGTCACGAAAGAAAATCAACTTTTAGATGATACTCAATTTGAAAAAAATTAAATAATATAATAAAATTAATAATTCTGATTTTGCATAATAAAATTGTATTGATCTAAAACAATTGAGGTTTGACGGATCCAATTTGACATCAAAACAATTACAGGAACTGAAAAGTTTGGGCAAGACAACTTTGAAAGCATGTGCAAGTGTGAGGCTTTGTTCGAAGGCGTAACACTGCTACCGACAATTGGTTTCAAAGCAGTGCACCGAGATCTTTTTGATGGTCCTACATGTGTCAACAATAGATTTGCAAATCAACTCTGATGAACTTTTCTTTTTTCTTCTAATTATTTTCTCTCTTCTCTCGAGATTCGCACTAGCCTACCAAAATTAAAAAGTGTCCTATTATTTTTTTTTATTAACTTCGGTCCTCGTTCTTTTACTTTCTATTTATTTTGTTTTGAATCATTTTTTTAATTAATTATTTTTTTAATTTTATCCTTCAACATTTGGTTTCATTCTTTTATATTAAATTTTATCGTTCTTTTGATTGCTATTTATTTTGTTTTGGATCTTTTTTTTTATTGAATTTCTTTTTAAATTTCAACCCTTAGTATTTGATAGGTTGAGAATTTGATTTCATGATTTTTTTTGGGTTTGTCTTCTGTCGCACCTGACACGATGTTTGGACCTCCTAAATCAAAGGAAAAAATGGGAATAATGGAATCACCACCTAATAACTAAAGAAAACTACGAATCCTAAAGTATGCATTAGTTTCAAATATTCAGATAAGGGGTTGGTTGTACTTAAAAGACATCACCCTTACCGTATCTTTTCAAATAAAAGGTTATGTTTTCTATGTTTTATTCCAAAATATTATTATATTTATGTTGTTAGCTATCTAAATTATTTTATTAGATTATTTGCAATTTATTTTAATTTATTTCTAACGATTTGCAAGAAAATTCGATGTTCATCCTTAGAAATAGAAAACTCGTCGATTAGGTTATTTGCAAAAACAATTGGCACATGTCCCTAAAAATAAAAGACTCATTGATTGGGTCATTCATAAAAAAAAATAACATCCATAACTAAAAATAGAAAACTCGTTAATTAGGCCATTCAAAAAAAATGATGTATGTCCTAAAAAATAGAAAACTCATTAATTATGCTATTCACGATCCCTAAAAACAGTAGACTTCTTAATTAGGCCATTCATGAAAAAATTGATGTCCGCCCCTAAAATTAGGATACTCATTGATTTGGCCATTAACAGAAACCTGATGTCCATCCCTAAAAATAAAAGACTTGTTGATTGGGTTATCGAGAGAGAAAAATTGAACATCTGTCCCTAAAATAGATAACTTGTTGAATTGATTATTTCTAAAAAAAAAAGACATTGGACCTATAGGAATAGTAAAAATTAAGATTTGACCCCTTTTTTTTGAAAATGTATATTTACAAATAAAGATGACATAAAGAACATTATAGTTTTTGTTTTTATTTTTATTTTTAAATCATATGTTGTCACTTTGAGAGTGACATTACTAATATGATAGTGGTTTATTGTATGATGCAAAAAGTAAATTGAGAGGGTATTGTTAAAGACTCCTTTCAACTCACTAATTCATATTCATATTTAACAAAATCACAATTCATCAAAATAGCACACAATCATTTTTTATATTTTTTATGTTTTTTTTCCTTTTTGTTTGATGTGAAAAAATGCCCCGACTATAAAAAGTAAATTATTTTTTGTATTTTGACTTTTTTAAAAAAAATATGTTAACAAGAGAAAAATAGTGAAAAAAAAATAATGAAATGGGCTTATGAATAGTTGAATGCATTCAAAAGATATTTTTTTTTTCTTTTTTTTTTGAATTTTTGGAAAATATTTTAGATATGGAGGTCGAAATTGGGCTATGACATCTTCTATAGGGTAATCTTAACCTCATTACCCAATCATGAATTTGAAAGATTAGCCCAAGCTCACTTCGGTCTTTTTTAGGTCCTATTTTAAAATTGATTTTTTTTCAATTTATCCTTCAACATTGGATTGGTTAGGATTTTGCTTTGTGATTTTTTTTTATTTTTTTATATAATTATCCTGATCTCATGTCCAGATTGCGAACTTAGCAGGTTAACCTAAGTTGACTTGGGTCTTTTGTTTTTTATCTAGATTCTTCCTTCAACACTAGGTTGGTTTGAGAATTGAGTTTCCTAGTTTTATTCAATTTTCTTTCAATGTGATTATCTCGATCTCACCATCAGGTCACAAATTTAGCAGGTTAACTTGGTGGACCTGGGTCCTTTTTTATCCTTTTTTAAATTGATTTTTTTTACTTTGTTCTTCAACATTTGATTTACTGGGAATTGAACTTCGAATTTTTTTTTTGTATTTTTTTTTATAGGATTATCTTGTTCTCATTTAATTTTTTCTTTTTTATCAAAATAAGATCATGAAGATCTTTTTATGAATATTGAGAGAATATTTTTCTATAATATTGGCACACGTTTCATTTTTTTCAGTTAATTTATTTACTATCGACTTCATATTTGATAGTTGTATTATGTTTAAATTTTACAAAATCATTCTTTAGGCTTATATTTTTAAGAAGATCGGCTATCTATAACCAGTCGAGATCTAAAAAGCTTGTATATAAATTAGATTTACAAGATGTTATTTTTGTTGTTTTAATTATTTTTCTAGTTAATTTTAAATTTTAATTACTTTTCCTTTTTTATTTTAGATTCTTCTGGTTATGCGAGTTCTTACTTCCATATTAACAATTAATATGTTATTTTATCAAATTACAATTGTTTTCAGAAATATCAGAGTTTTATCTGATTATTGCGTTATTCTTCAATGCATGTATCCTTCTATACGTGTGTGTGTGTGTGTGTATTTAGTATACTCGCTGGATATAAGTAATTAAACTTATAAATAATGAGTCAGATAATTCTAGGAAAATTCCTATAATAAAGCCTTGTTACGGTCCCAAGCTGCTATGCATGGTCCCAAATATGAGGCCAGTGACCCACCATGGAATTCAGGGCTCAATGCTATGTGAGTAAAAGTGTGAGGTGATGCCAAAAGCAAAAAGGTGGGAGGAATGCTGGATTGGCAATCTTTGATGTAAAATTGAGGGAAAAGGGCAAACACAGCCACATGCAAAGAAAGGCTCTATATTCTTACATTTTGATAAATAAATAAAAAAATAAATAAAAGGCTCCATGATCCCTACTTAAACTTCCCCAGTCATTGGTATAAAGCACACTCTCCTAGCATTTATTCTATATCCAGGGGCTTGTTATTTGCGATTGGTATAAAGTGCTTGTCTGTACAATATCTGAAATTCTTTATATTTTTATACCAACATGGAAAAATAAAATTTCAAGCATCACACCATCACCAAAAGACTAAAAAAAATACAGAAATCAGAATAGTAGGCTACCTTTGTATGTAAGTCGAAATTTTTAAGCTTGACGACAAGGAAGAGAATAAATATCTAAAGGAAGTAAAAATATTAAATTAAAATAATGTTCCTATATTTCCAGAAAATTCTCAGGTATATAACCTAGTTTTAAGGGCATCATATTCAGCATGTCAATTAACTTAATATTAATACACAATTGCAAACACAGCTTTTATAAGTTGAAAACCAGCATATATATATATATATGCTTGGATTTCCAGAAATACATAAATACAACAGAAACAATAATTTCTTAAAAAAAATTTGAGAGTCTCAGAATCTTATTAGATAATCTAAGTTAGTTTAGCGTTTGACTGAAGATTACCGGAAGATTAGATAATCTAAATTTTGAGAGTCTCAGAATCTTATTAGATAATCTAAGTTAGTTTAGCGTTTGACTGAAGATTACCGGAAGATCAATTCTTTTTATGAGGTTTGATTAACTTTTCAAAGTTAAGTTGTTGCAAACAACAAGTTATCTAATTGTTTGACTTTTAATAATAATTCACATGAACTACTAGTGATAAATATCCTAAAACCTTTTTAGAAAAAAAAGAAATACTATGTCTTAAGTGTGTGTGTGTGTGTGTGTGTACTTGGTGTTTTCATGTGTATTTGATCACATAAGATTTTTCATTATGAAGTCATTAGAAAAATATAAGACATAACATTTTATTTATAGAGAATACATGATGACCCTACAAATGATAAAATATCACTTTTCCCTATGAAAAATATCACATTTAGAAATTTATTCAATCAAGTCCCTACTTGATTTTTCTAAGTCTGGAATTTTAATCCCTCATTTAAATTATATTTTAGACCACAATTCTAAAATTCATTTACAATCAAATCACACTTGATTAATCATCATAGTTAAAATTTTTATTAATGATCTTAATGCATGTGACCCATTAGATTCTTTAATATATTGGCCTAAATAAAAATCACAATCCTAAACAATGTAAGATTAAATAAGTTAAATAATTCAACTTATTATCAATTCAAAAATTAATTGATTTATATTTGAATATTAAGTGCAATATCTACCAACATGTTATGATGCCTCAAATTTTAGAGAATTCATAAGTAATTCGACTTAACCTTTCAATAACTAGTTTCTTAGTCTAACTATTATTCATTCATCAAGAATGTTTTGATTTATACATTGAAGTTGTCATAACTTAATTTTTAAATTTCCACAAAAACAAAAAATGAATGAATGAAAAATAATTTGAAAATTGGGTCAAGACCATACAAATTGAAGGTTCGGGGACCAATAAGGAGGAAATTATAGATTTGGAAGTCAATTTAGCTGAAAAGTGGAAGAATTGATAAGCTTGGGGACTTAATTAAATTTTGATTTAGTTTAATTAATGAAATTAGGAGTTTAATTGAAGAAATATCAAAATTCGAGGCTGATTTGGGTCAAAATTGCAAGAAATTAAAGTCCAATGATTAAAGCGAATATGCAATGATACTATGGGGGTAGTTGATTTTTTAAGGGTAATTTTAAAAAAATTAAAAGTTAAAGAGTCAATTAAGGACTGAATTGATTAAATTGAAAACCAAGGATTGTTTTGTAAATGACACTGAAATCCAGGGGTCCAATTGCATTTGATCTAAGGGTGAAATTTAAAAAAAAAAAAAAGATTTCCATGAATAAAGGCCAAATTGCTAAATGTCAGAATTTCAAGGGGCAAATTAAAGATAGCCATTTTGGTCGAGAAAACGGCGTCGTTACAAACCCACTATTCATCCCCTTCCTCTCCTAGAATAAAGGAAGCCACCTACAAAAGAAAAAAAAACAGTGGTCTGCCAAGATCCCATCATCTCAATCCAGGCAGAATGTAGACCAAATGATCTACCACAAACCCCGAGTCAATCCAATCTCCTTCGTCCCACGACACGCCTCTGGTGTTCGGGTTAAAACTCATCACCAACAGTCCAACCATGGTAGGACTATTGGTGTCCTAATCCCAGTAAAAAACTAACACTCCCCAACCATGCTTATCCTCCTCTTAAGAGAGAAGAGACGTTTGTTGAGGAACAACCAAGGGTTTGGTGCTATAAAAGCCAGACAAAAGACCACCAGGAAAAAAATGAACGAAAATAAAAAGAGACAGGGGAGAGGGACTATAGAATTTCCTTCAAAACTCCAACAACAATAATCAGGGGATCACCTCTAAACATAAACCACACCAACCACACAACCCTTCCCGATGTTTCATTGTCATCTTGGTTGCCCCTTAAATAGCAGATCACTGGGATCAACCAAACATAAAAATGAAAAAAAAAACAGAAGAGAGACGGACATATAGAGAGATAGGGGTACTACAACAGAGACCAGAGAGAAAAAAGAAACATAGAAGAACAAAAGAAAAGACAGAGGAGAGTCGTTCAGAAATTTGCTCAGCTATCAGCCACCACCATCGCTCTCAAGCTTTGTCTTCATCTCCCACGACAACCAAACTAGGTAAGTCTCGTTTCCCTCCCCTTGAATTTTAATTACCTTTCTACTGCTCATGCACAGGTGAATTAATTCACGCTTGCTCGCTGACAATGGCTTGGGCAGTGATCAGGCTGGACAACCTGTATAACTGGGCTAGATCCAGTTCTAAAAAAAAGTAAAAAATAAAAAATAGGTTTTTACTTTCAATCTAAATTTTACTAATTTATTCACTGGCATCAAAATTAGAAATACCACATTTTTTTTTGTTACGTAATATTTATCAATACTAGAGTTGGAAGTATTCGTAGTCGAATATTCATTGGTATCAGAGTCAGAAATATTATAAAAAGACCACAAAAAACAAAACAAAACAAACCCTTAGTAATTTAAGACAAAAGCAGCAATGTAGACTATCTCAGGTAGGAGGGTTAAGGGTTGATAGTATCTTCTCTTTCGCGTAACTAGTCTTGTACCGTAGAATCTCTGTTGACCACTTAAGGTTCCTAGTGACCATAATAATAGGCGGTGACTCTTTAAACAAGACTTTTTTCCCCTCTAAAAAACAAGATGCCAGATATCAGTTCTTTTTCATAAAAAAATTTAAAGGTCATCGCGATGTTAAGTGTGACAGAAGTATAGAGTGTATCTGCTCTATCAAATCATGTTGTTCACAACACCATAGTCATTTATTCTTTTAATAAGATTTAAATTCCTAGAGATTGTGATATGTGTTTTTGTTTGTGTTTGTGTTTGTGTTTAATGAAGAAAATAAGAGTGATAGAAAGTTTAAATTATGTTCTGCCTTACCTCATGGTTCATGGATATTTATTTATCTATGAACCACGTGAACTTTCATAGTGATAAAGGAAATAGGGAGAAAAAGGTGTGACACCTGATGTAATTTCAATCAATTAGGTTTATAGACATTAATGGTTGATGGTGTACTGTTGAGTGAAAAGGATCTTGTGATGGTCGTCCTCCAACTAGGCATAAGTGCTGTCGTATAATGCACGACGTTAAATGACAGGTTTTCCTTCTAGATCAAGGGGGTTTTGGAAGTGTTGGGAATTAATCATAAAGATATGATTAATAGGGTTTAAGAGTCGCCACCTAGTACATATTATAGTCAACAGGAAACCTAATGGTCCGCGAGAGTTTGGGTTAGGGAATTAGTTGTGCATGGAAAAGACGCATCACCCCTAATACACCCTACTTGTGGTAAGCTGTATTATTTATTGATTTTTTTTTCTAAGATCGTGTTTCTATTTGTTGGTCTATCTAAAATTCAAAAAAAGTCATTCTCAGTAAAGAGTTTTTTTATCTTATCAAACAAAAACCTAACCATTCTAAAGCTCCAGAAAATTATATAAAATACATATCATAAAAATTAAATAAAATGATAGATTTTTAGGGTATTTTTGAAATTTTGGTTAAATCCTAGTGGATAATCATAAACTTGGTGTGACTATTAATTGAATTTTTTTTTAATTTTTCAAATTATGATAAAAGTATATTTTTATTTTTTTGTATAAAATATGCATGAAATTTTTTAGAACTTGGCTGTATGAACAACAATAAAGACAAGTTTTTATATTTTTTTCAAATAAGGAGTTTTTTTTATTTTTTTGTATTTTTCTGAAATTTTGAAGAAGAAAAAAGTATATTTAATGTCGGGTCAGTATGTTATAGTGTAATTTTACAACCCAAATATTAAATAAAATTCATTGGAAAACATGTGAGGATTTGAAATAGTTCTTGAATTTTTTAATATTTTTTTGTAAATTATTTGAGGTCCGTTTAACAAAAGAAAAAAATAAGCTTTGTTGGAAAATCAGTATGGCGTGTTTGCCAAACATGCCCTAAACTAAAAATCAGAGGCTTAAAAAATATCTTTAAGTTGTGTTTGGCAAACATGTCTTAAGAACAAAATATTATGTTTTTTCCTTTGAGAATTTTAAGTCTGCCAAACACAACCTCAGTCATATGGGTTATGCTTCTTAGAATAAAAAATCAAACGAGGTTTTTTGGCTTAAAATTGACAATGAACATGAAGAACATAATGATGAAACCTAAAAAATAGATTTTATTATAGAATAAATCAAGTCAAGCTAAAGGCATAGAGACATGTAAAATATCATTCAAACAAGATATTGTGATTAAATTAACATAATAATCAACCTAATATCATGATTATTTGATTTTATAAAAAATAAAAAAATAGAATATCAAATGCCAACATTTCAATATTTTTTAAGTCATTCGGACTCTAGATTAATTATCAACAAACTTATATGCATTTACAAGAACTACCAATTGATAAAAAAAAAAAAAGAGACAAGCAAATCATGGACCCAATGCAATCTTCAACAGATGAACATGAAACCTAAAAATCCAGAATCTGGCAAAATGCAAAAAATGAAATGGAACCCAGAATAAATGCCTAAAACCTATTCAAATACATCACATACGCTCATGTGTATATATTTAAGCTTTCAGAAACAACAATAAACATGTAAATATTAAAATGCTTAGGATTCAAAGCTTATAACCTACTATTAATATACAAACATGCACATATGATGTTCTTATCAATTCAAAAACTCATTCAACATCAAAAGCAAAATCAAAATGCCTTATATGAACTTTCAAAATTGAACAAAAACACTTGAATAGGCAAGCATTGCTATATATCTCATTTTTATATATAATCATCAAATCATAACATACACTTTTCATTCATAAAAAAACAAGTATTCAAGCATCAAAAGCATATCAATAATCATCCATTAAACACCATTAAACACATGATTAACAACAAAACAATCATATATATATATATATATATAACAAACTTGTATTCAAAACAAATTGAAAATATATGCAAAAACAAACCAAAACATAGTCAAATCATATCATAAACATCATGAAAAATACTTGAATGAAAGAAAATTAAAGCTTACAATGCAGAAAAGAGGGGTATTCTTAATGAGTTATACCTAACCATCAAGTTGAATATTTTACCTTCAAAATATTATTACAACTGGTTTTTGTCACTTTTTCTTGATTTGAGTATATTTTAATGGCCCTTTCCAAACAAATTTTGACCGTTTTATCCATAATATCTTCGTTCTTTTATTTATTTCTTTATTTCTTTTTTTTTACTATTGAATTGGTTTCTTTCTCAAGGTTTCTTTTTTCTTTCATGGCTTTTCTCTTTTAGATTCCTCCCTATTTTTCAATGATTTCTTCTCTTTTTATAGCCCCCGGATGGTAGGTGGTTGTGAAACCATTTGTGGATTTAAAGGTGGTTTTTCAAAACTAGATCATAATAAATTATTTCCTATTTTTTGCCTTTAATCTATTAGGAGACCGTTCTTCTTTTCTGTTTTTCCCTTTCCTGGATGTCTAACAAACTCTTGTAATTTCTAATCATATCTCTCACACCCAAATAGAGGGAAAAGGCTTTCACCGAATGATGAATACACACTTAGACACATTCAAACTTTATTTTGTACTGGAAAAAATAGTGAAAGTCTCTTAAAAATAATGGATGTGTTATTCAAATATCATGATCTACACTAGTATGTTATCAACATAGGTTTTTATGTTCCTGCATAGTTAGTCCTTAAAAACCCGAATCACCTTTTTTTGATAGGTGGCTCTTGCATTTCTAAACCCAAAAACCATGGCCTTGTAATAAAATGTTTGTTTATCTATCATAAATGATGTCTTTTCATCATCTTTAGATTGTTTGGAGATCTGATGGTAACCTAAGTTCACATCCAGTAAGCTTAAAAATCTGAACCTACTCATAAAGTCTCTAACATGTCTATCTTTGCTAAAGAGAAGTTGTCCTTTAACCATGCTTTGTTGAGGTCGGTGAAGTCCACGTATATTTTTCACTTCTCATTGGCTTTCTTCATCATCACCATATACATATAGATCAACCATTTTGGGTACATTACCTTCCAAATAAGGCCTACATGTAAAAGTTTATCCATTTCCTAATATATGGCTTTTTATCTTCTTCCCATAAAACTTTTTTTATTCTAGTGGACAAGAGGGAAATATAGATCATATTCAATCTATAGATGACCATGTTAGAGCTGATGCTAAGCATGTCTAAGAGCCCTAAGGTAAAGTTATCTTTTTAGATAATGAGGAGCTTTATCAAGGTTTGTTCATATCAATGGTCTAAGATAAAACCTATATTAGTGGTAGTACTTGTATTTGTCTAATTAAATTTAACCTTTTTATAACTCTTATATAGCCTTAGTACATCTTCTTCATTTTTTAATGATTCTATTTAGGCCCTGATCACCCACCCATCTATCAAGGTATTTGTGGTAACTTATTCTAACAAGCTCTCTACCTTTAACATCTTTTCATTAAATCTACTCATGTTAGCCTTAGTGTTCTCATTCACCTCATAGGTAATGGGGAACAACTTGATCAAGCTTTTCTTGGTTGGAATACTTGTGTTAAAGTAGACTATGAGCTTTACACAAAGATCTTTAAAACCAAGATTGGATCCTAAATCTAAATTATGATACCATGTTTGAATTGATCTTTGGAACGTAGTTGGGAGAATATTGCATATAATATTTGTGTCTTGCATGATCAACTCTAGATTATTATGCATATTCTATACATGTTTTATTAGGTTTATGAGCTTATCTAAGTTATCTAGTTTCATCTTAATAGAGATGAACTTTCTAAAGTGATGCGTGTCTAATATATATATGGCCAATGGAGAACCATATACCTAGTAAGGTTGTATACCTCTATATATAAAGCCCATATCACCATGGACTTAACTTTCTTTTAGATCTTTTTTCTATCTAGGATGTCCAAAAGAGACCTAAATATAAGGTAATGGTGATGGCAATGGTTATTTTAGTGGTTGTATGTTGACTTATCATTTGAGTCTTTCTTTCCATATTTGGAACATGCACTAAAGAATATTTATGATAGTGTAAGCAATTTTAATATGGACTAAGAGAACAGTGGAACTCTTTTGCAGCTCTTTTTGGCTTTTCTTCTATTCAAATTGGAGTTATTTGCATGCACTAGTTCTATGAGGTGGAGTTGATGAAAGAGCCCCTTGTTATGAAAAAGGTAAGGCTCTCAAATATTTTTATATGGGCAAAAGAGCCTTTATGAGCATTTTTTACTTGCTTGGTAAGCTAGTATAGATCTAAAACAAACTTACAAAAAACTTACAGATAGGTTGAGATGGTGCAATTAGACTAATTTCTTAGGATCACAAGCACTTACAAAACAAGTTCTTTGTTGGACTTAAGGAACCATTCGTGTTTAAGTTAGCAAGTTTGTAGAAGAAACATGACTTTAAAGGTTGTGATGTGCATTTTTATTTTTGTTTGTGTTTATAGAGAATAATAATAAAGATAAGAATGTTGGAAAGTATAAAATTGTGTTAAGTTTTACTCATGGTTCATGGACATTTATATATTCATGAACTAGCCAACTTGCATAATGTTAAGGGCAAAGAGGAGAACAGAGTATAATACTTGATTTAATAGGAATCATTTGGGTTTATAAATTCTAATAATTGGTGTTGTACTGTTAAGTGAAAAAGATTTTGTCATGATAGGCCACACACTATACATAAGTGTGCCTTATACCATTTTATGGGCCTAGTTATGGCAGAAAGATGTAAGCATTTAATATTGGATACCAACTATAAAGAGGGAGGGTAGGTGTATATACTTGAAGGTTAGCATGTTATGCCTGGCCTTAAGTGTTCTTGGAGCAAGTGTATCTGGATACGTACCTTTAATTTCTTGAGGGGATCTCAAACTCACACCAAACCAATCAAGAAGTTTAATGGTTTATAGACTAACTAGGTCAATTGAACTTCTTGAAAGTCATGATATCCTACCTAGATCTAGTGATGTGTTAGGTCATGCAACATAAATAGGCCTAAAAATAAAGGTGAATCACATCCAAATTTAATACGCTTGGATGCATATCGTAACCCATTAACTTACAGGCTAGGGTTGTGCCTCACACTCTACACCTTAAGGCTAAGCTATAGGTGTAAATGCTAGACCCATCAATGCTATTTGATTTTTGTATCTATGTAGTTTTGTATCTTTGCTAGCAATTATATTGAGTGAGCATACATTGACCCAAGGTCTTGCACTAAGGACAAACCTCTCACGTGAAATAATTAGTTACTAGAATTGTTGCTTTTATAAATTTAATTGTTAAAAGTTAATTTGAATTCAGTTCGTTTGGAATTGTGTTCCAAACAACGTTTTTTTAAAAAATATTTTTATTTTTATTTAAAAATAATTTTTTATATATTTTTAAATTATTTTAATGTAATAATATCAAAAATAATTTTTTAAAATTAAAAAATATTATTTTAATATATTTTTAATTTAAAAATACTTTAGAAAACCAAGAACATAATAATTCTTATTTAATATTAAAGAATTATTTTAACAGAGTCCCATCAGTTCATTAAATGATGTCAATCTTGAGAGAATATACTTGATGGATTGTGCACTTACTATGTACAGAAAGTTACCTTCTTCTCGCTACATACAAATTGTTAGGATATGAAAGGTGCCCAAGAAAAAAGCCCGCATAGAACGATAAGTCACAGTCATTACTTGCTGTAGATGTGGTCCAATAGAGACAAGAAATCGGACCACTTCTATTGGCTCCCCTTCTTTTAAGCCCTTCTAGCATGAGTAATAACAGACAGATCGGTTCCAGCAATTTATTTTTTAAGCTAAGAATTTAGGAAGGATTGGATTGAATGGTATAGCCCCATAACATAAAATGAGAGCATGAGACCATAACCAACTGATGATGACAAGAAGATTGGATTCTGCTGTCTGGTTAGCAAGGTCACTGTCTTGTTTCCATTCGTTTTTCCAGCTATTTTTAAGAAAAATTTGGTCCCGTCAAGTATGGAGCAAATAATCATTACTCGAAATCTGATTGTTGTTATCTTTTCTCGGTTGCTGTCTCTTTGGTGATATTTCCACAGGGCTCTCTTCTCTCTCGTCAACATCACCATTTCATGGACCAAAAATCCGTCTCATCTGTACGTCCTCGCAGCTTTAACTTCAAATAATGGCATGCATCAGTCTTGTGGCTCGCCCCTTCTATTGTGAAAGTTACAGCTTTCTAACAATCTTTATAGTAAAATGGTCTACCATGCTAATTATAGGCTTGTAAGCGTGCACGCCTGTGTATGCACGTGCATTAACAGTTCGTAGAATACTGTAAGAAATCGACAGGCAAATTGCACTCTTACAAAATATGCCAGAACAGTCAGCCAGTTTCACAGAGATGGTGGGAAATTCTTTTGTCACGAGGAGCAAACTTTCTGTGGGGAAAGAATTCTTAAAACGAAGCATCAATTGCAGCACTTGTATTGCATTACTGGTAATTACAACCCTCTAACCCACGGACTTCCTTAAGTTCCCAAGGAAGGTCCTTAAAATCTGAGAAATCCTCAGATGTCCCTAGCGTACCGTTAAGTCAGGTAAGACCCACTGCAACATATCCTCCAGTTCTTCCAGCTACCTTATCACAAGCATTGCATACTTGACGTTTCAAGTCTCGACAAATTGTTACATCTACACCATACCCTTCCATGCTCAAGCAAATGGATTTGAGGGGGGACTTCTTCCAGTGTCGGATCACTTTCATACAGCATGTCAACCAAAGGTGCCCTTACTGCGACAACAAATGAAGAACACTCCTATTATAATGAACAACATTAAAACCATGCGAACACAGCTCAATCATATTTAACTTATATCCTTGATATATGTTATATCCACGTTTTCATCAAATTACAGAGTTATATTACTCTTTCTTTCTGCAGATTGGGTATCCTTGAGTCAAACATCTACAAGGGGCTAAATGTCTAGCCCCATTGCAACAATATTTCATCCACCAGAATACACACATCACTATCAAATGTGATAAAGAGGCATGAATACGCAAAATACATGCACACAAACAAAAAAAAGTCAAAAAAATATTCTGTAAATAAACACAAGCACTGCAACTATACAAGTCCAGAATGTTTTACAACTGAATCCTTTTCCCCTGCTTTCAATTCGCATACACTCACCTTAACTGTTGCTGCTGCTCTTGCACTGCTTGCAAATTTCTCAACAATCTCAATAATCCCTTGTAATAATACACTCAAGAAAGTGTGCGTGCCTTGTAACCGCATGTGAAAAACATCCAAGTGCATTTGAAATAAAACAGCATGCACCGGAACAACACTAGTCATTTAGCATCATAAGGAAACTAAAAGGCCATCTACGCACATCTTTTGAGAACTACAGTTGTAATCAATTCCTTTGATATTTGGAACTGCATGATTATCACTTAGTATGTAGTACATGATACAATCAAATAAAGTTTTCATATTTGATTCTAACACGTCCTTATCACATCCAGACTTTACTCCTCATTCCTACATTGCATGTAAATGGATGCAGATGCACAAAGATAACTGACTCAGAAGTCAGGTATTGCATCCTAGGTTGAAGGTTTCATTTAACTTACGCTTCATTTCTGTAATCATGATATTAGATCATCACAACTTGCAAGCACAGGGAGTTCTAAATGAACAATAGAGTACCACGAAGCAGGCATATTCTCAAGAGTGTAGCCTTTCTTGCTAACATGATAGAAAAAGGAAACACCCCCCCCCCCCCCCCCAATAGCTTCAGCAATAGCTATTCACCGTCCAACGCATTGGCTGCTAGGTTTTATGTTTAGTATCATTATTTCCAATTTATCAAGCCAATATGAGCATAGTTCTTTCTCACTGAAAACAGTCTACAGTCTACAGTCTAGGAAAGGACCTCCAACAGGCAAATAATTCTCTTCAAAACACTGAGATTGAAAATAATAGTTCAATAAATTTTTAAAAAAAAATTGAAAACTGCAAAATTGGATATATAATATATATAATCCATCACTATATAAAGGTGGGCATACTTATATGTTAGTTTTCCAATTTCTTATTTACCAGTTGCAAAAAAAAAAAAAAAAAAAACTAACAAACAAACCAACCTTTTAAAAAGAGTTCAGAGAGTTATAAAAGGGAGCCAAATGTATTTTAATTATTTAATAAAATTTTATTAACCCTCTTGGTGAAAGGAACTCACAGATTTTGGTTGAGATTTTTCCATGAGGGCTTGTGGACCCCTTACAAAGAAGGTATCGGAATTGCCTTCTGTTCCTATTGTTTTCATGGTTGTATCCTTTGGACTACCCGCTAAATGGAGACCAGAAAAATGGTCACCCCAGATATCATATGTATATTCATCCCCCACCTTTTCATCTACTTCAACACTTCTTTGGTTTAAAAGTTTTGCCCCAGGAGCTCGCACAATAGGTGCAATTGTTGATGTTGATGATAAGGGAGAAGAGTAATGCAGAGTGGGGGCAGCACCACCAGAACAAGGAAAGGCAGCAGAAGGTGTATTAAAGGTCTTGTTGGGCACTGAAGGTCGCTCTTGAGTAGCCGAAAAGTAGTTGTAACTGTGGTATTTAATTGAACCCTTGGGTTCCACAACAACCGTCTTGGAAGCAGATTTAGAAACTTGAAACCTCTCAAACTGTTGGCCTGCCACTAGAGTGAATGGATTTCTAACCCCAACACTTTCCACGTCAGAAGATGGCGACCACAGTCGATTGGGTGTTGCAAATACAGGCGACAAAGGAGATGAAGGTGTAGAATTTCCACTTTGACTACTCGAAACTTCAAGCAGTCCTGTTAAACATGCACTAACACCCTTCCTCTTTCTTCGCCTTCTTCCTTTCTCCTTTCCGGTCCTGACTGTAAGGTTGGGAGGTTGGGGAGCATTGAGTGTATCAGAATTCTCAACCGCTACAGATTTGTCCTCTTCAGTATATGACAAAATGTTACCTTGTTTGTGATTTTCTAGAGTTGATGCCAAATTCTTAATGGTTAGCCCCTGTTCTAAGGCTCCATCATGACCATCAGCATATTTACCAATAGATTCCTGATTAGAGGCCTTGTCTTCCCCGACAGACGATAACAAACTGTCCATTCCCCTAGACTCAGAGAACTTACTCTTTCTCTGGTTACGATGCACAGACGATAACAAACTGTTCATTCCCCTAGACTCAGAGAACTTAATCTTTCTCTGGTTACGATGCATACGAGAAGCTTTTCCTGCACTTCCTACAGTAGTAGAGGAGCTTTCCTTGCTGTTAAAATAGTAATCCTGGGAGCCAAAAGCAATCACTTGGGGAAATATGCAACAGAATATCAGAATCATTAAGGAAGTGGCGAGGAGGACTGCTGCAGAGAATTTCTTCAACCGCATCCAGAATACTGATTTTTTACAGAGATTGTACATGTACAAAGGAAGACTTGCCTTTATGGGTATCACAAGAATTCCACTAGCCAAGGCCAGTTCAAGATCTCTGTGCACCATAGCTGCGGAAAAATCGGACTGGTATGAGATCAGAAGCTTTGTTGACTCCCCAGGTTCAAGAGAAAATCCTTTACAAGCATGAACCATAAATCCATCCAACCCACACTCAGACCCAGAAACTTCAATACTTTTCACCTCAAGTGGCAAGTCTCCCATGTTCTTGGCATACAGCTCTTTAGACGAGGGCACAGAACAAATATAAGTAGTCTCTTCCATGTTAAATAGCCCATCCATACGAGAGAAATTTAGGGGCATTGGCAAGTTCAGATTAAATTCTATGCTCTGAACAGGCTCTGAACCATCAAGCAGGACTAGGGAAAGTGACCCTCCAAATCCTCTCAAAGATAACCACTCCACACCAGAGAGATTATTTCTTATCAGGGCTGAACTTCTCCACCCACAGCGATTTGAAGGGTAAAAGAATATTGGCCCAAAATATGCTTTACCATAAGGGTGAACATAAGCTTCTGTTACTGCACTCTCTGCCATTGAGAATCCATACCTAGTAGGAGCAGTCAATTCAGTATGGACAAAAATATTCGATGAAGGGGGCTCCAAAGAACCATCAGTGCCCCTACATTCATCAATAATTTCTCCTGAGTTAAGAATGAGCTGCATTACAACTGGATGTTCACTAGGATTCTTTACAGTGATCCACCTAGGGTGATAAGTTCCAACCTGAACCATTGGGAACAACACCTCATGATCATCAAGCACAGACATGCCACTTGTGGTACCTTGAGATTTCCAATTACCCAGTACAAATTCATCTGCTTCTGCTATCTCCAATGCCTATAAATTCACATAACCATTTTAGTCAGCCAGCAGGTATAACATCAAAATGAAAAAAAAGAGGCTAAAATACAGAGAAAGAAATCCCTTGTTTGCATGTCCTTGGGGAGCTGCGACACACAAAGGGTAAGATACTCTAGGATGTGTGTGAATGTGTGCATTTGCAGACAGACAGACATTCACTTAGACACAAGAACATGCAGTGAGAGTGTCTGGAGCAAAAAAGTGACCATCCATTCTACATTCTGACAGTCATAAAAACAGCAGAGATTGAAGCCCTTGAAAAGTAGGAAACTAAATGCCATTTTTATTTAATTCCTCCATATACTTTCGCTTATCACCATCACTTCCCATAAATGACTGGACAAATGAACTCAGAAAGTGGAATTGTTAGATCCGGAATAACTCTGCTAACTTACATCAAACATGAAATTTAACGATTTAGTAAACATGTAAGGCATATATATACAAGTCACATTAACATATAGTAACGGACAGGAAGCAGATATCTAGTAAGGCCATTCATGTAATAGACAAATTTCATTGAATACGTGCAGTATTCGAAAACAGATGTTCACTAAGCAAGCAATTTACATAAATTAAGGCCCCATCCAATTTGGACAGCAGTAAAAGTTTTTGAATCTAGCCAAGGAAAACAAAGGTCACTGCTATTATATTACTAGCTGTTCTCTGATATGCTTATGCTATGCACATAATTTTTGGGTTTTAACACATTAGTTAGCTGCTTATGCATAAATCACTGGCTATGGTGATTACTATTTCCATCACAAGAAAATCACAAGAATTCAAGCTTATAAAAAATTATACAGACAATTTGAAGAGAAACAATGGAATAATACAAAGCCAATATGAAAGATGAAGAAGACCACAGATTAGAAAAGATAAATCAGAATCAGCATACCTTAATCTCTGACAGCGACTGCTTGCCACTGCCCAATGACCCTGTCCTTCTATTTCCAGTTTCAGCCCCTTCAGAGTGATTGTCGTATCCAATGAATGAATCCTTTTGACGTTTCAAACAAACATGGAATATATCCTGGCAAGGAATTTCAATCTGAGGAGTACTGGAGTCATTTGTCAGTAAAACTAGTTTGCAGTCTTTGTTCATATTTGACATTTCAGATGGAGAATCATGTAATTCAACAAGTAGCTGAGTACATGTAACTGTAGCAACTTGTGTGACAGTGCCGGGGAAAAGCAACAGTCCTTCAATGTACTTGATCTGGAAAACCTTTGCTGCTGCAACTTCACTGATTTTGACAACACTTAACACATGAGGAGCTCTATTTCTCAGTGCGATAGCAACAACAACAGTGTTGCCAACATCATATGGAACCAGAGTTTCAAAAGAAACTGAACCAGAAATGCCATTGTATGCTACTTTTCCATCCAGTTCAAGTTCAAGAGGAAACATAACAGTGTCTGTCCTGTCTTGAGAGGACCTTAGCAACTGCATACAAAAAGCACCGAAAACATTTCCTTCAGATTCAACTGAGAAGTCTATCTCCATAATGGTTTCACTGCTATGGGGACCAATCTCCCAATTTTCTTGGGGCCTCATAGCCATCCATGGAAAACCATTTTGAGCGCTTCTAACAACCAACCAATCCTTAACACCCAAGAGGCTGAGCCCATCAGGACCTCCCAAATTTTCTAAACTGCAGGTTGCTTCAGTGTTATGCGAAATATTCCCTTGAGAAACTGATATCCATGCATTTACTTCCTTCACGTGGAGGATTTCATCAAAAGGGTTCAACAAAGAAAAATTCTTCCTCAACCGTCCACTAGAAGGTGCATCCAGGCTGGATAAAGGACTAATATTGTATGGCGACTCAACTGCATAGCCCTTAACCTGTACCAGGAATCCACCAGAGCTCGTTTGCAAAATCAGATGAGCTGAGGACAAACCCAACCACCTAGGCAAAAACACAAAACAAATTGAAGCTACTTCGCCTGGTCCTAACAAAACCTCACTAAAATTGCAGGGATAGAATTGTGTATCAGTGCTAAATGGTTCGTAGACATGTAAAATGCTGTCATTACAGGTATTTGCCACTGTTAAGGATGCTACTGAGGGAAAATATAAATGCCTCTGCCCCCAATCAAGTACATGAGGGCTAATTTCTACATTGGGAGGAGAAGCATCAAAAGAACTAGATTTCATCATCTCAGACTTTTTCCTCAGCCTGGCACTTGTTCTCTTCTGAGTTAATAAAGGACCTTTACATGAAGAAGGATCGCATTGGTCACAACTATTGGTTTGCATTGATGATAACTCATCAACATCTTCTCTAGAGTTCATAGAACAGGAAACAGTCTGGCCATTTAATAACTGGAACATACCATAATCCAATGACCAGCTCTTGTTCTCTGCCCACCTGCTACCCTGAATTGATCCTACAAATAATGAACCATCAGACGGACTCCCAGAAACTTCTAAAGAAGCTACTTTAAGATTGTGCTCTTTTGATGAAAAACCAGGTAATGTTGAAAGGAAGCAGAATGAATGAGAATTGGTACAAATATTCTCGAAATTTAGAAGGGCCATAGAACTTCCTGATGCATAGCCCAAACTAGTATCACCAACGCTAATATCTTGAAATCCCACAGCACCATTATCTCCATAGGACCCACATGAATCATATTCTGCTGGTTTCTGCAATCCATTCGTCAAGCACGGTCCGCACATAGAAAAGCATAAAAGGGTACATGACAGAACCAGAATAACATGAAATGCTTTGACCTGGTGAAACAATCCCCTGAAACCAACCACCACATCAAAGGCCATTAGCAATTCAAGAAAAACTGTAAATACGCCATTCCAAACACAGGAAGATTTTAAAAAAAAAAAAAAACACAAAGAACATAAGAAAGCACTATAAACAAATAAAATACAAAAATCAACCTGTTCATATTATTGTAAAACACTAACTTCACATAACTTTTCCCTTAAAATCATAGAAAAGACATTTTTCCCACTTCCCACCATTTTCTCAGCAAGCTAACAGACCCAATACGACATATTACTATTAAAAAAAAAAAAAAAAACTAACCTTAATTTATTACACCAACTCAAAATTTCCATATCAAACATTAATCCAACAGAACAACAAAAAATACACTCACCATAAATAAAAATACCAAATAACAACTAACCATTTTCGTTCCCATAAATTTGGAAGCTACACCTAATAAATATTTAACCAGAACTTCATATTAACAACCCAATAGCAACTATTACTACTAAAAAAAAGTTAGTAACAAAAATTAATCATCAAATACTCATCTTTATCACTCAAAGCCACAAACTTTGCCTTAAAAATAAAAATCCAACAATACTAAAAAAGAACCATTTTTTAAGAATATTGAAAACAGAAACAAGAATCAGCGTAAGAAAAATCGGCGATTAAAAAATAGACGAATATAAAGTACGAGAAAACCAAAAACTGATTTTGAAAAACACTAAAAATGTGAAAGAGAGTAAGAGATAAAGAGCTACCCGAGGCAGAACATGGAGAGGTTGTGCTTATGTTGTTGACGAGGTGTGATTGTTAAGGTATGGAAGTCATCCATGTCCAGAAAGGCAAGCAATCAGCAGATGATTTTTTTTATGGTCTGATTTTCAGAAAGCAAAAACCAAAACCCAAAAAAAAAAAAACAGATTGGTTGGTTTTAAGAAGACGAAAGAGGAGAAGAGAAGAGGAGAGAAGCAGTAGCTCCTGATATTATGAAAAACTTTATATAATTAAATTATATTGTATCAAATAAAATATATATAACAAAAAAAAAAAAGTGAACGAATGAATAGCTTTCAAAAACCAAACCTGAGACCAGGGTGTTTTTGGTACTCTGTTGTTCGGTACCATATTATAAGCTAAAAATAGTATTTGAAATGTTAAAAATATTCTAAAACTATATTTTATTTATATTAAGTAATGTATGATTTTTTTTAAACTCATATAACATTTATAAATATTTTTATAAAAATAATTTTTAAATTAAAAATAAATAAATAAAACGACAATATAAATAGATGATTATATATATACTTTTTTGAAAATCTAATCTATTAATAACCTTTTATTCTAACATAGAGCGAAAATAATAATATACATGCAAAATAAGTAAATAAATATATATTAAATTTTTTTTGTTTATTTTAACTTTATGATCATATATGATTATATTTTATTATTTTTATTTTTATCATACTCTCTTTGAATTTACTGTCAGGATATTTTGTTTTAAAAACGATTTCTAATTTTTATAAGTAAAAGACGACATTCTTAAGTGAAATGAAAATCGAGAAAATAGTTTTATTTAAATATATATATATATAACATAATTTCAATGATAAAAAAAATAGAATTTTAAAATATAATTACATAAAATACTAGCATATTTGATATATATAATTAATAAAAAAAAAAAGGTTACAGCCATGCTTATCTTGCACAGTCATAGTTTCTTTTCGCGGTAAGAAGAACTAGAATTCAACAATCACCGTGCAAGAAATTCAAGAATGTTTAAATAATAATAATAATAATAATAATAATGGAAGAATTCTCACAATTATACATGTATAGTTTCTTGAGTGAAAATTATCAACGCTATTGTTGTATTAAATTTCTCCATATACTGTTCCAAAGAAAAATTCTCCATAGACTCCGTTTGGAAACGGGATCTTCCTCAAATATTTAAATTTAAAAAAAAAATATTTTAAATTATTTTAATATATTGATCTTAAAAATTATTTTTAAAAAATAAAAAAGTATTATTTTGATACATTTCGATATGAAAAACATTTTAAAAAATAATCACAACCACACTCTCAAACAAATCTATTCATGTTTGATATAAGAAAAAAGTTTGAAAGAAAATTAAAATGTCATTGAATCACAAGATTAATTAAGTATAATATATTTCATTAAAATGCATTATTTTTGTGTATAAAGGAGTAATAAACAAGAATCATGTGTAATTTATAAATATTTTTAAGCTTTACAGTGCAAATTTAATTAGAAATCTTGCTATGAATCGGTGCTTAATGGTTAATGCCAGGTATATATTCACATAATACTTGTTCCACTCCACTAAATTTCTTGATTGGGATATGCTTGTATTAATATTATACTTTAATAATTATTATTATTCCAATACTCAATATAGATTTCATGCTTCGCAACTATTTGGTATTGTGACATGGTTGTGTTTTTTTTAGTTTTAATTTTTTATTTTTTTAAATTATTTTGATATACTAATATTAAAATTAAATTTAAAATAAATATTATTTTAATACATTTTTAAGTGATTAAAATAACAAAATCTTATAATCATGTGGTATTTTTTTTAATTTTTTATTTATGAATAAAAAAATCAAATCAATTTGTGTGTCAATTGAAATGTATTTAAATAAAAAATTTGAGTATTAATCTTAAAATTTAAATTTAAAAAAAAAACTTCATTAAACTGAGTTTTAAAGTCTTATGAAACATTTGTTGAATTAAAATAGTAAGGTAAATCGTAATTTGGAGAGAGAGAAAAAAAAATAGCTTCGTAGAGGAGTTAGAAGGCTTTGGGTGTATTGGCGTATTGCTAATTTTCTATTTAAAATTAAAATGTGGCTAATCTAATTTAATATCTAATGATGGGACAGTGCTTTATGCTCGTTGACATATGAATGGTGCTTGATCATGCTAGAATTAAGTAAGGATGAACGGTCTTTTTTGCCCTTGGTACTGCTGACGTGGACCAAGATATTGAATGGCAGATGGATGCGATTGGCATGAAAAGGGTACACTCTGGTAACATCGTGGTCCGAGCCTGACCGCACCGCACGGCTCGGAGCTCAAGGCTCCAGGAGGTGTCGACCCTGTCCATTTGAGTGGCGCCAACAAGGGTAGTTTTGGAATGGCACGATAAAACTAAATCCTTATAGAGAGGACATGTGCAATGTAAGATACGCGAACAAAAATTACGACAGTACTCCAAGATATTAGTTAGAACCCCAATAATGAATTAATGATACCCAAAAATATCTCTCTGTGTTTTTTTTTTCTTTTTTGAGAATTGGTGAAATGCTAAACTCCTTTTAAATTTAAACTGTCTACAACTAATTATTTTGTTTGATAATTTTATTTCTAACTTTTTTATATTTATTAATTAAACTACTAAATTAAAGAATCCTATTGAAATTTAAATCGACTTATAACTGATTATTTTTATGATAATTATTATTATAATTATTAATTAATCTAATAAGTTAAGAAATTCTATTTAAATTTAAGTTGACTACAACTAATCATTTTCATTAATAAACTTATTTACATTTTTTATTTATTAATTAACTTGATAAATTAATGAATCCTAGTAAAGTTTAAATTCACTATAACTAATCATTTTCATGGATAATTCTCATAATTGTTAATTAACCTGATAAGTTAAGGAACTCTATTTAAATTTAAATTCACTACAACTAATTATTTTCATTGATAATTTTATTTCTAACTTTTTTCATGTTTATTAATTAACCTACTAAATTAAATAATCCTATTGAAATTTAAATTTATTATAACCAATCATTTTCATTCCTAATTATTAATTATCCAAATAAGTTAAGGAATTCTATTTAAATTTAAGTTGACTACAATTAATTTTTTATTTATAATAATCATAATTTTAAGAATAAAATGATGTTAATAATTAGTTGTTTTTATTTATAGAGGATAAATATTATTTTAAATTTTAATATATATATATATATATATATATAGATGTTTTCAATAACACAATCTAATTATTATTTTTTAACTATGCTAGTACATTGAGGAATATTGGGTCATGCATTAGGAAGGGAAAAAAATCCACATTATCTAGAGGTCTTATGCAGACTTATTTATCATTGATACACTAAACAAATTATTCAATATTGAAATTACCTTACATATCTAAAAACTTGGATTATGTGATGATGCTTCATTGTTCATAGCACCTCACTTCTTCTTCTTTTTGTTTTGTTTTTCTTTTTAATTTATTCTTAGATCTTTTTTTATTTGGTGTTTTTTTCTCTTTTTTTTCTTTTTTTAATAATTAAAAATTAAATACTATAAAAAACAAATTGGGGTTTTCTCTACCTACTTCCTTGTTCATATAAATAGTAAAATAAAAGAGGTTCCTTTCTTTCTTTTCTTTTTTTAAATTCTATCTTCTTCTTTTTTTTAATTCTATCTTCCAATTTTTTCTTCTTTCTATTGAATGTTTTTTTCTTCAATTTTACTCTTTAATATTTTGTTGATTTTAAAGTAGTCATCATAATTTATTTTGGTTTGGTTTATACGAGGTTATCACAATCTCGAACAAACATCCCGATATTTGGTTGATGTTTAATTTTATAATCGTATATTTTTATTATATTAAAAAAATAGTTTTTAAATTCAGCGATGTTCATGATTTGAGTTGCATGTTTGACGAGTTAAGACGCGAAACCTAAGTCAATCCAATATGTCCATGATCTGATTTAAGCTTTGTTTAAATTTGTAAAGTTCACACACATCTACCATTTACCATTGTTTTTCTTGACCATTACCATATTAACTAACCAAGTAGGGCACATCACTTCCCTAATAAAACCAGCAGTCATGAGCTTATTCACCTCTCGTGTTATTATTTTCTATCTCTCACCCTCAAAATCCTCTTCTCCTAAGGAACTGAATAACCATTTGGGTCCACCTTAAACTGATGAGTTGCAATTTCAAGACTGACTCCTGAAGTTTTAGAAGTGCCCATTGCAAAATTAAACCTTTAAATATAGAGGAGATTTGTCAGTGATTGTTATTGTATTGGTGTCAGGGTAAAACCATTTCATAAAAGCTTGCTCATTTTCTCCCGAATGGACATCCCTTAATTCTTCTATAACTTCAATTCTAACCTCCACTTTCTTTAAAGGACCCTTGTCGGTCCAATACCATAGTTTTTTTTTTTTCTCTCCCTTCAAGGAAATAGAGACACATACCATAGCCAAAGTCATTTTAATAACCATAAAGGTTTTATGGAGAAAGACACATTTAAGGGGAGTGTCAATAGTGACTGGAATTTTCAGAGCGCCTATTGATAAATTAAGAATCTAAGAATAAAAATATACAATTGACTAAAAAATGAGTAAAGTTTTGCCAAACAAATTTGTACGGATAGTGAATAATAATTAAACAAAATTTGGAAATACGGGGACCTTTTGTTTCTGCCGTGTAAAATCGTTCAGAAGAAATCGTTGGATGTGTAACAAGCTGTATGCCCCTTACTAGGCCTCCACACGTGTCCCACACTTACCGCCAGGTGGAAATAAAGATGCACGTGAATCATTTCAAGAAAATTTTCCTCGTAGACAAATATGATGTTTGCTTTTGTGGTTAAATTATTATTATTATTTTTTTTATTTTGTATATTTTCAAATTATTTTATTATAATAATTTAAAAAATATATATATTTTAATATATATTAAAAAATTTAGAAAACAAAAACCACCACTATAAATAATTAACACAATGTTTAAAAATATGGTTAAAATTATATTTTTTTTAAATTATTTTTTATTTAAAATTAATTTTATTTTAATTTTAGATATTTTGAAGTGTTGATATTTTAATGTGTTGATGTAAAAAATAATTTTTTAAAAATAATTTTTAAATAAAAAAATATTATAAATCGCCGTAATACTGAATAACTAATGCGAAGCACGCTAAAAAAATCAATGGCCTACTTAACTGCCAACTTCAACCAACAAACACGACACTTCTTCCTAGGGATGGTGTCATAGTCCCCTAGATTCTAAGACGTACAGTTTGCGCCGTCTATTTGGAAAATGTTCATCATCCACCGTTGGATTTTGAAACTCAGCAGCCACGTAATAATACCTATTCCAAGGGCATCGAGAATGACCCCCCTCACAGTCACTCACACATTCCCTTTTATTTTTATATAATATTGCCCTTGTGTCTTGATCACTCCTTTTGGACATTTGGTGGACCTGACGAAAGTGCTTTGATCAGATCTAACGACTTAGGAGAGACGTGACCCCACTTTGGAGTGCAGAGGTAGTCGTTGAACGAAAAGGGACCACTTACAAATAGTCCTCTTTTCTCCCACCTCATCTCCGTCCTTTTCCTGCTATTATACAGTGTTTGATTTTTTTAAAATCTTTTTATTTTTGAATGATTTTAAGGTATTAATGCTGAAAATATATTAAAAAAAACACGTGAAAAACGTCGATCCAAATATATTTTCATAAAACACCTTTACCTTGTTACTACACATATACTACGCTATTACAATTCCAATATTGAATTTGCACACCAGATACGTGCTAGGTTGAGGGGATTCATACATAAATTAAATTAACAAGATACATAAGGCATGTGTTTTTTTTATTGTAGCCCTGGACATAATTTACCACGAATGAATTGTTATAATAAAATTATTATTCTGTCCTTAAGTAAAAAAAAACAAGAGCCTTAATGATGGGGCATTTTAGTCTTTTCAAATAATTCATTAGTACTTAAAATATTATTAGACAGTATATTCATTTTAAAAAAAATCAAACAATAAAATTACTTATTTATCTCTTGCAACATCCCATAAAAATATTAGCTATTTGAACTTAATCTCAATTCTAAAGTTAAGATAATTCAGGAAATTCTTTACATATGCACATATTATCTCATTTTATATTTTTATTAAAATTTTAACAGAATTTTTTTTGTATTTTAAACCATCCAAGTATATTCATCAATCAATCTCACATCAATAACCATATATATATACATATACTATACTTAATGGTCCAATCATCCTAGACTTTCCCATCATCTCCAAACATTCAAGAATACACCCATCCAACTTTCCATACTCTTTATTCATCTAATCTTTCATGGTTTACTCAACTAAGCTAAGCTTATGATTCAAATCAAACAAGAGGATTTGAAAAATTAATATTGTTCAACATTTCTCTCTTTTTTATTTTTTTTATATGATTTTATAATTCTACATTATTTGTTTTTTTTTAAGATTGGTTTTGTTTTTTTTTTCAATTTCTTTTATATCAGTTTATCTTAGTCTTACGAGTTAGATCACATGTTTTGCAGATCTTTTTTTGAATAGAAGTTTTTTTAAAAAATTATTTTGTTTGTGTTTTATTTTTGAACATTTTTTTCTTGTTTTATATAGATGAAATTTATTTTTTTAAAATATTTATTTTCAAATAATATTTCTAATATATTGGGCATTGTATAATATTTTTTTTACCTTTTATTTTATTCAACCAGTTTCTTGTATGTTTTTATTTTTATTATCTTTTATTGATTTTAATAAAAAAAATTAGCTGACACAATCGGGTAAATATCTCATTTTATAGAATCAAATATCTTGATTTACATTTATCTCTTATTTTTTCTAGTTTTTCTTTTAGTTATTGGCAATAACTTTTTTTTTTTTTTTACATATATAATTATTGATTTATTTAATTAGATTTTTGTATAATTTTTTTAATTTATATTTTAATTATTTTTTCATGTAAAAAAATATATCAAAATAGGTTGTATATTCAGATTCTTTTTAAAAAACATTTACAGCTCGTGACAGCAGTGCATGTTAAATAATTAGTTTAATTAATTTTTGGATGGAATACACACATTTTCCCTGTATTATGATCATTTAATTAATTGAAGAATGAATCGAATCCCCCTACTCCTCAACTTTTGATTTCATTCCATAAACCTCCATCAAAGATGCCAACCCATTTTGTTGATGAAAGAAAAGGACGGTGCGTGACATTCTTTTTATAAACAATGTGAGCAGGGGCGGAGTTTGAAAAAAAATTTAGGGGTCAAATTATAAATTAGAGGATCAAGAAAAAATTTCAATTACTTTTATTAAATATTTACAAGATTTACAAGAGAGAGGCATTTTCTTGTAAGGGCCGAGGCCCCTGCCAGCCCCTCCTCTTTCCGCCACTGAATGTGAGGCATCAACTTATTCAATAATACAAGGGTTTGTTTGTTTTTGTATTTTAAAAAAGTTTAATTTTTTTTATTTTAAATTTTTTATTTTTGATATTTTTAAATGATTTTAATATGCTAATGTTAAAAATAATTTTTTAAAATAAAAAAATATTTTTTTAATATATATATTTTTTAAAATACTTTATAAAATAACCATTGTCCACTTATATAGATTGGAATGCTGAGATGTTTTTGTTGAGGCCATGAGTAGGAGTCCTGTTAAGAAAGGGAGTGATTCATTTTGTGGAATATTGGTAAGAGAGGGCAACAAATATATGCTTTGCTGTTTTCCTTATCACATGTTTATGGTTAATGGTCTTTATGGTCTCTTATTTGAAAATATATTTTAAATCTTGCTCTATCCTTCTTTTTCTACAGATTTGATTAGGACCAAAAATGCCTATTTCTTTCATGATTAGACTAGCGGCTCAGAATTGTTATGCATGTCCATTTGTAAAAGTTTTTCCTTTTCCACAGTAGGTTTGACACGTGGATTTTTAATTTTTAAAAATAAAATTTTTTTAATTTTTTTTAAAAACATTTTTGAAATGTAAAAATAAACAGAAACTAAATACAGCTGATGGTTAAACCAGCTCAAAACTTGAGATGCAGGTTTTGATTGGGTTATTAGGTTATCTCAGGTCAACTCCCGGTTCTTTTTATATAAAATAAAATGTCGTTATTTTTATTAAAAAAATAAATAATCAATGGGTTATAACCAGGTTTTTGACCAAGTCTTTCCATGTCAACCCAGATTTTTGACTGAGTCACCTAGATTCTAACATTTCCTATTTTTTTCTTAAACGGATTGGTTTCAGCCCCAAACCAAACCGAATTCTAGATCAACCCACTAGATTGAGTTAGGTTTTAAAACTATATCTGCAACAACTAAACTTGTTCACTTAATCAACTCTAAACTATTCATTTCTTTAGATCATACTATGGGATTCTAGAAAACCAGATGCATGATCAGTCAAATAGCGGCATGAAAAAAGTCGTTGTGATGCATGGTTGATTCATCTCTTGAAGAAATTGCAGCAGCAAGCAGTAACAACAAGGACTATAATAGCTTTAAGAATGGAGCTACCAACAAGTGGTTTGACCCATAGATGAAAAAATTTCAAGATCGGCAAAGTGGGTTTGACCATGGGGTTCTTACATAAGGTAACCTATTTAAGATGAATTATCTTGTTATTTAATCTAATTTGGGATGAATTGTCATACATTCCAGTTTATATATATATAATGATATTTGAGATGCATTGACTGATATGCCACAAATAACAATATGACTTTTGTATTCTTTTTATTGTTTGGATTGTAGAGAATATTCTTGGCTCATTTTACGTATCATTCAAGATGAATTTTCTTTTCTAACGTCTCTTAAAAGCACATTCTTATTGATATAGAGCATTTATTTATTTATTTTTAATAATTTTTTCTAAATACTAGGTCTAGAATTTGAACCCAATTTTTTTTGTCGTTATTTTTCTTATATCTTTCCCATTCCCAAAAGGATTTTTTTTATGAAACTTAGTAAAAGCTTGAGAGCGGGTCATGGTAATAGCAATTTGATAGAATTTTAATGGGAAAAAATAGGAATTGATAATCATGAAAAAAATACACATCTACTTCGGTTTTATGTAGAAATTAAATTATATATATGTATCTAAATTAGAGGTGTTCTTGAATATAGTCGAGTTGGGATTCAGTCTATAATTATGACCAACTCAACTTCTGATATTTTATAAATTATCAACTCTACCCATTTAATTTTTTTTGGGCTAGAGTAGGTTGGATTATTTTATTAGACTAATTCTGTGTAGATAATACAAATATCTACGAGTTGAGTATATAAAATCTCTTATTTTTCAATGATTCTAAAAAATTATACTTACAAAGATAAATAATTGAGTAAATTACTTTACAATATATATTTAAATTGCTTGTCAGACCTGCAGAACCCTTGTCTGTAATTTGCACAACAAAAAAACAAAATTAATCCATTAACAAAAAGAAAAAAATAACTATATGAAAAAAAAGATGAAATTAATATCTACAATCTCATGTCCATAAGACACAACCTATTAATATTTTTAGCTGGTAAAAAAAGAATCAAAAGGAATTTTTAGAATCTACAACACATACATAAGGAATTCCATCTTAAATCACACTAACACAAAGTTTATAATGTTTCAACACAACTAAAATTTCATTTTTATAATTAAAAAATACATGTAAAATCAAAACATCAGTGAAATAAAAGAATAATTTAGCAATAAAATTACTAATTCTTAGACAAAACTCTTATCATTTAATTTCAATGGCATTCAACATTTATTGTCCCCGGAAAGGAGCAAAAGATATGGGTATATAGTACTTTCTAGAGTTACTTACACTTAATGGTTTATACAAATTGGGTCGAGTTAGGTGGGTTTTTAAGTTTTTTTAATCCATTATTATTTATAATATCTACAGTAATTGACTTTAACATGTTGGTACGGATTGAATAATATAAATTTTATAAATATTCTGGTTTCTTTAACGCTCTAATCTAAATTACGAGGATTGACAAAGTACTTTAATATTTATTATATTGTTATTTTAAGTTTGAATAATCGAAGTGAAAGTGTTTGAATTTCATTTTTAATATAGAATAATGTTAAAATAGAAAAATAAGAAAATAAGGTTTTTTAAAGACAAATTTAGCTTAATAACTCTACCGAACGGGTGGACCAGGGGCTAATAAAGAAAGAAAATGAAGCTAGCTGGGTGCTGGCAAAAAGAATTCAAAAGGATACAACCAAGCTAAGAAATCCTCTCATCTACTACCCTAATATGCTAAAACACTTCGGCAATTTAATGGAGAGTCTGTGAGGGAGCATCTAGAACTAGAATCGGGTTCACAACAGAAGCCCTGGAAACTTAAAAAAGAGGGGTCCTATGTGAATGAGAGTGTAGCTAGGTCGAGTGAATTAGGAATGCAGAAAGATGAGCTCTTCCTAGGGCAGAGCCACTAGCGTTTTCACGGGAGAGGTTCATGGCTATGTGGAACTTATAGTTCTAGATTATGAGGAAATTGACTAATCTGATTGTAGACGTTGTTACTGAGCTTAGGCACGTCTCGACGGAGAACAGAAGAACTTTCATTTTTTATTTTATTTTAAACTCGAGTTAGGTAAGAAGTTGGGTTAGAATGTTTTTTTTTCCTATTAATTTTATTATTTTCTTCTTAATTTTATCTTTGAATATTTTTTTACTCGTGACCGATTTGCCTTTAGACTGTTAAAGCCAATTCAGTCACATCTAAATCACATTGAATTAATTCCTATACAATTTGATTTTAAACTTTAGCTAGACAATGAATGAGTTGGGTTGATATATTTTTTTTTTCAATTTTATCATTATATTTTTTTTACCAGTCGATTGGGTTACTTTTGTCTAAATAAATTGGGTCACATCAAGACAACTTTAACATGCTTTAATTTTAAACCCGGGTTAGGCAAGAAATTGAATCGGAATGTTTTTTTTTCTTATCAGTTTCTTCTTAATTTTATCCTTAGATATTTTTTACTAGACTACCAGATTGCCTTTACACCGACAAAGTCAATTGGGTTACATTAAATCAACTTTTATATATTTAAATTTTAAACTTGAGTCAGATAAAAAGATAAATATTTTTTTTTAAGGTTTACATGTTTAACTGGGTTTAATAACAATATTAAATAATCCTCTAAATACCTTTTGTTATGTTATTTTTATTTATTTATTTATTTTACCTACAACATAGCACAACATGAAAATTAGTTCTTTGTTAAAGAGTCAGCCACAAAATTCCCTTTTAAATAAAAACAAAAAATTATCTCTAAGCAATTGTATTTTGAATTTTAATGAAAACCCACGAGAGAAGGTAATTTTGATTTTAAAGACATATAATTAGATGAGGAGTAGGGTTAAAGTCACTCTCTGAATCGTCTGGATCTCCACTTTAAATTGGTATATTTATAAAAAAATAATATTTCTTTTTTATTGGCTTTAACCCGTGATAGTTCATCTTATCTTGTAGCAGGACGAATCCTCTGGTTAATTACGAGAAGATTGTTATCGTCATGCTCACATGCATAAAAGAAAAGGAGTAGCCAACTTGGCCACTCCAGTTATTTTCGTGTGGTTTATTGGATTATTAAAGCATTTAAAACTCGAATTGTACCATTCGATCAGCCGTCTTCAATTGGAAATGCAAAGCAAAAAGGTCACTTCATGGCTCTTAAAATAAGTGTGGCTGTTCACTTATTCAAAGGGTTGAGTCACTGTCATGTAGCTATTCCCAAATCACGAAGGTCGTCGCTTTGTGATCATTGCCATATTGAAAATGCACTGAGGATATTTGAAACCACGCCTTGATAAAGTTATAATTTATTTATTCTCTTCATTTTTCTCTTGAAATTGAATTTAAAAATGTGATTATAGTTGTTTTTTAAAATGTTTTTTGTGTTAAAATATTTTAAAATAATATTTTTTTTATTTTTAAAAAATTATTTTCAGATCAGAATGTTAAAACGATCCAAAATATATAAAAAAATTAAAAATTTTAAAAACACGGTACAACCGTGTTTTCAAACGCTTACTAAGATTTAACCATTTTTATTATGTTATTTTTTAATGGAGAAAGTTATAGTTATTCAGACTTGAACTCCTTTTCATTATACTATTATAATTACAAAAAATTATAATTATTAAGACATGTAATATGATTTATTTAGGGGTCTATAGTTTGTTTACATGATTGAGGCTATATTTTGCTTCAAATTCAATTCTGTATGGTTAATAAAACAATTGTGAGGTGGTTCTATTTGGGTTCAACAGAAAGTTTTTTCTTAGATATTAATTAGGAAAAAGACTGCAACTTTTTAGATTTTTAAACCGCGACCATAAGAATTATAATGATATCAAGCATATTTTTAATCAATAATAGTACCTAAAAATATAAATTCAAAAGTCAAAACGTAGACGGATCAAATATAAAATCAATTGTAACTGTGTCCTTGAATTACTTGAAAGGATTTGTTCTTTCTTTACAAGGAAAATGCTAGAGGTAGGTTTGTTGTGGACTTTGGTGTTTATTCTGTTCTCTTTCCCCCAATAGTTTGGATGTCACGGCCATCATTCATCAGAGAGCACAAAAGGAGGTCCAGGGCCTTAAAATCCAGAGATTAAGCCTGCTGGCTAATTAGATTGTGAGCTCTCTTATTGGGCTTGAATTTCACAACAATAGATAGGTTGCTACCAAAATTAATAGCTTCTTTTGGTATTTTGATAACAATTTAAAATATTTTTTAAATTAATAGCTTCTTTGGTATTTTAATAGTAATTACATTTTTTCCTGAAGCAAGTAAAATATGCATGGTTGTCTTGACGATCAACAATAATATGAAAAGAGTAGTGATAAAGATTTGAGCTATCTTCAGCAATGTGTTGGTTGATTTCCATAAAATCCTCAATTTTCTTACAAGACATTTTACATAAAAATAGTTAAGTAACACTTCATCCAAATGGGTGGTTCTGGAGTTGAAATATGCAAAACATGAGAATTTTGTCTTGAGTATTAGAAAATAATATATATTATATCTTGAGACTTCATCTAATAGTTTAAAATATTGGGTTGAGATGATTATTTGACATGATATCAAAACTTTAATAATCAAGCGGTCACGAGTTCGAATATTACCACCTTAATTTATTTGATAAAAATCAAGCACAAGGTAATTTATTTGAGATGGTTATTTGATATTGAATAAGTAAAGCAATTGTTATCATTTAGTTTGAGATCTCATCTAATAATTTTAGCTTTTATATTAAATTGGTTCTTTGACATGATATTAAATCTTGATAATCAAGCGCTTACAAATTTGAATTTTACTATTTTTATTTTTGATAAAAATTAAATACAAAATAATATAAATATGTGTAAATTTAGATCATTTAGTTTTGTGTAAGTAAAGCAATTGTTATGAATTATATATACAATAATCATGATGCAGAGTATGAGATGGAATATAATCGTACGGGGAAATTTACTCGCATCATCCCTACATATCTTGGAGAACATTATTATTATTATCATCAAATTATAATGTTAATTAAAGGACCTAAAATTTATATATCTCATCATGGTCTTCTAGAATGAGGAATTTGTTATGGACTTTCAAAGCGGATCGATTGGAGAGGTTAGGTGAGATTATCGAGTGTTAATCTAAGATGAAAGGGTCATGAGGTCTCTATATGCTCCTATGAATATGTAGGCGGGGCAGGTTTCTCCACTACCATATTCGCCATGATACCAAGAGATATGCTTGATATTCCACAATATATAAAAGATAGCAATATATAATAAAGTTTTAATAAAGACATAAGAAAAGGGGTTTTGTCACCTGTGACGACCATCTCTCCATCTGTTTTTTTTCTTTTTTTTTCATAAATAATACATATCATAGTCAAAGCCGGGACAAATAGGGTGATCAAGCACTCTATTTTTCTTATTATTACTAATATATATATATATATATATATATATATTTATGGTTTAGACTCGAGTACTTCCATTTTCAATCAATAAGTCAAGAAAATAAACGAATCTCGAAAAGTGGTCAGTCAATTTGAAAATTTCAGTTCAAAAAGGCAACTGGTCGACCTCTAATTAAAAAAACTTCCATGCATTAAGCACTTTAAGTAGAAAATCAATTAGCTAATCTATATTTATTTATGCACTAATTAAATAAACAGTATTAAAACCGTACACAACGCATGCTTCAAGTTGCAAATTCTTAGCAGAACCCACGAGCCTCTGTCTCCGTATGAGACCAAACCCAAAAAAAATAGAAAAAGTAATCTTCTTAAGCAACCCTTTACGTACGACACTCTATTATTGTTAATTAATATAAAAAGATTAGCAGGGAGGAAATGTATCTTTGTCGTTGATGATAAGAAATAAAAGCAAGATCCAAGATCAGCACATAATTATTAATTAATACTATCAAATTAAGAGTATGTTAACTGGTGGGGTCAAAATCTACTGATCATATCGCCTTGTTTGCTTTAAACTAACTTAACGACCACTAAACATGTCTCAGTGCACGTGGGACCGAAAGGCTTCCAAGTTCCAAGCTTAGGTTTTATTACTGCTCCACATGCATCTCAGAGGCGACGGCAAGCCATGCCAGTGGATGCATGCATTCCAGCTTGAAGATTCCTTCCTTACGGCATGGAATGAACTGTATGCTACTATATATATATAACACACACAGTTAGGCTTAATTTAGTCAAGTAATACTGAAATCTTGACAATTGGGATATTGCTTGTATTCCCACCCTAGACTATAAAGGAAGTACGGTGATCAGTAGCTAGATGATTATTCTACTTAATTTGCAGTGCTTCCCACAGCTTGAAACTCTTTTTTGATGATTTTTAAACCGAATATTTTCTCTTTTGCCGTCCATGTACATTATACAGGCCTTTATGAACTCACGAGGGAGGAGAGCTAAATAGGAATGGCTTTACATGCAGTACTTACATGAACCATTCCTTTAAATTTAAATGTCTAAAAGTATTTCTTAAGATCAAATAAAAGCAGAAAGCATATTAAGAAATACAATATGATCCCCGATATATATATAAAATTTGAATTTTTAGGTTGAGTGGTTGTTCAAGCAACAATATTAAGATCAAGGATGGGTAGATAGCAGCCAAAGGGATGCCATATCTTATTTCCGATTCACTGGAATATAAATGCACGGGGTCTCAATCTTTGATTCCTGGGTTCAAATCCTATTAGAACGAGAGCATAAGATTTTATTGGATGGAAATGCAGCCAAGTAGCGCAAAAGCTGATAAGATCCCAATGAAGTACGCAAATCGAATCTGAAGTGATGTGATAGTATAAATGCTCGATAAATTTCTTGGCACCAAATTAACAGAATAACAACATGCATCGTGAGAACATGAAAGAAGTGGTGATTCGGAAGCTTACCAAATAAGTTGTTGGTTATGGTGTTTTTGTTTTATAATATTGAAAAGAGAAAGAAGATGTCTAGGGCTTTATGCCCTCTTTCTAGCGAGAAAGAAAAATGAAAAAGGAGAGAACGAAGATGTATATAACCAAAAAGATGCAGGAAACAAATGCTGAAAAAAGAACTATGCTCGTTGACCTATTTACAATTCAATCTAGTTATAGTTTAAATCTCGATATCAAGGCATATTGATTTCCATCGTCGTCAGCTGCCTCTTTCCATCAGTTAAGTTGATATAACTTCATATACAAGTCCTCCAGCTTTCTTTCTTCATAATTGAAACATAATCTCTTGATTTTAAATAACTGACCAGATTGATTGATATTATTTCATTCTTCAAATGGATTTTATTGATCCCATCTCCATGCTAAGTCTGCACAGTTCTCAAGGCATGCATATTCAAAGCATGAAATTAAGGACTTGTTTCAGTGATCTTGTTCATCTTCTTAGCAATATCCTTCCTTAATTCATAATCTGGAACTATTTTTTAACTTAATATATGTAGAATGGATCCACAATCTAATAATAGACTTTCGGGTTGAAAGTGTCAATTCATGCATATAGACTTTCGTGTACGTACACCCATAAAGAGACCATATGAAATCCAAACTTAATCATCAAATTTAGTAATTAAGAAAAAAATGAGTTGAGCAGCTTTTATGTAGAATATATGGATCCACAACCTAATAATAGATTTCTGGGTTGTTCATTAAAAGCTACTCAACTCATTTTTTTTCTTGATTGTGATTATCACATTAAATAGATGAATGCTTCCATTGAAGGGAGAGTTACGTTGAATGCGATACATATAGAGAGAGATTGTTGAGATATGTACACATGAGTGGAGTCCTACGTACATTGATTAAGAATGAAAAAACTGGGATCCTTGTATGAATGGATTGGCTTATAATCTAATAATCTAGGTTTCTAGACTGAATTACTGCCTACAAAAACGCATACGGACTGCCCAATGCACATCTCTCTACGATCAATTAGCTTGGACCTTAGCTCTCCGATCGGTTAGCTTGTAATAGTACGGGTATAATGATCCTTATATTAATGATGGAACGTATATTTTCAATATTTCTGGAAATGTCTCGATTACCTTGTACACCCACGCATTGCATGTATGTTCACACACACGCACGCTGGGAATAGCATATGTATATTCACGTAGGGCCGTAAGGCTTAGATCATCCTGAATAGTAACGATTCTCTTGGTGATTCAACCTTGTCATAATCCTCGCATATCATCCTAAAGGTGCCAACATATATACTGATATGAAGGTTATTTCTGCTATTTGAAAAGATATAACTGATAGGAGTAATGCTAGATTACTTTTAAGAAATTATTCAGATTAAGAGAGACTGAATGCTTAATTAATTGAGAGAACTTAATATATGTACATTCAATTCAGGGAAAATAAATAATCAGAAATGATCAACAACTTGTCCTTCTGCCCACCATCAAGACTTCAACCCCAAGCAACTGGCGCCATCGTTGGTTGAATAAGAACAAGAGTTAGAAGTTCAATTGTTGACGGAGTGACCAACTCCCGGACTGTGACCTGGTTCTGTGGGTCGAAAATCATCAACATACTTGACCTTACTTGTTTGCTCTTGACCAGCTGCCAGGCCGTGATTACCATTTTCTGGCACATTCTGAGAGTTATCATTATTTGTTGAGCATTTCTTGCACAACTCAACAGACTTTAAAGGCCTTCCCTCCACATGAACAACTTCATGACACAAAATCAAGAAAAAAAGAACAATACAAGCACCCGTAATCACTCTAGTGGTGGCCATAATGAAGAGAGGTTTTAAAGTTAGGCTAGGTAAGAAATTGAGGGCAGGGAGAGGAGACTGTTTGTTATGATCTGCTTCCTCTACAGTGATATTTAAGTGTTAAGAAAGTCGACCTAACCTCTTCCTACACTGTGGTACTATTTATATGCTAGGGTTGCAACTTGATTAAGGTTTCAGGACATAAGCATGTGAGGGGTCCTCACAAGTGGGAAGATTCCATCAATTTTTTGTTGAAGAAAAACAGGAGCATGAGAAAAAAGAAACATTGGACGGTTTAAATCAACGGTTTAAGCCCTACCTCTCGTGATTGGAAAAAAGGTTCGAACCATCCAAGCTATGGTTAGTTGTCTATATTCTTTTTGCCTCCTGGCCCAAGCAGTACATGTGTCATCATTTTTACTTTGTTCATTTACAGCACCAGTTTTTTTACTCTGTTCACTAGAGATTTACTGAAGCTAAACTGGATGTGTACTTGTATTTCGTTTTAAAATCACCACCAGTATACATACTTCAAGATTTGAACATATATAGGACTCTTGAAATTTATGCTTGAAATTTGAAACTGTTGACCTGACCTTTGCCCAAAGTACACAATATACAATAAGATCCTCCCACTTCAATCTTTAATTATTCTAACTACATATAAAATTAACTCTTGATCTTCTCCAACATCCCTTACCTTTCAAAAACTCAAAGGTTGCACTAGGGTTTTTTTTTTTAAAAAAAACCCCAGAAAGGCGTGTACTTTCCATCTCCCACCACTCCCATGCAACTGCACCCACTAGCCTTCCCATTACCTCGTGGATCATGATTACACTGTTTATTAAATTGGACGGTTACAACCAAAAAGGCGTGCACTAGGGTTTAAGCTTTAAGCCCCCCCCCCCCCCCCTTTTTTTGTGAAGTGAAAAGATCAACCTTCAAAAAGCTTGCGACATTGATCATTAGCCACCAAAAGAAATCAAAAGATTCCCTTGCGGTTAATGGAAAAATTGAACAAAATAATCAAAAGGATGTCTAACTGGGTTTGGGGATGTTTTAATATTTTGTCCTTGAAAAAACAAGAACACAAATTCCCAGACCAAAAGTAGTGGAGCCCCTTTTAGTCACTTATGTCCATTCTTATTGGAACTTAATATATTTATGTTTCTGACATATTTTTGACTCTGGTGTTTTTGCAAAGATCCTATTGTCTTTCTTAGATAATTTTACTCACTTCGTCAATGAGCTTCGGAGCTATCTCGACATTTTTTTCAATGAAAGACGAGAAATTTATTTATAAACTGATTTAGTTACGAGCAGTCTGGTTAAACAGGAGAAGATGAGTATCAAGAGATAAGCTATAAAACATTCAAAATAAAATAAAAATTAGGCAAACTAAACTAATCGCCCTGTTTGCTTAATAAAAGCAAACAAGTTAAAATATAAATATATAAAAGAAGATTATAGCCACACAACCAGCTCATCTTCTCTATGAACTCCCAGCTGTCAAATGATTCATTACATGATTACTATTTCTATAAAAATATGTAAAATTTACAAGAAAAAACCTAAGACAAATATTGGAGATGTCATTGAACACACCTTGTAACCGCCACGGCCTCATGTCATTGCTTCCTACGTACAAGTAATTGCATTATATACAAGTAATTGTATTATACTTGTCATATCTCAATTTTGATTATCTTTTTTGATTATCTTTTCAAAATTTTAAAAAATATATTTTTGACACATTCACATCATTTTTGTCATATTTAATATCTTTCAAAAAGATTTCAAAATCCAAAAAACTGTTTTCAATGCACTCAACTATTAACGCGTTTATTTAAAAATATTTATTTAATTTTTTTTTATTGAGTTGATGTTGACGTTATCTTATTAAAAAAAATTAAAATTCAAAGAAATAAGAAAAATGAGAAAAATAAAAAAGGTGAAAAATAGGCAAAGGGACCAAAGACACAAATTAAGAAAATGAGGGATTAATATGAATTTAAATTGCTTAGGGACCAAGCAATTGGAAGAAAGAGATAAAATTACATTGCCTATAAATAGTAAAAAAATAGGAGGACAAGAAGGGAAGGGGAGGGGGGGTATCCAAAAAAATAACCTAAGAAGGGCAAAAAATAAATATGAAAACCAAAAATGCTAATAAAAAAGGGGAGATCTTTTATCCTATATATATATATATATATATATATATATATATATATATATATATATATATAAGAAAAAGTAACATCATCACAATTCCTATAGATAAAAAGAATACGCACACATTTATCCTCATTCTAAAAAAACCAACCTCTCATCACCTCCTATAAATCACAATACATACACCCGCAATAACCTAAATTCGTAGCTTAATCTCTTTATATTTTTCTAAACAAAAAGCAACAAGATCAAGAATGACACCTGCCATCCCTCTCCTAATCTTTTCATCGTAAAAGACCAAAACCCAAATAAAACTCCATTTTCATTTTCCCTAAACTTTTTTCTTTTCCACTGTAACCACCACCACCACCAAACTCCATCACTGATCGGCCATCTATAGTCACAATATCAACGATGTTGTGAATAACTCCTCACACCTCTCTCTCATTTTTTTTTCAAATCAAACTAGTCCATAGGCCCCTTTTCTTCTCTATTTAACAACACTTCCAGCCACACAATGCGTAAGTATTGGCAACATCGTCGACAACCACCAGACTAACGACAACAATAGCCATCATCGATGGTGCCTTTCCTTTTTGTCTGGTTATTGTTGTCTCTTTTTCTCTTCTTTAAAGAACTCAATTATCTCTCTTTTATCCTTTTGAAGATAACTGCTAATAGCGCCTCCATGGTGACAAGGTCGTATCCTAAACCACTAAGCTTGCCTCCATCCTCTAGAATAGTGATTGGTGGTGGTGAAAACTAGTAGACAGAGAACGAGAAGAAAAAAGAGAGATGATCGGACCTTCAACTAAGTAGATCTTGTTTTTTTTTATGTTTGTTTGCCTTACTTCCAATCCAAAAGTGAAAAGAAGATAAAGAAGAGCTTCAGATGCACCGGCTCACTCTTCTTCAGCAACGATGATGCGTGAATCCATGCATCGACAATGATGGTAGCGCGTGGTATATGCGTTGCCACTGTTACAACATGCCTTTCAACGTGATTTCAGTAGATCCCGAGCACACCAACCACTTTGAAAGGTCGATCCATAACCTCAAATAGTTTTTTAACAAATAGTTAAAAAATTGTGAAATTTGGGATAAAATGCTCATTATTGTGTGTATACTTTTTGGATTATTGTGTGTTTTGATTTGAAATGATTTGATAATCTTGTAGCGGATTGTGAGTCTATTCTCAAAGTTGTGATTGATAATTAAACATTAAATCTTGATTGATGAATGATGCTTGGGTTGTGTTGATTTGTTTGAATTAGTATGAGATTTGAATGTAGTTCGTGAAAATAACAAGACTTGTGTTGATTTTTGGTGTTGTTAGATATTGAGTTGATGAATGATGAATAAATAGTTTGTTTTGAGTTGATTTCTTGATTAAAATAGTCAATATTTTTAATAGCCATAATTTCTATTTTTTGTTTTGTTTTGCTAAACACACCTTAATTTAATTTTTACTTATTTTTAGATTTTTGAAGGATCATGTTACAATTAATTTTGGGTTTTTTATATAATTTTTACCCTTTTGTATTTAATATTTGAGATTGTAAACTTATATGTAAGACACTTTTATAGTATTAAACAAACCAGTTTTCTAAAAAAATTAAATTAGAAAAACAAAAAAATCTTTCTTAAAAAATATAGATTTGTGTTTTAAATTGCATATGACCAAATTCTAATATAATCTTTATTTTTTTTAAAAGAAAAATCAATTAATGGATTTTATAAATAATTTGTAAATATCTATAAGAAATTGGCCTAAATTTTAAAAACACCAAAAAAACCAATTTGTTTATTTTAAATATCATAATTTATAAACTTACACGTAATGCGTATTTTCAATATTGAAAAAGGAAAATTAAGCCCATAATAAATAAAATAACCTCCTTATCTCTTTCCTTTTGTTCACTTATAATATTTGGAAATTATGAACTTATACGTAAAACTAATTCTAAGAGAAACAAAAATATAAAAAATAATAAAATAGATTTTGTATTTAAAATAACTAGGTTTGACCCCTAAAACTATGGTTACTGAGGTGGATTTACTTTAATCAATAGATAGACCAACAATTAAAAAAACATAATAGAGCCTTAGTAATAATTAGACAAATGAATAATGCAGCTTACCTTAAGTAGGGTGTACTATTGGTGATACTGTCTTTCATATACCTAACTAGTCCCCTTATCCATACTCTATAGACCATTTAGGATTTTTAGTGATCAAAATATTAGGTGACGACTCCAAACCTTTTAAGTATAAAAATGACAAGAGTACCTTGTTCTTTCCATACTAAAGAACCTAATTTAGTAGAACGATCGCCACAACACTACACATGTGCGATAAAATGACGATTCCATAGGGGATTTTTCCTGTGGATTAAGCTTTGTTGTATGTCTGATTGTTGTGTTTTATTTTGGTTGGTCTATATATTTGTTTTGAACATGTATTTTATACATATTGCTCATGCATTGATTTTTAGATATGGATTAATGTCTTTATGCATCACATGCTTTAATTTTTGAGAGCATATAAAAGCTTCCAAGTTAGGCAGGGGAATAACGATCTACCCTATGACTATTGGTTTGAGACCAGGTTCGTGAAATACCCAACTCAGATCTAAGTGATTGCTTGGTAATAGTGGGCATACATGCCTTAACCATTTTTTACAACGCTTCTACACTGTTCTTACGAGGACCACCACTAGATAGATATGAGATTCTTTTGAGACCAAGTAGAAAACCTACCCATGTTTCACTTAATGACTAGAACTTGCCTATAGGTGTATGCTAAAATAATAAAATATAAAAGTTAAAGATAAGCTTAGAAAGGCTAATCCATATCCAATATACATCCTCATAAGCATACATGAGCATTCATATGCCAAAATGTCTTTAATTTTGACCCTCTTTTTAAAATATTTTTCCAAAAAATTCAAAAAATAGTGAAAAAAACAAAAAATATAGTTTGTGAAATTAACAAGACTTGTGTTGATTTTTGATGTTGTTAGATATTGAGTTGATTGATGATGAATAAATAGTTTGTTTTGAGTTGATATCTTGATTATAATAGTCACATCCATATTTTATTTTATTTTATTTTGCAAATACACCTTAGTTTAATTTTTATTAATTTTTAGATTTTTAAAGGATCATGTTGCAATTAATCTTAGGCATTTTATACAATTTTTACCCTTTTGTATTTAATATATGAGTTTGTCAACTTATGTATAAGATACTTTTCCAGTAATAAATAAACTAGTTTTTTTTTAAAACAAAATTAGAAAAACAACAAAAATATTTCTTTAGAAAAAAAATATAGATTGGTGTTTTAAATTTCATATGACTAAATTATAAGATAATCTTCATTTTTTTTAAAGAAAAATAAATTAATGGATTTTACAAATAATTTGTAAATATCTATTAGAACTTGGCCTAAATTTAAAAAACACCAAAAAAACCAATTTGTTTATTTTTAATATCAGAGTTTATAAACTTACACGTAAGGTGTATTTTCAATATTAAAAAAGGCAAATTAAACCCATAATAAATAAAATAACCCCCTTCTATCTTTTCTTTTGTTTACTTTTAATATTTAAAAATTACGAACTTATACATAAGATGTATTCCTAAGGGTAAAAAATTTATAAAAAATAGAAAAATATATTTTGGCTTTAGAATAACTAGGTTTGACCTATAAAATCGTGGTTCACCTTATTTAGGTGGATTTGCTTTAACCAATAGACATACCAATATTTAAAAAATGCAACAAAGCCTTAGTAATAATAAGACAAATGACAATGCAGGTTACCTTAAGTAGGGTGTATTAGGGGTGATTCTGTCTATCATATACACAACTAGTCTCTTATCTAGACTCTATAGACTAGTTAGGGTTCATAGTGATCAAAATACTAGGTGACAACTCCAAACCTTTTAAACTATAAAAGGATAAGAATCCCTTATTCTTTCCACACCAAAAAACACGATCTAGAAGGATGATCATCATGATGTCGCACATATGCGACAATATGAATTGGACTCCATAGTCCAATTTTTAGAAGATGCATAACAATAATCAGTACTCAAAAAGAGATCTTTTCAAATTGCTAAAACCCCAACGTTATTGCATTCCTTAATACCTGTGGAACAAGAAAAGATACAAATAAATTTTTCTTAATGGTCCTTTAAAACATCCCCAATTCTTGAAGGTCGAGGCTTGCCATTTACAAATGCATTTGCATTTCATTTAAACATACCTCAAAGAGGCAGAATCCATAATGATTCATATGCACTTTTGCCTTGTTTGTCCATATAAGAATACCATTTGATGATCTTAGCAAGTCCATCCCAATATAATAGAAACTCCCATCATAACATTTTTTCCATGTTGCAACTTTATTGAAAAGCAAGTAATATTTATAATCCCAATATGTTTCTACCTCATTGAAGATTAAATTATTTCGAGCATTCTAAATGGACCAAACTATTCCAAAGAAGAACAAAGACCACCCATTTCTTTGCATATATCCCAAGATCATTCCAAACCACTGTAAGTAAAAATCATCCAATGGCTTTAGTAAGATCTATTGATGGCCTAACCAAGCCACCACCCGTGACCATAACTACATGCAATCTCACAATAAAGGAAGAGATGTTTTGTATTCTCAATTTATTTTTTACAGAAAGGGCAACTTAAATCATTAACTTATAACATATATATCTCATCGATGAAGAAAATCTATTGTAAGTACTTTATTCATAATTGCAAGCCAAAGATTAAACTCAACCTTAAAAGAAGTGGAAGAGGACCATAAATTGGACTGAAATGACTTATCTCCTAGAAGAAGAATTATCTCAATAAAGGCTGAGCAACTTTTCATATAAAAGAAAATACCTTTAAGAGCTGGTCTTAAAATCTTACTATCTACAATATTTTAGCTTAAAAAACCATAGATAATAGTTACAAAAGTTCCATTTCCCTTTTTTTACCCAATCCCATAGTCTCTTTCTTTATGATAATGACCAATCCTAGGTAAAGTCATTCCATGTTCCAATCTTAGAGATTAAAGCATTTGTATTTGCACACTCAACATAAAGACCAGGAAACCTGTATTTGATAGCATAATCTCCTAACCATTTTGAATTTCAAAAAAATGTTTGAGCTCCATTTCCAATAACCATTGGAATAACATTTTGTAATCCAATAAAATAGTCATCCACACTATTAAAAGTAGCAGAAATACCATTCCAAACGGGTGAAAGAGCCCTTGTAAATCTCGAAACCACTCCGATATTGTCAAGTTGATATTTATATAAAAAAAATCCTCCATGCTATTCAAACATCATTATTGTATCGTCATAACCATTTAAACAATGCTATTTCTTTTTTTTTGCAATAATAACCTAACTCCTAACCCTCATTTAGCTTTCAGTCCGGATAGGAAATTCCAAGCCACCTTACAGATAGATTGTTTATTCATATCTTCACCCTGTAAGAATTGTCTTTATATGAAAACAATCTTCTTAATTAAACCTGATGAGATTTTAAACAAAGACATATAGTAAAGAGGAAGATTGGATAATAAAGATTTTACCAAACAAAGTCTTCCACCTATCAAGAGAGAGTCTTACCTTTCCAAATCTTGAGAGTTGAGACAAGATTTGATCTTTTCCAGAATTGATTTCCAAGTGGAGCATGGTCTCAAATTTGCTTCTAGAAAAGGGCATAGATAATTCATAAACAATTTAATTTACATCTTAAAGAATCATCCACTTCTTTAGTAAATTCTAAATTAACATTAATACCAATTAAAATATTCTTATAAAAGTTAACTTTCAAACCAGAGTGCTCTCTCGACGTATAAGAAACTTGAACTTGAGGCCTTCTAGATAGGAAGCATTAGCTCTAATACTTCTAATAACGAGAAGGTCTCAAGTTCAAGTTTCTTATATTAAGCTTTTGATTTTTTCTATTGTTTTGTTTACAACATTGTTTATTTAACCTTCACGTACTCAACTTTCTCTTTGATTAATCTTTTTGACTAGGAAAACTTCAAAATTTAAAAGTTTGGGTGCTGTCATAAAAAAAATTAAGAATAAAATAACAAATGAAATACTACAGAGATAATGTATAATTTTTAAGGATGCAAAACACTTATTGTTTAAGAAATAATTCTTGATTTTAAGGATATGATTAAAAAAAATTCACAATCTCAAGACTGAACTATAAAATTCTCAAAGTTTGGAGGAGCCATGACATATTGACATCCTTAACCTTATACTATAAAGGCTATTTGATCTTTTATAATTTGTTAATCAAATTATTCCCGATCCGATTACAATATATAGCTCAAAGGACTTGAAGGTTGCACTAAGAGGTTTTAAAATAAAATATAAAACATCAAGTATGTTTTATAGAATTCCACTTAGTGTGGCCACTAACCGCCATCTCTCACAGGCAGTGATCACAATTTTATTTAATCTCGAAGGTTTGCTTATCCCGAATAAAAACAAAGAGAGACTGACAACCTAATTTGATGATGCTTAAACAAAGTTCAAAAAGTTTAAGATCAAAATAATCAATTAGCATGATCATTAGCCGCCAGAAAGAACAAATTAAGATTCTCTTGAAGTTATACCGAAAGAAAGAAAGGGTCATAAAGGGAGAGGTCCCCCTACATTTGGGAGGGATGCATGTTTATATGCATGGAGCAGAAAAACATAGAATTATTTTTTCCTATGATGGGAATTCTATCGTTTGTATTTTAGAAAAAGATTTTACTGTTCTTTCTTTTTATTTTTTTGAAGTGCTATATCAGTAAACTTCAACGTTATGATTCGATTATCTCTAAGGCTTTTTACCTTTGGTTAGCAGGTGACATGTTTTAATTCATGTCTAAAAAATTGGGGCATTTTTTATTTTTGAAATGTGGATTGCTTCATAATCCCTCGGAATATATCTGCAAACTGCAATATAATTTTAATACTTAAATCTCGACGAACGAAATTGTAGTAGGGTTCAGTTCTGCCTCTCGAGTTCTCCATGATCCTAATATTTTCTTCCTTTGCAAGCGAATATCATAATAAAAATCTTGAGGGGTTTGTTTGACTGCAATAATTTTGTTTAACTGTATACTTCAACAATGCATGCAAGTTATTTCAAGTATGATCCTCATATTTATTTATTTTTTGATAAGCAAAAGAACAGAATAAACAGCAAAGTACATAATCCACAAGGCGAAAAATCCCAAGCTCAAGACAGCAGAGGAGATTTGCGAGTTATTTCTCTAACCAAAATGGTGCAAGGTAGGATTTAGGTAGTGTGCTAATTCTCTTTTCTAGAATGAGGTAGCTCGGTCTATCTTTCATATAAATAGAAAAGAAATATATCTTAGTTCTTGAAACACACACACACACACACTCACGTAGCTAGTGAGTTTAACATTCACAAATAAGAAAGCGAGTTCAACTGATAAAATCACTTGATGTATATACCATCTCAACTAATCATCTCTTGCATGCAATTGCTATCAAATGGACTAAGAGAGGGCAAGACACTCTCCATTATAGATGTAGCCCGGAGTTCAAAGGGCATTTCAATGATTAAAAGAAGAAGATAGAGGAATGGAGAAGAAAACATATTCTATAGAGAGTTACCAATGATCAATTAATAATACAACCTTTTTATTAAAAACTGGAAATACGTATATACAACCCGCGATTAAAATCTCAAGGAACACAAACCCAGAACCATAAAAGTGACATAACAGCAAATCATTGCCTTAATTAGTTGTGGATGGAATGGCCAACACCTGGACTATGACCAGGGTTTGTTGGTCGAAAAGCCTCCACGAATCCATCACTACTTTTAACAGTATGGTGCAAGTGATTACTTGGGCTTGCACTATTTAATTTAGTGTTTCTTTCGATGCTCTTCCCTCCAGGATTGCCGCGTTTGGCATGCTTCAATGCTTTTTTCAGTTCTAAACTCCTTCCTTCAACACAAAGGATATTGTAAGACAACAACATTAGTAAGAAAAACAAGCAAGTGCAAGCTGCATTGGCCATGCTCAGATGGGATGAAATTATCAGAAACTTAACTAGTGTTACAACTCTAAGAACGAAACTGATCGAAGTGTACTCAATGTAAGAGTAAGATAGAAAGAGGTCAGAGAAGATGAAGATACTCATAACCCTTCACTTCCATCGGTATTTAAAGACTTACAAAGCTGCTGCATGTGAGGCCCTAGACAATCAAAAAGCGAATAAATAAATAAAGATAAAAATAAAAAATTTCCTAACATCAAGGAAGATTCCTTAAGGTCTACTAACCTAAATTTAAAGGTTACTAGAAGAAAAGGGGAACTGAACCGCTGTAAGTTGTCTGTAACCACTATTTTTTGCAAGTCTTTCCTTCCCCCATGTTCAACCCCTAGGGCTGGAGCAGTGACAGCTTTGCTTTCATGTGACCTGGCTGTACATTATACAAATATGCATGTTACACTTGCAAATATTGCCTCTTTATGTAACCTTAACTGTACAATGAACTCAAGGGCCATTTTCATTCTCCCTCCTCCCTAACTACATCTTCTATTTCAACAAAAATAATCTCCCTAATATGAAGATAAAAATGTTCTAAAGATCAACAAGTTCACATTTCAAGAAAGTCCATTTGTTATTATATGTTCTATACTACCTTCTTTAGATATTAAAAAATTAGGTTGTTTCGTTTTTTGTTTGCTCAAAAAATATTTCATGATAATTTTTTGAATATCTTGCTTCTTCATTCACAAAATAATTTATCATATTGTAGTATAATTTTTAAATGTACTGTTGGGATATTATAGGCATATAAAACGAAGAATGAAGACAGTCCGATCAAGCTTGTCACTGCAAAGCTATTAAGGTGCACGGGGTCTTACCGTTTTGCCATTGATAATAATTTATCATTGTAGTATAATTTTTAAATGTATTAGGCTATTATAGGAGTATATAATGAAGTATGAAGAATGTTTTGGAGAAAAACTTGAAAATAATTAATTTATCTTAAAAACGTTAAATAGAATTTGGTCATTTCTTTTTTGAAAATCTATGTTCTGTACTTTCCCTTGAGATTTTTTTTACATCATCACTACTGTTGTTGTTGTTATAATTTTAATAAGCAAGTAGACCATTATACCAATTTTAAACTAATTAAATTGGAGGAAAGAACGAAAAGATGCTACAGAGGAGCATCAACACAGGATTCCATTGGAGTAGTTTTGGTATTGCTTCCATATATGCTTTGTTTAAAGCAATGAAATATATATATATATATATATATATATATATATATATATATATATATTAGTTAATTATTTATTTTAAGCAAAGGGGATTTATATGAATACACACAAATAGCACAATCATATTCTGTCGATTAAATTGAAATTCAAATATTTGGAATGGAGTAGCACCACTGAAAATACAAGTTTTTTTCTTTTTATGATTAGCAGTACAAAATCATCTATATACAAGAGACTTTCTTCTCAACCAACACCTTCTTTCACTGGAGCAAGCTTCATGTCTGTTTTGTGCATCAGACATAGAGTCAACAAATCATCTTCTCTTTTAGTGCTACTTTGCTAGGAAACTATGGACAAAGTTCCTAACACGGGAGGGGGGGGGGGGGGGGGGGGTTCTTGGTGCGTTCCAAAGACTATGGAACCTCCTTTCATATGACATTGCTTGAAATGAAATCTTGGTTAAGCAGGAATCACCTAATCCTTAACCAAATCTAACCGAACTGAGAATCGTGTTTTTCTTTAATTCTCCACCGGCTATCAGCTCGGTTAAAGAGCTGTAAAATGAATTTTTGGATACACAGGTAATGATCTGCTAATAAGTGCATACAAAATTTACAAATGGTCCAACTAGGACCTTGGTCGCTGAGCTTCTTAGATAGATGAATTAATACTATAATTTTATTTTTTTTCCTTCTAAAAAACAACTAGTTTACTTTGACTCTTGTTTTTCTTTCTTAGCCACACACTAAATGGCTAGCTTACATCAATAATATTGCTAGATTATCATAAAAAATGGAATTTGAATGAAAAGTTTTCGTTTTAACACTTAAGAATAATTTTTGGTAAATTTTTGCATATACACATAGACTAAATTTGTCTCAGTTAGGTTATATAAAGGGATTCGCATTCGGATCATTAGTGCAAGTATAAAAAATTTCTCTCTTAACAGTCTTTGAATTCAAATATAAGATGATATTTAAGAAGAAAACTCGAGCTTGTTAGAAAATAATATAAATTATATCTTGAAACCTCACCTAACAGTTTAAACTTGTAGGTTGAGATGATTCTTTGACATGGTATCAGAGTCTTGATGACCAAACAGTCACGAGTTCGAATCTCACTATATATCCCCATTTATTTGATAAAATTAAGTACAAGATAATGTAGCCATGTGCAAGTTTTAGGCCAAAATGGCTTTCACTTGAGGATGTGTGTTATAGAATAATATAAATCATATCTTGGGACCTCACCAAATAGTTTAAGCTTTTAGGTTAAGATGGTTCTTTGATATAGCTAACACCTCAAATGTGGATATACTTTGTTGTTACCTATTTTATATCCCCAAATAAATAAATAAATAAAAAAAATAAAAAGAGAGAAAATACAAAAAAATATTGGAAAAAAATAAAAAAAATATATTAGTAAGAAAAATATACTAGAATGCCCAGAAAATTGCTAAACATTGGTTGAGGAAGATTAAAATATATAAGATTGAAAAATTTGACAGTGTATCTTTGAATGATAAAGGAGCTATTAGTAAAGAAAATTCAATTTAAGAAGGAAAATTCAAAATTGAATGTTTAAAGACTCAATTGGAATTTTTTTAAGGTTTAATTCAATTTATTGAGGATTTAATTGCAAGAAACATTGATTTTTGAAGTCAATTTAGGCTTCAATTGAAAGAAATTAAAGTCTAGAGGTCGAATTATAATTTTTAAGAGTTAATTTGGTTAAATCAGAGGTTTAATTGCACAACTATTAATGTTTGACGGGCAATTGAGGAATTGATTGAAGAAATCCAAAACCAAGGACCAAACTGAAAAAGACACGTTAATGTAAGCTTTGAAATTGATCACATCAGGGGCTAAATTGAAGAAATTAGAAGTTTATTGGTTAATCGAGGGTTGAAATGCACAAATTCAGAACCAAGGACTAAAATGAAAATAGCTGTCTACTTTAGGGGCCGGCAATTGAGTTTGGTAAGGGTAGAGTTGCATGAAATTAAAAGTTTGGAGGTAATTACGGGTACAATTAAAAACAATTGGAAGAATAGAGACTTAATTGATATTTGCCAAATCCCAAATTAAGAATCCTAAAAGACGTGTCGTTTAGACTTAATAAAGAGAAGATGAATGACACATCGTTCGTTAGCTTGCATCTTTATTTTGACAGTTTTGGTTGATTAATTTGGCATCTTCAAAAAAATAAATGTAGAGCTATTGATTTCTAAATTGAGCAAAGTTGGATCTAAATGAAAGTTGTGCATCTCGTTTACCAACTTCAGGTGGTCTCAGGCGATGATGACCCCAGAATGGCTTTGATGAGACCTTGAAAGTGGACAACTCAGTCATCTCTGCTAGTGCAACCATCATGAAAAAAACTAATTTGGTTTTCATGTGTTCATACACAAAGGCTCCTCAATAGGCTCTTATCAAAGAATTATAAACAACACTTCTCTTAAGATTAAGATGTTATAAATGGATTTAAAACCTCCCAAAACCCTATAAATACCCTCCCAAGATCAAGAAAAAGGATGAAAAGAAAAAAAAAGAAAGACAAAAGAAAAATATAATAAAAGATAAAAAAGAAGAGAAATATCAATAAGAAACACAAGTGTGGAGGTCCAAAAGTCTAAACAAAAGTTTTCTTAAGCTTTAAAAGTTTGCGAGGGCCAAAATTTTCCAAAAGAAATCCAAGAGAGAGTAGTTGTTATAGGTATACATTGCTGATCCAAAAGTAGTTCATTTGTGGCCTACTTTTGTTGTTTTTATTTATTTAGTTTGTTTTATATTTATGTTTACAAGCATAGAAAAGAGGTTTGTAATTTTTAACAAATGATGTTGCATCTACCTCTTTATTATTATGATTTTTATTTAATGAAGTTATTTTGAAGTTTTTTTTGGTTGATGTTTTTGATGTATTAAAGTTGCCTTTTAAGTTTATTTTTAATATACAATGTTGTTTTAGTTTTTGTTTAACTTAAACTATGCATGTTAAAGTAATGGTGTTTACCATGGGTTTATTAGGCCTTATCAAGCACAAAATGGGTTCAGAAAATCAATTTTGAATCCATGTTGCATGGACATTTATGTTGTTTTACGTGGATAGTTTTTTTTATTTGGTACATCATGCTTGATTTTGATACTTTGATGTTTTTTTGTTAGTTTTTTAGGTCAAACATGTTTGTGTATGATATTATGACTTATTGGGATAAAAAGAGCATGTTTTAGAAGCAAAATGTATCTATTTCTAGGTTTGGCAGAGGCTACCTTGGCTGGAAATTTTCTAGTTTTTTAGGCAATGTTCTTCATGTTATTGGAAAGAAAATTACTTTAGTCCCTAGGTTTGGACCAACTTTGGTTCATTTCTTTTCACGGAACCCTTCATGATGCATGATTAACCAATAATCTAGTGTGTATTTGCATCAATAACATGATTTCAACGGTTTTTAATCCTAGAATTTTGGTTTAGAACTGAAACCTATTTTGATAAAATTGTGATATTTAAGTGATAATCGAAGTGAATGAGTGCTAGATTATTGACTCTTGCATGATTTTCAGCATGCATGTGCCTTTGTTTTGACCAAACCTGGTCTGTTTTGGGTTCAATGTTACTGGGTTGGTTTCGATGTTTTTAATTGTTCTTGGTGTTCTTTATTTTTTTTGGTGTTTGATCCGTTTTGTTAAAGTTTTTTTTTTGTGTGTTTTTGGGTGTTTAATCTTTCTTGGCTTTGGTTTTGTTTTTGGGTTGTTTTCAAGTCAAACCAGGATTTTTGGTTCGGTTTATGGCCGAACCAAAAATTTCAGGTCAACCCAATCAAGTCTACTCAGTCTGGTTAGGTAAAAAAAAATAGGTCAAATGGTTTAAGATCCTATTTGGTATGCCATAATTTTTGTTAAAGGGTTTTTGGGTTTAAGGGTGTGTTTGGTAAACTCCCCTTAAGCCTATTTTTAAGGTAGTTTTATTGCAAAGAAAAATAAGTTTTTGAATATTTTTTTTCTTGCATATGGCTAAAAATCCTAAAGTTATTTAAGCTTTTTTTTTTATATAAAAGTGTAAAATAATTTGTCATGTTTTTTTTATAAATATTGCATGGATTTAACAATAAGTTTGTAAAATTCCAAAGGATTTTGACCCACGTTTCAAAAATATCATTTTTTTTATTTTGTTTCTTTTAATATGCAGAATTATGAATTTATACATAAAATAAATTTCTAATATTAATTTTTTTTTGTTTCTTTTAATATACGAGATTATGAACTTATATGTAAGACATATACCTGATATTAAATAAAAAGAAAGTTTATTTTTTTTTATGTTGGCATTAGAATAATTATGTTTTTAATTTAATAAGATAAGAAATTCTTTATCGAGGAGGACTTTTCTTAAACTTTCGACAAACAAACGGTTAGATAACATAATATTTTCTTAGTTTATATCAGACAAATAATTAAACAACAAAGCTTAATTCATATAAGACGTACTAGAGGTGTTAATACATTTTCTTTATGCAATCAATCCTCTTATTAAAACTCTAAGACTAGTCAGGGTTTATAGTGACTAAAATATTGTGTGGCAACTTGTAATTTTTTTTTACTAATAAAGGACAATAATTCCTTATCCTTTTCACCCATATCATTCCCGACGATCCCGATTCAAGAGAATAATCACCGCGACGCCGCACACATACGATATACTTAAAGCGATAAAGAATGGAAACAAGCAAAGGGAAAAACCCTTTCAAGGATGAATTGCGTTCCTTGCCTTATAAAAAAATAAAAATAAAAATAAAAAATAAAAATTGCATCTCCTACTTTTTTTCCTTTTGGCCATGCCTAATATAGTACATGAATGAAATAAATAAGAATAAAAATTATACCACTTAAAGCACTATTTCGTACTTGCAATATTGTATCTATATTTTGACTGATGATGGTAAAGGTTTCTGAATCTAATCTTTTAAAAATATTAATTGTAGACAAACCTGAGAACCAAGAAGGTGGAGAGATTCTCTTGGCCTACTTTCTTCCACTATTAAGAAGATTTCGTTTTAAGGGTTTAATATAGTTAGACCTAACCACATATATATTGGCAGCTAGTGATGTAAATTCCCAGTCAAAACACTTGAAAATTTTTCTCCTCTGGTCTTTAGTATCTTAATAACCACTGTAAAATAATACTGCTAGAAAGGCCAAAAGCAAAAGCAGCGCATGGGGTTTAAAATCTCCATGTGATTCCCTTCGACAACTTGTAAGCTATAAAGAAAGCGTGTACGACACCAATATCCTATATATATATATATATATATATAAATCTGTCATACCACACTCTTATGGGAATCTAGCTAAGATGGCTACGATATAGGATTCCAATGTAAATCATAGCTTTCTATAATTTGCGGCTGGCTAGCTGTTTAATGCCAGCCAAATTATAGCAAGTTGGTGCTGTTCTTGTTTTCGAACCTTGTGATTGTAATATTTTCATGGCGCTTTGGGTCATATTTCACATGGTATGTGCTACTTTTTTTTCCGATCGTTTCTCAAGCAAAATAAAGCTCACTTCTACCCAAGATATCATGCCAGACAAGTTCTTATTCAATTGGGAGTGCTTTTACAAATAAAGCTCGATTTGCTTTACAATGAAGATTCTTTCTTTCCTCATAATTTTAAACAAAAGATTCTGTCCACCAATTTTTTCTTTGAACAAACCTTTTTTTATGAATAATGCTCAAGATACCAACACTTTATTAACTAAACTAATGTTCTTGTAATAACGAAAAGTTTTTAAATCATTTTAAAATATGGATTTACCACATTCACTGTTTTTCATTAACGTTATTTGATGAATCAATTAATAAACCAACCACTATTAGTGTAGGATATAGTAGATTTTGTGATAAAGGATATCATAGAATTGGAGGATATGGACTATTTTGGTTGGTATTTTGTGTGTAATACTGAGAGATTATGAAGGATATCATGGATTTTATGATGCACTGATGTGTTTAGCTTGTCAAGGGTAAGCGAAAATGATTTGTTGGGAAGCACTTGATATTTATAGCTTTGGCTATTATTAGAAGATCCTCCAAGGACCAAGTGCCAAGACAAGGGAGTTGTGCCTTGCCAGGACTCTACTACACCTGCTCGCAACAGTATAGACGTTTCCGGGAGGCAAACCTCTTGATAACTCTATGTATAGTTAGCTATATTTATCTATATGTGCGACAAGCACATCACGCAAGACCTATAAACTTTATACTTTGTATAGTCTTTCCGAGATAGCATGCCTACATGTTGCCGTGAGCTTATAAAATAAATATATTTAATAGTATTATAATTATGAATCAGTACTAGATAAGTAATAGAAATTAAAGGTATAATTGAGCTAATATTTCATGACGGTAAAAAAAGTTGTGTTGGAAATCAAAAACTTAGAGACTGAACAAAATAATTTATAGCAATCCATAGTGTTTTGTGAGCAAAGATACAGTGCTTTCCCCACATGATTTAGCTTTGCTGTTAATAAAAAGAAAAAAAATTTATAAAACTAAATTCTTTACCAACTTAATATTAAAAAAAATCGACAAAGATAATTTTGGAAGGAAAAAAATTTAAATTATAAGAGAAAAAATAATATTTCAAACACACATTATTATATTAACAAATGTGGGTGGGCGTGGACGCGTCCAGCCCCATCCCCAAGCTGGGCGTGCACACCTCCACGTGCACCTTGGGTGTGGGCGTTGACGCCTCCAAGCCCAACATCGAGCCCAAACTTTTAATTATAATAAAAATAAAAATAGTTATAACACAAATAATACTATTTTTAATATTAATACTTTTAATCATAATAAAAATAAAAATAATAAAAATACTATTTTTAATAGTAATACTTTTAATCATAATAAAAATAAAAATAATTATAATACAAATAATACTATTTGTAATATTAATACTTTTAACCATAATAAAATAAAAATAATTATAAAAAATAATATATTTTTTAAATTTATTAATTATTTTATTAATAATATAAATTATTTTTTTAATAATATTAATACTTTTAACCATAATAAAATAAAAATAATTATAATAAAAATAATAATATTTATAACACACCTATGCACCAGGTGGCGCTAGGGTTTGCCCTTCACATTGGAGCCTCCCTAGCGCCAGGTGGCGCTCGGGTGTGCAGAAGCGCCAAGTGACGCTTAGTTTTGCCATAGCGCCAGTTGGCGCTCGGCCATAGCCCAAGCTAGGCGTGGATGCGTCCAGCCCACCTTGAGGTTGGGTGTAGACGCATCCACGCCCACCTTGGGTTTGAGCGTGGACGCGTCCAGGCTCACCTTGAGGTTGGGCGTGGACGTGTCCAGCTCCAACTTGGGTGTGAGCGTGGCTGTGTCCAACCCCACTTGGGATTGGGTGTGGACGCGCCCAGACTTTTAATTATACTAAAAATAAAAATAATTGAAACACAAATAATACTATTTTTAATATTAATACTTTAAATCATAATACAAATAAAAATAATTATAACACAAATAATACTAATTTTAATATTAATACTTTTAATCATAATAAAAATAAAAATAATTATAACACAAATAATATATATTTTTTCAAATTTATTAATTATTTTATTAATAATATAAATTAAAATTAAAATAATAATATTTATAACACACCCATGCACCAGGTGGCCCTCGGGTGAAGCCAATCGGGCTTTTTGCCATGACCTGAGCGCTAGGAGCCGAGCGCCACCTGGCGCTCGGACATAGGCCAAGCTGGGCGTGGACGCGTCCAGCCCCACTCGGGGTGGGCGTGCATGTGCCCAGACTTTTAATTATAATAAAAATAAAAATAATTATAACATAAATAATACTATTTTTAATATTAATATTTTTAATAATAATAATAATAATAATAATATATAAATAATACTATTTTTAATATTAATACTTTTAATCATAATAAAAATAAAAATAATTATAACACAAATAATATTTTTTTTCATAGTAATAATATATTTTTTAAATTTTTTTAATTATTTTATTAATAATATAAATTATAATAAAAATAATAATATTTATAACACACCCATGCGACAGGGTCTGCCCTTCGCATTGGAGCCTCCCCAACGCCAGGTGGCGCTCGGGTGTGCCCAAACGCCAAGTGGTGCTTGGTTGTGCCCCAACGCTAGGTGGCGCTCGGACATAGTCCAAGCTAGGCATGGACGCATCCAGCCCACCTTGGGTTGGGTGTAGACGCGTCCACCTTTGGTTTGGGCTGGACGCGTCCAGGCTTACCTTGGGGTTGGGCGTGGATGTGTCCAGGTCCAACTTGGATGTGGGCGTGGCTGTGTCCAGCCCCACTTGGGGTTGGGCGTGGATGCCTCCAAGCCCAACGTCGGGTTAAGCATGGACGCGCTCAGACTTTTAATTATACTAAAAATAAAAATAATTATAACACAAATAATACTATTTTTAATATTAATACTTTTAATCATAATAAAAATAATAAAAAATAATACTATTTTTAATATTAATACTTTAAATCATAATAAAAATAAAAATAATTATAACACAAATAATACTATTTTAAATATTAATACTTTTAATCATAATAAAAATAAAAATAATTATAACACAAATAATATTTTTTTTTCAAAATTATTAATTATTTTATTAATAATATAAATTATAATAAAAATAATAGTATTTATAACATACCCATGCACAAGGTGGCGCTAGGTCTGCCCTTCGCATTGGAGCCTCCCAAATGCCAGGTTTGGGGGTGGGTCCTTTATTGTCATGAGCCAAGAGAGTTGGGGGATGCGTCCGTGGCCGGATCCAATGGGGTTGGGGTTTGGGTCCTTCCAGTGCGGGGCCCAGGAGTGTTTGTTTTGGGTTTGGGGTTTGTGTCCGGACCCAAGACAATTGGGTTTCGAGACATGACCCAACAGAAGGGGGCTTGCCAGCAGACCCTGTTGGCTTGGTTGGGCAGCCAGTTTGCGGGTATGGCCCCAGCGCCAGGGCATGACAACCCAAGCGCCAGGTGTCCGCAGCCTAGGGCGCAACCCCTCCCCCCTGCAGCCTTGGAACTTTTGTGGCTAGGAATGGACTGCCTTTATGCCAGGTGTCTGTGCCTGGGGCTGCAGCACACAATGCCCCCACAAATTGTGCAATCCACAGTGCAATGATTCTTAGTGAACAGTGCCTGTTTTTAGCACTATTACAATTCACGGTGCAATGAGTCTTGATGAACAGTGAATTCCCCACATGTTTTATAATAATAATAATAATAATAATAATAATAATAATAATAATAATAATAATAATAATAATAACAACAGTCAAAATTTTATTAAAAGAGAACCAAATTACCAATAAGTTAATAGCAATCTAATTGATAGGAGAAAAGAGTTCTGAATAAAAGAGAAAGAAAAATAACAAAATAAAAGACAAGAAAAGAAGAGCAAAATCCTTTGTATAGTCAGTTAGGAATTCTTTAGTTTAATCAAGATATTTGCATTTATAAGTGTCGCGGGGTGCGCCGCGACGTCATAGGCGATAACAAGGCTTTTTATCGTGTCTCTTGATGAGGTGTGTGTGTGTGTGTGTTGGGAAGGAAAAAAATTTAAGGTTTAATAGTAAAATTATGATTAATGTTTAGTAGTTGTCACCTAGTATTATGGTTACTAGGAACCTATAGTCAACGAAAGTCTAGGTAAGAGATTGATAGTGTAAGGGGAAGACGCATCACCCCTAGTGCACCCTACCTAAAGTAAGCTGCATTTTGATTTGATTGTTTTTCTAGGTTGAGTTTCTATTCATTGGTCTTTTCTAAGGTCTAAGACAAATATCCCTTTATGAGAAAGTCTCTATCTTATCGAGTTAAATTCTAACCGCTCTAAAGTCTGAATTTTAGCATCGCATTTTTTACGCTTTGTATCTTTAATACATGAAGGTGTATTTTATTGTGTAGTTTTATACCCCACATATTATTAAAGTCTACATCTAAACCCTAAAAAAAGATTGGAAAAGAGTTTTTGATATTTTGGCCAAATCCTAATGGATGATCATAAATTGATTATGATATCTTTTTTTTTTGAAATTTTTTAAAACATGAGAAAAATGCAATTTTTTTTTTGTTCGCTGGTGGTGGCTGTGTGAGGAAGAAGAAAACGTTTTGCAGAGAAGAGAGAAAGGCCGGAAAGAAAAGAGAGAGAGCCGCGGTGGCTGCTTGGTGGCCGCCTGGTGGTTATGTTGGCTTCCTTTGGCGGACGAGGTGGTGGTAGTGTGGTTCGACGGCTAGAATGACGGAGAGAGAGAGGGAGAAAAAAATTGGTAGAAATTGGGTTAGGAGGCTAGTTTTTTGGCTGACTTTGGACCCGTATTTCTTCATGCTCAGGCTATGAAATTCACATCTATTTATAGGGAGAGAAAGAGGGAAGTTTTGTCTTTAATGATGCCAAATCTTGGCCCTTGGTTCAGCTGGGAAGGATCTCAACTGTTGGTTCAAAGTAGACACCATGAACTGTCAAATCTGACAGTTCAAGGCTGTATAAGTTGACCACTTTAGGCCGGTGTCAGGGCCGCTGTGGTATCATTCAGCCCGAACGGGCCACATGGGGTTGTAGAGCAATGTCAGGTGATAATTTGTGTGCAAGTTTAGTCAAATTTGATGGACGTTAGAGGCATTAAATACACCTTTTTCTTTTTGTGTGCAAGCTGTCATTTTAGAGAAAATTGAAGATGAAGATCAATGTAACCAAAACAACGCCGTTGTGGTAAAGTTCATTTTGGTCCTTTGAGTTTTGATTTATCTCATCGACACCCCTGATTGGCTTCAAACTTTCAATTCCATGCAATTTTATCCCCGGACAAACTTCAACATCAGCCCCATATTTGCATGTTCTTTTCAATTTGATCCTCAGTCTTGACTTTATGCAATTTGACCCTCGATTGACCATTAAACTTTTAATTTCTTCAATTTCACCCCCAGTTTTAATCAATTAGGCTCCTATAGTTCAACGCCTTTCACAACATGGTCATTGGCTGTGAAATTTCTCAATTTGACGCCTAATTGACCTCAAAACTTTAATTTTCTTGCAAATTTTCCCATGATTTCAATCAATTAACTTGTTAAAAATTACATTTGATCTCTTAAAATTTCAATATTCTCAATTAAGCTCAAATTGAGCTCCTAAACTTAATTGTTTTTACTAATTAAACCCTTAATAAAATTAATTTGACCTATTTAAACTATAATTAAGTCCTTGTACTTAATTAAATCCTTCAATTGGACCTAAATTATTTCTTAAACATAATTAAAATTTAATTTGGCCCATGATTAAATAAAATTGGCTTATTAAAAATTTAATTATTTTCTTGGACTTAATGTTTATGCAAATTCGTTCGATAATCATTTAATTTGACCATGAATTTGCATTTTTCATTTTTAGGCATAATGGGGGTAAAATTAGGTCTCAATTTCCGTCAAATTTACAAATTGATTTTTTTTCTATATTTTCTAAAACTCTCCCCGACTTACTTTCTCCATATTGTGGTTGGAAAGCACACTCAGAGTATAAACTAGAAATGTTTTCTTTTGAAATGGTAAAATTCAAAGATTTTGGAAATGGTCGAATTGTCATGGGTGGCCTTCCCAAATTAAAAATGAAAAGAGTTTTAAAAGTGGTCTCATTGTAATGGGTGACTTACCAGTTGAAAAATACAGAGATTTTTCAAAGTGGTGAAAAATGTGAAGGTTTTTCAAAGTAGTGAAAAATAAAAAGTCTTAAAGGGATGACATGATAGGGCTCAAAGGCACATTTGAAAGGTGTTAGGGTTAGAAAACGTACTACTCAAGAGATGAGGGCTCAAAGGCGCACTCGAACGGAGGTATGGTTAGAAAATGCCATACTCGAGAGATGAGGGCTCATAGGCACACTCGAAAGGAGATAAGATTAGAAAATGCACTACCCGAGAGATGAGGGCTCAAAGGCGCCCTCTAAAGAAGGTATGGTTAGAAAACACACTACTTAAGAGATGAGGGCTTAAAGACGTACTCGAAAAGAGATAGGGTTAGAAAACGCACTAATCGAGAGACGAGGGTTCAAAGGCGAGCTTGAAGAAGAAAGATATGGCTAGAAAGTGCACTCGGAAGAAGGTAGGGTTAGGAAATGCCCTACTTGGGAGATATGGGCTCAAAAACACACTAAAAAAGAGGTAGGGTTAGAAAATATACTACCCGGGAGATAAGGGCTCAAAGACGCTCTCGAAAGGAGGTAGGGTTAAGAAACACATTATCTAAAAGGTAAGGGCTCAAAGGCGCACTAAAAAATAGGAATATATGGCTATAAAGCATATATGAGAAGCGAGGGCTTAAAAAAGGATTCAAAGGGGAAAAAATAGGGCTGTAAAGCGTATTATCTAAGATGGTAGAGGGCTCAAAGGAACATTTAAAGGGAAAAAGGTAGGGCTGTAAAGCATAAAACCTAAGATGGTGGAGGACTCGAAGGTGCACCAGTTGGGATGATTGAGGGCTCAAATGTGCACTCAAAAGGAAAGAGGTAGGGCTTTAAAACGCATTATCCGAGATGGTCGAGAGCTCTAGGGCTCACTCTAAGGGAAAGAGGTAGGGTTGTAAAGCACACTATCTGAGATGGTTGAGGGCTCAGAGACGAATTCAAAGGGAAGGAGGTAAGGTTGTAAAAGAGATGGTCGAGGGTTCGAAGATGCACTCTAAGGGAAGGGGGTAGGGTTGTAAAATGCACTATCTGAGATGGTTGAGGACACTAAGGCGCATTCAAAGAAAAGAGGTAGGGCTGTAAATCACACTAGCTGAGATGGTTGAGGACTTTAAGGCACACTCAAAGGGAAGAAGTTAGGGTTGTCAAGCACTATCTGAGATGGTTGAGGGCTTTAAGGCACACTCAAACAAAAAAGGTAGGGCTGTAAAGCGCACTCTAAAGGAGGTAGAGTTGAAAAATGCACTACCTGAGAGGTGATGGTAAGACATCAATTTGTGAATGATGAAAGTAATGCATTATGATCAAAAGGCATGTATACTTACTTGAGAAATATAGGTCCTTTTTTTTTCATGGAGTTTTCCTTTTCTCAAAAGTTTGAGTCTCTGTTAGTAAGCTTTGATGGCTTTTTGCTCTTGCTTACTCGAGTCACATCTTGTGATCTTGACATCTAGGAGGGATATGATATCAACATACTTCTTTGCCTATAAATCTTTATCTGAAGGGTTGCCAGCTTTGCCCAACATTTTCTGTTTTTTTAGAAAGGGAATCAATGAGCCACCCCTACTATGTGTTTATTGGATTGCCCTCTAGCTTCATCATGTCTCAAGTGTTCAATTCAAGTTTTATTTGGGGATGAGGCTGTGTGAAAAAAGATTTGCTTATTTGCAAGTAGTTGCTTTCACAATGAACTTTTGGAATTTCAAATCTATTCCGTAAAACAAATCATATTAATGTTTGTTTAAAACAAACTTGTCCTGTAAGATTCAAGTGATTTTCATGGGTAGGTTTGCGTAAGTGTTGAAAATTTTTTGTTATGCTTTTGGTGAAAAAGGGAAGTGATGTTTTGTTGGTCAAAGAGGTTCAAGCTTCAATCTAAGGGTTTTAAAGAACCAGTTTTCAAATCATTCATTTTGCTTGTATGAATAACGATTTATTTCGCATGGGAAAGCATTGCCTACGGATCTAGATTACTTGCCTTTGATGAGAAAAAGGGTTTGATTGGGCATGTAACGTAGGTTTAGGCTCATGGTTATGAAGAAAAAGGATATTTATAGCCTTAAAAGGTGTTTAAGGGATTTTATGACTAAGAATCACTAATGTTTATTTTCCAACCTCTTCTTTTGGTTTATGGATTTTCTAGACCTTGGAATTGATGGTCCATCATGCCCCTTCAAGTGTCGAGTTATGGCTTTTTCTTTGTTTTTTCTTCATTTGATTTTGAGTATCATCATATTGGTTATTTTTAGTGGTATGCTCAAATGTTTTGGATTCTTTCATGCCCCTCGGCTTTGTTTGAGCACTTTTAATCATTGAGAATTTGCTTTCATGCTCCCTAGTGTTTTTTAGGCACTATTAATCATTGAGGATTTTCTTTCATGCCCCCCCTAGTATGAGGTGTGGTCCTAGCCAAGGTATTTTCCTTAAGAAAAAAGTATTAGGCTCAAAAGGGACTGCAAGGTAGCTGTTTTTCTGGGTAGTGGTAATGAGGTAGCTGTTTTTGAACCCTCTAGTAATTTTAACTTTTGGCTTGGAATTTTTTTCTTTTTTTTCCCTTTTTTGTCTCAGGTTTTTTTGGTGGGAAATCAAGAGTTGAGATTGATGTTGGCAATTTGGGGTGAAGTGTGGTAGTTTTGGATTTGGTTTTTCCTACCCCTGTGACCACCTTTAACATGGTCAGCCTTCTTCCTTTTCTCTTTGAAGCCTCTTTTCTTAGTGGGCGTGAAAATTCTACCACTTTTGACCCTTTGCTCTATACGCTCAGTCACTGCCACTATGTTAGTGAATTGCTAGGCCAAACTACCCATCACATGCTTGCAGTATCGTGTTTTGAATGTGTTGGCAAATAGAGTGACCAGTTCTTTGTCCAAGAGTGAGGGATGCACCTGTGCAGCTAAATCTCTTAATTTCTAGGCATGCATATTCCCTTATGCTTTCTTTGTCCTTTTTTTTTTCTTTCAGATTGGATAAGCTGGTTTTGTCAGAAGCAATATTCATGAAGCTGGTTCAATCTTCAGGTATTGAGGAGTAAGGGGGCTGAGGGTACTCTGTATTTTTTGGTTCTTCATTTCCGGCCTCTTTATTTGTCAATTCAACATGCTCAATTTCTGGTGGTACATATTCAATTTTTGATGGTACCTCGTGCGGTTCTATATTTCTAGTTCCATCATGTTCACTTTCTAGTGGTACTTGTTAAGTTTTTGGTGGTACCTCGTGCGGTTCTATATTTCTAATTCCATACTCACCCACGGGGGTCATCAACCAATTCAACTCTTTTACTTGAGTAATCTCACCTTGAAGTGAAGAATTGGGCATAAGTGAAGGATACAAATTCTCAGACTTAAGAAAAGTAACATCTATGGTGATATAGGTTTGGTTGGTAATGAGGTCATAACAACTGAAGCCTTTTTATGTAGATTATATCCTAAAAATAAGCATATGAAGATGACACAAGGGTCTAGTTTGGTATGTTGGTTCTTGTGGAGATGGACAAAAGCAACACACCTAAAAATTATAGGAGGAAGCATTAATATTGAGGGAAGGAATATATGGGTAGAGAGGATTTGTAAGGGGGTTTTAAAGTGTAAAAGTTTAGGTGTCATATGGTTGATTAAGTACACAACAGTAGCCGCAACAACTCCCCAATATCAACTTGGCACCATTGCTCCAAGGAGTAAATCATGGGTTATTTCCAGTATATGCTAATTTTTCCTCTCAGTGACACCATTTTGTTGTGGTGTTTGAGAGCATGAGGTCTCATGAAAGAGGTTATGTTGTTGAAAATAGGCTTGAAATCTTTGGTTGATGAATTTGCCACCATTATCAGAATGAAGAATTTTTATCTTGGAAGAGAATTGAATTTGAACCATGGCGTGAAAATATCACCTTTGGTTTTCATCTAATAAAGCATTGTCATTCGAGTGCAATCATCGACAAAAATTACAAACCAATGGTGGCTAGAGGAAATAGTTATTGGGGATGGCCACACATTAAAGTGTATCAATACAAATGGAGTATTAGTTTTATTCAAGCTGATTGGATAAGAAACTTGTTGGCTTTTAGCCTTGATACATATATCACATATAAAGTTGACATGCTTTAAATAGGAAAAAAAATATTGGAGTAGATGTTGTAGATAGCTAAATGAAGGGTGCCCCAAGTGCCTATGCCATAACCAAATTTATCGTTCATGGCTACTAGTTTGATGATGCATGTGATTTGCTTTACTTGGGCTGGATTCATCCAAGTAGTACAATCCCTCCTCTTAGTACCACGTCCAATAATCTCCTTGTTGAGAACATCATGGAGAAGGCAAATAGTATAACAATACAACACAATTAAGCTCTTTAGTAGCTTGACTCACAGACATCAACTTGTTAGTTCCAACCCCTATGACTGGGTATGTTACCCCATTAGCATTCCCAATGCAAGTCCTCCTTGGTTGAGTTATGTTGGAGAAGTCATTGGGATCAAATGTCATATTATTTATCGCTCTAAAGTCGATAATCCAGGCACTATCATTCAGAGCAGTAAAGATGCAAAAAACTTGACCATAATTACCTTAGTTTGGGATTGAGGTAGAAGGTTCGACCAAGGGAATAAGGGATAGGTAAGAGTCAGTCGTGACCACTGCTGCTCTTCCAGGAATGCCTTCAGTTGCAGAAGCATCTCGTTTATTTCAGGCTTATAATTTATGCCATTAGTCTGGATAGCCATGCAATTTGAAACAGGTGTCCTAGGTGTGTTTTTTACTTCCATAATAAGTGCACTTATTCCTATTAGAATGATCTTTAGATCGTGAGGGTGACCTAGACTTTAGCAAGATTTGTGAATGACCAAATTTTATTACTTTGATGGGTATAACAGCCCCACTAGCCACTAATTCCACTCCTGATACCATTACAGATTGTCTAAGGTCTTCCATTTGAATGTGGGCATATGCCTGCTTGATTGAAGGGAAAGGTTTCAAACAAAGAACATCACTCCAAACATGATCCTATTGATCATCTAGTCTATTGAGAAAATATATACTCGCTCCTTCTATAGAATAAAGTTGTAGCTTTGTATGTCACTTGCACATTTCATTGAATTTGGTCGATGAAAATCGATCTCTCACCACAAACCATGTAGATTATTGTAATATTTTTCTATAGCTTTGCCTTCTTATTTCATTTGAGATACACGACGTCTAAGCTCATATACCTGTGAGGTGTCAGTTCCATCAAAGTATGTTGTGGCAGCAAAATCCTATACTTGCTTAGCCATTGGTTAGCGAATAAAGTTCACTATCATGGAATGGTCTATAGAGTTGATTAACCAACCTTTCACCATGACATTCTCAGTGCGCCACTTACAAAAAGAGGGGTCGATTTTTGGTGGTTAGGGATAGTGTCTATTGATGTATCCCAGTTGTCTTTTTCAGAGATATACTCCTACCTTACAAGAAACCCATCTTGCTTCGATACCATATCAGTCGTAGCTCTCATATTCATTAAATTACATCAATCAAAGTCTGATATATAGAGTTACAATCAACTATTTTTGGAAGCTATTCTATGTCCATACCATATTTATATTGCAATTATGTTCCTAAATCTAAGATTTTCATAGCTGGCTAATTGCATGACTCACACAAATAATTTATCAAATTAAAATAAGTACTAAATTTAAGAACAAGGCAGATTAAGTACTTATATGCTAAATTTTAGATGAAGAGATAATAATAATAATAATAATAATAATAATAATAATAATAATAATAATAATAATAAAAACATTGTTGCCAAGGATTATATCCTCTATTTTGAAGGCCATCTTACATGTTAATAAGAGCAAAAGATTTTAATGCTAGTAATCTTTTAAGATTCTACCAACACCTCAAAATGTTGCATTAACTAATGTTGTAGCCCAATTTTTGAAATTCATTTGTGCATATATTTTGAATTTTTTAAGAGAATTTTAAAAAATGTCTTTGGAGTAAATTTAGTCATTTAGTTATTTTCATCATTTTTAATTAATTTTTATGTGTTAAAAATAATTATAAAAAATAGAAAATACAAAAACCATAGATGGGTTGAAACTGAACTAATAATTAAGTATCATAGGCAAAAATTGAGTTTGAAAATTTTTGGGCCATAATCGAGGTTTCAAATGAAGAGGAAATTGAGAAAAAGACTTAATTTTACCTTAATTTGGCTAAGATTAGGATAATTAAAGAGCAAGGGATGAATTTGAAACAATTGACCAAATTAAGAAGTCATTTAAAGACTTATTTGAAAAGGAAAATCAAAATTGAAAGTCATATTAGTCAAAATTGCATAAATTTAGGAACCAATTATGAATTGGCAACAAATAGTTAAATCTAGAGGTCTAGATTGATTCAATTGGGGACACCATCGAAAAAAAAAGGTGATTTAGAACAATTTCAACTAAAATTAGAAAAACTCAAAAGCCAAGGACTGTAATGAAAATGAGAAAGTATTCCAAAGATCAATTGACTATTTATATAACTTCATTTTAGTCCCCTTTGTTTCATTTCGATCAATTCTATCCAAATAATTTTATTGAATTAATTTATATTTTATTCCAATTGTTTTTAATTGATTCAATTTAGCCCAATTTAATCCAATGGTTTTGTTAAATTAATTCAATTTAATTCCTAATTAACTCATGATTCAGTTTTCTAGAAGTATAGTAACAACCAATTCTTAAAAGCTTAGCTTAATTAGATTCTGTTCAATTTTCTTTTTGGTTGCAATTTAGGCAAAATGTAATGATAAGAGTTTCAGCTATATGAGATCATTGTTATTATATTCATCAAATTATCTTTCTTTGTGGAATAATAGGATGAAAAGTAGGGCAGATTCATCTTGGATACCTCCCCAACAAGTATGCTCAAATGGAATGTTGATGGTATGTCAGAAGAAAAACTTGGACTTTTAGGAATTGGTGGTGTTCTCAAGGATCATGATAGGGAATTCATTTATATTTTCTCCAACTATATAGGTAATATGAAATCTAATGATTCTAAGGTGTTGGCAATTCAAAAGACACTCTTTTTAAGTATTGATTACTACAATGCCTTTTATCATCAATGGATTATGAAGTTAGATTCTTACAGTGTCATCTCTTGAATTTGACACTTGGAAGGTGTATTTAATTTTATTTTCAATACATGCAATCACCATTCTTTTGTTGATTTTAAAAAATGTTCATAAAGAGAACAATTAAGTAGTGGATAATCTAGCTAAGCAAAGAGTTCTTAAAGATACTGTTTTATTAGCCTAGCTATAGCTTTTATTCAATTTTATTTTTCTTATCTTTTAAGTAAGGGTTTTTATTTTGTAAGTAAGTTCTGACTTTATAAACTTATTGTATTTTTCTTCTTCTTAAGATATGTTCTTAATGGCTTTAACAAGTGTTTAGTAAATCAGTCATAATTCATAAAAAAGACAAGACAATAAGCAAAGAAAAAGAAAACAAAAGCAAGTAGGAGAAAACATACTCAGTTTCTATATCTTTGAATATTCCTCTCATCCCCTATTTATATGAGAGTTATGTTGCCAAAATTAATTTTGATTAAAAAAATTAATCTAACATTTTTTTTTAAAAAAACTAAGTATTGATTTATTACAAACTTTTAAAATAATATCAAACTATTTAGAGGTCTTAAGGTTTAATACTTGATGTTTTTTTTAAACTAACAGGTATTAAAAAAGATGGAAAATTGATCAAACAAGGTGAAAAAAACTTTACAGATTCAATGAATCTAGACAAGTAAAGAACATGGTCTAGAAAAAATAATTTTATATACCAAAATATTATCTTACAATTAACTCAAACCCAATCCCAAGTCTAAAGGTATGCATATGGTTTTAATAAAAAAAAAAACCTATATTGTATAGGTCATCTCTCTTAATTTTAAAAGTTTTAGTATCGTATGGGCTTGATTTTTACATTCCAATACACCACTATATAAGAAAGAAGAGAAGTTTGTTATAGTTCATTGTTAGATTAAGGATTTTGGGTTTGAGAATTTTTGCCAACTAAGGATTTTTTTAATATCAATTTCTCAATTACCCATAATTGGTTTTAGACATGTTAACATTTCATGTTAAAAAACTTATGGTGGGGAATAGTTTTCACCAAAATCTTGACCCCAAATGTGATTCAACCCCACTTTTAATTTGATGTTAAATATGCCTATTAACTAAGTCAAAAAACCAAAATTTCAACAATTTCCCACATGAATGGAAATTGTCTAACCAAGGGTTGATTTTACATTTATGTTACTTATAGACGCATAACTACTCTATACTTTCAACCCTAGGTATATATTATTTTTTTAGAAACAATTACATTAATTAAAAAACTAAATAAAGAAATAGAAAATTCTAGTTCACTTTATGTTAAGATTTCTTGATTTTTTGTCTAGAGATTTATAATTAATTTCTTAATTATTATTATTTTTCCCATATAATTAATTTTCTAAGTTAGTTTGATTAGTATTGTGTGTGTGTGTGTGTGTGTATTATACCTTTCTCATTCTCTCAATAAAAATATCAGAATAATATTTTCTTTCTATTGAAAATATGGTATCGAAGCTAAGTTTCTAAAATTCTTAGACACTTGATTTTTTCCACTATTGTTGTTTATTTTTTTCTTTTTTTTAAGTCTTTGGATCCTTTGGGGGAAAAAAGCCAACTCATTGAATCACTCTCTCTTTGATGTATTAAAAAGACATAATTTGTTTATTTGTGAATATAATAGTAAAGAAAGGATGAAAAATTCACAACTTCCTAAAATAGTGATTAGGAGATTCATCCGGTTTTGATTGACTTTCGATTAGAAGTGTTCGTGGTCTGATTGAGTTGAATTTTTATAGCCACATTTACTACATGAGGTTCTATAATTTAAATAATGGATATCATATTTAAATATGCCTAACTAGTATTTGTATCCTTGAATAGTAATCATGAGTTTCTGATTACACAAAAAGGGAGCAAAAAGTTATTTCTTTTATTTTATAATTAATTTGGATTTCTCAAATGAGAGAGAGAGAGAGAGAGAGAGAGAGAGAGAGATCATAAGTAGTCATGGACTCATCAAAAGATCATGAGAAGTTCCTCTAGTTTGCAAAGCTCGCTGAGCAAGCATAACGCTATCATGAAATTGTACATGTAATGAAGGAAGTGGAAAAATTTGATGTTGAATTTGTTAGTGTATATTCCTTATAGCTAATTGGATGATTACACGTGACACTAAATCTATTTATTTAAAAGCATATTTATCATTAATAAAAGCTTTTATATATATATATATATATCTTTAATACTCATTTATATTTGATTAATAAATCTAGAGTAAAGATAAAGTTCTTGGGATATAAATGTTTTACAAAGAAAATTATAAAATGGTTATAATTATGAGATTTCTAATGCATCAAAATATTATTCCTAGTCGATGCTTTATTAAAACCAGACATTAGTTAGAGTTGTTGAAACTAATATATATTATATTCTTTACTTTATGAAAAAAGCAAATAATCTAATAAGCCGAGTTATAAGAGATACCTATAACTAATATGTAAGTGTTTGTCAAATGACATGTACACTAAATTTACCCGTATAAGGGTTCTATTTGGATAGATCACCTATGTCTATGAAAATATCAAAGTGACAGTTATCTAAATGATTTTTAGACTTGAGATCAAGGTTGTTAAAATCACGATTTTGACATGGCACGGAAAATGCAAAACAAACTTGGATCGTAAAAATGGATCGTAAAATCGTAAAATCATAAGGAATTTTAAAATACATTGAAAAAAATTCATGCTTCAAATAAAAATCCATACATAGTTCAAGCACCTTAAAATACATGGTTCAAATAAAAATCCATACATAATTTAAATAACTTTTCATTAGCTAATAATTAACAAACTTAAAACAAATAATTAACAAACTTAAAGTTAACAAATCCATAGCCCTTGGTCTTGCTACTCCGCTTATCCCTGATAACCTATTATGTGAGAAAGCACAACAAAGATATGCATATAAGGTAACCGTTAAAGCTTCCAAAAAAATAGAAATAAAAACCGGAAGGAAAAGGCAAGAAACAAAAACACCTAAAACATGATAGCAAATGCATGATGGGTGCTAGTGCACAGGCACACAGAAGAAACATGCATTTTCAACATAATCACAGCCCAATTCCCCAGCCAACCACAGGCATTGCAGATAAGGTAACAACTAACAAGGACTAAATTGAAACAAGCAGAGGCAGAGCATCATGAATCAAGTCCCCAAGAACATGACTAAGATTAGTAGGTTATTTCAACAACCAAACTTCTATGAAAAACCTCCTTTTTAGACTCATACCACAAGGGAATTTCAGAAAATTGAAGTCCTTATAGAGATCATTGCAAGTAAATGCAAAAAATCTACATTGAATACAACTAGCTAGGCCTAAATCAATCCAGATACTGCTCATTTCAGATTGCTCCATCATACTAATAAGACAAAATAAATTCCACATAAATCTGTTCAAGAGAAAAATAGCAAAGCAGATACATGTTGCTTGGTAACTGAACCAAAATTACTAAACCAGGCACTCGGAGAACCTAGTCGATCTATTGACAGGACCGGACCTTCAAAAATTCATCATCTTATCAAGATCAACTCAAACGAGAAAAACATCTAGGGAAAAGCACCTGCATGCTTAGAGGTTATGGAAATTTTGTTGTGAGTAAAAGATCCTGAAACTTAGGTTTCTAACGAAATCAGCACATGGAGCCCATTTAAAAATTTTAATGGGTTACTAACCTGACTCCAACTTGTTCAGATCAAGAAACAGAGACAACTGATTTATGTGAAAAAACAGAGTCACACACACACACGGTTAAATTTGAATCTAAAATTTGCAGGTGAAATCTCAATAATAGACAGAGTCATAGAAACTTTGAATCAAAATCTCAATCTTTAACATCATTAAATTGTAAAGATTAAAGCACCTAAAGGTCCTAAACAACAGTTACGAAAGATTACAAACAGGGTAAGAAACGGACATGGTAAGAAACTAAGAATCTTACCTCTGTTCTAAGCGATGGCAAGCAATGAGCAGATCAATATTACAGTCACACTTGGAGCCTGCGAATCCAATCAAACTAATATTAGCATCAGAGTAAGAAACAGACGGGAAAAAAAAGCACCCCCGGCAAATGCCGGTAGTTACCAACAGAGAAGAGAAAACCAATGAATTTTTGCAGGAGGTGAAACAAGATAAACAGAGTAACTTACCTGGTGGAGACTGGAGAGACACCGTTGTTGTTGGGTGGACTCTGGTTCTCATGGTGGCTGGTGAAAAGGACGCCGTCGATGATGGAAAAATAAAAAAGATGAGGGGCGAGGGCTGTTGTGGAGTATCGGTGGACGGTGGTTGATTGTTGGTTGAGAGAAAAAGATTAAGAGACTGGGTCACTTAGGAATCCTCAGTGAGGATTTTTTTGGGATTTCAATTTTGGGATTTTTTATGTTCTGATTCTTCTGAATGTGAATGGTGAATGTGAAGAGAAGAGAGAAGACTGATTCAGTGAATTTGCTTTTGATCTGTTAAAGCTAATAGGCGGTCGACACCTGGCAGCAACATTGCATTCTTATTCCCTGCGTGTAAACTCGTTCAATTGGTGGTGAAATCGCGATTTTATACGATTTCACCCGATTTTAACGATTTTACCCGATTTGGACCCGATTTTACCTGATTCCGAGTTTTATACACGATTTAGCATGTAAAGCCTATATTAACTCATAAAAACGTATGATTTTACGAGTTGAATCGTGATTTTAACAACCTTGCTTAAGATCACTAAGTTATCTTATATAAGGAATGTTATACTTTGATTATGATTATACGTTGTCTTAATCAAGGGTAACAAATGGACAAACTTTACATATACATGAACTATATGAAAGTATTTGAGTAATAAAGATATGATTTAACATCTTAGGTGAATTATAAAAAAATTCTACATGTTCTCAAATAATATAAAAAATAAATCAAGTTTCTATATATAATTTCTAGATATAAATTTGAATTTCAAAAATGATGATTCATAAGCTAGACAAGTTAATCAAGACAAAGGTAAATTGGACTTAAGTGGTATACTTTTGAAACAAAGTCATGATGAACACAAGAAGCTAAAAATATGGCTCCAAAAAGTGCTTTGTTCGAGTTAGAATTTCTTGCAAATAATATAACAAACCGATAGAGTGTTGAATATGTTCCTAACTTAATATCTGAATCATTTAGAAAATTACCACATAATCACACTAGAGGTATTCCTAACCCATTTATGAACTTAAAATTTCTATTAATGTCAAATATCTTATGAGTTATTAAATGTCTAGCCATCATTTATCATAATCAAATGTCATTTATAAACCAATTATATACTATATTTGTTCCTGATAATGTGGATGAAGCCTTAGCTGATAAGAGGTGGAGAGCTATAAATTAAATATTGATGAATTTACATGATAAAGTGCAAGGATGAAGGCATAATTGAATGCTTTACAGTGTATTGGTGATGAAATGTTACACTCAAACCTATAACTTCGATTACAGAGAGACATTTATACCTATAAACAAAATCAACACATTTTGAGTTTTGTTGTCTTTAGTTATGAACTTAGATTGGTTATTACAATAATTTAATATGAAGAACACCTTTTTACATTAAAAATTATTTAAAAAAGTCTACATGGATCTCCAGGGCGCATCATTACTGAAAGGCGTAATTTAGATTGGTCATTACAATAATTTGATATGAAGAACACCTTTTCACATTAAGAATTATTTAAAAAAGTCTACATGAATCTTCAGGGCGCATCATTTCTGGAAGGCGTAATTTAAAGATGTGCATGTTTAAAAAATCAGTGTATAAATTAAAACATTTTTTGGACAATTCACAAAACTATAATAGCTTTTGACTATCATAGAGCAATTCAAATTACATATTATTCTTGAAGAAATATTAAGAGGAGAAAACGTAGCCAACAAAGTAGTGGCTAAAGAGTACAAGAGTATAAAAGGTAAGAACGACATCCAAGCTACTAAATCAACATTCATATCCAAGCTTTGCTTGCCCAAAGAATCTATCACTCCATTAGCTTTTATAGGAGCGTGCATGAAGGTATCTGATCATAGAGACCTCCATAAAGAAGAGATTTCATTGAACACGTCTTGGAGCCTCAAAGGTCTCCCATCATTCCCCCCCCCCCCTGGAGCCACTAAACAGTATTCACTGAATTAATCTAATTCTAAAGTCCAAACCACCTTATTAGTATTTTTATACCATGTTTAATATTATGGTAACCATTTAAAATAATATTTTTTTAAAAAATTATTTTATATCATTACATAAAAGTTTAAAAATATTAAAAAGTTAATTTTAAACATTTGTTTTTAAAACAACATTTCTACACAAAAAATAAACAAGATATTAAAACTAGCGCTGAGTTCCAAAGCTTTTCTGAATACTAATACCTCCGTTTCATTGGACTCTAAATAAAATGTTTTTGTATATTATTTATTTTATTTTTAATGTATCAAATAAACTTAATAATCCGTTGAGCAAACTGATCTATAATGGGAAAAAAAAATGTACAATTCTATGGAGGTGCATATGATAGATTTTATTTTTCACCTCCAAAAATGATGATACTTTCACCTTTCATTTTCAATCTTGTCACCATCACAAGCGTCCTATCGAATTATAAAGTCGCAAAGATTTCGTGATGTTGGCGTAATGAAGTGGTCATGCCCTCTATTTTTCGTACTCTTCATAAAAAGAATTTTGCTAATTAATTATAAAGGTATGACAGAGATAAAAGAGAAACGAAAAAGAAGATAAAGCAAATACGAAGATTTTTATTTGAAGCAAATTTGGATATGAAATGGCTTATTTTACATGGATATATATATAGACCATATTGCTTTATACATTCAACCCTAGCTATACACTATTATGCAGAGACAATTAATTCAAAGGGCTTAGCTAGGAATGAAAGGATTCTAATGCACTTCACAATCTTGATAATATTGACAGGATTAATGGAAATCACTTATGTGACTGATCTGACATTTACGTGTCTTAGTTACCAAATAATATATAATGCTTAATATGCAATCGATATGTCCATGCTTCTTTATGTTTATTCCTTGGTATATACCCTTTCATATGAGACATCCACATTCCGTGCCTTTTAGTTCTTCGTTTGTGCTTGGAAAACATGACCAACCCCAGGGCCCTGAATTGGTACCGCGGGTCGGAAACCATCTGGCACTCTAGGGACAGAATGTTCAATGTTGTTTGCCTTTCGATCGGTCTTATCACTTTGATCTACTGATGACATATGGCCAATGCCAGGGCTATGACCTGGTGTTGTGGGTTTAAATGCTGCACCAGAACGTTTTATACTGGAGCCAGTATCGGGTACCTTTGGATCAACATCTTCACTATCATCTTCATCTTCATCTGAAAGAATATGGCCAACCCTGGAACTATGACGACCTGGTGTTGTGACAGAATGTTCAGTGCTAAAATGTTCAATTTCGGATGCCTTTGAATCAGTCTTATCACTTTGATCTACTGATGACATATGGCCAATGCCAGGGCTGTGACCTGGTGTTGTGGGTTTGAATGCTGCACCAGAACGTTTTATACTGGAGCCAGTACCGGGTGCCTTTGGATCAACATCTTCATTATCATCTTCATCTTCATCTGAAAGAATATGGCCAACCGCGGGACTATGACCTGGTGTTGTGACAGAATGTTCAGTGTTAAAATGTTCAATTTCGGATGCCTTTGAATCGGTCTTATCACTTTGATCTACTGATGACATATGGCCAATGCCAGGGCTATGACCTGGTGTTGTGGGTTTGAATGCTGCACCAGAACGTTTTATACTGGACCCAGTACCGGGTGCCTTTGGATCAACATCTTCACTATCATCTGCATCTTCATCTGAAAGAATATGGCCAACCCTGGAACTATGACCTGGTGTTGTGACAGAATGTTCAGTGTTAAAATGTTCAATTTCGGATGCCTTTGAATCGGTCTTATCACTTTGATCTACTGATGACATATGGCCAATGCCAGGGCTATGACCTGGTGTTGTTGGTTTGAATGCTGCACCAGAACGTTTTATACTGGAGCCAGTACCGGGTGCCTTTGGATCAACATCTTCACTATCATCTTCATCTTCATCTGAAAGAGTATGGCCAACCCTGGAACTATGACCTGGTGTTGTGACAGAAAGTTCAGTTTTGGATGCCTTTGAATCGGTCTTATCACTTTGATCTACTGATGACATATGGCCAATGCCAGGGCTATGACCTGGTGTTGTGGGTTTGAATGCTGCACCAGAACGTTTTATACTGGAGCCAGTACCGGGTGCCTTTGGATCAACATCTTCACTATCATCTTCATCTTCATCTGAAAGAGTATGGTCAACCCCGGGACTATGACCTGGTGTTGTGACAGAAAGTTCAGTTTTGGATGCCTTTAGATCAGTCTTATCACTTTGATCTACTGATGACATATGGCCAACGCCAGGGCTGTGACCTGGTGTTGTGGGTTTGAATGCTGCACCAGAACGTTCATTACTGGAGCTAGTACCAGGTGCCTTTGGATCATCATCTTCACTGTCATCTTCATCTACAAGAATATGGCCAACTCCAGGACTGTTACCTGGTGTTGTGGGTTGGAAATCATCTTTGAAAGCAGTGACAGAATTGTCATTGTTGTGGCCAACACCAGGACTCTGACCAGATGTTATGGGTTTGAAATCATCTTTCACAGTAGTGACAGAGTTAGCCCCCGGTGTCTTTGGATGCCTAACACCAGGAGAACCGCTGAAGCTTGGGACCATAGGAGGGGTCATTTCTTTTCTGCCTGCCTTGGAATGGTGAACAGTCGGAATGTGAACTGGGGGTGAAGGGAGAGAAACGTTTTGATTATTTGCAGTGTTGTGGTGCAAGTTGGTATTCGTACTTTGGTTGGCCATTTCGTTTAGCGGCTCTATTTCATTGGTAACATGTTCCTGCTTATTCGTTTGCTTAATTGACCTTCCTTCAATAAACAGGATTTGGAAGCAGGTAACAAATGCAAGAATAAGGAAAGCGCATTTACATGTTTCGGCCATAGTTAACTATAGAAGAAAAGAGAGTGAAGGTTTTAATGTACGATGATGGTATGGAAAGGCTCGAGGAGCAATTCAAGTTGCAGCAAAGAGTAGTATTAGGAGAAGCAAAGATGATTAAGGTGCAAGCCACCACATTGAGAACAAGTCTTGGTTTGGAGTTGGTATTTATAGCCATAATAAGCTAATCCTGTGGCAATCCTCATCTCAAAACCCTGTTTTTGGACCTCAGAAAATGAATATAAATTTGGACGGTTTGTATGCTAAATGGTCCTCACAAGTTTGACAATCTTACAGATTTTTTCCAACTTTGCATGTCGCATGCACTTTCACTAATGCTTATAATTATGAAGGCCATTTTGCTTTTCACGACACTTTGATGTATAGTAATTACTTTAGCATGTAAAATTAGACTTTGCAGAATTTCAATAAATGTAAGATTAGACATTATTATATTTTGAAATATCATGCTCTCTTATATATAAGACGAAACGAATAATAGTGGGATTCATTGCAAGAATCATTCCAACTGTTTTTGAAATTAGTTTCGTCTAATATATTGACGAATTTATGCAGTATAATTTTTCAAAATTTAAGGACGAGTAAGACTATCTCGTATAGCTTAAAGTCAGTACTTACACTCTTTTTTGTGTTGCGAACAAGCTACAAATCCATTAGCTTGATAAAACTTTCCTTGTTAAGCCAAAAAATGGTAAATCGAAGTTATATTGCTTGTAAATTTCTTTGTCAAATCACATGCATAACACTCGTAGAAGCTTGTAGCTTGAGGCTTGATCCTTGATCCTTGACCTTTCATTGTGCTGAGATGTTGGTTTATTGTTTGAATACGTTACTAAGGGCGGCGATATAATTAAAATCAATACTTTTGACAATTAGGACTGAAAATGTGTCGATAGTAAAGTTTCTCCCCCACCACCAAGATACTCCAAAATGACTGGGATTCTCCCTGTACTCTCCACTTATAGATGTATAGTATAAAATGTTGACGGTTTATATGCAAAGCTTAAAACTGCTTTTCCTCGACAAGTTCAAGTGAAACACATCTGTCCTTGGTTTGCTAATTTAAACCTCATTGTTTATGGTATTTCTAAACTTTCAAATGGGGTTTTGAATTATTACAGGCCGCTGAAAGTTAGAGATTCCTTTTGAGTGGTGACCACAAAAAAGAAAATCTTCTCCTCGATCATTCTTCTTCTTCTTCTTATTGACTCTCAAATATTTCTAACATATATAGTGCATTTGAAAGGTTTGTAAGTGACTCATAGTATAGACCACAGAATAGAAATGCTTATTTCCATCAGGAAGAACAATCTAATTTATATCTGTCTTTGCTAGGTGGTCATTGGAATTACATAACCTTAATTCAAGTCAAACTCCTTGTAACTCTTAAAATCTTCACATCATTGAGATAATAATGTTGAAAAGGTTCTGATTCTCATATCACTTTCCTTCTTCTATATAAAATATCTCGAGTTTCTAATATTAATTGCTAAATTGTGTCATGACCATACCCAATATGCCATTTTTGTTCATTGTTAAACGTAAATATTATTTCTCAAACACTAAAGTTAAACTTACCTAAAAGGAAACGAAAGACGATCATAAATCATGAGGGATCAAACTCTAAAGTTTGGGAAAGGGATAGTGATTTAGACTTTGAGTTGTGGGACTGAAAAGGATACACCCTCCTAATTCTCAGTGGATCGATGTAGCACAGGTTGATTCTCACTGTTACACTGTAACACTTAAATGAAAAGTGGTATGCGTTGTATTGTCAAATATATGCAATGCTAGTTTTAGATTCTGTGTTCCTTAAGGCTGATTTGTTTTTTCCTTTTAGGTTGTATATTCTTCCAATGGAGTATTTGACAAATTCTATAGACAACAGTAAAATGATCACTATAAGCCATGCGAATGCAAAATGTACACTTTGAGAAAACGATGCATATCTAATTAAGTTGGGGCAACAAGAACTACCACTGATGGAAAAGGAGAACGATTTACTAATGGATGGTTTATATGTCAGCCGAAATTTTGACGGAAGATCTTTGCCATGACTACTGGTCCATGAGTAATATTGGCATGACTTTTGCCTTTCGAGACTTTTAACACAATCAATCTGTTGACCATTGTATCTCTAGTACTTTAGATTATTAGTATTTAAAGGTTTGACTCTTCTCAGGAGTCGGTGACAACTTGTTCTTTACCTCTCCATTATATATGTTTTTATAGTGTTTGATGGTCCAAATATATAGTAGTAAATAGAAATGATCGAGTGGAAACGAAACACAATATCCAATATATATCTTTTTGGGCATGCGTAATTGGTTGCTTTACTTCACCATCATTATCAGGCATATGCAGTAAGAAAGACTAGAATATGCTCTATGGTTACTTGGAAAGTGTAGCTAAAAATGTGTGAAAAGGATTTTTTTTTTCTTGTTTTCTGTGAGAAATCATGTTTAAAAACACAAGAATAGCCTCTCCAAACCAACACATATTTAAAACTAATTCGAAAATATTCATGATCGTTTTTTATATATATTTTAAATAAGGGTGGATGCAGGCTGTGGACTGCAGTAGAATGGAAAGAAATTAATGAACAGTGTAATAATTTGATTAGGGTTTAATTTTTTGAAAGTAGGTTTCCCAATTTGACATCACTAAAATCAATACAAAATTATTTCACCCAATATAATTAATTTTCTCTCTCGTGTATATTATCTTTCGTAAGGAATTGGTAAAAATCTGTGTACTGATTAATTTTTTTAGAGTTTTATTTCGTAAGATGAAAATTTCCTCAAGATTTTAGTGTAAAAGTCAATTTTTTTTTCCTTCTACAAACTAGTGTAATCTTTTCCCTGCAAATTCCTAGTTATGTATTGTTAATCTTCTTTTCTTCGTCGACTTGAAAGCGAGTAAACACAGAAAATCAATGTGAAATGAGGAGCTTAGGAGGGAAAGGAAAGTTGGCATTTCTTAATTGACTTCTCTGATGATAAGATATTCCCAGTACTCCGACTACCACCAGAAGAAAGATGAAGTTTCAGAACTCATAAATGAATCTTAATAATTGAAGGAAGAGATTGTTCAATTGAAAGGGGAAGAATTTTTAGCCCCGCTCGTACGTGAGAAATTCTCTCTTGATTTTCTAGGATCTCATGACTGTGCTTAGTTGACTTCTTAATTTCTGCTCTAGGAGCCACCTCTAACAACTACCTACAAACTTCTTTCCGTCTTGGCTTGGCTTTGAATTCTTAAGAAGTACTATTCAAACACTAATTGTAGATCACAAGAGAAAGACTGTATATTCTTTCATAGCATTTACTTTTTGATATTTTATATATGATTAAGCAGAATACAATTTATTTTTATTAAAAACATTAAAGTGGTGCGCACGCGCGTGTATAAATGAGAGGGGGTATTATTAATAAAAGAAAGTTAGCCATACATGTGACTAACTAAGATAAAGTACAAAGCATGAAGCTAAAGAAAATTCAAGATGTAATAATCTGATTTTTTACTCTATTTTTCTTTTAATTTTTGAAAAATAAAAAAATATCAAAAATATAAAAAATTCAAAAATATTTTTTTTGATATATTTACATTGTTCTTAGCATTTTCAACATATTTTGAAAAGAGTTAATATTATAGAAAATATATATATATATATATATATATATATATATATATATAGGAATTATTATAGAATTATTCTAATATTGTAGTTCTTACAATTACTGCTATGTACCTGTATACATATAAATAGAAAATGTTGGTTAATAAATAAGTCAAGGCATTCTATTATTCTCAACTTGGTATCGAACCCTAAATCACTTTAAACTCTTTTTCTCCTTTTCTCATGGACTATTATTCTTAGCCGTCTGCTACCTCTCCCTTTTACTGCACCACCAATGCAGATCCCCTCCTCTGCCGCGCCACCAATGCAGTCAGTTGGTGTTTCTTCCTCTACCTCTATCCTGTCGTGGCCACTGCCACCAAATGCTGGCTAAAATCTTGCCAACCTGCCCACTGCTCCTCTACTGTTGCCATCCACCTTGCTTAAGAGGACAACATTGTTTCCCTCTCCGACACTCACCAAGTTATCTCCCTAAAATTGACAAACATAAATTACCTATATTGGAGAATGAAAATGAAGCCATAACTTCTAGGCCAAGGAGTTTTCGGGTTTGTTGACGACTCAATTTCATGTCCTCCTTCATATGTGTTTGCTGCCAATGATACCTCTCTTCAGGTAAATCACTCATTTCTTCGTTAGAAATAGCATGACCAACTCATTCTAAGTGCTCTGTATGTTCTTCACCTTGTTATTGATTGCTAAACTTTGCACTCTGTTTGGCGCATGCTTGAGCAAGCTCTAGCTTCTCCATCCAATTCTCGTATTATACAACTTCATGAGTCCTTTCAAGATCTTCGACAAGGTGATGATTCGTTCACTCGGTTTATATAAAATGCCAAAGCCTCATTTGATGAGTTGGCCACTCCTAGGGTCGGTTTCGCTAGAAGACTTTAATTTGTATGTATTTCATGGTCTTAAAGTTGAATTTAAAGACTTAGTAATAAGCCTCGTAACCAAGGCAAAACCTTTCTCGTATACGGATCTCTATAGTCATCTTCTCACGTATGAATTTCTTCACAAGACCTCCTTTCAATCCATAAAGTCTGTTACCATCAATGCTCTTTTACTACCCATGGCACCTTTAGCTCTTATTGCTCAGCGTAAGCCTTTTGTAAATTTTAGCATAAATATAGTAGATTTCATGGAGGGTAGCGTCCCAATTATGGCAGCAATAGAGGGAACAAGTTTATTGCTTCCAGGTCTGATTTTCACATAATGGACCTTTTAACAATGACAGAAAGGGGCAATTGGCATCGAAACAAGGGGCATCCTGCGCCCTCCCCTCACTATCCTCAACTTCAGACCCTTGGATATGGACAACAATCTAGTATGAATCTGGCGTTGAGTAATGCTTCCTCAATAGCTACTACCAATTGGCTTACAAATACCGGTGCTAATCAACACGTCACACTTGATTTTGCAAATCTGACAAGGTCCGAACCATATCTTGGTAATGATAATTTGATAGGGACTTCCCATATCTAATATCGATCATACTAAAATACATACACCATATCACACTTTCACTTTATCTAATGTTCTTCATGTTCCATATATTACGAAACCTCTATTTTTTGTTCAAAAATTATATCTTGATAACAATGTTTATTTTGAATTTCACCCATTTGTTTTTTATGTCAAGGATCTCAACACCAAGGTAGTACTCCTTTCAAGTCAGAGTAAAGATGGTCTTTATACTTTGACTAGGTCTTCCATCATGTTAGTTCCTCAAGCTTATTGGTCTCCTTGCATATCTGCTTCTGCTGATCTATGACATCGTCAACTAAGTCATCCTACTTGTTATATTTCTAAATTTCTAGTTTCATAAAATAAGATTACTTGTAATAACAAGCGTCTTAATTTTCAATGTCAAACTTGTCCTCTAGGAAAGTCATCAAGTTTGTCTTTAGGACCTACGGGTCACAAAACTTCTGCTCCACTTGAATTAATTTTTAGTGATGTTTGGGGTCTTGCTCCTTTATTTTCATCTGATGGTTTTCATTATTTTGTTATTTTTGTTAATGCATATACAAAATATATATGGTATTACCCTCTTGTTGCCAAGTTTGATGTGTACTATATTTTTCATCAATTTCATATTCTCGTTGAGCGTCAATTTTCACTAAAAGTTAAATCTGTTTAAACTGATTGGGGCGGAGAATATCGAAAATTATCCACTTTCTTTCAGACCATTGGTATTCATCATCGTCTGATTTGTCCTCACACTCATGAACAAAATGGCACAGTAGAACGTCGTCATAGGCATTGTTGAAACAAGACTACTCTTCTAGGATAGTGTAAAACACCATTAAGATTTTAAAATTATGCTCTTAAAACTTCAGTTTATCTTATCAATCACATGCCTACTCTTATCCTCGAAAATAAATCTCTTTTTGATTGTCCGTTTCAATGGTCTCTGGATTATCATTTTTAGCGTACTTTTAGATGTCTCTGCTTTCTGTTTTTGCGCCCCTATTATACTTATAAATTAGAGTTTTATTCTTCTCCATATGTGTTTTCCAGGTATAGCTCATCTTACCTTGGTTACTGTTGTTTTGACATTGCATCCCAACATATTTGTATCTCTTGTCATGTCCGTTTTCATGAACATGTGTTTTCTTTTGACAAGTCTGAACATATTGCACATTCCTCATCTCCAACCTCAAACCAACTTGTTACTGCCCTTCTACCAAATCTGCTATATTCCTTAATGTTTCACACCATTATTGATTACATAAAAACCCATGTGCCTCTGCCTTCCATCGCCCACCTTCTGCTCACCACAGCAGCCCTACACATTACCTATCTCATCACCATATGCATGTTTACCTAACCATCCTGCTGCAAGTACATATAGAAGTTTGACTCCCTCTAGTTTGTAGCACGATATTTCTGTTACTGCTAGGTCACCCCGCTGCCCTCCCTCTAGTTCACTTTGTTTTGCTAGTGATCCCTCTACTGTTGGCTCTGCCTCTATTGCAAGTCCTCTACCTGCAACAAAATCTTCCTCTTCTTCTCTACAATAGTCAATAGATATCCTATGGTCCTTCGTCCGCGGCAGCCGAAGACAACAAATCTGGGAGTTTTTGTTGCTACTGTTACTCCTACATCTTGGGTAGTGTCCTCTCCTACTTCTGAACCCATTGATTTATCTGATGCTGACAGGTATGAGGCTTGGCATGATGCTATGCGCGATGAAATTCAGGCCTTGGGCTCTAACCACACTTAGTCTTTAGTTCCCTTTCATCCTTCGATGAATGTTATTGGTAGTCGATGGGTGTACAAGATTAAGCTTCATGTTGATGGCAGCATTGAGCGCTATAAAGCGCTCCTGGTTGCTAGAGGTTTTACTCAGCAAGAAGGTATTTATTACTCTGAAATGTTCAACCCAATTATTAAGCAAGCCATCATCATATTAGTATTTTTTATTGTGGTTTCTCGTAATTAGAAGATCCATCAACTTGATATTCATAATATTTTTCTCAATGGTGTTTTTATCGAAAAGGTTTACATGAAACAACCTCCGAGTTTTGTTGACTCTTCTCTTCCATCTCATGTGTGCCGATTGCACAAGTCCTTGTATGGTTTAAAACAGGCATCGAGGCCATGGTACCATCGTCTGAGTGTCTTTTTGCTCTCTATCAGCTTTCATGCCTCCAAGTTTGACACCTCCTTATTTATCCTATCATTGGTACTAATATCTTTTATCTTCTGGTTTATGTTAATGATATCCTACTTAAGGGTAGCAACTCTACTATGCTACACCGCCTAATACAGTTACTGAGCTTAGAGTTCAAGCTTCGTGATTCAGGTGCAGTTCATTATTTTCTAGGTAATGAAGTTCAATCCACCGGTATGGGTTTGATGCTACGACAACACAAGTATATTCTTGACATCCTTACTTGGGATGGTATGACTTCCTGCAAACCTGTTGATACTCCAATCTCTACTTCGAAGGTTACCATACTACCAGAGACCTATTTTCTTATCCTACATGGTTTTGCCAAATCATGGGTGCTATTCAATATCTCACCTTTATAAGACCGGATATCTATTTTGTAGTTAACAGAGTTTGTCAGTTTATACATGTTCCCATTGATTCTCATTGGACCGTCGTTAAACGTATTATGCTCTATCTTAAAGGTACGACATCCTATGACTTCCATATCACTCGTAGTTCCTCTTTTGCTCTACATGGTTTTAAATATATAGATTGGATAGGTAGTATTGATGATCGAAAATTTATGGGTGGTTACCTTGTTTTCTTTGGTCAGGCAAGCAACGCATAGTTGCTCGCCCCTTTATTGAGGCTGAGTATAAAACCTTAACAGATGACACTGCTGAGGTTATCTGGCTTCAATATTTATTAACCGATCTGCAGATTCCATCTAGCTCCGCTCTTACCATTTGGTGTGATAATTCCGGTGCTACTTATCTATCTACAAATTCTATTTTTCATGCTCATACTAAACATGTCAAAGTTGATTATCATTTTGTACAAGACCGGGTTGTGAAGAAAGAGATTCAGATTCATTTTATCTCCTCTCAAGATCAACTTACAGATGTTCTTACTAAGCCCCTTTTCCGCTGCTTCATTTATTGTTTTTCGATTCAAGCTTCGGGCCGATCCTCCACCCTTGGCTTGAGGGGGCATATTATAGAATGCACATATATATAAGAATTATTGTATGATTATTCCAGTGTTGTAGTTCCTACAATTACTGCCATGTTCTATCTCATACATATAAATAAGAAAGGTTGGCTAAGAGATAAGTCAAACTATTCTATTATTCTCAACTATTAAAAATTAAAAAATTTACTTTCGACGCATTTAGTTTTTAACACTCTTATTTCAAAATCATTAATTTATTTTTCTCATCGTGTCGACATTGACGTATTTTAAAAAAAAAAATATTTGGATAAGGAGATCAAAAGTACAAAAAGAAAATGAGAGACCAAAGTGATTTTGGATTGTTTGGTCACCAAGTTTTCTTGGGAACCAAGCAATTGAGAAGAAAAAATTAAATTATTTTGCTGGGGGAGCAAAATCATTTGATTTTGGGACCAAATGACATTTTGTTGCATTCAGATCGATGTCATTTCTTCTAGATAAAAATTCGTCTTTACAAAGTCAATTTTTCATAGCTAACCAGCTCATAATTTCTTTTATGGAGGAGCCATGCTTTTTCATATATTAGCTTTCTATTTATCATCACCTATAAATAGAATTCTATCTAATATCAAGCTGCAATTTCTTACTGTGTATAATTCCCATCATTTCTAGCTTCCCAAATCTCCTTATCTGACTTTGCTTGAGATAATGTATGTGATTGAATAATATTCTTCAAACTTGTTCAAAAACTCGTAACTCCCTCCTCCAAAAGATTCCAAATCTAAGTATCATCCACCCAAGTTTCTAAACTCGAAATTTGGCAAGCTTGTGTCTTTGATAGTGCAAACAACCTTGGAAATTGATGTGAGATAATTGAATTTTCTGCCGATATATCTGTCTAAAGCCTCATTATTTTCTCATCTCCAACCACAAATCTTATTGAATTTCTTAAGCTCCTGCCTGACTCCACTTCTGATCCAATCACCGAATAAATGCCCCTACCATATTGGTTTGGTGACACCATTATAAAAACGTCTCATAACATTTCTTAATAGTATTTATTTATTTATTTGTCTATTTTATTTGCTTTAATATATAACATTAACAATAAAATTATCTTACAATATTTCCAAAATATGAGACGCCATTGTAGATAACAATTAAAATATATCATTTATTCGTTTCACTATTTTTGTTTTCAATTCGTTTAATTTTGCATTTTCTTTTGTATAAGAACTTAATTTAGAATACTTTAAAAAATCTCAATTAATGATGGTTATTAATTGACTCCATTGAAAAAAAAAATGATCTGCCATTGATTATAAGTGACTGGTCACCTTTCCTTACACAACGGGTTTACGTGTTGTTCAAAACTAAACTTATGGCAACAAGCGATGAGATGGGCTTATCTAATACAAATGTTTACGTGGATTATTTGCGCACTGCCTCGAGATAGTTTTCAAATTTTATTTTTATATATTTCTATTATAATTAAAATAGATTTATGTACAAAATATAACGATTCAGATTTGAAAGGAATAAAATGTTTTTCCAAATGGATTATTCTTTTCTCAGTTTTTTAATAAAAACTAAAAGGTGTTAAAATATTTTTAAAAAAATCAATAATTTGAAATAACCATGTAAAATGTATCTTTTTAATTTTTTTTTTTTTATATCATGTATTTTTTTCTTACGTAAAAAATTTCCTACAACATTATTTTAATAAAAAAACTTATCATGATCTTAAAAGCAAATTTAAATAAAAAAATATTAAAAAATATTTCTTAATATTTTATATGCAATTGAAGAGAAATAAAACTAATTTAAGAAAAATATGTAAATAATTTATAATAAAAAAAATAAAAATTTGATTTTTGATGAATATTTATGATCATATTAAAAAAAAACCTTCAAATTTTAGACTCGCATATAATAATTAATGAAATTATTGCTAATATTATATAAAATTATATAATCTTATTTGAAAATAATGGAAGCATTAAACATGATATTTTATTAAGTAGTATTTTAGATATAAATTTAATTAGTTATTTATAGTGGATTTTTCAAATTTAAGAAAATAACAAATAAAAAATTTTTAATGGCAATATAAAAAGAAGTCAGGTTTATGGGCTTAGAAAGTTGGGTCAGAACATCTAGCTCCATATAAAAAAGCCTAGATGCATGTAAAAGGCTTGGCCCATGTTCTCGGATTTCTTATCTTTAAAAAAAATATATAGACAAAACATCATTCATCCTATTATATGTTTTTTTAAATAAAATAGATAACGCATTGTTGACTAGTTAAGATATAAGGACTGAAAAGTCATAGTTTGTGTTTTAAAAACCCAAAAACTCATTTTTAAATTTTTTGTTTACCTTAAAACACCCAAAAACAAACTATAAACTTCATTAAACTACCCTTTAAATGGTTAAAGAAACACAAATTAAATCAAATAAAAACAATTCTGAAGACCCGATCTATATTTTTGACAATATAAAATTTAAAAATGGCTCAATGGCATGTCTTTTGGCAAGATGCACTTATTGATATCAAGATTAACTTTTTTATGGTTGGAATGTGACCAACATACCTTTTTCTCTCTCCTCCCCCTATATCTTGTAACTTTTGAATGATAAAAATAAAGTTTAGGGTTTAAAAGTTTCTAAACCAAAAGGATAAAAAAAATGCTTAAATGGACACTTTTTTTATTTTATGAAAATCAAATAAAGAACATGTTTGTTTTTGTTGGGTTTTAATTTGTTTCTTCTTCTTTTAATTATTTTTTATACCATAAATTTAAATCCTTCTTATTTAAATTAGTCTAAATAAATTTGAAGAATTTATCAAATACCTTGAATTCTCAAGAATATGAAAAGAAAATAAAATCTAACCATATAAAATCTCACCAAACTTAACATGTAAGGACGAGCTTGAAAAAAAAAATTCATGATGAAAATAAAAACTTTTAAAAATGGATTTGTTTATGGAATAATGCTATCCATATTGAATTTAGGCAAATAAAAAAGTAATGCACAATAAAAAATGATATTTTTTTGTGTATATCTCTATATAAATGAGTGATCTTTGTGGGTGCATCTCATATCCCATTTGACAATAAATTCTGATAAGCTAGTGAAATGAGTGTTTGCATAAACATGTGGCAGTCATGACCTTCATTCTATATTATCTACAATCCTCTAAATTCACCAATCTTGATATATTCGAACATGTCCATCAAGAAAACATAAACTCTTAAGACATTGGTAGATAAGTAACTGTGTATTCTTGTCTAAGGCAAAGTTGGCTTTAGGCTTTACAATATGTAACTCATCATAAACCAACTTCATATTTTTACAGTGACAAAACAAAGATATATTCATTCTAGCCTTGATGTTGTCATTTGTCTTCCATTTTACATCCATAATAGTGTTGAAATATTTTCAAACATGGTCTTTTCAATATGCATGACATCAAGGTTATGGCAGAGAAGATTGGTCTTCCAATAAGGAAGCACTAAAAAAAAATACTTTGTTTTACCTAATTATGGATCAAACCAAAACCATGAAACTTATGCTTATCCGATTGAAAACGAAACACAATGTCATTGTACTCCGACACCACACCATACAATTCTTCACCCGACAATAGTGATAGTGCAACATCTCTTTCAACTTTGCCAACAAAGAAGTCATTTATGTTTTTTCTGTACTTGTGATTCATTGGCAAGAACTGTCTGTGGCAATAAAAAAAAAGATATTTTACCGTCATTTGTTAACGTAGAGGCCTTATTATTTTTCGTACAATATGGACATGCTAGTTTTCAAAGAACTCATTTATGTTCTTTCTATACTTGTGATCCATTGGTAAGAACTGCTTGTGGCAATAAAAAAAGATGTTTTACCATCATTTGTTAACGTCGAGGCCTTATTATTTTCCATACAATATGGACATACTAGTTTTCTATGCGTGCTTCAACTAGAAATCTTTCCATATGCAGGAAAATCATTGATAGTCCTAATCAAAGTTGTCTTCATCTAAAAATTTTATCCCTTGATACATCATATCTCAAAGCCCTAAATGATCACAACTGTTTCAACTCATAAATCAATAAACAAAGGCAAACATTTAAATTCCAACCAGGACTATTAGAACCAGGTGTGATCGTAGATAAAACCATGAACTTTGGCCTCATACACATCCTCGGTGACAAGTTGTATCACTAGCCAAAAAAAAATAAGGAGTAACAAATGACCCGAATAGATTGAATCTGTTTATACATAACTCAAGACGTGCATTCCTTGATTCCACTGAACATTAAGGATGCACCCTATTAAAATGTTTCTAAGCATCATCATTCTATCTACCGTATCATGTGAATGATGCTATGTCATGTGCATAATAGTCTTTGGTGATATGAATAACTTTACAATCTAAGTGTGATTGAAAAGTATCTAAGTTTTATACGTGTGAGAAGAATGCTTCCCATGATCTGACTTGATGGTAAACACATATGCAACTGCTGATAATTTACTATGATTTGTGAACCCATCTTATAATAGTTCATCGGAGTCTTTCAAAAGATAAAAAAAACTTGATCGTGTTTGCATTACGTTTTTCATCTACTATTGGACATTAACCAGTATAACCATAATTTATTCTCATCGTATTCATAATCATATTCCTATAAGAATTACTATTGTCATCAACAACTTCATGTATGTTGTTAGAACTAGAAGTTTACCTAATCATCTTTTGTACCATGTTCTCGTGAGGAACATATGATTTTTCATGTGCAAACCAACACATGTATCTCTCCATAAACCTTTTTTTTTTTGTAGAAGATGCATCGTTATAATATCTAGATCAAGAAACTTTTATTTTCACACCTTCTATATGGACATCTAATACTGCTTACACTAATATTTCTTGGATTAGATAATGTATATTAATAAAACCCTAAACTTTATTACAATAATCCATCCTACACAACCCTTTAGGTGAATCTCAATACATCAATGAATGATCATCCATTACTTATGTCAAATATATATAGAATATTAATGACAACATGTACAAATCATACATTCATACAATAAATTTCTATGGGAAAAAGCCATAAAACAAGTAAACACCCAAACAAAATACAATGCTACAAAAATATGTAATAAAAATTAACATTTTAAAATTGAGTTCAAATAAAAAAATGGATAGTTTTACTTACTTGAAGTAGGGAATGCTCAATAAAATTTGAATTAGAACAAAGATGCTGACAAACTGAGTGTCGGGAGAGAGGAAGGTCGCTTGTCAAGTCATAAATTAAATATTACAAACGGATTTAAATTCGTTGATAACTCTGTCTATGGAAATAACACGTTATCGTACTTCTTGGATTTTTTTTATTCCTTGTTTTCCCATTGTAATTCTCTTGGTAAATACCGAGAGAATATTTTTATTGGTATTTACTGATAGATATAGTAAGAGCATATTTAGTCGGAAAAATTTGGCACAATCTACCGTTGAAAATATTTTGTTCGTATGTCCCATTTGTATTTGCTAATTTTATGGTAGTGACTTTAGATAGGGTCACCTATCATAAATCATTCATATTTATATTTCCATAGGCATGAAAATTGTTTGTCAAAAATTAAAAGGATATTAGTTTTTAAAAAAATAAAAATTAAAACCCATCATTTTCCATCATGCTTGAGATGCGTGATGATCTCTTCAAACAAGAAACAAGTGTAAAAACCTACCTCAAGTGTCATATGGTGAGGATGCTTTAAAGAATCAATTTCATTCCATGGTTGACAAGGAGGTAGTGGAATGAGGAAAAATGATATAAGTTTATTTTTGTTTTCTAATATATAAATGCTTTATGTTTAATCCATAAAGATCTTTATTAGAATATCAGAGGTTTATGGCCTGACACTGAAAGACATGTGATTGGAAATGACATTACTAGTTATCATCTTGATGTTTGTTGTATTGCTAAAACTAAGCTTTTTAGGATCAATGACTCTTTTGTTTATAGATTATAGAATAATTTTAGTGTTAAACGACATGGTATTAAATTTGAATGTAGGTTTGAGGGATTATTTTTCATGTGAAATAATGATTATTTTGAGGTTTCAGGCATTGAGTTTTAAGTGTTAGTGGATTGCTTTTGTAATACCCCCATCTTACGGAGAAGGAATTTAAATAAACTCAAATGTATTATTGTTAAGGATTATTAAATGAATCTAACGAAGCCATATATATATTTCGGTAGAGTTTCCTCTGCACTTAAGCCATACCATATCATCATTTCTCTTTGGAATCATCATCACATTCAATATCATATGTCCAATCATTCTGAACTCCCATCACTTGACTCATTAATTCAGCACATTTCAATAATCATATATAGACTAATTACTAAAAAAATTAAAAATATGTCTGAATTAAACAGAGAATTTATCATATAAGAAAAACACAATATTTACTTTTCATTCAGATGTCATTTATTTCGACATTCCCAATCAAATGCCTAATGTCATTCAATTTTGGTTTTTCTTATAAAAGCTAGTATCCATCCGATTTCTCCTTTAGATATCCTTTATTCCAACATTCCCAATTGAATGCCCATAGTTATTCAATTTCAACTTTTCTTATAAAAGCCAACATCCAACTGATATGTCCTTCAGTTATCATTCATTCTAGCATTCTCATTTGATTGCCTAATTTTATTCAATTCTAGCTTTTTGTTTAAAAGCCAACATTTACTTGATATCTTATTCCAATATCATTTATTCCCAATTTCTTATTTATAACTAAGTACCTTTCCAATTTAACATAGTAACACCATAATAAAAGAACTAATATTAAACAGTGTTTCCTAAGACATAGGTTACCTATATGGGGCTTGTTGTCGAGAGTTGGTACCTAGCTGCTGCGCTATGCCAACACCCTCTCCTGTATCAAAGGAAATTCAATTCTTAACTAATATTCTGGTTTATAACATAAGATTCCAGTAGGATCTTCATTCAATTCATTTCTTAGACTTATTATTAGAAACAATGTCTTAAAATCATGTATGTACATACACACACTTTCATGCATTTACATATATATGAACATAGATATATGTGTATCCTTAGTTTTATTTCCGTAATTTTTCATTCCAAATACCATATAAAAAATAGTTCCTCAACTAGAACAAGAATTGTTTATTTTGGCCCTTATAATTTAATTACATTAAACATTGTTTAGTGTCTTTTCATAACTAGAGTCTTAAAATTTAGATTGAGGTGGAATCCATTTCTTTTAAGAGCTAAGACACGCGCCTTCAAGTGTCAAAAAGGAAAATAAATTGAATTTCAACTATTAATATGCTCAAATCATCTAGTTCACATATACATGCAATCTATTTATTAGTTCGCAGCTAGACCTCTTCAAGGTTTTTCAACTATAACTTGAGTTTCGTAGCTCTAAATTAAGTAAGGTCAGTTTCTAATGAACATTAACATTCACACATATGTTTTTTTTTTTTTTATGATAGGAATATATCTAAAATTTTATCGTTATCTAGTTCAAAATCTAGCTACAAGTTGGACAATAGAATCGGTTTTAAAGCACATAGTTTGAGCTCTCTATGGTATTTTATCCATATCTGGAGTTCTAAAACTCCAAACTGGGCAAGGTTTGTTTCAATGGAAACCTGACACATACAATTACAACTTTCATGAAAGAGAACATTTTAAATTTTATAGATCTTTAGTCCTAAACCCAGTCACAAGTTCGACAACAAGGCTGTCCAGATTTATAGATTACATTTTCCAACCATCCACCACCCATTTGTAGAACTTAGACACCAACATCTTCCAAGTTATCAACACTACAAATTATTATCTTTCATGTTCCTTTTTAAGTACACAAATCAAATAAGTAAACTAGCATCATTAGTTAGAGAATTTCTTGTTTGTTATTGGTATTTCCCATCAATTCATTCAATTTTTTTTTGGCATATATAACTCATCACTAACATATACAATTTCAGCAAAGACACATTGAGTTTTATTTCTTAAATTGAATTTCCTTACAATGATTTCTTATTAAGAAACTAACAGATTTAGCCTTCCTTACTCAATTCGCACTTACTCAACATAAATGGTTTTTCATAACACTTATCATCAAGTCACATTGACATAATTTTAAAGGCATTGATAATAATATTGCTAACAACTAAGCCATAGTTACCAATTTATCAAGTAGGGAGAAACATGAGTTGTGTATTTTCTTTTCATTTCCTTACCTTACCTTCATGTTTGAGATTTCCTCACTTTATTCCATTTAATTTTTATCACAATACAATAAACCCACTCCTATCCATTTTATCCCTTTCTTGGCCGAAACTTAGACTAAAAGGGGGGAGGGGATTTATATTTTAATTCTTCATGTTTAATACTCTGCTCATTATTCTAACATATTCACAAACATCTCATATTCATAAACATACATTTCCATAACAGTTAGCAAAACCCTAGCTCTTAAATTACTCCTAACATGCTTGCAACAACAGTTAATAACTTAATCTTACGTTAGTAATGGCTTGCTTACTTTATTAAGATGGAAAAAGTAACACAATATCCAGGACTTGGAGTTCCTTAAACTTCTCTTCTTGTTATTCTCTGCAATGTTCTTGTAGTTTTGACTTCCTAAAAGTGTAAGTTTTAAAGCTCACTTAATTTCTTCTCTACAAATGTTCGCTCTTCCTCCTAATCACTTTATTTATGTCTTTCTTAGGTATTTGCATAAAGAAAGATGAGGTTGAAGGTCAAGAACTCTCTCCCCTTCTACTATCTTTTTCCCGTTCGCATGAGAGAGAGAAAAGAGAGGGTATTTATACTCCTCTCTCTTGGTAATTTCTCATTTAAGTCCCAAAGCTTTGCCCACCTTTATAACTTTGCCCTTAATCAATCATTCCTTCCTTCTTTTAAATCAACGAGTCCCACCTTTTCTTTCATTTTTCATTTATGCCCTTGCATAAATTAATTCTTTCATTTTTCTAAAATTTTCACAAGTTTTTTTTATGTTGGGTCTTTACATTCTCCCCTTTTAATAAGGAATTTAATCCTTGAAATTTAGATATCTTACCTTAATTTTAGAATAAGCTTGGATACTTCCTCCTTATCACTGATTGTCTTTCCTAGTTTTCTTCCTTAATTTATGAGATTCTCCATAAAACTCTTATTATAGGAATCCTATTATTTCTGAGCTCTTTTTCATTTTAGTCGAGCAATTTCAATAGTCTCACTTCTAGTGTCAAATTTTCCTTGATCTTTATAGGAACTTAGGGTAATACTTGTGAAGGATCTACTTCGGCTTTTCAAAGCAAGGAAATATGGAACACATCGTGCACTTTGGCCAACTAGGGGGCAGATCTAACTTATACACCACAAGCCCAACTCTTTTTACAATTTCAAAGGGCCCGATGTATCTCAACGCTAGTTTTACCTTCATACCAAATGTTAACAGATTTTTCCACGGAGCCACCTTTGAAAACACTTTATCACCTACTTTAAAATCAAAAGGTTTTCTTCGAATATCAACATATTTCTTTTGTGTATCCTAGGCAACTTTCATTCTATCTTTAATACTCCTTACTTTTTCAGAGGTGGCATGTATTAATTTTGCCCCATATAACTTTTTGTCTCCCACCTCTTCCCAGCACACTGATGTTTTATATCGCCTGCCATAAAAAGCTTTGTAAGGAGCCATTCATACTAGAGCTTGATAGATGTTGTTGTGTGTGAATTCTACAAGCGGTATATGATCTTACCACTTTCCTCTGAACTCTAAAATACACGCCTTTAATAAATCCTCCAAAATTTGAATGGTTTTTTTAGATTGTCTATCGGTATAAGGATAAAAAATAAAAAAATTGTGCTCAAATCTAACCATATTCATAAAGTATGCTGAATACTCGACCAGAACCAAGAAGTAAACATGGGGTCCTGATTTGAAACAATGGACACCAGAATTCCATGCAGTCTTATCATTTCCCTAACATATAACCGAGCCAATGTATCCATAGAGTTCGTCATTTTTATAGGTAGGAATAAAGTAGACTTAGTTAACCGGTCTATAATAACTCATATTACATCATTGCCCTTCTTTCTTTTAGGCAAGGTCATCACTAAATCCATAGCTATGTTATCCTATTTCAATTCAGGAATTAAAAGTGGTTGTAAAGGTCCCACGGGTTTTTGGTGTTTAACCTTCACTTGCTAACATATTCCACATTTGACTATATATTCAGCTATCTCCCTCTTCATATTCGGACACGAATAATACTCTTTCAAATCTTTTCTCATTTTAGTACTCTCGGGATGAACGATAAATTTTAACTTATGAGCCTTTTTTAGTAGCTTATTCTTAAAAATCGTATCTCTTAGAATGTACATTTATTTATCCCTCATTACTACATCATCATTTGAAATCTTGTAAGGTGTTTTAACCCCCTATGTCCAACTTTCTTCTTACTTATTCGATCTCTGCATCCCTCAGTTGGGCTTCATATATTTTGTCTTGAAAGGTAGATCATATCCTTAGTTGTGCTATTAATAACTCTTCGGGTCCCAGGCTTAATTGAGAATTCATTCTCCTGAGTTCTGTCATCTCTCTTATATCTCCATTACTAGACTCCTCCCCTTTAATCCAATTCTTTGTACTTTAAAGCATTCACCACCACATTCACCTTTACAAGGTAGTAGTCTGATATGCAATCATAATCTTTAATTAAATCCACCAATCTTTTTTGTCTTATGTTCAATTCTTTTTGTGACATGAGATACTTTAAGCTCTTGTAATCTGTAAAGATTTGGACTAAGGAACCATACAAGTAGTGTCTCCATACTTTCAATGCAAACACCATCACCATAAGTTCAAGATCATGAGTTGGGTAGTTAAGTTGATGGCTTTAATTATCATGATGCATATGCTATAACTTTTCAATGATGCATTAACACACAACCAAGTCCTTTTCTTGATGCATGATTGTATACTACATAGCCTTCCGTTGCTGATGGAAGTGTTAGAACAAAGGCAGTCATAAGCCTCCCTTTCAATTCCTTAAAGCTTCTTTCATATTCTTTAACCATTCAAACTTCACCCCATTTCGAGTTAATCATGTTAGAGGAGATGCAATAGTGGAGAAACCATGAATGAATCTTCTATAGTATCCTACGAGGCCAAGAAAACTTCAAACTTCTATCACCATTATGGGCTTCTTCTAGTTTAACACAACTTCTACTTTTCTGAGATCCACAAGGACACCCTTTGTGAAAATTACATACCCTAAAAAGACTACTTCCTTCAGCCAAAACTTACACTTGTTGAATTTGGCATACAACCGATGTTTTCTTAGGGTTTGCAGCATATTTCTTAGGTGTTATTCATTTTCCTAAAAAGAGCTAGAATAAATTAGGATATCGTTCATGAACATCACCATATGTTTGTCTAACCAAGGATGAAAAATTCAATTCATCAGGTCCATAAACACTGTTAGGGCATTGGTCAACCCGAATAACATTACCAAGAACTTGAAATGTCCATACCGAGTTTTAAAGGCAGTCTTTAACACATCCTGTTCTTTTATTTTCAACTTATAATATCCCGATCTCAAATCTATCTTTGAGAACACTTTGGCTTATTTCAGTTGGTTAAATAGGTCATCTATCCACGGTAGCAGATATTTGTTCTTCACTGTCACCTTACTCGATTGTATGTAGTCTATAAAGAGTCGGAGGGTTTCGTCTTTCTTCTTTACAAACAACAATAGGGCTCGCCATAAGGAGTTCCTAGGTCGAATAAATCTTTTGTCCAATAATTCCTATAATTGAATTTTCAATTATGTTAACTCAATTGTTGCCTTCCTGTATGGAGCTTATGCTATAAGAGCAATTCTAGGAATCATATTTATCGGCACTTCTACTTCTTTTTCAGGTGGTAACCATGGTAATTCTTCTGGAAATTCTCTAACTATGGGTATATCCTTCAATTTTACCTCCCCATTCCTTAACTCTAACACATATGCTAAGTAGGCTAAGCATATTTGAAGCAACCCAAACCTCATCCTGAGTCATATGTTAAACTCGTCTTAGGGCTTTTTCACCTTGTCCTCTCAACCAAGCTCTATTAATACTAACCTCTAATTGGGCTGGTCGACCAGGCCTATCTATAGTAATGGATTACTGTTGGATCTATGCAAGTAGCCTTTGACTCGTACTCTATCCAGCAATCCTCTAAGGGCATTCCTTCTTATGATGACTCGTGTCTCTCTACACTAATAACAGGGGGCATTCAAATACGGGCACTCTTTCCAGCGATGCCCTTCTTGTTGATAAATGTAATATCAACCTAGAGAAGTTAAATAATCCCTTGGGTGATGCTGACATCTCACACAACAGGAGTATCGGTACATTCATAGACATAACTTGAGTTGTGATCTAGGATTACCACCTTAGAGTTGTTAACTAACCAAATAGCTGGGAGTGATAAAAATCAACCAAGCTTTTAGAATTGATAGGTGTTGAATTTTTTACCAAGGTTTAACTAATTGTAGTAAACTCGCAATCATCTAGTAGATAGACTTTTGGTAGTTTATACACAACAAGAACTTAGCAATTTCAGACAAGACCAACAATGCAACTTCCCTCAGGTATGATGTTTTAGGGGTGATAGTAACTTCTCATTAGCATAACTTGTCTCTTACCATGAAATCTCTGCTAACTAGGAGATGACTCCTTTTTTTTATAAGATTAGACCTTTTCCCTTCTTAAACATATAGAAAAGACTCATTTCCTCTATATTCAAGAAAACAAAGTGGGTCACTTTGATATTAGATATGATATTACAAATAGCTGGGAGTGACAAAAATCAACCAGGCTTTTAGAATGGATAGGTGTTGAAATTTTTACCAAGGTTTAACTCATCGTAGTAAACTCATATTCATCTAGTAAATAGACTCTCAGTAGTTTAAACACAATAAAAAGTTAGTAATTTAGGACAAGACCAACAATGCAGCTTCCCTCAAGTATGATGTTTTAGGGGTGATAGTAACTTTCCATTAGCATAACTTGTCCCTTACCATAAAATCTCTGCTAACTAAGTGATCGCTCTTTTTTATATATATAAGATTAGACATTTTTCCTTTCTCAAACATATAGAAAAGACTTATTTCCTCATATTAAGAAAAGAAGGTGGGTCACTGTGATGTCAGATATGACATTACAATTCTAATTATTTTTTTATCTAGAAGTATAAATACTTTTACTTCATTTTCAAAATCAAAATGGGTCATTTTAAGTGAGAAAGAGAAGAAAAGAGGATTATGTATGCTACCTTGGATTTCTGAGTCGAAAAAAAAAACTTAGTGAGAGATAGGGTTTATATGTTACTTAGTGAGCATTTTTAAAAATCAAAATTATGACTCAGCTTTTAAATGGCTTGCTATGGCAAATCAATGGTATCCTCTTTGATTTATTTTTTTTATAGACTTTAGGTAATGTTTGGTTACTATTATTGGATATAAGAGACAAAGATAGTAGAGATAGAAATGTGTTTACTTGAAGACACAAAGATAAAGATATGAAAATAAATATGTCTCTATGATAATTCTGGAGTGAATTTTATATTTCTAAGACAGAAGGTACAAAAAGGATATATCTCTAGAGACAATAATTATTATTTTTTATTTCTAAAATATTATTGTAAAAAACTTTTAATTTCAAAATTGTCAAACTAAGAAATTTAAGGATAAAAATAATTATTATCATAGTTTTAAAATTCGATTCAAAGGTCGACTCGGGGCAAGGTTCAGGTCACGAGTCAGAAGAGTCAACTCGGGTTGACCAGAGTCAACATAAGAATAAAAGTGATTATTATCATAGTTTAAAACTTGTTTCGGGGGTCAACTCAGGGCAAGGCCTAGATAACAAATCGAGAAGGTCAACCTCGGTTGACTCGCGTTAATGTAAGGATAAAAATTATTATTATCATAGTTTTAAAACCCGACTGAGTGGTCAACCAGAACAAGGCTTGGGTCACGGGTTGGAAGAGTCAACCCATGTTAACCCGAGTCAATGTATGGATAAAAGTGATTATTTTTATAGTTTTAAAACCTAATCTTAAATTCGATCCGATGCAAAGTTCAGGTCATAGGTCGAAAGGGTCAACCTGGTTGACTTAATTTAAAAAAAAAACTAATAATCAAAGCAACCTTATTTTGACCAAAATAAATTGTCAAAAAAGTCAATGGGTTTTTAACCCATGTTTTATTTCGGGTTTTTAACTAGGTCAGATCAAGTCAATCCTTCCTCTCTTGTTTTTCTTAAATTAGAACCAGTTCAGGTTCTAGGTTGGCCGAGTTCCAGGTCAACCCACTAGGTCAGTCTTGGTTTTATAACTAGAGTTGTTATAATATTATTAATTTTAACGCTAAATATAAACTAAATTTCAAAAAACAATATCTAATTATTTAAAAAAATATAGAAGTTTGCTAATAATATATATTAAGAGTAAAATAGACTTTTTATATTTTATTATATCTTGTCCACCATAATCAAATAGGATACATAGATAGTCATTTTGTCTTATACACCATTACTAAACTTAATTTTATTTGTTTTCTTTTTTGTTTCTATTGTCAATATCTCTTCTGTCCTAAGACAGTAAACAAATACTACCTAATAAATTAAATTTTATTTGGAATTCCAGTCTTTATCCTCGAAAATATTTCAAACATAAACATTAATTTAAACTTTGAAAATTAACTCCACTAAGAAACCTTTTACAAACTTAAACGGTGAATCAATGTATCTATATTCTAATTCAAAGCACGTGCCAACCATATAATTCATTGAGAAAAGCCGTGGTCATTGGTCGAGATTTCAGTCAAAACCACCATGTACCATTGGGACCTACGTTCCAATAGCGTCAAGACTTTGGTGCTAGTTTGTTTTGTTGAACAAGTCAAATGAAACAAACCACAAGCTCCAAAGCGCCGCCGAGCTATTCTCCTCCCTCCGTGTACTTTGGAATTAATATCAAAACTGATAAAGGTCTTGCAAAAGGATGTTTCCTGTTGGCTCCTCGAATTGGGGAACCTCCCCACCCAGCCTCCACTCACTGAATCGGAGTAGTTAAAACATAGGATAAGCAACTAATTATTATACTGAATCAGACAACAAAGGACTATTTGATTCTCCCTTTGCTTTGCTAGGCTGTAATGCACGAGCACGCATTTCTCATCGTCGGAAGTTATTAAATTATATGGAAACGTGCAAAGTTCGAAGAATCTCCCACGTTGCTTTCGAATCCCAACTGTTCATGGTGTTGGTTTATTATGACCTTTGCCTTTGCGTTGATTCATTGGAAGTACTGTGGGAAAATATTATTAATTCCATGCTAGCAGCTTATGAAGAAACATTCCCATGGTTTACAAGGTGATTCTATGGTCATGAGATCAATGGCCGATTTATTCGTAAATTCCGGAATAAATCATATTTATCTTTTGATCTTTTTTCATATTTATCTTTTGAATAAATTGTACCGATTTATTGGTAAATTCCAGAACAAAATAGACACCGGAAATAAAATACGTTGAAAAAAGAAGAAAAAAGAAAACCCATTAATGCTAAATATAATCTTATACAATACCATGTATGAATTATATTTCTTCTACAAACTATACATTGTTTGAAAGATTGGAGAAGCTTAGAAATATTACACCAAAGCCACCAAACGTTTATTGATGTGTCATAGATCACTTCAAGAAACAAGAGGAATTTGAGTTTGAGGTGAATCATTCTGACGTCCATGTTATGTATCCATGTCTAGACTAATTGTATTGACTAAATACGTAGGATCTTAATTGTCAATTTTTTAATGATGGCTAATCAGTCATTCTAGCCATGTCGGGAGTAATATGGTGAGCTGCAGCAGTTTTACAAAACCATTGAAACCATATTAGCAGCTAGAACTTAAGTACTGTAAAAACAAAATCTTAATTTAATAATTTAAATTATTAAGTAAACTTTTAATATATAATTTATATTATTCTGTAACATATTTTTTTATCAATTATCTTATCTTAACTTAATAATTTAAATTATTAGATAAAATCTCAATATATAATTTATATTATTTTCTAATAAATATAAAAATTTGAAATAACTTTATGGACATAGTTGTGTCATCTAATTCCATCTTTTGTATAATTAACAGCAAACAACCCTATTGGTTTGAGAATTATATTGTTTAAGGCATACTTGATGATGATGAATAGAGCTATTGTTGAGAAGAACCACGGGCTCTCTAGTGACCATGGTTTCTTCATTCTTTTTCTCCTTTTATTTCTCTATTCTCTATTTTCTTTCTCCTGTTTTTTTTTTTTTTTACTTTTTGTATCTATCAACCAATAATATTTTCTTAAAAAAGCAGTTCATTTCTCTTCTTTCTTGCTTTCCCTTTCACTTTTTTAGATGTTTAGTAATTTGTATAGTTGGTTAATTGTTTTTACATGTTGCAATTATTTTATTGATTTTTTATAAATTATTTTATTGTTGTTATGGTGTTTTTGCTATGATCAAGATGTATTTGGTTTAGAAATTTGTTTCAAATTTGTGTTTATATTAATATCATGTGTTTGAATTTTTTTTTAATTTTTTATTGATGACATGGATTTTATAATTGGTGTATTCTTCTTTTTTTTAATTGAATTCAATTGAAGAAAAAAACACAATTTCATTAATAAAAATAATGAATTACCGATTCATTACCAAAAAAATATTATGTAGGTAAATAATTTTTTTTCAAAGTTTTAATCTTTGAAAAAATGATTTTGAAATTCCATTGGTAATGAGAATACAAAAAATAAAAATTACCAAAGAAATTGTGTAGAAGTTAGAGAGTAATAGGAGGTTTAATCTATTAATTAGTCAAGCTTTTTTATTTATACATGTAGGACAATATATAATGGTTAATATAGAGATTACAATACTAGAGCAGTCCTACAATATTTTCTATATATATATATATATATATATATATATATATATATATATATATAGGTCTATAATAGTAGATAATTAAATATTTTTTTTTTTTGAAATTTTAATTATTTTGAGATTCCTTCCATAATGAAAATACAAAAAATAAAAACGATAAAATTTCATTAATGACGGAATATTCACAAAATGTACACAATGAGAATCTAAAAGGAAAACAGTAATCTAATTTTTATTTTTTTTTAGAATAAGTCGATATATTGAAAGGGCTAACCAGTAGATAGCCAAAAACAAGATACACGAAAGAAAAACAAAAAAGAAAAGAAAAGAGAGTCACAAAAACAAAAAGCAAAAACAAAAGGAAAGGAAAAGAGAGTCAACAAATACATAACCGAAAAAGAACATCAAGATTGGAGAAGCTGATACACTATGCTTAAAGCTTTAATTTGGTGTTTGACCAATCTATGATACCTTCAGGTCCCATAATTAAAGTAGTGTCAGTAGCCATGAAGAACTTATCAATAATCTAATGGTTAATCTAATTTTTATTTATGATCATGACTTGGAAGTACGTACAGCAACAATACACATAAACAGATTAACAGAATCCAAAAATACAGCTAAAATTCCAGCACTCACATTTATGTTGTGAAGAGGAAGATCAATCAGAAATAAAATCTCAAACTAAAACCCAAAGAGTTTATTTTATGCACATCTTCATTTTCATGGGCGATGACCTGAAAGCATTCACAAGTGTCGTAGGAAATAAGAAACTATATCCTAAGGCTTCAACTTTTATCTTGACTGGTTTTTTGACATGGTGGTAAAACCTGCTGAACTTCAAATCCTATCGTTTCATTCTTTTAACTAAACGTAATTTTAGCATGAGAGATGAAGGACCTGTCCAAGTTTCAAGCTTTTAAAAGTTGCCCTAGTTTTGTAAGGAATGCCCAACACCAGGGCTGTGGCCTGGGGCAGTAGGTCTGAAGTCATCTACATGGCCTGGTAGGGATGGATGGGGCTCGCCAACAACCGGAGCTGGAGGTGCCGGTGGAGACACTTTGGTAGCATTGACTGGTTTATCGAGGTTATCATTAACATGTAACTTGCTATTGCTCTCAACAAGTCTTCTTATTTCCTTCTGAAGGAACTTGTTAGAGGTTTTGAGATTCAAATACCTTCCCTCAATGAACTGAAGTTCATGGGAGAAAATCAGTACAAGGAAAACAAAGGCAGAGAGCAAATTTGATTGGGCCATGAAGCAAGAAACAAAGAGGAGGGTGGGAAAGATAGAGAGAGTCTTAAGCAACTGTCTCAGTTGAAGAAGAGAGCAAGGCAATATATAGGGTAAACCAGCTAGCGAGCACCTTGCATGCTAACACTTTCCTCAACTTCGGTATTTGTAGAGCAACAAAGACAGCAATGCATGTGAGGGCTGAAGTACTTTCGAGTAAAATATACTGGAGGCAGTCATGTGAGCTTTTGAGAAGTGAAATGCTAGCTTCGACAATTACAACTAATGATGCTCTTGTTAATTTCAACCGTCTATGTGCAGATATGTGAAATCCAAATGATCTTGCGATAATTTGGCTTACATGGACGGTTAAAACCTCAAAATCTCTAAATCGAATTTGAAACGCATGCCATTATCAAGCCCACCAGTTTTTTTTCTCCTTCCTTTTGTTCAAATTGTACGCTTCAAAACTAATAAGCATGTGATCTATTTAAAGACAAAAGATAGTCTAATGACACCAAAGATCTTAATACCTTAACAAATATAATCATATGATTCAAATTTTGATAATTGGGGATGCATGTGTTTTGGTATGAAAGGCAGCGGTAGTCTCTTTATTCATGGTCAAACTAATTTTTCATCAGGTTTGGCTTTCAAAAATGAATGATACGTGTCATAACTTGTTTTTACTCCTCTTTTCAATATATTTTAAAAAAATGAAAAACAAAAACAAAAACACAAAAAGTTTCCAAAAAATATATTTTTGCCCGATTCAGCCAGTCTTCAATCGTATTTTTCAATCATTTTATTTATTATTTTTATGTTAAAAAAAATGCAATTACAAAAAAAAACCAATAAAAGTTTTATTAGTGAGTATAATGTAATTGATGAAGGGATGATGACCAATTTAAACATTGGAAACCCCGTCCCCATGCAATTCAAAAATAAAAAATAAAAATAATTAAAAGGGATAGATATAAAACAAGAAAAAGAAGGTGGTGGAAGAGTTGAGAATAGAAGAAGATAGGATAGAATTTGGGGTGTGCTAGTATAAATAGGAAGGTGTGAACAAAAACGATCATCTAATAATATTTAATAAATTATAAAGTGATGGAAATAGTGATGCAACACATTTAATGGCGTGATAAATTTATAGTTTTTCATAAACATGATTTTTCAGTTTAATTTTTAACAATAGTTTTGATTTTTCATGTTTGGTTTTTTCTATTTTATTACATAAAATTTAGTCTTTCCAAAGTTTGTCCTTTGAATTTTTAAAATATAATAAAATAAATAGCTAGCTAGAAAAAATATTAATTCAAATAAATTTTTTAATTACTTTTTTATTATTTTTTATATTCTTAATTATTTTTTTAATTGAAAATATAAAAAATTTAACATGAGACACTCTTATTTTTTAAAATCAAATTTAATTGAAAATTGGTTTGATGATGGATGGTGGGACAAACACTGCCACTCCACCGAACCATAGCACTTAACTACAAAATTTGGAACCATATGATTATCTATGTTAACAATATAGAAAAAAAACATATAGACCTATGGTGGCATGGAATATCATGAGATTGTTTTACTGGTGTTGCCCACGAGGATAGAGAGAAAGACCGGTGCTTTGAGAAGCTCTCGATGGTTGGCATTGTTGATCAGCTGAGGGAGATGCCATAGTTCAGCAAGGATAACTATTGTGCAAGGAATTATGGGTGTATGGCACTATAGATCTGTGTGAGAGACAGGTGAAGGGAGAGATGAAAGCTGGTGTTGCTGTCTTCGTGGGTTGAGATGTGGATTTGTGGGTGGTTATGGCTGGAAGAGAAAAATAAAGGTGTGCCTAGGGAAGGGAGAAGTGAGGCGTGTGTGGGTACGATATGTGATAGTGAGGGTCGCTCTGTTTTTTTTTAAGTTTCATCTTCTTCACCAAATACATGTTCGAAAGATAAAACTTAGCTTTGGTATATTAAACTTGGGCATGTAGACTTTGATAGCTTGAAGATAATAGCACAAAAGGATATGTTGAAAGGTTTATCATCCATTATGCTTCCAAATCAGTTATGTGAAGGATGTTTAGTGGGTAAGCAATTTTGCAAGAGCTTTCCAAAGGAGTCTACATCAAGACCAAGTTAACCCCTGCAAGAAATACATATTGATGTTTATGGTCCTATCAAACCATGTTTATTTAGTAAAAATTTTGTTTTTTCTAATTTTTATTGATGATTATAATAAGAAAACTTGGGTATACTTCTTAAAATAAAAGTTTAATGTGTTTAGTTGCTATTAGAGACAAATTTGGTTCCCCTTGTCGCGGGTGCGCGACGTCGCGGCGATCGTCCACCCTCATGTATGGGTATGGAGGATGGATATATATATCTGGCAATTGTGGGGAGACAAGAAAATATTGCCTTTTGTTGGTAGAAAATGGAATGGGAGTCGCCACCTAGTATTTTGGTCACTAGGAACCCTAACTGGTCTCGTAGATTGGGTACGGGACCGGTTGCGTAAAAGGAAGGTATTAGCACCCCAAATATGCCCTACCTAAGGTAAGCTGCATTGTTTATTTGTCTGATAAAATTCAAGGTCTCGTTGTGTTTCCTAGTTGTTGGTCCGGCTATGGTTCAAGAAAAGTCCTCCTCAATAAGGAGGTCCTTATCTTATCGGGTAAAACCTAACCGTTCTAACGTCTATGTAAAAAAACCTATATTTTTAATATCAGGAATACGTTTTACTTATAAATTCGTAATCCCAAATACTAAAAGAAGACAAAAGGATTTTTTTAGAATTTTTGAAATATTGGCCTAGTTCTCATGGCTTGAATAAACTGGTTATTAAAGCCAAAATGCATGTTAATACATATATTGTTTTGAAATTTCCTTTGTTGTGTGAAAATATGATGTTATAATATTTATATATATATGTTGGAGAGACTAGGCCGTATGCATGAAAACAAAACATTTTTTTTTTGAAAACTTGACAAAAACTAGGTATTTTAATACCGGATTTGTATCTTTACGGTATAAAAATACAAACCGATATTGATCAAAATACGGTAATAAAATTACAGAAAATCACATATTTTTTGAAATAATTTTTGAAGAATTTTTGTTCGAACGGGCCGGACCCGGCCCAAAAAGGAAACTGGGTCGGAATCGGCCAACATAAAATGGGCCTGGTTTCTACGGGCTGGACTCAGCCCAACGAGATGGTCCGGGCCGGGGTTCCAGCCCAAAACAACAGTAAAACGGGTCACTGTACATCGGGGGTACTGTACATGCACAGCAACCCGTTAATTAATTAGCTAGTTACTGTGCACATGTACAGTAACCGGCTAATTATTTTCTTGCAGAACGTGCACGGTGCACGTTCCGCATGCAAGAAGATGAACAAGAAAACGAGATAAGGGGCGAGGGCTGACTGTGGTGGCTCGAAGGCGGTGCTTTGGCGGTTTCCGACCGGAGAATGGCTTGACGGTGGTGAGCTTTTCTTCCCTTTCTTCACTGTGTTTTCCCTTACTCTGTTCTCCTCTCGCTTCTCCTTTCTTCTTCCGTTTCTCACGGTGCTCTTCCCTCTCGCGGTGGTTCTGCTGTTGTTTGGCGGCTTTGATGGTGCTTGGTGGCGTGGAGACCGGGAGGGTGGTCGGCCTTTCTTCCTTTCTTCTCTCGCCGTTTTCTTCTTCAGCTTTGTTCTCCCCTGTTTCCTTTGCTTCTTCCGTCAACCATGTTCTTCCTTCTCCGCAGGGCTTCGCGGAGGTGCCGGTGGTGGTGGAGAGGAAACCGACGATGCCTCCCGTGGTTATGAAGGTGGCGGTGGCCGGGAAGTCCAATGACAAGCCATTGCTTTTTCTTCTTCTTCTCCTGCTTGCTCGCGAAGCGGCGCTCCCTTTTTCTTCAAGCAAGAACGCCGGGTGGGAGGAAGGTGATGAACCGAGACGGGATGGTGGTGGCGTTTGGCAATGCTTGGTGCGGTTGGCGTGTTCTTTGCACCTGCTCCTCCTCCTGGTATTGCTGCTGCTGCTGGGATGGAGGAGATGATGATGGTGTTGGCAGCGTTGGTGCGGCTCCTGGTGTTGCCGCTGCTGCTGCTCTTCTCTTGGTGTTGCTGCCGCTGCTGGGATGGAGGAGATGATGAGGTCGTTGGCAGCGCTGGTGCGGATGGTGGTGTTGTTGTAGCTGTTCTCCTTTGTTTTCTCTTCTCCCGTTCACAACTGAACTTCTCCTCCTTCCTCTCCAAAAACCCCCCCTCTTGTTTCAGCGTTGCTTGGCTCCTTTCTTCCTTTGCTTCTTTCCCGTTCCCCTCTCTTTTGTTCAAAAAAAACTTTCCCCCTCTTTTAGTTTTCCAGCCCTCTGTCTCGTTCCCTCAAAAAAAGCTCCCCCTCCTCTCTCCTCTCCCCCCTTCTCCTTCTTTCGGGGCCTCTCCTTTTTATAGGGGGAAAGGAGCTGGTCCCTTTTGTTGGTGCGCCTTGGGAGCAAATCATGTTGGGCTGGTCGCCCATTGGGCGTGATCTGTCGAGGTTCGGCTCCCTTGATTTCGGCGGGCGCGCGCGGCGGGTAGAGAAACAGTGTCAAAACGACACTGTTCAAATTCTTTTTTTTTATTATTATTATTATTATATTATATTTTTTTTATTTGTGGAGACCCAAAAATGGGTTACAACACCCCTAATTATGACCAAGATATCAGTGATACTCCATAATTATAGCTATTCATTTACTCTGTATATTTGCTTTCCATATTCTGTATATGTGCTTTCCATTTCTATGATTGTACAGATTCTATAAATAAAGATTTCCTCACGTCATAACGTGTAGGCATTACCTTTTCATGGTATCAGAGCCAGCAAGATTATTCTCCACTTTCTCTGCAATTTTCTCTTTTTCAACGCAAGCTTGAAATTCTTGCAAATCTGTTTACTTGTTATGGCTGAATTCTCTACCAACCAGCTTCCACTCAATACTATGGTTCATATGGTGACCATTAAACTCACTCCCACAAATTACCTCTTGTGGCGTCGTCAATTTGTACCCTTACTTGAAAGTCAAGATCTACTGGGTTATCTGGATGGGTCTTTCCCAGTACCTTCAACTCAGATTCGTCAGGGTACTGAACTGGTACCAAATCCTTCTTACAAAAATGGCACACACAAGATCGGCTTATACTCAGCCTTCTTTATGCCTCTCTCACTGAGGAATGTATGGCTGAAGTAGTGGATTGCTCTTCCTCTCGTGATGCTTGGCTAGCTCTTGAAGCTTCTTTTTCACACAGTTCTAAGACCCGAGAAATTCAACTGAAAGATGAACTCCAGCTGATGCAACGAGGTTCTCGTACTGTCACTGAATATGCTCGTTCCTTTCGCTCTCTTTGTGATCAACTTAGTGCTATTGGCAAAGCTGTTGATGACACTGATAAGATACACTGGTTTCTTCGTGGTCTTGGATTAGATTACAAAATCTTTTCAACATCAATATTGTCACAGCTACCGATGCCTTCCTTTGCCAATTTGATACCACAAGCTCTCAGCCATGAGCTTTTTTCTCGGTCTCTTCATGGTGATTTATCTTCTCCGTCAGCTTTTGTTGCACACCGAGGTTCTTCTTTCAGTGCTGCATCTGGTCGCCCAAAATCTGCCATCTCTTCATCCGTTTCTGGAAATTTTTCTAGATCTTTGGTTGTTACCTGTCAGTGGTGTAATAAAGAGAGGCATACTGCTAAGAAGTGTCACAAACTTAACAGGTTATTAAAAAAGGCCAAAGGAGATGGCTTACTTGAGGCTTTTGCTGCTACTTCCATTGACCCATCTACTACTTCTGAATGGTATACTGATACTGGCGCTACTTCGCATATGACAAATGATGTTAATGCACTTGACAATTCTGTTCCTTATACTGGTAATCCAAGGGTGTATGTTGGTAATGGTAATTCCATGTCTATTTCTCGCATTGGCAAAATCAATTCGATTGTTGCTTCTCATCCTTTACCTTTATCGGATGTTCTCCTTGTACCTAGCATTACTAAGAATCTTTTGTCAATCAGCAAATTTACTCGTGAGAACTGTTGTTACTCATTTTCGGACCCCACGTGCTAGAGACGGTGTATACCTCTTTTGAACAGAGTATAGGAGTTTAGCTCATATTCGCCAGAAGATTGACAAAAGCATAGAAAGAAATATTTTGTGTTTTGAAACCTTGTTTAAGCTGTTTTCTGCTCTTTTTATCCTTCCCCTTTACTACCAAAATCATCAGGTTTTCTTAGGTTGATCAGGAGTCTTCATAATGCTAAATTCATTCTTTTTTATCTGGTCTTTAAGGTTGAATAAATCCCTCATAATTTGCACTAAAAAAATAGTTCTGCTGCTGTCGTAATTTTTTTGGTTCCAACTTAGGCTCCGATTCTGACTCAGTTTCGTACGATATCTGACCATCCTAGGTATATCCTATCACTCATTACATGTTGAAAAGTTGACGTACACCTTTATTAGGTCCTAGGGATCATTTTTCTTAGAGCAGATTCTCGCCGATTTGGATGGCTCGGTTTGTCGGATCAAGAACCTTTTGACCAACCTGAATTCTTGCGGTTTCGTTTTGTAAAAAGATTTTATCTCACTTCGACTCCTTCATCAAAGTTGTAGTCCTAGACGCGTAGATGAATTTGGGCTTTTGAATCACTTGATTTCAATATCAGAAGCTCAAGATATTCCCGTTTGAATATCTGGGTGTTGAAAGCGGGATTCCCGACCGCGAGAAGGATTTTTGCCCAAGTTCGCGGGACGATTCGAAGGATTTTTTTGGACCAAGGACTGAATCGAAATGTGCTAAATTGAGGGATTGAATTGAAGAAGGACATTGAAAGCGGGAGAGGGGGGCTGGATCATCATAAATGACAGGATTTTTACCACACCGAATAAGGAAAATAAGACCTTGCAGCTGCACCCTCCAAATTGATTTCTTTCCTTTTTTCTCGATGTTTTCCTTTCTCATCACGCCCGATTGTTGGAGCCGAGGACCACGTTTTGTTGCCTCATTTCAAAGGGAGCAGCTGGCCCTATGGAAGGAAAGAAAAGAGCCACACCCTCCTCTAAAACTGGAAAGAAATCGACGTAAAGCACCAAACAAAATCGAATATTGCGGCTTCCTTTTGCGTTTTTTTTACCGCAAATCGTAGGGATTTACATCCTAGAATTAATGCATTAAATCTTTCCTAAATAGAGATATGTTAGACTATATATAAACCCCTCTAATGACCTAGCAAGGGGCGGGAGAAAGAGAGCAGAAAAATAGAAAAGAGAGGGCAGAAAAATAAGAGAAAATCGGAGAGTAAGAGGCAGAAAAAAAAACACAGCAAAGAGAGAGACAAAAGAAAAACGCAACAAAGGCAGGGAGTGAAAACACAGATAGCATGGGAACATAGAGGTTTTTTTCTTTGATCCTTTCGTCACTGTGAAAGAAAAAAGAGAGGAGAAAAGAGAGGCAGGCGACAGTAAAACCAGAAAAGCCAAGAGAACAAAAGAGGAAGTCTTTCTTTGGTTTTTCAGAGGTAAAAGGCAAAAGTTTTTTCCATCGGTTTGTGTCTCATTATCTGCATTTGAAACGTGCAGGATCTGCAGGTATGAGTCTCGACTTCCTTCATCTTTGACATATTTAAAGCTTTGTTTGGTTTTTTGTTCTTTTTTTCAAAAAAAATCATGTCTGCCTCTTTGTTTCGGGACGTTCATTTTCCATCTTAGCAACAAAGTTGCTTGCTTGCCCACCGTCCCTCCCATGTCTTTAAGTTTAGTTTATTATCACCGTTAGAGCTGCGTTCTTGTGTTTTACTCCCCGGTGATCGAAACGTGAGCTTTTACAATCTCCACCACCCCTTTCTCTCGTCGCTCAGCGTTCTTTTGCAATGGAACGCTATATAGAAACAAGTGCTTAGGTGCGTAAGAGAGATTTGAAAAAAACGTGAGGGAGGGTCCCTTTCTTCGCTTAAGGATTCTTTTGTTTATCGCCGATCTTTGGGTTCACACTTTCTTCTTTGTTTTTTTCGGTTTGCAGGGGGGGTCACGGTTCATGTTGTAATTTTTTTTTTAGCTTCAGGACTTTGTTTTTTATGTTTTGTGCACGCCGACTTGTGTTTTAAATTGGTGTGCCGAACCTTGTTTATTTGAGATTAATTGTTTTAAGCTTCTTGCGAATTTTGGAATAGGTGAATATTTTTCGTGATGTTTGCATTTTGACAAAAAATATATAAAAAAAATGTTTTCTTGTGTGTTGCATACGGCCAATACCCTAACATGTTTTGAACGCTCGTTTTTATACAAAAAATATTGAAAGTTTCGAAAATGTGTTTTCGCATGGATTTCTTAAACACAACAAAAATTATTTTCTTGCATTTCTGGATTTTACAACATGTTTGTAAAACTCCAAAGGGTATTGGCCAATATTCCAAAAAAAAATAAAGAATCTTATTGTGGGGGGAATTCATCTATTATTCACCGTTAATGTTTGGATAAAGAAATCCCAAAGGGATGAATATCCAAAATATTTAAAGGGAATAACTTGTTATTATTTACTGTTAATATTTGGATAAAGAAACCATAAGTGGTAAATATCCAAAATAATTTTCTAGGGATAATAAGTCATCACACATCCTTGAAAGAAGCCTTGATTGTAATCGAGGACATTTCAATTTTTTTTTTACTCCGCGGTTTACGAGCCGTAAGAGTATGAAATACTAAGGGAAAAATGAGCTTTTAAAGCACATGGAATCTCCTTGGATTTCTATCTTAATAAATTTAGTTTGAATCAAACCTAGGAAAATTGATGGGATTAGAAAACACCAACACCATAGCAATTATAAGACAAACCAAATTAACACCAAGCAGACTTACCTAAGGTAGGCGTACTAGGGGTGCTAATACCTTCCCTTTACGCAACCACCCCTTGCCTTAGAATCTCTAAAAGACCAGTTAGGTTTCCTAGTGACCACAATACTAGGTGGCGACTCCCTTTATCCACAATCAAAACAAAAGACTCCGAAATCAATCGAGGGTGCGACAAGAACAATTGCTTAGTCATTTTTTCTTCTTCTGGTTTTTTCATACAGGACTTAACAACAAGAAAGGTGATGGGAGTAGGTCGATGTAAGAACGGGCTTTATGTTCTTGATCGTGGCCATGCAACTTTTTTATCTAGTCTTTCTACATGTAATCTTCATGCTTCATCCTTTATTTGGCATGCATGACTAGGGCATCCCTCTTTTCGTGTTGTTTCCTCTTTAAATAAACATGGTGCTATTTCAGTTTCTGATAATCGGTCAATTGATTCGAAACCTTGCTTTGGTTGTCAACTAGGCAAAAGTCATCGTTTACCATTCTCTAACTTGGATCAACGATGTAATTCTTTATTTGAACGGATACATTGTGATTTATGGGGTCCATCCCCGATCACTTCTCCATCTAGCCATAAGTATTACTGTGTCTTAATTGATGAATTTTCACGTTTTAGTTGGTTTTATCCATTAAAACTTAAGTCTGATTTCTTTGACATATTTGTTCATTTTCATAAGTATGTCCAAACTCAATTTGACATTCAAATCAAATCTTTTCAATGTGATGGTGGTACTAAGTTTACAAATCATCGTTTTACCTCATTTCTTCATGCACATGGTATCATACAACGAATTGCTTGTCCTTATACACCGAATCAGAATGGCATTGCTGAAAGAAAGCATCGCCATATTACTGAAACTGGTCTTACCCTTATGTTTCATTCTAATATGCCTTTACATTTATGGGTTGACTCTTTTTCCACGGCTTGTTATCTCATCAATCGCCTCCCATCACCAGTTCTTGATGGTAAGTCTCCTTATGAAACTTTATATTCTCACCCTCCTTCTTATTCCATGCTTCGTACATTTGGTTGCCTATGTTTTCCTTTTCTTCGTGATTACATGCCTCATAAATTATCTCCTAGGTCCCTACCTTGTGTTTTCATTGGCTATAGTCACCTTCACAAAGGTTTTCGTTGCTTGGATAAGAAAACTAATCGGGTATACATTTCTCGTCATGTTCAATTTTTTGAAAACTATTTTCCTTATGCTTCCACTTCTTCCCCTCTTCCTTTTTTAGGTGGCACCGATTATATTACTTTTGATGATTCTTCTGACCCGTCTTTGTCTAGTGATACTTCAACTTCCGAGTGTAATTCCAGCTCCTCGCCTGGCCTCCACCTCCTGTGTTCCTTGTGCCGATTCACACATTCCTTCACCACTTTCGAAGATTTCTTCATCGCCCTCATCTTCGGTGATAGCCTTGGACATCATACCTTCTTCTTCTTCTTCGTCTCGTCCATCACCAACCATTAATCACCCTATGGTTACTCGTGCTAAGAACGGTATTGTTAAGCCTCGCACTATTCATTTGTTATCTCGCTTTGTCTTCTCCATCTTGGTTTCGGCACATCTTGCAATTAAGGAACCTCGTGGCTTTAAGTCGCCCATCAAGCATCCCGAATGGCTTTCTCGCTATGGATGATGAAATTGCTGCTCTCAAGCAGAATAACACATGGCGTTTAGTTCCTCGTCCACATAATCATAATGTTGTTGGTTGTCGATGGATTTTCAAAACGAAGCTTCAGGCAGATGGTTCTGTAGAACGTCACAAAGCCCGTCTTGTGGCCCAGGGTTTCTCCCAAAAACATGGCATTGATTTTGACGCAACATTCAGCCCTGTTGTTCGCCCTGCCACTGTTAGACTTATCTTAACACTTGCTGCCATGCATAATTGGGCTCTTCGTCAACTTGATGTTAAAAATGCTTTCTTGCATGGTTTCCTTCAGGAGGAAGTCTACATGGAACAACCTCCTGGATATATTGATCCTGAGTTTCCCTCTCATGTTTGTTGCTTACAACGGGCTCTTTATGGTCTGAAACAAGCTCCCCGAGCATGGTTCCAGCGTTTCAGTCATTTTTTGCTTGGCCTTGGTTTTCTTGCAAGTCGTGCTGATTCCTCATTATTTGTTTATCATGGTACTCATGGTGTTCTTTATCTTCTCTTATATGTAGATGATATGATCATCACCTGCAGTAATCAGCTTATGCTTCGTACACTCATCAATCATCTAGCCCAAGAATTTTCCATGAAGGATCTTGGTGACTTACACTATTTTTTGGGTATCGAGGTCATTCGAAATGACAAAGGAATTTTTCTGAGTCAAGCAAAATATGCTCTTGATCTCTTGACTCGTGCCGACATGGTGGATTGCAAACCGATTTCCACTCCTTTTGTGGTTGGGTCTCATCTCACAGAATCTAGCACTCCTCACTGTGATGCTACTCAATTCCGGTCGCTTGCAGGAGCTTTGCAATACTTAACTCTTACCCTCTCGATTTGTCCTACAGTGTTAATTCTATATGCCAATATATGCATGCTCCTACAACAGATCACTTTCGTGCTTTAAAGCGTATTTTGCGCTATGTCAAAGGCACTTATCATTATGGCTTACAACTTTCCCAAAGATTCTTCTTCCACTTTGATTGGCTATTCCGATGCGAACTGACTGGTTGTCCTGTTACCGTACGCTCTACCACAAAGGCTATGTTTACTTTGGCCAAAGTCTCATTTCATGGTGTTCTAAGAAGCAAACCACCGTTGCTCGCTCAAGTCTTTGAAGCGAGTAATACCGTGCTTTAGCAACAGTCGCTGAAATTTCCTAGATGCTTCAACTCCTTCGTGAGCTACATATCACCCTCCCTTCTTCGCCAAGATTGCTATGTGACAACACCAGTGCCATTTTCATTGCTTCCAACCCCTGTCACCAAATCTCGCTCCAAACATATTAATATTGACTATCATTTTGTTCGGGAACTTGTTGCAGCAAAGACTCTTAGTCTCTGTTTTGTCCCCTCACACCTCCAGCTAGCTGATGTCTTCACAAAAGGGGTGGCCAGTTCTTATTGGATCGTGGCAAGTTGTGTGTTTTTCCTTTTTCCACCACGACAACATTGAGGGGGATATTAGAGACAAATCCGGTTCCCCTAATTATGACCAAGATATCGGTGATACTCCATAATTATAGCTATTCATTTACTCGTATATTTGCTTTCCATATTCTGTATATGTGCTTTCCATTTCTATGATTGTACAGATTCTATAAATAAAGATTTCCTCACGTCATAACGTGTAGGCATTACCTTTTCAGTTTCTTTAAGAAGTTTAAGGCATTAGTTGAAAAACAAAAAGAAAATTGTTATTCTATAAAACACTTAGGATGGAGAAGGGGTGAATTTTGTTCCAATGATCTTATTAAGTATTATGAAGATCGTGATATAAAGACTCTCCTAACGGTGCCTAGATCCTCACAATAAAATGGTGTGATGAAGAGAAAGAATAGAAGCATTCTCAACATGGCAAGAAGCATGCTCAAAACCAAGAAGATGCCTAAAGAGTTTTGGGTCGAAACTGTAGATTGTGTTATTTACTTGTCAAACAGATGTCCTAACAAAGGCTTGAATAGCATGACTTCACAAGAAGCATGAAGGGGAAGAAATTCAAGGGTTTCTCACTTGAAAGTTTTTGGAGCATCGGCTATGTGTGTGTAGATGATCAAGTAAGGACCAAACTAGATGACAAGAGTAAAAAGATTATCTTTGTGGGCTTTAATAAAAAGTACAAATGATACAAGCTTTACAATCCTAATGAAGGAAAGATGGTGATTAGTAGAGATGTTGAGTTTAATGAAAGAGAAGCATATGATTAGAAGTTAAATGATGGTGAGAAATATGACTTCCTACCAGTTCTTAATGAAAATGAGGAAAGATATGAAGATCTTTAAGAACCTATAGTTACACCTTTATCTACACCAATGAGCTCAATTTCTTCTTCTTCTTCTTCTTCTTCTTCTTTTTCTTCTTGTAGAAGCTCAAGTAGTGGTACTCCACCAAGTCTACCAAGAAATATGAGGAGCCTTGATGACTTATATGAGGTAACTAATCATATTGATGATGTAATACTATATTTTCACCTTGCTACATGTGATCTTATAGTATTTAAAGAAGCAATAAAGGGTGCAAAATGGAGAATTGTTATGGATAAAGATTGCATCAATTGAGAAGAATGACAATAAAGATTGGTTTCTAGACCAATTAGAAAGAAGCCAATAGGTGTCAAGTGGATCTACATAGAAAAGAAGAATGTCAAAAGAGAGGTGGAGAAATACAAGGCAATATTAGTGGCAAAAGGCTATAGTCAAAAGCATGGGATTGATTGTGATGAGGTTTTTGCTCTCGTTACTAGATTGGAGACCATTCGATTAATCATTGTCATCACTGCCCAATATAGATGGAGAATCTATTAAATGGATGTTAAATAAATCTTTCTTAATGGTTTTCTTAAGGAGGATGTCTATATTGAGCAACCTATTGGTTATGAAGATAAGGTTTTAAAATTGAATAAAGTCTTGTATGAATTGAAGCAAGACTCAAGGGCTTGGTATGTCGCATTGATGGCTATTTCTTAGAAAATAGGTTTGTTAAATGCCCCTATAGATATGTTATCTATGTAAAGATCAAAGAGAGTGGTGATTCTCTTATTGTATGTTTGTATATGGATGACATAATCTTTACAGGAAATAATCCAAAGATGTTTGAAGACTTCAAACAGGTAATAACTAAGGAGTTTGACATGACAGATATTAGTCAATGTCCTACTACTTAGGGATTGAAATCAAACAAGAAGAAAATGAGATCTTTGTGAATCAAGAGAAGTTTGCAAGAGAGGTTCTCAAGAAGTTCAAGATGGATGATTGTGTAAAAGTGAATACTCCAATTGAGTGTGGAGTAAAGATATCAAAGAATGATGAAGGGGAAAGGGGAAAGGGTAAACTCTACAACATTCTAGAGCTTAGTTGGGAGTTTGAGATATTTGACATGCACTCATCTGAATATTCTTTTTCGAGTGGGACTTGTGAGTAGGTTTATAAAGACACCTACTAAGACACGCTTTAAAGCTTTGAATCGAATTCTTCGGTATATCAAAGGTACTGTTGATTTTGACTTATTCTAAGGTTATTCTAATAGATTTGAACTTATGGGTTATAGTGATAGTGATTAGACTGAAGATATGGATGATAGAAAGAGCACAACGGATTTTGTTTTCTATATAGGAGACACAACATTTACATGGAGTTCAAAGAAGCAATCTATAGTCACTTTGTCAACATATGAAGCTAAATATATAGCTATTATATCATGTGTTTGTCATTTCATATGGTTAAGGAGATGATTAAAGGAATTGTGAATGCCACAAAAAAAACCTACCAAAATATATATGAACAACTCATCAGTCATTGTATTATCAAAAAAAAATCTAGTATTTCATGATAGAAGTAAGCATATCGACATAATATTTTATTACTTATAAGATTGCATTGCAAACAAGAAAGTTGAAGTATGTAAAGACACAAGACCAAGTCGCGGATATATTCACAAAGCCACTCAAATATGATATTTTTATCAAAATAAGAAATGTGTTGGGAGTTATGAAGAAATCAAGTTTAAAGGGGGATGCTGAAAGTAAACCAAATTTTAGATTCTTAAACAGCCAACTGGTTTAGTTGGCAGAATATAATTCCTGTTCAGATTAAAATTTCCTTGTATTAGTTTAATTTCTTCATTGTCTAAGATTTTATGCCTACAAAAAAACTTGTACTTTAGCATTATTAATAAGCACAAAAGAGAGAGAATAACTAAAAGAGCTTAGAAAGAAAAACTTAATAAAAACATGCATTTCTCTTAATCTTCTTATTCTTGAGTTATTGACCTTGCATTGTTATGTTGATCTTATACCACACCTGCTTTATTTCCAACATGGTCTCCTTCTATTTATGATCATTCATTCGAACAAGTATCTTCTTTTTAAAACTTTTCAAACAAGCTATTTACCTTATTTGTATGTAAGACAAATAAAGGTCACATAGTACTTTTACTTTATATTAATGACATGATAATGTTCATGTTATCAATCAACTTAAGAAATTCCTTAACCAACACTTTGAAATAAAAGATCTAGACAAGCTCGATTATTTTTTAGGCCTAAAAGTCTCTTCAGATGGCACTGGCTACTACTTTCTCATGTCAAGTATCGTATTGATCTTCTATCTCGATCTTCTTTAACAGATACTAAGATTGCTTATATATATCTTTATATAAATGTCAAGTTTATACTATTGATGGGACACCACTTCTTGATCCAATGCTATGCAGGTGAATGGTTGGAAATCTTGTGTATCTTTCAGTCACTTGCCTTGACATAGCAGATGTTGAGCATATTGTTAGTCAATTCATATATGCTCTTTACATAACTCGTTTTACATCTATTTTTCGCTATGATAAGGGTATTTTGATGCAGATATGACTAAGTCGGGCCTGCAACTTGCTGATCCACTCGGGCCTGCAACTCGCAAGACCATGTCGGCGTGCTTACTTTTATCTAAACTTGACCCAGTTGTCTTAGACTCTTAGATCCTAACCTTCGTGCAAGCTATACTGGCCGTTGCAAGTTCTTTTGGAATGGACTTTCAGCTTCTTGTGTTTTTTTAAAAAAAAAAAAAAGAATTGACATGGCTTAAAACGAGAAGAATTCGCTAGCATTTATTTCCCACCGCCGAGCCAGGTCTCTGACAAAGGTCATTGATTTTAAAACGTTTCAAGGAAAAAGAAATCAAGCAGCCAGTGAAGTTTAAGAGAATTATCATCCTTCGGTTTGCTTAGCCATGTAGCGCTTGTGTTTCCCATGTAGAAACTAAAAAGACTTGCCACTATTATGCATTCAATATAATTCTAGTCTCGCACTCCCCATTGAACATAAGAAAACTAGCATGCTTGAAAGCTAGATATACAAAACAATTCAATTTGAGGAAGCTGTTAAGCACTACACCAGGTAAATGAAATAATGCCCTCTGAAATTAAGCTAAATTAGCAACAAGCTGATGTTTTGGAGTATAGTAACAATTATTTTTTAAAATATTTTTTTTAAAATGTTTTTTTTTTTTTAGAAACATATCAAATTAATCTCAAATCATCAAAAAAAATATTAATTTAAAGAAAAAAAATTAAAAAAACAAAAAACAATGGCACTAGATTTTTAGATTACTGTGATTTTGACAGCCAAAATCCGATTACCTAGCAAGTTGGAATCAAGTACCTGCAACCGAGACACAAATCCTATCAGACTTTCCCAACATCCATGGGAAATAAATGAGCTATAAAGAAAAAAGGAGACGAGGAATGACATTAGGATAGAAAAGTAGGACCAAACTGAAACAAAAAGGAGTAGGGAGACCAAATACACAGTTTTTTCTTTTTTTATATCCTTGGCAGATCCCTTGATCAAGAATAGCGTTTTTTTGGAAAGAGGCTCCATCACACAAGAATTATCTACACAAGCTATATCCACGGTTGCAACTAGAACTCGACCACCCACTGTCTTGACTCAAAAGTCTTTTACCACTTGTACTGGCCCTTGTGGGTTACCAAATACACATTTTCCTACTGAATAATTGCTCGTATTTGCTTAAAATTGATTAGATGACATTTTTACATGGTTTGTGGGTTACCAAATACACATTTTCCTACTGAATAATTGCTCGTATTTGCTTAAAATTGATTAGATGACATTTTTACATGGTATTGCTAAGAATCGGAGGGATACAAGAGTTTGAGAACAAAGATCATCGAGTCGAGTGAAGAAATTTTGCACGAAGTTCAACGAGTTGAGTGAAGAAAAAAGATACAAGCCTGGAAGATCGCACCTGGGTGTGTTGTCAAAAAATTTTATGGGAACCACTTACCTTGTCAGCTCTAACAAAATTAGTTAAAGTGGGTATTCACACTGTTCAAAAGTTAGCAGACGAGCTATAGCTTTAATAGTCAGCTTGGAGGAAACTCTCGTATGCAGTTCCATTCAGTGTCTTGTTGATATCTTCCCAGTTCTTAACATGGTCTGACAATGGACCTTTGTGTATCTTGACCTGACGGCTCATTAGCTCCATCACTGGAAGGCCTAGAAATGCTTGAACATCTTTTAGTTTCTGCAGCACAAGCATGATAAATAATGCGCATTGAGAGACGATTTACAGTGCTATCAACAAATGCAAAACTACCACAATCACAAACTGACAATTCAAATGGTAGACTGTTTCCAGAGGAAAGGATTATCTCAAGATGGGAACCATTTAAGGGAGCCCAAGACATAAATTAAATTTCACCAGAATTTTAAAATAGATACTAAATAAAAAGAATAGTTAGAATTAATCTAAAGATCAGCTGGTGAATGGCAGAAATGTTAGGAAATAAGAATCATTCCAATGATCAAGGTATTTCTCAGTGAACTTCAAAATATAGAAAACAAGATGTATTTTGTGTGAGAACTTGACATGATAACTTACTGTGGGGTTTTTTATTAGATCTTCATAGTACAGAACAATATGCCTGGTGCTGTTGAAGTATTCTAAAGCCTTGGTAGCTGTTATCTCAACCTCCTTCAGATCAGAAATCAACAGTGTGGAATTGATCATAGGCTTGTATTTTGCAAGTGTTTCGGCCTACAAGAAATTACAGCTGAAAGCTCAACACTATATGTAGCATGAATGAGAGTTAGAGTTGGTGGGAGCAGGGGAAATAAAGAAGGACCTCTTCTGTGGAATGAACATGAGACTTGTGGGTCCCATTCAATAGCTTAGCATGACGGTCATAGGAATTCGCAAGAACTGAAACCATGCGACGTAGTAGATTTCTTCGAAACAGAAATATTGCAGATACACCCCTGCGGTTGAAGTAGTCTGCTATTTCCTTGTGATGCTGCATTACTCCCTGCATGAAAAAAAATGGCCAGATTATTACTTTGGAATTTTCCTCCCCAAAACAAACTTTCAGAAACACATGCACACAATCCTTCTTCTAGTCCCCCATATATAAATGGGGGTTCTGCCTCCCTAAGGTTCCCTTAGCTGGATATTATTTTAGCAAATAGTTGAGAGAAATTGAAAAAAAACTGACATAAAGAAACAAAATGAAAAATGCACTTCTGTAACCTCATTCAACCACGCAAAGTGCAGTCCTAAAAGTATATAATCTTCAAGCAAATATGGAAACCATAAAATTCCTTTATTTTTATAGTTTATATAAGCAAAATAGTAAACATTTTCCTTTAAAGTTATCCAAGTGAAAATTGCTAAAAGTACTACCATCAAGCTAAACTGTCTTCTTATGATCAAAAATGTAAACTGCCTTCAGTCTCTAAATTAGAAAGTGCTCTTGCATGGTACAGCAACTGGTTTCCAAAAACCAGACAGAAAATGAAGAAATTCCTTATTAACATCCAAACACAGTTTTTGTTTGGGTATAGATTAATAACATACAAAAAACACAACTTTTAGTCCTCCTAAAATTCAGTATCAGCTACACTTTATTTATCCACCCTGTTCCCCCACCACAGAAACTGGATTCGCAAAACAGCAGCTCACAGCTCACAAACCCTTCTGAACATCAGCTGATATATCCATCAAATAAAAAAGAAACAATGAAGAATGCTACCTTACCACAGTTATATCTGCATAGTTTAAGGTACCAATAATTTAACAAGATACAAGAAGCTGATGCGATTAATTTAGATCCAAAAAGGGGTTTTCACAAATCTGGTAGGAATTCCTATTATAGAAATAATACTAGAACTTTTAAGTGTCAATTGTTTCTAAAGGTTGATGCTCTTCCTACTTGCCATTTTGTTTCTCTAAAGGTTGATGCTGTTCCTTCTTGCCATTTTGTTTCTAATACCATATATCCTGATTGGATGAACCAAGAGGTAAGCCAATACCATGTTACGATAGTTTCACACATGAATACAAGATTGTTAAACACTAAACAGTTTGACCTGGGGCATGTCTCCTTGAGAGTTTAAAGTTGGATATTTTATCATAAATACTATTTTTTCCTTCTTCTTTTTTTCCTTTCAAACTAAAACCACTATTTAAGCAGCACATTAATGAAAAACAGGAAACACCTAAATCCATTTCATGATTTAGATTGATAGGTTATTCTGGGCAACCACTAATGTAGAGTGGTAGTTGCCAGCTTGACGTTTCTAATTACTGTGCCAACAGTGTGTGATCAAACAAGTCTTTTAGTACCCCACCTAGCAGCACAAATAAGGTAAAGATTTAAACTTTAACCTACTTTTCAACCTCAGTTACCTGATTAAGCATCCACTTGAAGCCAACTGCCGCGGAGCATTCATTCTTGGAAGCACTTGTGAACCAATCCAAATTGTAGACTTTATCTAGAGTCTGTGTAATTGATGAAATATTTATCCTCCTATCCAAAACAGAAAATATCTCCCCGTTTGAGCTTACATTAACATGACTGTTTAACAATGTTTCAAACCATCCACTCCCAGATCTTTGCATCGATAATATAGCAAAGTACCGCACAGGATTATGTGCGCATTCAGCCCTGGAAACACACCAACACAGTACTTAAGCACACCTTTTAATTAAATCCAATTCAAAAACAAAAGGCAGAAATGCCCAATTACCTGCTAAAAGTTTCAGGATTTGGATAATGTACACTAGAAATTTGCAAATTTTCATGGTCAACATCAGGAGACGGCCTCTCAATGACTTGGATATCTTGAATTTTAATTTTACTATGGGTACTTATCTGCTTTAAACAAACTGAGCAGATATAAACACCGCAGACCATTGCAAACACTAAAACTATCATCCTTAACAAAATGGGAGTTTTCTTAGCAGGCTTTATGATTATCGTATCCTGTTAAAGAGCAGATTAAGCTTGTTAATAATGGAAGAAATAGTATGCAAACTAGCTTTAAAGAACAAGGAACAGCTGAAATTAAAGTAAAATTATCGTTCCAGTCTTGATCTTAGCTTGGCAGGTGAAGAAATTACTGTGCTAATAGAAATAATTCAAAAGAACAACAATGTTTCACCACAAACAATTAACAACAGAAAGCACCAAAACCATAGAATCTATGTCGTATAAACAGCCAGAAAAGGAAAAAATAAATGATCTTTATAAAAGGAAGAACAAATGGAGTGTCGGTTGGAGAACAGTAAGCTAAGAATAAGCTTAGAAATTGAAATATAAACAACTAGGAAAACCACGAAAAAAACCCAGATCGGGACATGCATTATTCAACAAACCCATTTCAAAACATGTTCCACACAACCATCAACTTACAAAACTGAAACAACAATTTATAAGAAGAAACAGCCTTTTCTACAGCAAATATAACTACTAAAATTAATTAAACTAAAAAAAAAAAAAAGCATCCTTCAACACTACCCAGATAATAAAATTTAAAAAAAAAATCTAGCAGCATTTTAAGGAAATCCCATTATTCTACTCATACAAAAGAGGGGGAAGTGAGAATCAGTGGGCACCTTGTTTAATACACAAATATACTCAGCCATTGCTGTATTTCCAGAGAACCCAACAAAGATAAAGCAAGAAAAAGTAAAGATAAAAACAGACCCCCCCCTCTCCCTCTCTCTCTCTCTATTTCAGATTTTGCTAGTACCCGTACAAATAATGGATGAATTCATCTAGTGGACTCAGTCACAAAGTCTCTTCAAATAGTGAGAGAAGTTTAAAGAAGCTGCCAAAGAGAACTTGACAAAATTTGGAGCTATTTTTTATTTGAAGCCTTGTGGAAAACAACGCTTCATTTAAGGCCTGTGCTTTGCTTTTTATTAATCTTTTTGTAATATACCCCAAACAATAGCCGCTGCCTGCTATTGTATTCAGCAGCTGGCTTTACTGCCTGCCTCGTTATTGATTTCCCCTCTAGACTTTGTCAAATTATTAAATTATTATTACCATACATCTTTTTTAATGTTCCTAGGAGAGTCTAAGTTTAGGTATGTAATAATGTAAATGCAAGGTTATTAAAACCAAGTAAGTCATTCAGCTTGAGGCCCGGTTCATAAATTAATTCCGTCGATTTGATTTATGACTTAATTTAAAATTCAAGTTATAAATTGAATACATAAGTTAATTTATTTTAATTTAAAAAAAATAAAAAAAATTGTTTTAAAACAAATTAAAAGGTTAAAGATAAATTTTGATTTAATTGAGTCAGACTAAATTAACTGTGAATTATTTTTTTTTTAACCTCCCCAAGATTTAGTTTAAAAAATCGAGTCAGCTATGAGCCGGCCCAAGTTTCTATGACCATGTGAAAGCAGGAGTCATCTTTTCATACGTAGGCGTGCACATTTGCCGTACATGAAGGGATATGGCGTGAGTTAATGTATTGAAGTGTTTGAGGTTGTGTCTGCTGCTTCGAAGTCTCACTCTCCAAACACAACTCTAAATTCTTGGTAAGACTTTTGGAGCGTTTGTTAGTGCGTTTCTAACTGCGTTTTGTGAAAATTTGAATTTTTTTTTTTTTTTTTTGCTAAAATTGAGTGCGGTTTGTACCTTTTGGATCGTTTTGATGTGCTGATGTCAAAAATGATTTTTAAAAAATAAAAAAACATCATTAGCATGTATTTCGGCATGAAAAGTTATTTGAAAAGACCCGCAACCACACTGACAAACACGCTCTTTGACTTTTGTTCCAATACGAAATACCATGAAAGAATAATTCAATTTACTGGTTGATCTCAAATAATATGCAGGCTTTCAATTCTAACTTTTCTTTTTTTTAGCAAGCTATTCAAATTCCTACTACCATTTAAAAAATTAAAAAAAAAACTAATTTCAATCAGTTAAATATTGTGCATATCCTCACAATTCACGGTGGGTTCACATAGTAAATTTACAATTTTACCCCACCGCACTAATAACATTTAAATGTAATTGCCAAACTCATAATAGATATTATAGTTGGCTGATATTTTTTCACAATAAAATTATTAAATTGCTCTAAAAAGTTATTTTTATTTAATTAGTATTGAGGGGTATTTTTGTTTTTTTGCTTTATTTAAAAAATGGATTAACTTAATTGCCCCTAAAATCAAAATTTATAAGCTTTGCATCTAATGGTGTTTCTGCCAATTCCCATGGGTTTTTTTTGTTATTATTAAGTTGTGTTAAGGACAATCCAATCTTTTCTATTTTTAAAAATCATTTAAAAAGAAGTTGCTGGCGCGTGCTTAATGTAAGGTGCCTTTTTGCCCTTCAAGTGGCACGTGAGCCGCTATCTGGTGGAGGAATGCAAGCTTATGTTACAAAGATTGAAAACTACGCGGCACCCCCTTCTACTTAGAGCAGCGTGTATGGTAGTTACGATGACAGCTGGTCACTACCCGTCCCTTCCTTTTCTTTTCCTCTTCTCTCTCTCACCTCCCCTTGAATTTCATGTTGACCATTAAAAAAATCAAGTTTGTCCTTTTATTTTATGACATTTCAGGTTTGATCATCAATGTTTTGATTTATTAAGTTTGATTATTAACTCTTTTATCAAACTTTAATTTGTTTTTAACTTCATTTTTGAATCCATGATCTTGATTTATATTTTTTTTTTCAAATTTAGTCATTATTCTCTAGATTTTTACTCTTTTTTTATTATTTTGTAAGTTTGATTTTTCTTTTTAATTTTTCCCTTCAATTCAAATTAATTTGGTCTATCAAAATTAAAAAGAAAAATACAAAAGAAATTGAAATGATGGCTCATGTAAAGGTTATGACTTGGGATCTTGGGTTGAATTTGATAGAAGAAATGCGCATGAAAAAAATATAAATGAATTAATTTGTTAGGGATAGTTTATCTAAACTTGCTTATAAATAGACTAAATTTGTGATTAATTTTGAGTGGATTAATTATCAAAGTTACAAATACCTTTTTAATATTTTTTGTGTTTTTAAAGCACATATATTTTTATTATTTTTTCTCTAAAAACATTGTTTGTTTATAGTATATTTTGCTTTGAAATCAAAGTGTATAACACTTTAAAAGAAAATAAAAGAAAGGGATATTGCTTTTAAAACAAAGTAAAATACTGTCTTTCTAGTTATCAAAAGCAAAGCAATTTGTTATGGGAGTCTCTTTGATGTTGTTGTATTAAATTGTGGTGCATTGTGAAAAAGAAAAGGTAACATTAATATAAGTAGTGTTTAGTAACTAATTACTATGCCTATAAAGAAATTATATTTTTCCTATATATATAAAATAGTGGATTCAATAATAAATTGGATATTATATTTTTGCTTAAAAAAAGCAAGGCCTTTTTTTTTAATTTTCATGTGCTTTAGTTTTAAGATTTTTTTTTTTTAAATTAGCATAATAAATTAAAAATATAACGAAATAGCGCAATTTGAAAAAAAAATTGATAAATAAAACAATTTGTACATATCATGATTTACAATCGTGACATTTAAAGTTGTCGATTTTCAAAATCACAACATCTATTGAATATCGTGTTTCTAAAATGCAATAACTCATGATGTCACAATTATAAATCATGACAAGTCATGAAATTTAACCTAGTTTCTTCTTCTTCCCTTCTTCCACAGTTGCAACCTCTCTCTCTCTCTCTCTCTCTCTCTCTCTTTCTAAACTTGTTATCTACATTGTCTTTCTTTATAAAACAAATGGGTCAAAATTATCAAAACTTGTCATCTACACCGACTTTATTTTTTTAAAAAAAGGTCAAAACTATCACTCATAGTTTTAAAACACACTAAAAAATCACTCTTCCCATCTTCAAGCCTCCATTCACCATGTTTAGCACCTGAACCGCCACCCAAAACACTACCACCATTCCTTGAGGCACGTGCACTGGACTACCACTACTTCCTAGTTGAAAAAAGTAAGGTAAACAACCTACATTTATATTATTTTGGTGTATTTTATAGTTATTTTATGTTTGCTCGAAATTAGAGTTTAGTTTGAAAATTAGGTTTGTTTAAATTAGGATTTGAACTAATTGTGTTAAATAGCTATGAATTTACACAATTAAAATTTAGCATGGAAATAACATGAATCATGTTTAATTTTAATCAATTATGCCTTGCATTGATTTGTCGACTAAGTTGTCAAAATTAAGGATTTTGATTGATTTGTGTTAATTAGTTGTTGATTTCATACAAATAAGCATGAAAATAACATGATTTAGGTTGCATTTTAATCAATTAAGTTTCGTGTTGACTTGTTGACTAAGTTGTCTTGGATATTTTGATTGATTTATGTTAAATTGATTGGAATTGATTTTATTTTTTGTCTACAAAATGTTTTATAACATTTTTATGTTATATCATTACAATAATACTATTGCTCTTGATGTGTGAACAATAATATCACTTACAATGGTTAAAATAATATGCTATTAAATGCTAATTTATGCATGTCCTTTGTGGATATTAAACAAGATATATGTCACGGGCTTTGATAGAATTATAATGATGTGAAATTGATATAACTTGGAAGTCTAAAGTTGGGGAACATTAGTATTTTTTTGTATCGATTGTAAGTGATGTTAGTTTTAAGACAATGAATGATTCTTTTATCTAAAATGGATTGAATATGATAGAATTGTATGTGGGTAGTCAATCAACTTTTTTATCTATCCCAATTTATGGTTGAAGGGGTAAAAAAACATCACAATTTTTTGGTCAATTAGGAGCAGGTTAAACATGTCATTGATGAATGATTTACTGCAAAAGGATAATAAAAGTATGTTTGACAATTCATATGCTAATCAAACATAGATATGACTCAATTTAAGTCTGGTGACAATGTAGATATATTGGGCCAAAATGAGACAATAAATATTGATGATGATGTAATAATATCTTTTGTTTATACATTTAGAGATGATTCTATATTTTATTTATTATTTGTTGTGATTGGGCACTTAGTCATAATAGGTCTTTTGAATGAGTTTTAACAATCCTTGTGATAATAAGATAGCCCAATTACACTTGTTCAGACTGAATCTTTTTTTTTTTAAGATAACCTGCTTTTTTTACACAGTAATTATATATTTTAATTAGTTTATTCATTAATCAATACTATTTCTTTTTTCTGAACAATCTTACGAACCCATCCCTCATATTTATTTGATACACTCAGGGAAAAAAAAGGAAGGTTACTGACCTTAATCTCAAAAGTTTGCCGTCAAAACAAATTCAATAAAGAACTCAATTACCATTTTCCATATATATATATATATATATATATATATATATATATATATATATATGGTAAAGATCTAGGAGTGCACACTTTGCTGAAGTTGTGGAGTGTGGACCTCTTGAAGGAAATGAACGACAAAAACAAAGTTACAAGTAAAATCACCAGTAAAAGTAATATTTTTGTGTTTTTATGTTTTGAAAACGTTTTTAAAAAAGTTTAAATTTTTTTTATTTTTTTCTTTGCTTTAAATTAATATATTTTTAGTGTTTTTCGATATACGTTGATGTTAAAAATAATTTTTTTTAAAAAAAACATTATTTTAATATATTTATAAATAAAAAACATTTTAAAAAATAACCGTAACCAGATCAATGTTTTATTAACTTGGTTAATGATACTTTAAAAATTTCTCAAAACAAAAAGGAAAAACAATTGTGAGAGTAGGAATAGAAAAATGAGTAGTTGACATCCTAGCCACACATGACATGAGCATGACCATCAATGTCATCAATGATGGTCATCATTGGCAATGAATGAGTTATATGCTTACTTTTCTAGAAAGGATTTTATTTTCGTTCTTGCAACAAATGGCTAAGCTTTTGTGCTGAATATTCTTACAAGCGTTTACTTTGCTCATCTTATGTTGGTCAGCAAGCGAGTTTGGGACGGCATGTAAGCATAGAAGTTGCTTTCTTCAACAAATGGATAGAATTAACTAGTAGATATGGACCATCTTCAACAAAAATGCTATCAAAATACACAAAGCATATGGAATGAAACAACATGTAGTAATAAGTATAACGTCATCGTAATTATCTAGGTGGTGGTCTAGTAGTAAAAGTTTGGGATCAAGAGGTTTGCTCTCTATGTGGTCTCAAGTTCGAGCCCTGTGGTTGCTCATATGATGATCACTAGAGACTTACATGGTCGTTAATTTCAAAGCCCGCGGGATTAGTCGAGGTGCGTGTAAGCTGGCCTGGACACCCATATTAAATTAAAAAATAAAATAAAAAAGTATAACGTCGTCGTTTGACAACGTTGCCCACCTACCCACGACGTAGTCTTCAAGTTGAAGCTTTCTTTTCCATTCCATAATGAGGATGGAAAACAATAAGGAAAAGAAAATCATGAAATGTTTGCTTAGAACGTGAACCCCACCCTGAAGCTGCACAATTTGGTGGCAGTGGTGCCCATGCTTCAATTATTATTATAATACAACAATAATTCATAGTATAATCAAATTCTTTTATGTTTACTACTATTTCCTTTCTGGTTTTTTGTACTTAGAAAGGTGGGAGAGGGTATCATTATGCATTGTTGATATGCATTCTTTTCCGCTAGGTATTGCCCCGCATAAGCCATGAATTGCATTATACCAAGTTTATCAATTTCGTTGTATATATTATATTTAACATGATAAATATATCTACTTTCGGCGAAAAAAATCAATAAAATAAACTAAAATAAATTTCATCTTATTTAAAACTTCCATCTATTTCAAAAATTTAAGCTAAATTCTTGCAGAAACTTTCTAGTTATGTCCTAGCTAAATTATGCTTTTTTATATATATATATTTCTTTTAATTTCATCATTAAACATTTAGTTTATAAGAAATTGAACTTTATAATTTTTTTATAGTTTTTTTTTAATGGTTATCTCAGTCTTATAACTCATGTCACATGTTTGATAAGTTAACTCAGTTGACTCAAGTTTTTTTTTATTTTTTTAATTGATTTTTTTTCAGTTTTATTCTTCAACATCTTCAATGTTTGATTTATTATGAATTGGGTTTTGTTATTTATTTTGATTTTTTCTATAAAATTATCATAGTCTTATGACCCGTATAATAGGTTTTATGAGTTAACCCGAGTTAAATTAGATCGTTTTATGATCTCATAGTCTAGGTCAATCCAATATATTGTTATCTCAATATTTAAAAGAAAAGTATATCATCTTGAATGTTTTTTTAGTTAAACTATATTTTTATTAGACGTCTAGGTTTTTGGACTCGTTGAGTCGATCAGGTCACATTAGATTAACTCTCATATTTTTTCTTATGCTTAAAATTTAAATTGCAGAATTTAAAATTCATTTATCATTGGATTTGAATTGAAATTATAATTTTTAAATTATAAATATGAATACTACAGGTCTGAAATAATATGTCGAAATATTTCAAAATCAAATATATCATTATAATTGAAAAAACAAATCAAGAACAGAATTCAACCTTGCATTATACACAAAACAAAATTGAACATTTGGGACAGAGAAATCATATTAAAGTTGTTAGTAAATATTTACAGAACGTAATTAAAGTATGAGTTTAACATTGAGAAGAGGGCAGTCAATATGCTATTTGACCGAGCACCAGGTCTGTCTCATGAAATGCGAGGGCTTGTCAATTGTGTGCATAACGAGGTGCCAACCGGGCTCAGCTGAGTGGTGAAGCCTTGGGATGATTGGTCATGGGAAGATACCAAAAAAAAAAAAAAAACAATCGTAAAATGAGAAAACGGAAATAAATAGACCACAAAACGACCAAATGAAATGGGGCTGGCTGTTGTCAGGACGCGAGGTGTGCAGTTAATTATCGTGCTGTGACAACAGACCAAATGAATTTGGAAGGATTGTAAAGCGGGGTGGGTTGCAATGTCAATGTCAATTATGGCATGAAACACAATATATATATATATATATATATATAACGATACTTCAACCTGCTTTGGAGGTATTTTTTTTTATTTGATCAATTTGTCATTGTATTATTGATTGGGACAAATTAATCTTTAATCCTTTTAAATGCATTATATAATGATTTCTATATCTTTAAAAGCAAAAAAAAAGTCAAAAGGTTGGTTAGGGACAATTTAATCTTTAAATTTTTCAGTAAAATATCTTATATACTATTGAAGGCCATAAATGTTAAAGGGATAGGCGAGGTTAATTTGGTATTTTCATTCTTAAAGCACAATACAAAAACAATTATACTCTTAAAAGTAAAAAAAAATTAATACATGGGGGACAATTAAGTATTTTTAAGTTGGTTTCCTTGTAATTTACATGTAGGGTCAAAGATGATTTGGTCTTTTTATTAATTATGATTTGAATTAAAAAAAAATGTTGGCACATGCGAATCTCTCCATGCCTATACACTCTCTTCTAAGATAGCATTCCAAGCGGCTCGCTATCTTCTTACCAACGGTGCCGCACATGCTAGCAATAGAGGAGTGATTTGGTCTCGATTGACTTTTTCTTCTCCTCTCTCTTCTCCTTGTAAAAACACAATCATGTCCTCTCATCTAGTTTTTCAGGAAGGTATTATGGGTAGAAATCTAATTTTATTTAAATCTCTAATCATACCTGCAAAATCTGGTCAAAATCCTACTCGCAACAAGATTCTCTACTTTCATACTAGATATTCAAATAGTCATATCTTGAGCTTCAGATATCGAACTCATGATATTCAAAAATCTAAATTCATCTACACATTTAGGACTACAACGTTTATGAAAGGCTCCAAGTCAGATAAAATCATTTTCAAGATGAAAATCCTCATGCAAGATGGATGATGGGTTTTGTCTCTTAATTTGATGGGAAACTAACAAGATATGAGTCGTACCGTTTAAAGAAAATATGATGGGATCATATAGATATTCTCTATAGCCTGTAACGTCCTAGTCTTTAGCCTTGGTATCTTATCATGAAGGCTGCCTCTTAGGATTAAAAAAAAAAAGAGATCAAAATGACAAAATAGAGAGAAAGAAACGTTCTTTGCCACTAAAAGTTTTAGAGAGCTCATCTTTGTTGCTGGAATTCTTAGAGACCATGAGCAACTAATTTTCAATTTCAATTCAAGAGAAATAAAAACCATATTTATTATCAAGTTGTGAGAAGCAACATTATCATTGTAATTCTTTCAGATTCAAGTACTTATATTTTCTTATTTCAGAATTATGCTTTTGATTTCTATTCAAGATAATTGAATTGTTTTGAGATAGCATATATGCTTTCTAGTTTCTTTCAATCAGTAATTGTTGTTACGGACTAGAGTTAGAAGCGAGATAATTAATTTGATTATTGTAATTCTCATATTAATTTATTAGGGAAGAATAAACTAAATTAAATTGTCAAGATTTTGAAAGATTACTTAGTATAAATTTGACAAACTTTACTCTTAAGGCTATTGCCAAATGAATTAGAATTACTTTTTAATATTAAATTCATTTAATGGTAAGAAATTGATTAGAAAGTTTTGTCTAATTAATTTAAAAGATATCAAATTTATTTGCTTGACTTGATAAAACATTTAATTTTACTTTGATGATCAACGAATTTATAGAAATAGATGTATGGACCCTTTAAACTGAGTTAACAACATATCAATATATTAATCTTACTTTCAAAATTTTGTTTTTTTAATATTCAAATCCAAATCCAGAGTCTTTATTTTAGTTTCTTATAAGAAGAATTAAAATAATTTTTCTTGGGTTATACCTGGCTCTCACTATAATACTACAAATAAATCAAGTCTTTAAAAAGAGTCAAAATTAATTTTGATGGTTTCGACAATAAAAACATACACAAAACATGTGAAAAGAAACAACATGGAGTGATAAGTATAACGTAGATGTTTGACAACGTTACGTACCTACCAACAACGTTGTCTCCCAGTTGAAGTTTTCTTTTCTATTCCATAATGAGAATGGAAAACAATAAAGAAAAGAAAATCATGAAATGTTTGTTTAGAACGTGAACCCCACCCTGAAGCTGCACAATTTGGTGGCAGTGGTGCCCATGCTTCAATTATTATTACAACACAACAATATGTAATAGTATAATAAAATTCTTTTATGTTTACTACTATTTCCTTTTTGCCAAGTTTATCAATTTCGTTTTATTTCATTTAAATTATTAGATATATCACATTTAATTCAAAAAAATAAAATAAACTATAAAAAAATTCATCTCGTTCATAATCTCGATTTATTTCAGAAATTCAAGTCAAATTCCTGCATAAACTTTTCGGTTATGTTCAAGCAAAATAGTTTTTTTTATTTATTTTCGTTTGTTTTTCTCTAATTTTATCATTCAATATTTGATTTATAAGATATTACACTTCATAATTTATCTTTTTTTTTGTGGTTATCTCAGTCTCATAACCTATATTATAAGTTTGACCGGTTAATCCAGTTAACTCAATTTTTTTTTGTTTTTTTAATTGATTTTTTTAATTTCATCATTTAACATCTTCAATATTTTATTGATTATGAATTGAGATTTTTTTACTTGTTTAAGTTTTATTATATGTTGTATTCTCAACGTTTAAAAGAAAAAAAAATGTCATCTTAGATGTTTTTTTGAGTTAAATTATATTTTTATCAGACGTTCAAGTTTTTGAACACGTCGAGTTGATTGAGTTATATCGGGTCAACTTTTATATTTTTACTTGAATCGTATAATTTCAAGTTAATTTATTATTGAATTTGAATTAAAATTATATTTTTTTAATTATAAATACGAACACTAAAAATCATGAAATATTTCAAAATTAAAACATATTATTTTAATTAAAAAAAAGAAGCAAACTAGAACAGAATTCACAACCTTGCATTATACACAAAAAAAATTGAACATTTGGGACAGAGAAATCATAATAAAGTTGTTAGTAATTATTTACAGAACATAATTAAAGTATGAGTTTAACATTGAGAAGAGAGCAGTCAATATGCTATATGACCGAACACAAGGTCTGTCTCATGAAATGCGAGGGCTTGTCAATTGTGTGCCAACCGGGCTCAGCTGAGTGGTGAAGCCTTGGGATGATTGGTCATGGGAAGATACCAAAAACAAGAAAACAATCGTAAAATTAGAAAACGGAAATAAATAGACCACAAGACGACAAAATGAAATTGGGGCTGGCTGTTGTCAGGACGGGAGGTGTGCAGTTAATTATCGTGCTGTGACAATAGACCACATGAATTTGGAAGGATTGTAAACCGGGGTGGGTTGAAATGTCAATTATGGCGCATATATATATATATATGAGAGAGAGAGAGAGAGAGAGAGAGAGAGAGAGCAACCATACTTCTTTTATATTTGGTTTGGATAAGATGACAGATTAGGTCTAGGAAGTTTCCCCTCGGACGACCATGAAAATTAAAAAAAAAAAAAAATTATTGCCATGGTAAACATATAGCACTATTCATCATAAATAGACATTTAATACTATTCTAGTATAATTACCTTTTCACGATTCTAATAAAAAAAACTTGTACTTGCTTTGGAGGGTATTTTTATCTTTTTTTTTTTATTTGACTAATTTTTCATTGTATTATTAATAGGAATAAGTTGATCTTTACTCATTTCAAAAACATTATATAATGACTTTTAAATGTTTAAAAGCAAAAAAAAGTCATAATTTTACGGATTCTACATGCTAACTCAGATGAGCTCAAGTTTTTTTATAATTTTTTTATGTTGTCAGTTTTTTTATTATCTTTGCATTGTTTATATCTTTTTTATTTATATTCTTTCAGATTTCTTGAAAGCAGAAAGTGTTTTGTGAGTGAAAAATAAGCAAGTCAAAAATATATTTGAAGAAGAAATGCATGATCTCATTAATAATTTTTAAAGAAAAGGGCTCAACAACAATAAAATATTTTGCTAATATCTTGAGTCATGATTATCGGCAAGGTAAGATAAATACATTCAAACACAACAAAGCACATAAATAAGCATACTATTACTTTTTGAAAACAAGGACTTATTAGATCTCCTAATTATTCAAATCCTCTCTTTCAACTAGCCTTTTAATGAATTCTGTTGGTACATCTTTCAAGGTGTTGACAGTCAGTTGAGACAACAATTTATGAGTCTTTTAATCTCAAATTCTTCATAGAAATTTTCCCCTTCACATCTCTTTAAACAATTGATAAAAGCATCATTGAACTTCTTCCTCGGACTTTCTAGCTCTTTCCAAGCCTTATCATATAAAAGGGTAGTGGAAATGTTACAAGTAAAGGAGTAGGTTCCATCATTTTTTTTATTCGGCTCATGCCCCTCCATTCAGGCTATCCTTCTTTCTCTTTTGATCTCAATTGCCCTTTTGTAATTTTTCCTTCCAAGCTTGAATCCCAAGCCTATTTATTCCCATCATATTAGACCTCTTAGCCATACACATGGTTGGGTTACATTGGAATGGTAGTCCACGCTTCAACAAATATTTTACGGCTATCGTAGAAGATTCTGAAACTTGAGGTTTTCTCAAAGCACTATATTTTAGATACACATTCACCATTCACCAACTCAAAAGCATGTAGGTTTCCATTAGTGTTGTCTTCAGTTTCAATGTAGGGAATTTCCATTTCTTATCGCTAGCAATGCTTCTTTAGCCTTTACAGTGACCAAGCCTCTATTGATGATGATTTTTACTCTTTGGTGTAAAGATAATGCGATAGCCCTGGCCGTATGAATCCATGGACTTCCTAACAACATGTTATATGAAGGGTGAATGTCCATCACTTGGAATGTTGCTTGAAATAGTTATGGACTAATAACTAGCTTAATCTCAATATTCCCAATAATTTGTGTAGGCAACCCATCATAAGCTTTAGCAATCATGGTGCTCGACCTCATATGAGAAATATCTATTGGTATCTTATCTAGTATATGTCATGGTAGGACATTCAAAGCAAAATCATTATCTATAAAAACCTTGATAATTATACAATTTTTACACCTTATAATGATGTGTAATGACTTATTATGAATAGTTCATTCAGATTCAAGCTCATCCTCAAAGAAAAACATGTAGTTGGTAGATTAGATTTAGCCAACTATATGTTCTATAGAATCTTTTGTGATGTCTTGGGGGACATAAGCTTCATTGAGGATCTTTTGTAAGGTATTGTGGTACAACTCATAGCTCATAATTAATGACATCAAGGAAATCCGACCAGATATCTTCTTTAGTTGATTTACTATGCTATACTCACTATTTTTATTGGTTTATTGACTTCATCATTTTTGGCTAAATCCTAGGGTTCCTAGTAGAGTTGTTATTTTGTTGTATCTCGGTAGACATCGCAACGATGAGGGTTAAAATGTATATTGTGAAAAATAGGACCCGCCACCTAGTAATTGAAGGAAACTAGAAATCTTAAAATATACACTAGTTCTAGAGATTTATGTATGTAAGAGGTTAATTATGTTTTAAGGGAAGAACAAAGTCACCTTTACAACATCATTTCTCGCGAAAGGTTACCTTTACTATATATTTTCTCATAAATTTATCCTTTTTATTGCTATTAATTACCCTAGCTATTCTTTTTAGTTTTTTTTTAAATCATCTTGCGAAAAGAAGAACAAAAAATAATTGATGTCGGTCTTTAAAAATAAGAGACATGTTGATTTGATTGTTAAAATTTATTATCAATTATAAAATTATGATAAAAAAAACTTAAAAGAGAACTTTGAAATCGGTCCTAAAGAAGAGACTAATAAAAAAAAAAAAAAGAGATTTATTTACAAACCGATGTCTAGAATAAAAAATAAATTCATATGAATTAACCTATTTAATCTTGATCCACTCTAAATTAAATGAAATAAATCAGCCCATTGACCCATGCAAGTCCACATAGTGTTATTTTTAAGCCCGCAATAACATTTGGACCTAAGCAAAACTAGAAACCCAAACCAAGAAAAGATGATAACGACCCACTTTCATGTACTAGCCCAAAATTGGAATTCAAAGAAACCCACAGGCAAATGGACTCAACAAAGAATACCCAGATTTCTTTTAAAATTTTAACTTACAAGCCTAGCCCAATAAACATAAGGTAGGAGCCCATATTCATGCTTTGAAGATCAAAATAATTATATTTCAAGGATTTGCCGGCACCCATTCCAATTTTCTTTTGCAGGTTTACGTAAGCATGCATCTATTCTAGGGAAAGCTTGTTCGAGGGGAAAAGAGAGAGAGTAGGTACTGGTTCTACAGGGGTCATAACAGAAACGAAAAGAAAAAAAGAAAAGAAAAGAGAAACTTAAGCCTTTTCTACTGTCTAAGTTGCAAATTTCATTACTACTGTCCCTTGATATTGTTCCTCATAATACAAGCTGAAAGTACCCATGTTTACCTTGCTTGAAGTTATCGACTATCATTCATGTTCACTTTATTTTCGTCATGATTCAGTATTAAACCCATATTCTCTTTGAAATTCAAATACCAGAAGTTAATGATTCATGATGTCTAATATTCATACATACATTCCGATAATAAGAACAAATAGGAACTTAATGGTTCCTAACAGGCTTTACACAAGGATATGTTGCAGAAAGTATGATTCAAAATCACCATACAAAGATTTGAACCTGATTAAGTATGGCTATTGCTCCTAGGATGAACTGGATGTATTGGATTCATTACTGCAATTTGCCTCTCCCCACTGTTTGATGTGAATTCTGCCTCCTTTTCTTTCTCTTGTGTAAGTGTTTCTGCCTCTCGATCTCTATTATTCTCACTAGTTTCTTCTTTCTCACTAGTTTTCTTCTCCGCCAGTACCCTTGTTTAGACTTGTTGCTGCCTTTTTACGGGTGAGTTCAATCTTCCTTGAAAAGGAAATAGATTATTATCGTCTTTATAAGGATTGATTCTTGAAAATTAAGTATATCTCGTTGCTTGATTTGTAGAGAGAGGATTAAAAGATTGAAAATCAAATCTTGCACCAGAATGGAAAGGTTTGGCTGGCTGTCTGAGAAGGTATGTTTGACTTAGAATCTGTAGTTGATTTTGAAAGTTAAACCCCTAATCTTTCGCACCAAGATTGTAGACTATATGTTAGAAAACACATTTTCATCATTTCTTGCCATCAAAAGACTTAATCAGGACCAAAATTAAGTCCTAAAGTTGCATGAGACACCATCATCCTTTTCTCTTTCTTTTTACCCAGAAATCTACAAAAGCCATGAACAAAACGACGTCGTTTCCTTCCTATCTTCATCAACATGTTCTTTTCTTTTTAGTCAAGACACACTATTTCATTTAATGTAAAACGACACCATCTTGAGTCTTAATTAAGGTTTTTTCCAATTCAATCAGACTGAACTTCAGTATGGTCCCTTGTTTTGGTGCTTTTTTCTCTTTGATTTCTCGTCTTTTAATTTATTATTTTTGGTCAATTTTCATCTTCTAATCTTAATTTCTTTCAATTTTTCCCTGACTTAGTTACTTTAGGCCCTTTGATCTCTTTAAGGTTCCATTTCAGTCCCTAGTTTTGTAAGTTTCTATTTTTACGCCAAATTAACTCCTAATTTCAATTTGCTTCTCCAATTAAGAACTTAATTGATTTTCTAACTCTGCTATTTGTTCTAAACTCATTCTTGAGCTTTAATTTCTTTATATTTTAGCTAAATTAAATCAATTTAAGCTTTCTTCTTCAATTTCTTCTTCAAGTGAACCTTTAATTATGTCCTAAAAATTCTTAAATCTCATTTGTGTCTATGATGATGCTTAGTTATTGGTTTAATTTTAACTTAAAATATATATTTTTGTATTCTTATTATTCTTATTCTTATTATTTTTTTTTTATTTTTTACACATAAAAAATGACAAAACAACAAAATCATTAAAATTAACTAAATTTATTGAAAGGATAATTTCTTATTTCTTTTAAAAAATATATACAAAAATAGAAGAAAAAAATTGGATTGCAACACCCATCCTTCATCGTTGTTCATTCTACTGGCATCAATCATTCCCACACCTGTCCTATCTTCAAAAGTTTTTATTTTATTCTAATTAATTTCCATAAATTAGTGAACATGTCGCTCATGATTTGGATTTCCAAATTCTTCAGTCGACTTGGCATTTTTATACGGATGACTGAAAACTGGAAGAAACGTCAGAAGTGATTACGCGTTTCATGAGTCAGGATAAGTTCCATTCACCATTGTTTATTCGAAGGGGCAGCTGACTCTTACTTCTGCCCTCATAATTTTTATTTATTCTAATTAATTTCAACTATCATCTAAGCATGATTTGAAAAGGAAACTTAAGAAATTAATCAATTTAAATGAGAATTTTCCCCATTTTATTTTAGTTTTTTAGTCTTCAGGCACGAAATGCCCATATATATTTACTCTTGAAAAGAAACAATACAAGCATGTATATATATATATATATATATATATATATATATATATATATATATATAGAGAGAGAGAGAGAGAGAGAGAGAGAGAGAGAGAGATTTGAACAATAGTACAATTTTATCTAGCATTGGTTAATAATGCTATTCTAATATATATAGTGATTTGAACCAATGTCAAAACAAAAGTTGCTAATGATAATATTTTTATTTTGGAGAAGATGTATTAATAAATGGCTAAAAGATTTCATAATCTGGTTATAAAAAAAGGAAATTTTATTGATTATGAGACAGTTATATATAGAAGATACAAGACATTTTAGGGGTTTATGAAAATTTCTGATAAAATTAAAATTTTAAATTAAATATGATAAATAGAATAACCAACAGAATGATTCAAAATATTAATATTTAATTATTCATTAGTAAAATTATTGGTAGTAAAGCTCAATTAAAAGATCAGAATCACTAATTTCATAACAGATGCTCCTTCTCCTCCTCCTCGTCTTTTTCTTCTATAAAAAACACTAATGTCCCTCTTTTTTTTTTTTTATCTTCTCTTCTCTCCTCAAATCGTTCTCTTTTCTTCTCCTCTACGTGCAAATATGTCTTCTCTTTTTTTTTTCTTTTTTTTTATCTTCTTAGTTTTTTTTTTGCTAATTAACATATTTATTAACATACTTTATAAATTTGTTTTTCTTCTTCGCTTCACTCGTAACGAAATTAAGGTAAGATTTTCTTTTTTTTTCTCTTTTTTTGTGTTTTTATTCATTATATTTTTTTTTAGTATTGTTTTTTTTTTAATTTTTCTATTCTTAATAATTGTATGAATGTTGTTGTAGGAATTATTTTCATATGAGAACAATTTTGTTGACTTTTAGTTGTATTTGTTTTTCAATTTTACTATTCAATTTCAATTAAATGTATAGGATTGATTTTAATTATTATTAGTTAATTTTGTTGTTCAATTTCAATTAAATGAATTTATTTGTTGCTGGATTATGGGTTCTAGAATAGGTTTTCTAGGTTAGGTGGAAATTGTTTTTAGTTGATTTATTTATTTGTTGCTATTGTTTATTTTTTGTGTTATTTATTTGTTGCAAATTTGTTTGAGTTGATTTTTTTTCCAAGCAACTTAGTTCTTAAGGATTATTGAGTGTTGATTTATATTAATTTAGTTTATTTTAATTATTTTCTACTTTTGTTTAATTGATTTTTAAATAATTATTGACGGCCTTACCGATGGATTAAGTTTGTCGGTATATTCCAGAGAGTTGGAAAAGAATTACTACAAATATCACTGCTATTGTTTAATCACCGATGAAATTGTATACGGTCTTTACGTCAGTTATATGTCAAATTCTCCAAGAGAAATACCGATATAATAAAGCGGATAATTTGTGCACTTTTTTCATTAGCAAATCCATCAGTAATTTTATTACTGACGGACTCACCGATACCAGAAATCACCGATGAGAGTTTTACTGATGGAGTATTTTTGTCCATGAGCCCGTCGATAAAAATAGTACCGATGGATTAAGAATATAAATCCCAAGAAAAGTTTTTCACTGTAAATCTAAAAAATTTGGTATTGTTTTTTCTATCATAAAATTGTTAAATCGAATTCATAGTTTTGATATAAAATATGTTTGGTTATGATTTTGATAACCTCTAACTCCTCTGAATGAAAGTGTTCATCAAATTTTAATTATTTATTTTGGAAAATTCTACTAGCATAAAAAAATCCTTTGAACAAACCATTTTAATAGATTTTTATTCATGCTTGTGAGTTAATTTCTCCTCATATAATTTAAATAAATTATTTATGGCTAATATTATTTTAATGCTTATATAATCGCACTACCAGTTAATCAGGTCCAAAATAAAGCCTTATTTCACATTATATACCTCATTATTCATGGGATATAAATAGATTTTATTGAAAAGATAAATCTTTTTTTTAATAAAGAAGCTTATAAGTAATTGTAGCAGTAAAAAACTTTGCAATTCTAAAATATTAAAATATAAATATTAATATCTTAAATTTAATAATTTATCAATTTTTATTTACTATCAAAGTTTCTCAAGAGTTATCAATTACAAATATTTACTAAAATGTTAGTAATCAAAATAAAACTTTGGAAATATTTTATAGTTTATAATCGTATTTATTTTATTATTTTATTATATTTACTTTAATTTTATAAAAAAACTATTTAAAAAAATAATATTCAAGTAATTATTTTATTTATTAATTTTAAAAACTATTTACATGAATTTGTGATAAAAATGAAGCTCTCATTTTTTATATGAATTTGTTTATAACAACATGAAGAAATATTGTTTCAAGTTTTAACTATACTACCTAGTTCATACAAAGATTCCTTGAAGTATTAGTCATTTTGATATATATTCTTTATTTTATTTCAATAGTTAATTAAACAAAATTCTTCTAAGTGTAAAATAAAATGAACTAATTTTAAAAATTATTTGATCACGCACCACCAAAAATTGAAAAACATCGACAAAATATTTTTTCTGCAAGTAAACACCATTCTGTTAGTTTTTTACATAGCCGATAGAGTTACTGATAAAAACACATCATCAGGAAAAGTTTTATCGGGGATTTTCTATCTATTGGTGTTACAAATTACTAACGAAATATTGCCACCAAAAAAAAAAAAAAATACATCGATCAGATTTTATCGACCATCAATCGGTAAATAAACTACTGATAAAATTTTCCGTCAACTATTCCGTCAATACAATCTAAATATTACCGATGAAGTAGGCAATGAAATTTGCAATAGAATGTTCGTCGCTAAGTCTGAAGATTTTAAACCTTAACCATTCTATAACTTTTTGATTAAATAATGCCTCTATTACTGACTGGATCATTGATAATTTTTTTATTTGTTGGTGAGTTCTTCATAAAATTAATAATATATTTGTATTTTAGTTATGTAGTTGTTAAATTAAAAAACAAAAAAAATCACTATAAAACCAAACACTATCAATTTTATTGAACATCAAAATTTTATTAATTTCAATATTCATTACAATACTAATTTTACAACAATAAATACATCATTACATAAATAAAGGTGGAGGTGAAGGTGAAAAATCCTGAGCCAAAAGGACCAGAATGAGGAACAAGATAATGTGAATCCATTTATCCCATCATCCTCTCCCAATTCCGCCTATTTTCTTCTTCTAATCTGACTTTTATTTATTCTTTTAATTTGGCAATTCACTTCTCAACCTATTTTAGAACCCTCAATTTGAATTTCAATGTCAAGTGACTTGGGCTAGACTATTGTGTGCTTAGAATTGAAGTAGTATGGCCCAACCTCATTACTCTGGCGATGCCATAGGGATTTTATAAACTCGATTCCTATCAGATCCATCAGTTTCTCTAACCTCCAACCACAATTGAGGATTGTGAAGAGGATGGGTGGAAGTGTCTTCTTCATGTTTTCAAATATTACGATGTTATATATTTCCTGCAAAACAAAAAAAAAGTCAATTATAATTAAAATAATTAAAAAAATTACAAGAATATTTTTTTTTAAAAAAACTTACAACGAACACCTCAGCTATGCTATCTACAAACTTCTTCACTTCTTTTCTTTTATCTGCCTTTCTTATGTATTTTCTCATATAACTCCATTGGAGTAGGCTCACACTCTAGCTATTGTTCCTACAAAATAAATAAGTTGTAACAAATTATAACAAATAAACATCGTATTGAAAAAAGAAGAAGAAAAAAGTTTAAAACTTTTACCAAGTGTATTGCATGGTTGATAAATGAGAGTGATTTATTGGCTTGCTAGCTTACCAAACCATATGGTTCTTTATTTTTGTTTTATAACCTAGATCATGATCACTTTTTAAATTATTCCAACGCTATAAACTCTTGAAACTTCTCCCAATTACTCTTTATGACATGACTTATTATGTACTTCCTTTACACCTCGACTTCATAAAAGTTGGCTTGGTTTTATGTATATTTATAGGCATCATATCATAAATTACACAACCTGGTACAAAATAATTTTTTAAATATACACGAGATTTTGAAAATTTTAGATTACAACGTTAAATTTAAAATTTGTTAATTGTTTGATACTTAGCTAATTACATTGTGGTTTCCATACACTTTTCTGGCCACACTCTCGTTTTCCTTTTTGCAGTAAAATTTTCCTTGTATTGTTAATTCTTGCATCATTATTGGGACATTTCCCATCATGCATTATAACACTTATAATTCTTTTCTTATATAAGTTCATAAATATGAATGTGAAATTCAACATGAATGAATATATCCATTTTTAACAAAGTTTTTGTAGAGTTTCTACTATAAAGGGCCCTTCCTAAAATTTCATCCTGCTAACATCGTGCATGTAAACAACACCAAAAAACACAACCATCCATCAAAACACAGGTTGCCTCAAGCATATCACCAGTGAATTTAATATTTATCCACTTAGTGATTATACAACATCGTCTTTAAACATTTATTCCAATTCCAAGACAATATCATAATTTCCTAATTCCTAAACCTACATGACATGGAATATATTACAAATGCTAGAAAAAAACTATATACTAACCCAAAATATATATATATTTTTTTATCTTACCTTAAACAATCCACACCAATCATCTATTATAGTTATCCATTTAGAATGATCTTGGAGCTGACTCCACTATAACAATGGTTCCTCAAAAGATGATTTCATCACACTTGTGATATAACACGTAGCTTTAATATTTGTAAACTCGCAAAACAAATTCACATAAAGTCATTCATTTTTATTTAATGTAAATCTTAAAATAACTTAATAAAAATCAATAACTTCAAAATAAAAACCAAATACAATACCCACATACTACGAAACTACATTATATAATTCTTCACCCAACAATATCGGTGGTGCAACATCCCTTTCAATCTTACCTTTCAAAAAGTCATTTATATTATTTCTATATCAATGATGACTTGGCAAGAACCTTCAGTGATAATAAAAAATGCTTTACCACTATTCATTAAGGTGAAGTTCTAATTATTTTCCATATAGTATGGACAAGATAATTCTCTATATGTGCTCCAACCCAAAACCATCTTATACGCAGATAAGCATTTATAGTCTACGTTAATGGTGTCTTCATCTGAAAATTTTGTTTTCTTGAGATATCATAAGTCAAAGCCCCGACTGACCATAACTAATTCAACTCATCAATCAATGGTTGAAGATAAACATCTGTATCCCTACTTTAATTGTAAGGACCAAGTATGACCATAGACAAGAACATAAATTATGGCTTCATAACATAGTTTTGAAACCTGGCCTGGCCCGGCGGGTCGACCTGGGACCCGGCCGATCCGGGGCTGCAACCGGGCCGGGTTGAAGAAAAAATAGGGTAAGAAAAAATTCGGTGTGACTTGGTTGACCCGGCGGGTTGACCTAGTGACTCGGCAAGGCCCGGTCAAAAACTTGGTTGCAACCCGTTGACTTTTGTTTTTTTTTTTACTAAAACGACATCGTTTTAATTAAAAAAAATTGACCCGGTGACACGGTCAAAACCCGGAACCCGGGTCTTGGACCGGGCCGGGTCTGAAAACTATGCTTCATAGATATCCCTATGGATAAGTTATAAAATGTTACTATGACCAATCAATAAAAATATGCTGCAACAAATGATTTAAATGGATTAAATCCATTTGTATATAGGCTACTATGCATGTTCTCATGCGGTTTCATTGAAAATTAAGGATGCATCCTATTAAACTACTTCCAAACTTTACTATCGATAGGGTGAAACATGACTCCATCCACAACATTGTCTTAATAATGTCATGTGCTCATCAGTCTTTATAGACATAAATAACCTTTACAACTTACGAATGATTGAGAAGGATCTCAATTTTTTTTATGCGACAAATGTCCTTTCTTTACCACTATTGGTTTATAATGAGCATGCTAATAGAATTTGCTCTTGGTAAAATTTGCATATTCACTGTAGTATAACATGTAAAAGTTTGGATACATTAATTTTATGGTATCCTAGGTTAAGAGGTTTCATCATGGATTGAACAATATAAAAACTTTGTTTCAGCCTAACCCCTTTAAGTAACATGCTTTTAGCCCATTTAATTATGCGATCATAACTGGCTTCACTCAAACCATAACCCGACTTGATTATAAAAACTCGTGCAATAGCCAATAATTTATATTGAGTTATGCACTCATCCTATAATGGTTTATCTAAATCTTTCAAAAGTTTTAAAAACCTAGTTGTATCTATATTTGGTTCTTAATATGAAGGGATGTTACATGATTCTTCACTTGAATAACCATGATTCATTTTTATTGCATCTATCACCATACTCTTATAAGGATTGCTATTATCATCCGCAAATCCATGTATGTTGCTAGAATTAGAAGTTGAGCCTACCAATCTTTTTTAACATGGTTTTGTGAGGAACACATGGTTCTCTATATGCATACTACCATAAGTGTTTATCGATGAACTATTTTTTAAGTAGATGCATCATCACAACATATTTATGGTTAAACTTTTCATTCTTACATTTCATACATGAACATCTAATTTCATTTGCACTAATATTCCTTGATTTAGAATGTACAAAATTAATAAAACCTTTAACCCCTTAAAGATAATCATGCCTATACAGAGAAGAAAGCTGAACAAGGGAACGCAGTAGATGAAGAATATGAATTTACTGCATTTACTGTCAAGAATACAAATGTGAGCACTTATTCTAATTTGTACAGGATACTCTTTATATATAGAGTAGTAATTAACTATTGCCTTTTCATCACTTATTTCTTTCTATGAATACAATATTCCTTATTTATATATATTGATTTGTTTCTGATATGAGGTAGCTGTAGTTTCCTTCTATAAGAGATCTGTCATGGCTGTAGTTTCCTTATTTGAGAAGTAGCCGTTGGTTGAGGTAGCTGTTGATTCCTATGATTTCCATGTATGGTTAATTACCATTCGAATAGTAGCCGTTGGAGGTGTTAATTCATAATGGTTGCTTGACGAGGGTGAGGATCCCGTGGTCTTCTTCTTGCTATCTCTTGCGCCTTTGCAGAGTTGTTTTGTTACTGTTAATACCCTCCCTCAAACGTTGCCGAGGTTGGAGGCAAAGTTTGCGCTGAAAACGAAAAAGAGTAGCTTTGGACACCGGCTTAGTAAACGGATCGCAATCGATGTGTAGTGGGAATATGATGTGTAATAAGTTTCCCAAGAGCTACGCGTTCGCGTATAAAATGATAATCAAGTTCAATATGCTTGCTGCGAGCATGGAAAACAGGATTGACCGTTATATGGAGCGCACTGAGATTATCACAATAGAGCACCTGTGGAGATATCAAGGGAATGTGTAAATCATGAAGGATGTAGGTCAACCAAGTAAGTTCTGCGGCGTGTTGGCCATAGCACGATATTCAAACTTCGGTGCTAGAGCGTGAAATAGTATGTTGTTTCTTGGCACACCAGAAGATGAGATTACATCCAAGAAAGACACAATAGCTAGTGGTAGAACGTCGTGTAGTAAGATAGCCAGCCCAATCAGCATCTGAAAAAGCAGAGAAATTAAGATTAGTATTAGAAGTGAAGTGCAGACCATTATTAATAGTACCTTTGACATATCGTAAGATACGACGGACCATTTTTAAGTGAATAGATGTAGGAGCATGCATGAATTGAGAGATATAATTAACACTAAAAGAGAGATATGGTCGAGTAAGGGTGAGATACTGGAGGGAGCCAACAAGCCCCCAGAAGAAACTGACATCCGCTAAAAGAGGAGCATTTGAGGAAGCTTTAGTTCGTGCTTCAAGTGGTGTAGTCATGGGTTTACAGTCAACCATATCAGCACGTTCTAGAATTGTAAAGGCATAATGTGATTGTGATAAGTGAAGTCCATTTGGCGTGGGCAAAATTTCTATGCCAAGAAAATGATGAGCAGGGCTTAAGTCCTTCATGGCAAATTCTTGACTGAGTAGAGTAATGAAGTCTGCAACAAGTGTATCTATAGTTCCTGTAAGAAGTATATCATCAACATAAAGTAGGAGAATAAGAGAACCATGATCAGAATGAAAAGTAAATAGAGAAGGATCTGCTAAGCTGCAAAGGAAACCGTATTTGAGGAGAAAGGAACTAAAACGATCAAACCAAGCATGAGGTGCTTGTTTAAGGCCATAGAGGGCATCTTGGAGCTTGCAGACATGCTGTGGACGTTGAGGATCTGATAGTCCTGGTGGCTGTTCCATGTAAAGGTTTTCAGAAATCAAACCATGCAGAAACGCATTTTTTACATCAAGCTGCCGTAGGGGCCAATGATGAACAAGAGCTATAGTGATAATTAGCCGAATGGTGTCGGGCTTTACAATTGGAGAGTATGTTTCAGTGTATTCTAGGCCATCAATCTGGTGATATTCTTTGGCAACAACACGGGCTTTGAGACGCTCCAAGCTGCCATCAGATTTGAGTTTGGTTTTAAACACCCATTTGGAACCTATGATATGCATATCGGTGGTACGAGGTACCAATTTCCATGTCCCGATTTTGGTGTAAGGATGTAAGTTCATCCTCCATTGCCGCTTTCCATCCTGGATGAGCTAGTGCGGCTCGCACGGATCGCGGTTATGCGGTATCCCGAGAGATGACGATGTTAATGCATACTTGGGATTTGGTTTTATGATGCCATCTTTGGGGCGAGTGGTCATGGTGCGAAGAGTTGAAGTAGAGGAATTGGGAACAAACTCGTCTGCAAAGGCATCACTACAGGGAGGTTATGCAGCTTGGTGTAGTGCACGTTGTGAACGAGTAACCATAAAGTGAGGAGCTGAATTTGGGTGGTCCCGCCGCAGAGTAGTTAAGTTCTTAGAGAGTGGTTGCTGGGAAATATCGGAGGCGAGAGATTGTGGGCAATCTCCTGGCGAGTGGGAGCTGCCACCTGCTGAATATCATTCTCCGGACTATGATGATGTAGTGAGGAAGAGGGTTCTATATATGGATCAATGGGAGAACCAGAATTAGAGAGATCATGAAGGGATTGTACAACCACAAAGTTAGAGATATCAGGGCAAGAAGCTGCAGCTGTCTCCTGTTGAAATGTCTCCTACTGAGTAATTAAAGTGTCATACTTCTGCTTGAAGCCGCGACGGGTCAAGGCAATCTTGTCACCATGGAATTGCAGAGCAACAACAGCTGGAGAAATATTTGTAAAACACGCTTGTGTATCTGAGGTCATGGTAGGGAGCAGGGGTATGGGCAGTGAGCTGAAGCATGGTGGCGCTGTTGGTGTTTCAGAGATATCTACAAGAGAACGTGAAGCGGGGATAGTTAGCCAAGAGTCAAATATGCTAATGACATGATTAGAGCGATCAATATTTGTGGTGGTATTAGTTTGTTTATATGGAAAGATAGATTCACTAAAAACCACATGTCGTGAGACAAATTTTTTTTTGCTTGTTGGATGAAAGCATTTATATCCCTTATGTTGATCTCTATATCCTACAAAAATACATGGAACACTTTTTGGATCAAATTTATTTCATCTTGTGTCCCAAGTGTAAGGGAAACATTGGGAGCCAAAAATACAAAGAGATGAATAAATAGGGTGGTTACCATGTAATCGGAAGTACGGAGTGTCAGAGTTAAGAGCAGAAGAGGGCAGTCTATTAATGAGATAAACGGCAGTTGTGAAAGCTTCAACCCATAAAAATAAAGGAGTACCACTATGGAATAACATTGTCATACCTAGTTCTCTTATAATTCTGTGTCGCCTTTCAACCATACCGTTTGTTCGGGAGTGTAAGGACAAGATACCCGGTCAACAATTCCCGTGGAGCGAAAATGACTTGATAATTTTGAGTTAATAAATTCTCCTTCTCCATCCGAGTGAAAGACTTTGATCCGTTTATTGAATTGCCTACTAACATACTTTTCAAATGATATAAACACCGTTAGAAAATCAGATTTGTTATGAAGAGGAATTATCCATGTATATTTAGAGAAATCATCTACTAGGCAAGCATAATATTTGAATTTTCCAATAGATAAAACAGGGGCAGGTCCCCATAAATCACAATGTATTTTTTCAAAAAATCAGTACTTGAATGTTCAGAATGGGAAAAAGGTAATTTGTTAAGTTTTCCTAATTGACAACTATCACAAAAGTGCTCAGTCTTCATAGCTCCGTGACAATCAATCCTTTATTTTTTAATAGCTGCACTGCAGAAGCTTGAGGATGTCCTAGGCGTTGATGCCAAACCTGTTCTGATCCAGTTTTAAAACGATAAGAAAAATGTAATTCTAGCGAGATGTGCAAGACATAAAGATCACCCTTACGTCTACCTGTGATCAGAGGTTGTCCTGTTTTCCGTTCCTTAACACAAAAATCGACATCGAAAACTCACGGTTCACGGGGAAATTGTTTGGTAAGCCGACTTCTTGAAAGTAAATTTTTAGTTAATTCAGGAACAAGAAGAACATCATTAATAGGTAATTTAGTATTGTTTTGTTTAATAAATGAATCTCTAATACCAACAATCGGTAGAGACGATCCATTTCCAATAACAACAAAATCAGTTCCAAAATACTTACGAACATCAGTTAACATACTTGGCTTACTTATCATGTGATTCGATGCACTAGTGTCTGATGTCCATTCTGTGTTAACCACGATGTTGTCTAGCGTAAGGGCTGCTAGTGCTTGTGGGATTTCAGTGTCCTGAGTAGTATTTTGTTTAGGTATCCACCAAAGATATTTTAGCAATGTGACCCGTTGTGCCACAATATTGGCATTTGTCTTCACGATACAAATCTCGTTCTGTTTGAGTCATATGGCGTTCTCCTGGTGGTGGAGGACGGCGTTGTTGAGTGGGTTGTTGAGTGGGATTAAAATACCTTCTGTTTTGATCTCTGGATTGCTGGGCTTGAAATTCTCTTCCACTAGATGTGAATTGATATGTGCTACGTGCTGAGGAAGGCTGCTGTGTTCTCTGCTGATGGCGTTGCTGTTGTTGTCCATAAAACGCAAGTTGTTGTGGAAACTGTGTGTTTGATATATCTGTATGAGAGAAGAACCAATTTCGGTGTTGATCAAAATTTTAAAGCTGTGAAACCAGCTCTGAATAGAATGGTCTTGGAGGCTTCAACATGGTTGTTGTGAAGTTTTCATATTGTGGACCAAGGCTGGTGAGAAGACAAAAAACCTTTTCATTGTCTGAAACTGGTTTTCCAATTGCTGCAAGGCTGTCACACAAGCTTTTAAAGGTGTGGATATGCTCTTCCATGGATTGATTTTCATGTTTACGGAAGTGGGTAACCTGCTGACGAAGTGTAAATTCACGTTCTTGTGAATCCTTAGCATATGCATTCTTCAGTGCTTCCCAAACAGCAGATGTTGTTTCTAGTCCAACAACAAGACTAAGTGCTTCTTCAGACAAGGTTTCAATAATCCAACCTCGAAGGAGTCGGTCAGATTTTCTCCAAGTGATGAAGGCTTCGTTAGGACTGGTACCGTATTTTCACGTGTGCAGATTGTTGATTGAATCTTGTGTGTTGTATTTTGTCAGGTGCGGATCTTCATTGGTGAGATGCTCAACTAGCTCCCGACTTTCTCGCAAGAGCCGAGCTTGTTCTCTCCATAATGGGTAGTTTGTTTGGTTAAGTTTGAGGGTAATAAAGTTGCCAATATTGAGAGACAACGAAGTCATTGTGAAATATGTAATTGTGTTTGATATGTGTGTGCTCACTCAAACTCTGATACCAAGAGAAGAAAGCTGAACAAGGGAACGCTGTAGATGAAGAATATGAATTTACTGCATTTACTGTCAAGAATACAAACGTGGGCACTTATTCTAATTTGTACAGGATACTCTTTATATATAGAGTAGTAATTAACTATTGCCTTTTCATCACTTATTTCTTTCTATGAATACAATATTCCTTATTTATATATATTGATTTGTTTCTGATATGAGGTAGTTGTAGTTTCCTTCTATGAGAGATCTGCCATGGCTGTAGTTTCCTTCTTTGAGAAGTAGCCATTGGTTGAGGTAGCTGTTGATTCCTATGATTTCCATGTATGGTTAATTACCATTCTGAATAGTAGCCGTTGGAGGTGTTAATTCATAATGGTTGCCGACGAGGGTGAGGATCCCGTGGTGCTTCTTGTCTCCCGCGCTTGCGCCGTGTTGTTTTGTTACTGTTAATATATACAACCCTTCAAATGAATCTTAATGCATCCAAAAACAATCATTCATTGCTCAATTATGACACCTATATATATATATAATAATATTAATTTAATTAATTAAAAAAATCAATTTTCCTTAATTTTCCAACTTAATAATAAAATTGAAAAAAATATGATTGGTACCTATTAAAGTAACCCATCATTTATTCAATTATAAAACACGTAAGTTATAAAATCAAATTCATTTTCATCAAATGACAACAAAATTCTATTTCTCCAAAATCCCAAATAAATCCTAGCATACAAATCACACATTAATACAATAAATTTATCTAGAAAAAAGTTGTAATACACTTAAATATACAAGCAAATTATATATATATATATATATATATATATATATATATATATATATATATAAAATTAACCTAAAACATAAATGAGTTATAAAAAATCGATAGGTTTGCTTACTTAATGTATCAAAACTTCACAAAAAAATCAATAATCAATGTTGACACTACTAATAAATGTAGATCGACGCTGGTGGGTTGGGGTAACCGACTTTGTGAAAAAATAGAGGGGTTGCTTTGGTATTAATTTTTTTGGAAGAAGAAGAAGAAAAAGAAGAAGAATAAGGGGAGGAACTATCAATTATAACTTACTTACATTTGTTGAAAATTATATTATATCAGTAAATCATGATGTGTAAAATTACTAATAGAATTGCCAATAGATTTTTAATCGATCTTATTTTTATTTTTTACTCAATAGATAATTTAATTAGTAATTATCGACGAAACGTAGTTTCTCGTTATTTCTATTGGAAACTGTTGATGAAAATTCTTTATTGTCAATTTCATTGAAAATTAGCGATGATGAAATGTTTTTCATTGACGTTTTTTTTTCTATTTTTGACAGCAAATAGTTTATACAAAAAAAGAAATTATGAAAAAAATAGAACAAATCCTTTCATTTAAAGATTGCCAATTTTTCTATTATAAATCAATCTTAGTAATTTACATTTTCAACTTTTCCTATCAATGAATAATAGTCTTATTAAATACGTAGACCAATCAAAAAAATAAAAATAAAGAGGAAATTATTTTAATTTTTCAACAACCATTTAAAATTATTTGAAGGATAGATACAAGGCAAATACAACTGAATTCAAGCCATTTATAGTCTTTACATATATTTAAATAAATTCACTGCGCTTTTTATATATACATATGATGAAAGAACCATCTTTCCAGGTAATCCAAATTCCATTTGAGAGTTGTTAATTTCTTTCCTTTTGTTCCCTCCATTATTTTGGAAGCATGAAACACGGAAGAACAAACGCAAACTCTACCGCTTGGTTGCTTCATTAGAAAAGTAACTTAAAAATTAGATATTATAATCAACAACCTTCCTAATTAATTAAATTCGTCAGGTCAGCGCTTTGATGCCTTGAGTTCTAATCTTATACTTAATGGATTAGAATGATCAATTAATAAGAGCTACCTAGCCAATGTTCTTATGATTGTATTTTATTTTTGATAACGTGTATGGCACCTCCAAATTATTATTAGGAAAGGAATCATTTCACCAAACATCGTTTAGTGCACTATATATATATATATATATATATATATATATATATATATATATATATCTGAATACTTTTATATGTATATAGAGATAGACTACCAGCCACTTCTATGGATTAACTCCATTAAGTTGTTCTTCTATCCTTAAAATCAAACTGTTCCTCGTACTTACAGTACGTTACTTGTTGCTCATTCTATTTCTAATTCTGTCGATCCATTTTCAAGCTTCATCAACGTGCAACTCAAACATGTTGACAAGAAAAGGTTCTTTAAAAATTCAACCCCCAGTATACGGTAGTAAGATTACCATCCTTAGTATTGATGGAGGAGGGATTAGAGGAATCTTGCCTGGAGTCATTCTTGCTTACCTTGAAGCTCAACTACAGGTATATATAATTTCGAAACTTCTCTAATTAATTTAGTTATTCCTCAAGAAATTAATATTGCACAAGCTATGATATACTTACTTTGATACAAGAGTGGACCATGAATATATTGGCTCTAATGTTATATGTCTTTTCTGGCTGGTGCATGTAGGTGCTCGACGGCGAGGATGCAAGGATTGCAGATTATTTTGATGTAATCTCAGGAACAAGTACTGGTGGTCTCATAACTGCAATGTTAGCTGCACCAAACGAACAGAAACGTCCTCTTTTTGATGCCAAAGATATAGTTCCTTTTTACCTTAACAATTCCCCTAAAATTTTCCCACAAACAAGGTATAAAGACAAAGGATATATAATCCTTAGATATATATTTGACATGATATATATACTGGACCATATATATCAATTTTGTGCCATATGAAAATTAATTTAATATTAGTTTTTGTTTTTGCATTCGGCTAAAATGCAGTGGGATTTTTGCCTGGCCAACAAATGTTTGGAAAGCTATATCTGGACCTAAGTATGATGGCAAGTATCTACACAAGCTGGTAAGAGATATATTAAAGGACACAAGGTTGCACCAAACCTTGACAAATGTGGTTATCCCTACTTTTGACATCAAGAAAATCCAGCCTGTGATCTTTTCTTCGTATCAGGTCATCTCTACATATTATTAACACGTCAGTTTTCAGTTTGGTTTTCTTTTTCTACTTCATTACTAACCTTAGTAAATTACATTCATTTCTTCATGGAGGTTCCAAACAATCCAATCAAAGATGCACTACTCTCAGACATATGCATAGCTACCTCAGCAGCTCCAACTTATTTTCCTCCTCATTATTTCAAGAACCAAGATGCACAAGGAAATTTTGAAGAATTTAACCTCATCGATGGTGGCATAGCTGCTAATAACCCAGTGAGATCCTCTCCAAAAAAAAGAACAAAAAATGGAAGGAGCGTACTTTTAATTTGGTAACAATAGATATTTCATTAATTCGTCTGTCAATTTGATTCCTGCAGACCTTGGTGGCCATTAGCGAAGTAGCCAAACAGATGTCAAAGAAGAATCCAGACTTTTTCCCTATCAAGCCAATGAATTATGAACGTTATCTGGTGATCTCTATTGGGACTGGTGCCAATAAGAATGGAACAACATACAGTGCTAAAGCAGCTTCAGAGTGGGGGGTTATCGGCTGGTTATTCCACAATGGACGTACTCCCTTGATAACTTGCTACAATAATGCTAGTTCTGATATGGTTGATTACCACAACTCTGTGGTTTTTCAAGCCTTTCATTCTGAAAATTACTACCTCCGGATTGATGTAAGAGTCTGTACATCAACATTATTTCTCAAAAACATAATATAGTATTAAGAAAAGGGTTCTTTGACAGCTGGTACATAACATCTTTTCTTGTATGACCAAGCCACAGTATTTTATGAACAAATACGGGGATGAGATGATTGTTAGGTCAATGAAGAATATACTCTCCACAAGCTCAATGCCTTTTTTTTTTTTTTTGTTAACTTATATTGATCAAACTAATTTAGCTATTCTGAAAATCAGGAGGACAAGCTGCAAGGTGATCTATCTTCTGTTGATATAGCAACAACAGAAAACTTGGAAAATCTAGTAAAAGTCGGAGAGGACCTGCTGAAGAGTCCAGTTTCGCGCATAAATTTGGACACTGGTGCATATGAACCGCTTGAGGATGGTGGTACATACGAAGAAGCACTCCAAAGGTAATATATAATTACAATTAATTAGCATTACCCGTCCGCATCAGTATTTCTGATTATATATTGCTGGACTACCACACACTAAATTGTAAGTAAACACTTGTGATGCATGCAGGTTTGCAAAACTACTTTCAGAGGAAAGGAAACTCCGGCAGTCTAACTCAGCACCAGCCAAGGAAGAAGAAAACTAAAACTTGTTTGCTCTGTTGTATTGTAACTGGATTATAAAACACTTTTTTGTTTTTTGTTTTTCCATATACTGAGACGTCTATATTGTGTATTTAATAAGAACAAACAAGATCCACTCCTGAAATATATTACAATCTTGGATCTCGTATATTACTCCGATTTCATATGAGAATTGTATTCTTAGGATACGGTGTTGAGGGTTCGGGTATTGTTAAGAACAGGATCATGTACCCTATTTTTCTCATTGTGTTTTCAAAAATTATATTTTCAATAAAATTTAATTTTTGGTATTTAATTTAATTATGATGATAAAGAAAAAAGAAAGAAAGAAAAAGATTTTAGGGAGTGAAAATAGAATAAAGAAAGAAGAAGGGGTTAAGAAGATTAGGGACTAAAACAATAATGAGAGATTATGCAAAAGAGAAAAAGAAATTTTATTTTGAATAATCTAACAAAATTTAATTAATTAGAAATCCATAGTCAAGAAAAAACAATATAATTACCTAACGTTATTTTTCTAGTTTAGTTTTCTAATGAAGGATCTCAGGCAATATAAATAGAAAAAGAGATATAGAGAGAAGAAAGCACACCTAGACATTAAAAGAAAGAGTTTTGCAAAGAAAAACCTAAGCAAATAGCAGAAGGAGACAAGATATAAGTTGTCAAATTGCCTAGAAAATCCAACAACACAACATCAACTTTCCAGCCTTTGATCTTCCATCTTCGATGGAGATGACTGACCCCGCCAACACTAACAACAAGAAGAAGAGGTCATCTATATCACGAAGTCATCCATGCTCTTTCATGTCCTAGTGGCACATGAAAAAACACCTCAAAAGCCAAACTAGTTGTCCCATGTGTGTAGTACACACACCAACACTGTTTTCTCCAACACTTTTTTTTTCTTCATTCTAGCTCCCTAGTCTAGTTCCAACCGACTCCAACAACTCTTAAAGGTCAATTTTAACCCCCACATGTGATTTATTTGTTGATTGAATAATTTTGTGATTTTTTCCGTTAATCTTTGAATTGTGAACGTGTATTAATTTGTATATTGTTTTGAATAAATTCACGATGAGCACATGATTTTCTTTTTGTGTTTATACTTGTATTAATTGAATTGGTTGGAATATTTATGATTTTTTTATGGTGGATATGTTTCGAGGAATAATTAATTTGTTGTGGATTAATATAAATTATGCAATGAAAAGAAATAAATTAATCAAAACCCGAGTCTCCATCTATTATTATTTTGAATCTTGCCCTCATAATAAAAAACCAAGGATTACGCTTCATTTTCAAGCCTGCATCTCAAATCACCGCCCTAGGAATTTTATGGAATGCCTTACCCATTTAGTCATCTCAAGTATCATCGAGTTTCATATATCCTATATGTTATGGAATGTGAATATCATTATAGGAACCTAGGTCATTCATTTAAAAGTTACAAGAACTTCAAGTATCCACTTTAAGTTGGTAAACTACGGAGGTTGGTCCATGTAAACCTCTTATTAAAGTGTCCCATTCAAGAAAGCATTATGAACATCAAGTTGATTTATCTTCCAACTACGAGAAACAACAATAGTATGTACCAAGCAAACCAAAGTTGGTTTAATAATAAGACTAAATATTTCTGAGTAATCAACACCCTCCTGCAGAGTGAACCCTCTAGCAATTAGACACGCTTTGTAGTGCTCAACACTACCATCAGTTTAATTTTGTAAACCCAACATCTACCAACAATATTTATAAAGGGTGAGAGGGAACTAGAGATCATGTACCATTAGAATGAAGAGCATTAAGTTTCTCTTGCATGGCATGATGCCAAACAATATATCAGTTTACTTTCTTAAAAGTGAAAGGCTCATGATTAGGAGGAGAAGCCAAACGAGAAGAAGAGGAGACAACAAGATGAGCTATTTTATGTTGTCATGGGTGAAGAATCATGGGATGTTGATGTGGGATAACAAAGTCTGAGGCTAGTAGAAGAGAAAATTTTAAAAGATCATCCACCAAGTTTAGTCCAGGCGACAACATACCAATAGCGAATATCAGAGATGAGGACATTAAAACAAGTAGAGATTGTGGGGAACTCAACACAAAGAAAGGATTGCAGGGAGGTGTTTGATCCTGGCACAGACCAGGACACAAACCATGAGGTGTCCAGCGAAATAGGAGAGTCATGTGCACACAAAAAAATCAAACAGTACCTGTACACTCATCAACAGAAGAAATAACAGGTGGAGATATAGTAGTAGGACTATAGCATACCAAATGAGGGTCATGAAAGACTGATAAAGACAGTTGTGATAAAACAGCAAGGGATATGGCAATATATTTTGGGGAATACAAATAGGGTAGAAAGATGATGGGAAATTATAGAGTCGATAATTATATCTATTTAGAATTTATATAAGGAAAAATGTATTCATGAAATCTAACATGTCTAGCAATATAAACCCGATTGGATGATAGATTAAGACAACGATAACCTAAGTGCGAAGAGCTATAACCAAGAAAGACAAAAGGAGTAGATCAAAAATCTAATTTATAAGTATTGTAAGGGTGAAAAAAAGAAAAACATAAACAACCAAAAATACAAAGAAAATTGTAATTAGGAACAAACTAAAACAAGCATTCAAAAGGATATTTTTCATTCAAAATAGGAGTGGGCATGCGATTAAATAAATAGACAGAATTTTCAAAAGCATAGCCTAGTATTTTAATAGAGCATGACATTGACCAAGAAGAGTGAGATCAGGTTCAACAATGTGCCTATGACGATGCTCAATGGTGTTATTATGTTCATAAGTATCAGGATAAATTAAGCAATGATGAATGCCAATTTTTTTAAAATAAGTGTTTAACTTTTTATACTTTTCACTCCAATTAGTTTGGACCAATTTAATCTTTATGGAGAACTGATGTTCAACATGAGCTTGAAATCATTGAAACATATTAAAGACATCAGATTTAGCAACCAGAGGAAAGAACCAAATGTATTTTGTATAAGGATCTACAAAAATAACAAAGTAGTGAAAATCATCATAAGAAAACATAAGGGGGTCCCTAAAAATCACTAAATAGCAATTCAAATGGAGTAGAGATTTTGTGACATGTAGACCCTAAAAAAAGGAAGATTTTTCCAAAGAACATGCCTGACAATTAAACTGAGAATTTTTTAAAGTACAAGACACCTTTTTATTTGACATTAACAAACTTAAGTATGTGGACTATGTTCAAGACAACGATGCCAAACATTAGCAGAGGTAGACAGACTGATAGACAATAATGTTTAAGGTAAAGACATTGCAGAAGACTCAGAGATAACATAAAGACCGTCCTTACTCCGACTCGAAAGAAGCACTTTCTTGGTTAGCAGATCCTTGACATAATATACAAACGAGTGAAATTCAAAAAAGACATTATTTTCAAGATAAAATTTCTAAACAAATAATAAAGGTTTTTTAATATGAAGAACAGTGAGAATATTTGATAAGGTAAAGGTATGTTTTGATATGCAGATTATAGAGTGAGCAACACTCGATATACTAAGTCATTTACCATCACCAACATGTAGTTGATTAGTGTCCATATACGGTTTTGAATCAGTTATATTCATAAGATCAAGCATGGCATATTGATTAACACATATGTCAATAAACCAAGTAACTGGAGTAATACTTTGATGACTATAGAATGCTAAGTTAGCATTCGCTGGCACAAAATAATTCACCAATTATGGACACTAAGAAGTAGAATGTCCTAAACCATGACATAACTGACAATTGGTTTGGCGATTATTAGACCACTAATTATTGTAGGCAAAACAACTACCATGCTGCCCAATCTGACGAGAATTATTATTGTAATTGTCACTGTTTCCACAAGAATTATTGTTGTAATTGTTGTGGTTGTAGTGTCTCTATCCATGCTTGAAACCTACCTCTAGAACCACGGTAAGAGAGTTGCCAAAACCACCCATTGATTAGCCATGAAACTGATGGGATTGACATTGAGCAAGGAAGGAAGAAGAGCTGCTGGACGGGGTAAGTAGTAGAGGGGTTGGAATGTTGGTCACAAGAGAACTTTTTTGAAGATATTCTTTAGTAAGTACATGGTTATGCAACTCAGTATATATAGGTGGCCCAATTTTCGTGGAGAGGCTACTAACCAAGTCTTTGAATCCTCCATGAAAACCCCTAAAAATATAAATATTGAAGTTTGCCAATGTAATGGGTTATCTAGCGGCAACAAGCTCGTCAAAGAGAGATTTAGCCTTTTATATATAGACACTGACCGTGTCTCACCTTGTAATAGGTATTGGAAAGACCCATGAAGATGCATAATACAAGAATTTGATGGTGAGGCAAGAGATTGCCTAAAAGTCTGCCATATAGAGGACAAGGTGTGTCCTTCAATAACCAAGTGTAAGAGTTTAATAGATAGAGAGGAAAAGAGACCACTTATAATCATATGATCTTATTGTTTCCATGACATAAATGTTGGATTGTGGACAAGAATAGCCATGGATGATGGTAGAAGATGAGAGGAAGAACATGGTAGAGATCCATCAGCAAAAAAGTAAATACCCTAGCCTAGGAGATAAGGTTTCATCTACATCCTCCAATACAAGTAATTGTTATGAGATAGTTTTAAGAGAATAACCTGCTTCATGTGGACTAAGAGAACCACAAAATAAAGATGAGAGCTAGGATCAGAATCTGCAACAAGAGAGGCAGTTAGTAAGAGTTCAACAAACTGAGGAGAACACTAATGCAGATAATGGCAGCTGATGAAGCACAAAACTAGATATTAGAATGGAAGAAGAATGAAGTGTTGGTATAAAGGCTTGCAATTATGGTATAGTTGAAGAAGAAAGACCTGTTGGTAGAACAACAAAGCCGAATGGCATTGCAAATTTATCAGCAGTAGAATTAAGTGCAGTGTTGGTGTTTTAATTAGGATCCTTGAAGAATAGGTTTATATAGATCTTCGATACCAGATTGAGATAGAATAAGTGTTTAGGAGGCTTAAATAATTGTATTAGCCATCCTCTCTTTTTATACAATTTGAATTGTAGACAATATTAACAATGCGACCCCTGCATATAATCAAAACTATACAAGGTAAATGTTTTGCTATATAATTGTTTTTCATATAATAGTATCATATCCAATTAATAGAGCAATTAAATGGCAATTAACACTTAAGTCTCAATTGAGTCAATTTTACAGGAGAAGACACAAAGTGTCAGTGTCATGGAGCTAATCATTAATAAGACTTGAGTGATTTTGAATGATTGAATTAATGCCATGATAAAATGATAGATCAAGCTTAATTTGCTCATCATTCCTCCTGTCTAAATGAAGATTTGTATTTTCACTAATATATTTTGATACTTATTTTTGAAAGGGAATTCAATTTTTTTATATTATATTTTAAAGAAAGTGAAAATATTTTTTCGTGTGAATAGTGTCTAGTACTGGGTAAGTGGGGTATATTGAAAAATACAAGCGTGCATTTTGTTTTTTAATTCTTAACTATGTTCTTCACAAGATTCGTGCTAGAGTAACAAGTCTTTTTTTAGGCTAAACAACAACGACAATGATATTTGGTTTATTGTCCATTATACTGTGGATTTACTTTAAGGAATGCATTAATTCTAGTTGTATGTTTTAAATTGATGATAATTATTCGAAATATATAATTCCAAAAAAGAACAAAACAATAACCAAATTCTGTGAATGAGGACAGACATCCACTTGTAAATTAAATTTCTCAAAATAAAATGCTAATTTATAAACATCATTCATTGGCTTCGCACTTGAACTTTATTGCTTGATAATTTGAGCAAACAAAATCATGACACTGTTGACCCGTAATGCGCCTTGAAAAGTTTTCCAAAGAATTAGGATAATGCAGACGAGAAACTTAACGTAGAAAATAAGTGTAACTACAACTTTTATGCACCTGCTGAGGCCACTGGGTTTGGAAGCTGGATGTTATAGTCATCTTTTCAGAACAGATCGACTTGTATATATGGAGAAGATTTTGAGATTTTCTTTCGCAATTAGAATAATAGGGACCAATAATGAACAATCAAACTCAATGTTATATGCCGAAGATAGAGCGCAATGGGGAGTATAAATTGCTCAGTGCCAAGTGACACCTGGTGATTTCAATTATTTAGGTTTGTATTGACATGGAGATTAGAGGAGGAGAAGAAGAAGAAAAAAAGGCCCACCTGGATAAAATGTGGCCATGCCACATGCTGAGACGACCTGTCGTTTTCTGTGAGCTCCATGAGGACAAATTTTGGAATTTGATGCAGTGGAGATAGAGATGCTTCCGGTTTCTCATTCTCGATCAGGCCCACCCATCTTGTGGTGGCCTCGGTTTGCTATTCCTTTTACATTTCCATCTTCTCATGTTTTTTCACCAATAAGAAGAGTTCATAGAAAGATTCATCTAACTAAGTAAATCAACAACATAAAATCTTAAGTCTATTGTTCTTTTTTTTTTTTTAATTTTAGCTAATTAAAGCAGATTAATAATAATAAAATGTTGGGTGCTTGCTCGAGGCATTATGGTCTTTGATACAAAAGAAATGGTTTTCTAATTTCCAATTTTCATTATTTTACTTGAAGGTCCATAATTAAAATAAAGTACTTCAAGTAAGGATTAATAATAATAATAATAATAATAATAATAATAATAATTAAAGTGGCAAATTGTTCACTTCATCCAACAGTACTCCATGCTAGTTACCGTTTCCTCATTTACAAGTGTACGTTTTCTCAACAATAAATGAAAAGTCGTACACTCTTTAATATTTAAAACAGGTAAAAAAACAAAAAATCTTCATGGAAATAAATACAGTAAAAAAGGAAGGTAATACATTCCCTGTCAAGTCCCACACTATGCTTCGAGTTCTACATTACAGTGATCGATCATAACTTGGCGTGTCAAGGTGCCTCTGGTACGTTGCATGCCTGACTTCATCCCGTGCTAGGACATAAAATGAAGTTTGATGGGTCATACATGAGACAGATAAAAAAACAAAATATAAGTTTTAGCTAGCAAAGTGAAGTTTGATTTAAAAATATTTATATTTAAAAAAAAAAGGATACTTATCTCTTCAAACTACCTTTCAAGGTGGTCCTTCTTCTTCATGCTTCGACACATTTGAGCTTCGGATCATGCTGGTTCTATAAGCTTAAGTGTCGTGTGTTTTAATGAGTATTTGGCAAGAATCTGATTCTACGTGCACAATTTTGTAATAATTTATGCTAATAATTACTCTTTGTTATATTTTGAAGGTTCGAAAGTCTAATTTTGCAGCGGGCAACCATTGTCTCTTAAAAAAAAAAAAAAAAAAAAAAGGAAAAGGGCCACAACCTCCTTGTAATTGCTGAGTAACCATTACGAGTACGAAATTCAGCCGTCGCTAAGTGGCCCGAATATCTCGCTTGTAGGGCTTAAAACTTGAAGCTTTGAAGATGCGAAATATGATGCATTGAACATAATGGCGCGGTGATATCTCAAACTGAAGTGGTAGCCGTATGATATAAACACGGTTCTTCAACCTCCATGGCGTAAATAGGCAAATAGCAATCAAAAATTGACGGTAAAAGCAATATGGAAATAGCAGATATAGCAACAAGCAGAACCAAGACATAACTAATTAACAGCAGCAATGCCTACAGAAAAATAATTGAAGTTTTTGCAATTCTTGGTAGAATAGGAATTGTTTCTATGTATTTTCTTTCAAACAACTGGAAATACCAATTTATATTTAAGTTGTTGAAACCTTTAATGTGTACACCAAGTGCTCAATTGATACATTATGGCCCATGCATAAATTATTGCCAAAAAATCCACATTCTTGCCAACCCTAATTGTAAAGTTTGATTGAACAAAAACTAAAAGAAATTTGTCCTTCCATGGACCACATTCCCAGTCTTTAATTAGATGTAAATGTAATTAATTGAGCTCCTTTGCCAACAAAAGGAATGCCGTCAATTCAAGGAGGCCAATCTTGCTGACTCACACACACGTATTTTGGTCAGGTCAAAATTAATACATGTTGTTAGCTGCAATAAGTTTTCACTTGGTGTTAAAACAGACCAAACTGAAATATAATGTTGATGTTAACTATGTTGGTTAGTTAGCTGGAGGCTCTTTCCTTCTCCTTTAATCTCAAAGCTAGTTCGTAAGAAAAAATTCAGGTTTTTCTCTGCAGGACATGTAATAAAACTGATCGTTCTTTGATAAATTTATTTCTTTAACAAAACCCCATTCGCATAGCTTTGCTGCAACAACGATTTTATTGTCAGCATAACTAGTAGCTTTGACAAGAATATGGTAAATCCTAGGAAACATAATGTTAAAAACTCCCACCTAGCTGGCTACTATAGGTGGTAAACTATCTAAGATAAGTTATATAATTTAATTGTTTGATAAAAATCTAAAATGTTATTGTATTTCTAATTGTTGGTCTATATAAGATTTAAGAAAAGTCCTCCTCAGTAAAAATATTCTTATCTTATCGAGTAAAAACCTAATTGTTCTAACGTCAATAACAAAACAAACTTCCTTTTTAATATTGGGAATATATTTTACGTATAAATTCATAATCCAGATACTAAAAGAAACGAAACAAAATATTTTTTGGGTATTTTTAAAATATTGGCCTAGTTTTGATGGCTTTAATAAATTGATTATTAAAGCCAAAATGCATGGTAAAAGATATATATTTTTTTGTTGTATGAAAATATGATGTGATGATTTTTTTCTTATCTTTGAGAGACTTGGCCGTATGCATGAAAAAAAATATTTTTTTTGTTTTATAAATTTTTGCAATGTTTTGACGAAAACCGGGTATTTTAATACCGGATTTATATCTTTATGGGATAAAAATACAAACCAATATTATGCAAAATAGATAGAAAAATACACGAGAAAATCACAAACGTTTTTAGAAAGATTTTTTGGAATTTTTTTTATAAAAATTTTAAAAAATATTTAGGGTCGGGCCAGACCCGACCCAGAAATTTGGGTTGAGCTAGAAACGGCCCGACCCAATGTTCACTGCATGAACAGTGAACATGAATTATAATTTCAGAAGGGAGAGGCTCGGTGGTCGCGGTGGCTGTTCTGCCACTAGTGAGGATTTGGGTTCGTAGGGAGGCTTCGTCGTCATCTGTTGGTGAAGGAGAAAAGTGTCTGTGGGGGCTTCACGGGCTGAAGACAAGGTGGGGAGAGAAGGAAGGGAGGAAAATGTTGGCGGAACCGCAAATGGCTGGTTTTGGGGCCGACTTTGGACCAAAATTTCTCCACCTCTACGGCATGAAGATAAAATCTATTTATAGGCGGTGGAAGATGGACACTTTGTCTCTTCTAGTGCAAAATCTCAGCCTTTGGTTCGACCCAAAAGCATCCCAACCATTGGCTCAAAGTAGCAATGATGAACTATCAGTTTTGTGTAGGAAAAAAGTTGATCGAGTTGGCCACTTTAGGGCGGTGCCACCGCCTTTACAGCCTTGATCAGCCCAAACAGTTTACACTTTCGTGTAGTCAAGTGTTAGAGGATCGTTTGAGTGCAAGTTTCATTTAATTTAGGGAAGAAACGAGGCATCAAATGCCTTAGGAAAGAGGCCCTTCGGGCAACCTATCTGAAGAAGAAGATGAATAGTATTTCTGCCAATTACGCTTTAGTCCTTTAATTTATGATTTATCTCTAATTAAACCCCATATTTCAGCGCCTATTTCAATTTGGTCTTTGGTTTTGAATTAATTTAATCAAGTCCTCAATTGACCATTAAACTTTAAAATTTATGCAATTAAGCCCCTGATTTGACCAAATCAACTCTTAAAAATTGTTATTGACCCCTAAACTTTAATTTCTTCCTATTAAAGGCCAAATTAACTTTAAAAAATCAATTTTTCTTGAAATCAAATCCTCTATAAATTCAATTAAACCTCCAATAAAATTTAATTGAGTCCATAAACATCTGATTTTGGACATTTCTTCCTCAAATTGAATTTTTCATTGTGAACAGGGCTCTCATCAGTCAACGATATACTGTAAAATTTCAATCTTTGTATTTTTGAACCTCCTCAACTAAATTCTAGCCATTTTTTGGGCGCTCCGGCATCCTCCTCTCACTGTTATTATTTTTTTGTTTTTTTTTTAGTTCGAATATATTTTTGATTTTTTGGAAGAGAAAAAGTGAATTTGGGGAATAACCCAAAAATGGGTTATGACAGTTGCAACGCGCCACCACGTTTTTTCAACCTTAAAGGGCTGCCCGACACTGTTCCAATTTTTTTTTGGGTTTATTTTGTAAATTTCAAATTGTTCAATGTACTGTTTGTTTAGTTTTTGAATTTTTGTAGTTTGTAACGTGCAAATATGGATGTAAAAGGAAAAGAAATAAATAAGCAAAATATAGTGAAAGTGGATGTGTGTGTTTGTATTTTTTTTATGGATGTCGTTTTATGATAAAATCACAAAAAATAAAGAAGAATTTAATATTTTAATTTGCTCATGGTTAAGGATTATGAACTTACATGTAAGTCGTATTTCTAATATCCGATGAAAAAACAAAATTTTTAAAACTTCTTTAATACATCAAATCACGAAGCAGCTTACCTCAGATAGGGTGCGCTAAGGATGCTAATACCTTCCCTAGTCACAACCAATCTCTTACCCGTGAATCTCTGACAAGACTAGTTCACTCGGGTTTCCTAGTAACCTTCAATCAAATACTAGGTGGCGACTCACAAGAACTCAACAAAGATCAATCAAACGAACGAAACGAAAAATTGCCAACAGATGCCACGCGGGGACGTGCAACAAAGTTGAGAGAAATCGATGAGATTATGAGTAAATTAATTAGACAAATTAAGCTCTCTAATCAATTTCTTACCATCAAACGAATTTAATATTGAAAGCAATTCTCATTCACTCAGTCGTAGCCTTCAGAGTAAAATCTGTGAAATTATTCTAAGCAAACATTCAAAAGCTTGACAATTTAACTTAGTTTATTCTTCCTTAATAAATCAAGAAGAGAGTTGCAACAATCAAATTAATTCCTTCACTTCTTACTCTAGTTCCTAACAACAATTACAAATTGAAAAAAGCTAGAAAACATACATGCCGTCTCAAAACAATTCACTAAACTTGAATAACAATCAATAACATAATTCTGAACAAGAAAAAATAAATACTTAAATTTGAAAGAATTATAATTATAATATTACTTTTCACAACTTGCTGATGGAGATAGTGTGTATTCTGTTTGAACCGAAAGTCAAATTTTAGTTCATAGCTACTGGAAAATTGAAAAAAATAGAGAAGAAAAGAATGTTACAAAGCCCATCTTTCAGTTATGTTCTACTTTATTTACTCTATCCTTTGGTTGTCAAATTTCTTCAGAATTCTTAGGCTAATTAGAAGTCCTTATGCTACCTAATTCCTTCCTTCTTTATCTCGTCCTTAATGTTGGTTAAATCCCTCAGAATTTATGTTGAAAATGTACTCTGCTACTGTCATAACTCTACTATAATTCCAACTCTACTGTAACTTAGACTTCGTTTCTAACTTGATTTCTTGCAATATCCGACCATCCCAGCTATATTCTTTCATTCATGACATGTTAGAGGCTTAATTTGCACCTTTCTTAGGTCCTAAGTTCCCACCATTTCTATGTCAGACTCTCAGCCGTAATGAGATGCTTGACATTGTTAGTTTCCTCATCAAATTAAAAGACCAATCTTGTCCTTCAGATTGCATCCGGATTTTCACCTTCAAAATGATTTTATCTGACTTGGCATCCTTCATAAAAGTTATAGTCATGGATATAGAAGATTTTAGGCTTTTGAACCATATAATTTCAATGTCTAAGGCTCAAGATATGCCCATTTGAATCTGTAGTGTGAAAGTAAAGAATTCTGCTGCAAATAAGATTTCAGTTTAATTTTACAGGTCTGATTAGAGGTCCAAACGAACTTGTATTTCTGCCCATAATACCTTCCTAGAAAGCTTGATTTGTGTACTTTAACTTTGATTCAGCCCATGTTCACATTCTGAAATTATAACTCAGTGAAAAACCTATCACAAAAGGCAAGTATGAAACATAAAATGCATAAATTTATATCTTGTAGCAATTAATTCACAAAGTCTCTTAGGCATGCCAAACTCATAAAAATAACTTCCAATAAGCTCAGATAAGCTCAAAACACACACACACACACACACACACACACACACACACACACACATATATATACATTGCACTTATCACTGATTTTTTAGTGAGTTGTGTTGTAGGTGAAACAGATTGTTGATGGAGCTAAAGGCGGTGTGTCTATAAGAGGAAAAGGAAATCAAACCATTAGTGTTAACGGTAATGATGGTGGGCATTGTGAGGTTGATTTACAGCTAGGTTATTAATTTTTTTAGTGGAAGGACTTTGTGGATTTTAGTGGTGGAAATGTATTTCAGATTCTCTTTGGTGGTTGGAGATTTAACATATTAATGGATGGTTTGTGGTGGCGATAAGGTGGTTTGTGGTGTTTTTGGATCAGACTGAATTATGTTGGAAATTTTCTATAATTTTAGAGTGGATCGGGTTAGAAAGTGTGAAAAAGTGAAGAAAAGGTGTGTTATTCATCTTTGAACCTTAATTGGATGATGATTTGTAACCCATGTGAGATTTTGATATGTTATTCATGATGATGAGCTCTTCAACTTAGATAGCATTGATTGTTGAAAACCTCCCACCTTTAGGTATTTTCAAAAGACCTGATTGATGAGAACTAGCCTTTTTCTTTATTGTTGATGGAATCCATCCTTATAATGATAAATTTTATGACTTTATGTATATTCTCTAGCTTATTTAGAGAAAAGCTTTGTGATTAGTGGAAAAGTTTGAATACGTTATGATTCCATAGTTTTTTTTCACATTGAGATTATTTTCCGCGTAAGAATTTCTTTTGTGTTTATTTAATTTACATTTTATTTTTGTTAAGCGATTCATACTATTTTTAATTGGATGAGGAGAGAAAAGAATTAGTACTTGCGATTGTGAATTGAATTATATTGGTGGCTTTTTAAAAGCAAGTTTAACTAATATATAAAAGATGAGCTAAGCAACAATTTAAGTGCATCCATTACATACTGACAGGTTTGAGAGCACCGAATAGAAATAGAAATGATGCATTCTGCTATTTTGGAATAGGCTTGAGAAGGTGTGTTTGGGTCAATTTTGCCAAGGACAAGGGGATATCCCCACCGCAGTTGCTGTCTCCAAATGGACCACAATTGTTCTTAAATGCATGAATGTGACAATGAGAGAGGTGTTTTACAACATGATCTTATAGCTAGGTATGGATGATGACGACCCTTTTCCAGTCTTGTGTCAAAAGCAAATGGAATTCCTTTTTTTGTCCAGTAGTGCCTTCTCTCCTTGTGTTGCTGGTTTGAGTCCTTTTCTTCTTTTTTTAATCACAATTGCATCACTTGATCAAAAACCCATTTTATGTACTCTACAGATGTTCTGTCAGCTTATGGTTAAGGTTCACTGTTCGGCATGTACTCTTATGATTTCTTGTTTGCCACTATGTTCTTTGTAGAAATATAGATGAGGATTTGAACTTTCGAATTAAAGTGATTCTTGCACAATCTTCATCAAAACTCTTGATTTGGCGTGTGCATGGAATCAATTTCCCAACAATCGACAGCTTCAATTTGTGCGTGCATATTGCTATAATTCCCCGTTTGTCGAGTACAAATTGATCCAAATTACAATGCATTCGAAATCATTCGCATCATCATTCTTTCCTAGGAAAGAAAAGGTGTCGAAGAATTGCATAGCATTGACTAATTTTTGGACAATTACCTTCTTAGCTTCCCAATTCCCAACGTAAAGTGTTTTAAAACTACTATTCTTTGATTGGTTTTAGTAAGAAAAAAAAGGAAAATTGTTTGATTTACAATATATTTAATTATAAGTAGGGAATTAAGAACAGGATAGTGTATAATAGGGGTATTCATGGTTCGAATTGGACCAAAAAATCTAGCTGAATTGAGAGTTAGTATTTTTTGATAACATAATCCAAGTAGAATTGAAATCAGTTCAAATCAAACTGGATTGGTTTAGATAGAATTGTTTTTTTGCATTAAAACCTAGAAAATAAAATCAATCATATTGTTCATCCAAGCCAGAACATCCGGTCAGATCAAATCATTACAAATAAATAGGGCAACTGCAAAGCACTCTTTCTTTCCCTGCACTAGCATTAAACAAGTTCATCAATTTTAGATCTCCCAATTTCACCAAACAATCCAGCACAGCAAAATTTTCTTACATGTGGAAAATGGACACAAACAGATCGTGGAAAGTTAAAACCACAACTAGATATTGATGCAAGATATCATCAATTAATCGAGATGCCGTGAAATTAATCGAGGTTTGCACAAACTAATCCGGACATCCATGTTAATATATATATATATATATATATATATATATATATATAATTAATTAATTAACTCTTGATCAGTGCTAAAATAGTAAACACCACTAGCCATATTACTAGCTTAAAATATTATAATTTTTTTTTCTTATAACTACCTTAGCAATAAACAAGAGAGGAGAGATAAGATAGAGAGGACAAGAGGAGGTGGGAAGGTGCGGGTGGGTTACTGTCAAAACTTAAAAGGGAGATTTAGGTTAACAAGAAAGGAGAGAACGAGTGAGAGGGGCAGATGGGGCGGCTAAAAAAGAGATAAAATGATTTAGGTAAGGATATATTTTATTTTATACCCTGTTTTTTTTTTTTTAAGATAAGTTCAAGTTTGATTGAACTATTCTGGTTTAATTCAGTCTCGATTTTAATTTTTTTAAATCAAAATTAAACCCATGTTTAAATCAGTTTTTTTTTTTGTTTTTTCTTTTAATTTGGTTTTTTCAATTTTTTTTAATTTAATCAATTGATCGATTCTTTTAGCAACTTATTTGGATAGAAAGAAACAAATTATAAAAGTATAATTGAATGGTGATCAATTATTATCCTAATAATTGGAATTAATATCAAGGTCATGCATCCAATCTTGTTTCATCTTTCTTCTTGCTAGTTGTTGGAGGTTGATGTTCTTGAGAGGTCCTTAGATCGTTATCATCATTTCATTCTAATTCACACCTTAGGGTCCAAAGACTATGACTTCCAGTTATACAGAAAATCTTCCCAAAGCTACAGTTGTCTGACCTGCAGTATCACATATGCATCCTTTGTCACTGGTTCAAGTCTCTTGTCAAAATCGATCCCGCTAAAATTCCCATGACCAATTAAGAGCATGACCCACAATCACCAACCCAAATGGGCAACCCACACCCACTTCATGAATGACATGTGGCGTTTTCCTGGAGGTAATAAAGTGGAGTTTTTTGAACTAATTAATCGGTAAAAAATAGATAATTGGCTAGCTAGAAGCTTGACCCTAGCTAGAGCTTTCACAAAAAAACATGTTATAGCAATGTGCGTAGGCACCACTGAACATCCATGAAGACAACCATTTTACTTTATTTTGTTTCCTATGATGACTTTGAAAAGAAGCAAAAAAAAATAAAATGAAATAAGCCGCAAAAGTCACACTTTTAAAAGGAGTGAGGAGATGACTTGAGAGGAGCTTGGGGTCCAAAAATTGTCTGAAACAAAGGTGAAAGGCCTTGATTAGGGACAAAGGAAAGAAAAAAAGGAATGCTTTTGGAATTGAGAAGGACAATTTAACTCACTGTCAATGAAAACATGTCTCGGACGTAAGGCCCTTTTGCCCTCTCTTGGTTTCATGAAAAATCAATTCCTTCTTGCTCCTACTACTGCTCTACCTTGAGAGACTCCTCATTTTGCTTCATTCCACTTTCATCCTTCCTTTCTTTTATATATTAATTTTGTTTACTTTTCCCCTGCCTTTCTTTTCCATTTCTTTAGGCAAATTTTGAAATTATGACTTTCTGTTATTTAGCAGTATCATAAAGAGGTATAAAACTTAAAAGTTTAATTTTAATTTAAAGCCTACTAGTCCTTTAGGGTTGTAAAAATATGCCCATGAGCTTGAATCTACTACCTTTAATATTTCCATTGGATCCACCACCATTTCATTGTTTTTTACTTGATTGGTTCTGTGGCTCTGAGTGAGAACGGGCCATTATAATTAATTTGTTCTAATTCTTTATGCGGTGCATAATTTGGAGTCTGTGTGTTGTTGATAGTGCAATATATTGTAAGACATATTCCCTCAAGCACTAACTACTTAATTATTCTTGAAACTAAACATGGAGACAACACCAAAGCTAAATATTAAATAAACAAGACAACGATACTCTTGCCACTGATTATAAGGTGAAACCATGTCTCTGAGAAATCCCTTGGTTAATTTTGGACCGATTTACATAAGCCTAGCAGCAAGATCAAGTTCTCTCCTTAAGCCACTCACAACAAATGGACAGATTGGATCACATCTTGTCTTTCTTCTAGCTAATATTATTCTTAGGGCATTCATGAAATGGAGTGGATAAGTGCAAACATGAATACTGACATGAAAACTGTAGAACCCATGCATCAAGGAGGTTGAGGAAATTATTCCAGTAAGATTAGTTGGGAATATTTGGTGACCTCACGCTAATCATTCAGACCAGCTTTTGTAATTATTCATGTAGAGTTTCAACTAAAGTAATGCAAAAGCACTTTGAGATTAAAGTTGTAATCTTAGCCATATAGGAGAGGAGGACGGGGGACGGGGACATTACTCTTTATACGACGGCAGTCCCAAGTTTTTTAATTTACGAGAGGGAGGTGAAAATCTGTTCTGGCTTTCTGTGCCTACCCATGGCTAAGATCCATGTGGCCTTGTCTATCTCTTTCTTCTTACGATATAACTTACTTCAAAGGAATCTTGCTTTTTTATTGTTCAATCCTTTTGATTTAGAACAAGTCATAATGTTAGGCACCCTTTAATTTGAATCAGAAATCCAGCATTCACATATGCTTCATGTTAAGGGTTAATTATTGGTAGATCCCTCCTTGATTAAACAAATAGTATATCTTTCCCTTCTTTTTTTTTCAAAAAAAAAAAAAAAAAGTTAATCTCTCTCTCTCTCCCAGCTCTTACCTATCAATGATAACTTTATTAACCCTTTATTTCCATAATTGTACTCGATGTAACTTTAGGTTCCCTACTTTCATAATTGTAGTTTGAATTCTTTTGTTTACATTGAATGGAAAGCATAACTATTCCTATGTTTAGCCAAAAAAGAGGGAACAAGAAATAAAGAGGGAAAAGCAGTTTCAACCAGGCTTTCAAAAACTACTTCCTAATTCATGGAGACCTCGCACTCTTATGATCGGGCAGTAAGTAATCCCTTAACAGTGAAAATGATGGGACATTATAACATTTGCAAGCTATTATATTAGCTAAACAATAAAAATAATAGATCTGGAAAATTTACTGTGTTACATCCAACACTAATGTTTTAAAGATTAGTTGATTATTTGCAGTATGTGATTCATAATTGATTAAATTGAGTTCTTGATATATATAGTCATTGCCCTCTTTATCTCCCAAGCATTTTTTTTTTAATGCCAAAAAAAAAGAGGAGTCTAGACTTTAAGTTTGCCTCTTTTTCTTCCACATCATGCCTTTGTAATGAAAAATAAATCACCTCTTTATATCTTTTTTTCCATAACTAGACATAGTTTCTTTCTTTTATTCTGGAAAAAAAAGGGAACTTTTTTTTGTTGATTTTTTTTTTTGTTATTATATTAATGGATAAACTTAGACTATTTTAAGAATATAAAGAGAAAATTAGTCAAGATATGTTGAGTTGGAATATACCGATTACAACACAGTTCTTATGTTGGCTTTTATGCATGCCTCAGCAAAATTTGATCCAATTTGGGTGTTTGGTGGATAACTTGAATTTGGATAAATTGAAAAGTTTTTTTCTTGTGTATATTTTCGCATTGATTAAATTCAATTGTGATAAACTTTTTATCGAATGCTTTCAAATAGTTTTTATTGAAAACCATTTAAATGTTTACTCTCCCTTCTATACCTCTTACATCATTTATGATTTAATTTTCTCTAATTCTAGCTTCAAGTGAATTACTTCTATGAAAATAATATTTTAATCTTGTTTGTTTGTTTAATTGACGAGAGAGAAAGCTAGGGATTTGAGTTTAATAGACATATTCTAAACCCTAGCACCAGATTAAAACATAACCAATGTTACAAAAGTATTTGGTTTTATTTAGCAAAAGTCTTAAAAAATATCCTAAACATTTGTAAATAACTAGGGAACAACCAATCAGGAAAAATAATAAAGCTAAAATATGACATTAACAAGGAAAATTTCTAAGATATGATCCAAAATTTTAAAGTCAATTTTAAAAGCTTTGAAGGTAAAATATAACAAATCTAAGCATTGATCAAGCATGGGGCATAACCTGGTTTTTTATTAAGAATCCACCTGTAAAATTTAAGTTCGATTTAATAGTCAAATTCAAAGTTATCATTGTTAAATAATCATTCCAATCTAATAGCTTAAGCTATTAGGTGAGGTCTAAGATATGATTTATATTATTCTCTAACACACTCTTTCAAGTGAAAGCCCTTTGGGCTTGAAACTTGCACATGTTCACATTACCTTATGCTTAATTTTTATCACATAAATAAGAATGGTGAGATTCGAACTCGTAACCGCTTGGTCATCAAGGCTCTGATATCATGTTAAATAATCATCTCAACCCAATAGCTTAAATTATTATGTGAGGTCCAAGATATAATTTATATTATTCTCTAACAATCATTATTTTGAGTTAAGTTATTTATTTATACAACTTGTGTTTATATTTATCAATCTTATCATAAAATCCTAAGCTAGTTGTCACACATCATTAACCATTCTTTTGACATCTAAGCCTCTACTTGGGTATATAGCAAAATATAAAAAAGCTAATCACAATAATATATACATCACACATCCGCTTCCTTAAGCCATGAACCCATATTAATTAGAAGCATCCTGACAAACTTTAAGTGGGTACATAATATATTTATTTTGTTTTCCACTAGTTTTTTAGAGTGATAATTAAGTATAAAAGGCCTTAAGGTTCTAAACATTAATAAGCGGATACATTGTCAAAGATTTGATGGAGTGTTTTGAATTTGGGGGTGTTGGTGCATAAAGGTATTGCTTTTTTCCATTAAGGAATTTGGCATTTACAATATTGTGCTTAATTTTCGACCGCAACCCACTTAACAACACAAAAAGCTACAAAATATATCATTACAAGATTTGAGTAAATCCTGCATCACAAAGGTACGAGGAATAATTACAAGATTATTACATATCAACTAACTACAATGTATATCATTACACCTATGCAAATTTGTTTTTTTTTTAATACAAGTCAATCATGATAGAAAATATTAACTTAACGGGTTGACTTATAGTTAAAATAGTCTCTTATTTATTTTTATTTATTTGTTGGAATTTTTTCTAGAAAGTGGTTTTCATGAAAAGTATATATTTTTTTAATGTTTGGTAATGTTATGAAAAATGAGTTTAAAAATATTTTCCAGTATTATTTGGCTACTCTATGAAAAATGAGTTAAAAAACAACTTATTTATGTTTTATATTTTTTTAAAATTTATTAAAAGAATGGGACCAAAACTTATATATGAAAAGGTTGTAGGAGGATAAAATTAAAAAAAAATTATTTCATAAATTATTTTAAATAAAACAAATAGCAACAAAAAAAATGAGGACTAAATCTAATAGATGAAAATGTTAAAAAATAATGAAATTGAAAAACAAATTTAATTTCATAAATTATTTCAAATAAAATAAATATAAATCAAAATAATTGGAACCAAATTTGATAGACAAAAAAGTTGAAAGCATAGTTTTGAAACTCGGACCAGCCCTGCGGGTCGACCCGAGCCTGGGACCGGTCCGGGTCTAAGTAAAAACTCGTCGGGAAGTTGGCTCGGCGAAACCCGGTCGACCCGGCTGAAACCCAACCTCTCTTATACACACACACACACACACATATATATATATACACACACACACACACACACACACACACACACACGCGTTTGCAGGTGTCTGCAGCTGCATTTAAGTCGCCGTCCATGAAAGAGAAACGCGGGTGCTGTTGTTGGGCACAAGAAACTAGGAGAAAGAGAAAGAGACAGAGAGTCAGAGACCGTGTATTTTTAGAGAGAAAGAGATTTTATTAATTAATTGCTACGCTGCATGTGTCTCTTTACGTGCAAAGAATAGGAGAGCAAGAAAGCTTAAGCAGCTTCTATTTTTTAGTTTTCCCAGTTTTTCAGGAGAAATAACCCGTTGTTGGGAGTTTCATTTTTTGCTGTCATGAGCTTGTTTTATTTCTTTTTTAGTGGTCCACTACTCCACTCCACTGTGACCAACTGGTTTTAATTTTGTGTGCGCCCATGGATAAAATGCCAAGGGTCTAACATGGACTGGCTTTTAACAAAAAAATTTGGGTTGACCAGGTGACCCAATCATTATACCGGGTCGGGTTTAAAAACTATGGTTGAAAGAGAATGAAATTGAAAAAAAAATTCCAATTCTATAAATTATTTTAAATAAAATAAATAGCAATAAAAACAATGGGATCAAATATGATAAATAAAAAAATCAATTAAAAAATGATAAGAGAAAAGCAAATAAAAATCAAAAGAATGAGGGCCAAAGTTAATATAAAAATCAAATTCTAAGGGATGAAATTAAAAAATAAAAAAAAAATTCAAAACAAAATGATAGCAATCAAAAGATTGAGAACCAAATTTAAAATAATCAATAAATAAGATAATATTTTTCGCAACTTTTAGAAAGTGTATTCCATTTAAAATAAAAGAAAAACACTTTCATGAAAACCAAGTTAAATTTTTCTTTTGACTGAAAAGTGTTTTTCATTTACCAACTTTCCTAATGATTAACATGTTGTTCTAGAATTAAGACAACAATAACATCTAAGAGATGATGAATTAGGTTTTTCACTAATACTAACAAATAATGTAATTTAATTCAATTAAACTCAATAAACACAATAACCAATAATATAATTAAAGTGCTTAAAATAAATAAGTAAGGGAGATAAATTGCAAACTCGATTTTAGCATGGTTTAGCAAGCTTACATTCACACCTCAAGCACCAAATTAGTCTTGAGTATTGTATTATTTCACTAGTCCAAGTTCAAGATTACAATTGTCACTTGATAAATCAATACCAAGCTTCTTACATAACTTGAAGATATTCCTCCTTCAAGATTTTTCTTTCACTTGAAGATATGTCATCTTTTGGATTTTTCTTTGTGAAACACCTCACTAATGCCAAGAGTTTTAACCTAACTCTTAAAGGTTTACAAAAGTGATTTTGATATCACAATAATTAACTCTCTCAATATAGTGGATGATACAATTCAATGTTCTAATATCCCTATATTTTACAAGATAATACTTAAAAGATTTGAAGGTGTTCAATTGTAGTGAGTATGAGTTTACATACTCTTGTGCTAAAATATGAAGATCTAATAGCACCAATTAGAGTATAATTAAATATTGATGTGTTTTTTTCATTTAAAATAACTTGTATATTATATAGGTTCAGACCCTCTTATTGATTTTACCATTAGAGAAGCTATTTATATGTTTCTAGCAAAAACTAGTCATTTATAACCATTACAGTCTCACTGGCAGCTAAAACAGTTGATCGATTCAGGTTGGTAATGTCAATCAATCAACCAGTTCCTGTAGAATTCTTAGGTGTCATCACAAATAAATAGACGGTTGATTGTTCATTTAGTATCACCAAATGATCGACTGTTTCATATAAAATTTCAGATTTATCAGTTTTAACATAAATGAATTCTTAGAATAGTTTTCTCAATCCTCTTAAATGTATGCAAAGTAAAGTTTGTGCGTTCATTTTAATTTATGCTATCGAATAGGACATAAAAATTTATATTTAGCACTAAAAATGAATATTTAAACTAAGTCTTCATTTTGTTTTTTTCTTAGACTTTTGTCATTCTTATTGATGTGTTCTTTGTTTAGAACATGTTTAAAATTTATTTTCAGCCAAGAATATTATTAGTCCAACTAAGTCTTCATTTTTTCTTAGACTTCTGTCATTCTTATTGATGTGTTCTTTGTTTAGAACATGTTTAAAATTTATTTTCAGCCAAGAATATTATTAGTCCAATTTTCATATTATTATTATCATCAAAAAAATATATAAAAAACATAAATATATAAATGAAAAATCAATATAATAAACATTAAAAAGTTAAAAAAGTGGTTTTGTATGGAATAAACGGCGCCAAAATCTGGTACCTAAATCTCATGTTAGGTTGTGTGGTAAGATTCACATCACGAAACATGAATTGAATTTACTTTTAGCATATGAAAAACTAACTCAAAGTACAAATATTTACTGCATGGATCGGCTAAATTAAATAAATGGTAGGTTAGTACAAAATTTTTGATGGAAGGGGTCCATAATGTGTACTGTTTCGAACCGTCCAAATAATTGAGCCCCGTGCGTGATGGTAAAACATCCGTGACAAGTACACCTATAAATATGTATTATTAACGTGCAAGATATCTCTATTTTCTTCATCAATTCCTCTATTTACCCAACCCTTAAGCCTTTATGGCACTAATTAAATGACCAAGCGTGTGCCAGTCTCCGATTAGGTCTCTCGGCATCATATTGCACTAATTATATGACGGTCTTGAGGGTGGCTGGCTGGCTCTGAAAATTGCCAAGTCTAAAACAATAAAATGGTCGGAATCGGAGTGGAATTTGTTTTATTATTATTTTTATTAACACAGTTGTTCAGTTCAATTTGTGTATATTTTAATTAATTTTAAAAATTTAAAATTAACGATCATATTAATTTTCAGTAACACTATAAAATGGAAGTTATAATTTTTAAAAATTAAATTTAAAATTTTATCATTTCATCTACAATCCCAATGGAATTCTAAAGTGTATATTATGGGCAAGAGCAACCACCTAAACAGCGATGGAAGTATTTGTTCAGCTCACGGAGAAAGGTATAGGAAGTAGCGCCTACAGCAGCTCAACAAAGGATGGGTTGTCGAGCAGATAAGATTCCATTCAAATCTATGCTGCTTTGTTTTATCTTAAAGTGCTTCTGTCCAATATTGGACCTTCAGACATGGATATAGATGATAAAACTATTTAGGTTCTGTTTTTATTTTTTTTAAATTGTTTTTAAAAATTTTAAATTTTTTTATTTTAAATTATTATTTTTAATATTTTTACATCATTTTGATACGCTAATATCAAAAATAATTTTTAAAAAATAAAAAAATATTATTTTAATGCATTTCCAAGTAAAACACATTTTGAAAAATAATTACAACAACACTCTTAAACACCCTTTTAATTACATGAAAATATATAAAAAAATTAAAAATATATCTAAGTCAAACATGAATATACGTGTCAAACATAGCATCCCTGGTCCGAGCAATATTAAGGATATCCTCAAATAAATTTATTGCAATAACCCTCTACATTTAAAGAAATTTATCAAGTTCTTATAAATGATGATGATAAAATTTAAATCTACAAAGTTTTTTTTTTTAAAAAGAAATTTACCCATTACACCAGCCCCTGAAAGTTAAAATTAATTGCTGCTATAAAAATAACATTGCATGTATAATTTCAGCATGTTTTCCTACGTCTAGTTTATATTTATTTACTTATTTATTACTTTTACGAAGTAAGATGACAAGGTAAAACTTCTTCTAAGTATTCAAACTAGTTTATTTTTAGCTATATTGTTGGTTGAATTAAAATAAATTTAAAATGAAAAAAAATATCTTGAACATATAAGACTTTTCAGTATTATTATTAAACTCAATACAACGATTTAAATTTAAAAATTCACGACATGACTATTTGCTTGTCTCGGGTTTTAATTTAAATCAAGTTAGAGTTAATTACTCGAATGTGACATTGACAAGTTCTAATAAAAAAAGAAACAAATCAAATTTATCTTGGTTAATCTGTTAAATTAATGATTTAAATTATGAACTCTACTAGATTGAGATAATATTTTTTATTTTATTATATGATAAAAAATACAAAAAAAGTGTATCATCAACTCAATATTTAAAGATAAAATTAAATAAAAGTCTCATATTAAATGATGAAATTATATATATATATATATATAAAAGAAGGATAAAATTAAATAAATAAAAATTAAATAAAAACTTCATATTAAATATTCACTTGATTTTGTAAATCGTCAAACCAAAAATTAAGTTTCATGGTAACGGCATGATGTTGCTTATAAAAAGCTAGTAATTTAAACGTGGAACATGTTCAAACGAGCTATTTTGTCTGCAATGATTTAACACTGTGATTAGAATGATGGGAAAATAGAAAAAAAGAAGGAAAAGAGAGGAAGAAAAGGAAACAAGTCCTCGTCTACTTTGTTTTTATTAGGCCAAGGGGAAAACACACTAATTGGGTTAATTTTGGAGAACTTGAAAAACAATTATTGTGTTATTTTCCAGTTTTTTTATTATTAGAAAATGAGAAAACATGCGTTTTCATGAAAACACCTTTTATTTTCAACTAATAAATGTGTTTTCTTTGGTTTTTTCTTGTTTCTCGTTACATTTTCCAGGAAATTGAAAGAGTTAATTTCTAGTAAATATGACCTTAAAGTTCCTACAAAAATCTAGTTTAGGGACATATTTTATGTTTTTCGAAGCTAAATCATTGGTTTTCTTATAAAATCGTCATTTCCATGTATATTTTTTATACTAAAATTTGTTTGTTGATATATTAACGAGAGGGGGAGATGTTATTAAATAAATAAATAAAAACTATAATGATTTTTTTTGAAGTATTTAATAATTTCTCTATTTTTATATAAAGTGGCATGTGCAAAGACTATTCACTAATGGTATGTTTGGGAATGTGATTGCGATTGCTTTTTAAAATGTTTTTTATTTTGAAATGTATTAAAATGATATTTTTTATTTTTAAAAAATTATTTTTAAAATTAACACATCAAAATAATTCAAAACATAAAAAACAATTAATTTTTAATAAAAAAAATAACTTTTTAAAAAACATAATTTGTCTCGCATTTTTAAACGCAATGGTATATTATAATTACAACAAAACAAATTCTACTAAGTGTTTTACTGTGGCGCACTTCAATTTTTAATTAGTTTTTGAATGAAATTATAAAGTTATTTTTTATACTTGCGAGAGCTTTTTCTTACAACTTTTTATTTTTTTTTAATTTTATTCATTGGCTTCTTTGTATATTTTTTTTTATTATTATATTTAAAAAGTACTCATGACAACACTCTATCAGTGCATTATTCTTATATCTCTAACATATTATTGTCAAAATCATTAAAATATTATTTTTTGGTGAGCTTTTTAAAAAAAATAATAAATATTCTTGGAAGAAAATTCTAAAAAACATAAGTGGTTTTAATTAAAAAAATCCCTTTTATCCTAATTTCAAAATTTCTATTTTTTAATATTTATCTTGATTCTTTTTGTTTTTTTTTAAATAGCTTCTAATCTTATCCGCAACAAAATACAGGTGAGTTGATTAGCAACAAAACTAATAACATAAACAAGTAAAAAGAATGCTTAAGACCAGCTCCTGACTAGATAGGCATCTTCGTTGTAATAGTTTATGTTTTTTTTTACTAGATTTTATATATAAATGTGTTTTAAATTTTGATTTTATAAAAGATAAAATGATTTTTTTATTTATTTTACATGTAAAATTTATCTCATAATATTTTTAATCAAACATGTATCTTTTAAAAAAATTAAATCATAACTAATAATATTTAAAAAAATATATTATTTTTTCTAACCTCAGTCGCAAAAACTATGAAAGTGCCACGCGCTAAAGTTGCCACACCAACCACACGCTTCCCCTCTTGCTATTCATTTAGGCCATTTCTTTCTATTTCAACCGTACGAACTCCACTTCTTTTTTTAACCTCAATCATTACTCTCCTTCCCTAACCTGCACCCCCCCCCCACGTGCCTCTCCTTAATTCGCCTATAATTCGGCTCATTCTCCCAACGGCCTATCCATCCCCATAACGGCGCCGTCAATTTCCCCGTTACAAATTCCCCCCCGTCAGTGTTAACTGACTCTGGACCACCACCACTCTCCATCCCTTAAATATCACTTTCTCAATCCTCTCCGTCAAGAATCAGCATACAAAATTCAATTACAATCGGTAAGACACTCTAGAGATATTGAAGACGTTGCAATGGTGAAAGCCGCCGCCGCTCAAGTTGGGGTGAAAACCAGAACTCGAGCTACAAAGAAAAGATCAAGACATATCAAGATCTCTATTAAAGTTAGAAGTAATGTTACTAGCAGTCGTCAAGAACGCGTAATAATTAGGTCTGACAATTCAGCTTCATATCCACTGGATGTTAGTTCCGGTCACCGGATGGTGACTGAAGAGAGATGTTCAAGCCCTAGCTTAGATGATGATTTTGAAGATAATCATTCATTAATGTCGTCTACTTCTTGTTGTTCTAGCAATGGATCATGTGATGAGATAATTAAGTTCACAGATCTGGAGGTCAGAATTGAATCAATTCTCAGTTCTTGAATTCTTGAATTAATTATCAGTGTGTCCAGCTTTAATTGCTTCGAATTTAATTTAATTATTATTTTTTTTATTTATTTTTTTTGCAGGAAGAGAGAGTTGAAGTAGAAACGTCAATGTATTATAGTAGTAGTCGTAGGGAAAGGTTTGTTTGGGATATTTATTTTTGTTTTTAATGTCATTTAATTCTCGAAATTCAAAAAAATTTAAATTGGTTCCGTTTGAAACTCCTTCTCTCTAAGTTTAGTTGGTGTAGTATTTATATACGTAAAGTCTCTTGATTTAATCTTTCTTCTTTTTTATATATATGTACAGAGAGAAAACACCGACTTCAAGCGCTCTCCGGGAAGAATCAACATCAGAAAACATGGATTCAACGGCAACCCCAGCGCCATTGAAGAAGCCTAATTCCCATCGAAGATCAACGGCCGCAGCGGTGATAAGGATAACAGATGAAGAGGTTGAGAAATTCTTCTGCGAAATTGAGAAAACTGTTCCACAACGCTTCAAAGACAAGTAAGGATTACGGATATCAACTGAATTCTAAGATTCAACTCATGCATATTGTGCATGCACTGCGTCTGCACACTGAGATTTATTTGCTCCAAGAAAACTCGGTAAATTACGGTGACTAGAAAAACTAAATGGGATTAATTGTTTTTGGTTTTCCATGGCAGGTATAACTTTGATTTTGACAAAGATGAGGCGTTGGAAGGACGCTATGAGTGGGTTAGATTAAACCCATGAGGAAGAAAGAAATTAACAATGGCGTATGCTTAATTAAGCCATGTTTATTTTTATTTAGAACTCCATGATTTTTATTTTTCTATCCTTGTTGTTCTGTGTACAGCTTCTTCTTTTTTGTTCTCTCTGTTATATTTATGATTTAGTTAGAATTCAGAAGCTGAGTTTGATCATCTGTTTCTTCGCGTGCTGTACGGTGGCAGTGATAACAAGGAGAAGCTTCTTTCCTGTTTTTCTTCCTTCATTCCTTGCTCTGCAGCAAAAAGATTAAAAAAAAAAAAGGTAAAAAGAAAAAAGATCCACTCGGGGAAGTTAATAATGGAATTGTTGTTTTCGATTCTTACATTTTGGGGCAACTGTCCATAATTTTCGTGTCTGTTTTACTGGTAAGTCTGCTGCTCTCTCCTCTTTTGGATGTTCTTCTCAGCATCAAAGAAATAGAAAGAGAAGGGGGGAATTCTCTTGTTTGTCGTGATTCACTTAATTCAATTCTGATCTTGTTTCTTCGGATATTTCGGAAATATATCTGTTTTAACAAGGATGAAAGTAAAAGATGGGTGGGTCGAGGTGTGGTAATTTGGTGGGTGGTTTTGGGATAGAAGGTGGCAAGTGCACGCACCATGCCTGCCGTCCAAGTTACTAACACGTGGTTGAGAATGGAAAGTTTTTCTTATCCTTGATTGCTTTTTTTTTTTTTTTCAATATTGCAAAGTTCTTTCATTTTCTTGTCCACATGTGTTTGCGTTTTTTCTTCCGAGAGTTTCTGTCTTGGGCGTGTGGGTGTGTTAATTAAGAAAAATAGGGGAAAATATAGGAGTTTTGAAAAAAAGAAAAGAATAATGCGAATGTTAAGAAAATCCATAAATTAATTAATAAAGAAAAAAGAAAAGAATAATGCGAATGTTAAGAAAATCCATAAATTAATTAATGTGGCTCTGCCAATATATAAAAGTAAGGGTAACCTTATCTTATCCAACATAGCATCATCGTTATCCTTAAATAATATTATTAAATGAGAACTTTTATTGAATAGCAGTGTGGCCTAAATCCAGCGCCTCTATTTTATTTTTTATTTTTTTTCAATCTTCGAACCATCTCTTAGCTCGTCAGGGAAGTATAAACGAGTCGAGCTTGAGCTCAGTTAAGCTCTTAGCTCGTCAAGGGTCATGAGCCGACTAAATTAGAATTGTAAATTAGGCGGCTTATAAAGTAAGGAATTGAGATCTAATGGAAAATTAATTTTAGGTATTTTCTTAATACTTGTCATTGGACTGTTCTTTAACTCATATTGTCCAACATCAGAGGAAAGTGGTTTTAAAGGATTTGTTGTGTTTGTTTTGTAAGAAAACATTATCCATATTCTTTCCAAGAAAAAATAAACATTGAACAAAAATTTTCAATCTAATTATTAATCATGATAATTTAGAGAAAATATCTTAATCATACACAGAAAAACTGAAAATAATGTGTAAGTATCAAATCACCGTATATTATACCATTATTTAATTACGCTAATAATAATTATTATTATTATCATTATAACAACTATCATCGTGAAAGACAATTTTACCATATTTAAAATGAATTAATTTTTTCTCAATTTGATTTGAAATAAAAATAATAATATAAAATTCAATTCAGTTTCACTTAAATTAAATATAGTAGCAAGTGAATATCTCCACATCCTATCATAGATTCATACTCGATCAAAAAGTTTTATATAATTTTTGTTAATATGTATAATTGTGATAAACTATCTCATTCTTTTTTGTACGTTATTTTTTTGTTCGCCCACCAATATTCTAGTCTCTACCCTATCTGTCTTCTGTCCTCTCCCATGCATAAAAAAAAATACAAATACAGAGGAATGTCTAAACCACGTCATTCTTTGATGCCATGAGCGATATTGTAATGTCTATTCATGAAGTATCTTCGACATAAGAATTCATCCGCATTTGCAGGTCAAAGGACAGCACAATATCCTAGACATAGCAGGGGAGGCATGTAATCTTATTACACAAAAACTGGTACAAACTATAATTATCCAAAGGAAAAAAATAAAATAAAAATCAGAGGTCCAAATTATATTGATTTTAATCTTTTTAAAAGGACATGAATTCCCTTCTCTGCCTAGCTAGTTACTTGATTGTATATACGGTAAGATTCTTTATCTTCCCATACACAGCATTGAGGGCAATCGCCATAGCACCACAATTACACGAGTGTTTATATGCTGCTGGTAATATGGAGGACTCCATTCGAAGAGGAGGAAAAAAAAACTATCTTTTGTGGACATGGGCACATAATATAATAATACTAAGGGAATGCAGATGCTGGCAGCTGGCCATCTCTCTTGGATCTGGTGCCTCCAACAAACACCCCATTTGCTGCTTTGGGGTTCACACTTTCCCCGTTAGAACTCTGACTGGGTTTCTATGGGGGAAAAACCAATAAAAAGAAGAAAAAGAAAAGGTAGCCAAAGCCATTTGATGGGATTTCCATATTAACGTTTAACTTTGATATTTTTAATGTGATTGTTGTTGTTTTTGAATCGGTTTTTTATTAAAATTTTAAAGGAAAATTTCAAATTAATATTTTATCGTGTTTTTTTTATTGTTTTGATGTATTGAGATAAAAAAATATATTTTAATATATTTTTTATAAAAAAAAATATATAACACACTATCTTTCAACTTTAGCCCTGTAGCCCCAATCCCAAGATTTTGCACAAGCAGTGGTTTTTTTAATTAACTTGCTGAAGAACTATTGGGCCATTATTTTCTTTAATTGATTTGAGAATTTTTTACTCTCAAGGTAGTAATGTTAGGAGTAGCAAGTAATCTATCGAGTTTTGTTAGCAACACGTTTCCAAGTAAAATCCAAGGAGCTTCGTAATTCATCTTGCTCAAGATGCAATATCAATCAAAATAAAAATTCCATGTTCTTGGTGGCGTTTGTGTTCCATAAATGCTGACCATTAAGAATAGCTTGATGAGCGTTCAAGAAAAAAAGAAGGAATAATCTAATGAAGATTATGACATTAGATCATGACCTTAATTCGAAACTTATTTTTGAAGGTTTTTCTCATTATTATTATTTTCGCAATGTCAAGCATTACCCGTTGTGTACTTGGGCATTTGAGAAGCAAGATTTATACCATGGTGGGTGAAAGAATAGCTGACGGTATCAGAATATCAGTGACTGATTCTCAGGGATATCCCTTGCATGAACTGAGTTGGTCCTTCAAACTTGACATATAAGACAATGTGTGGAGCGGATGGCAAAGAGAGCCCTTGGCTTCAAATTTAATGGAGGCTTTCAAAATCCACCAAGAGTGATGTTTTGAGAATATATATTACACAGCGATGTGAAGAGTACTTCTTAAATAACCTATAGCAATTCACAAAACAATGGGCTTTTATACAACCCAAAAAGGGACAGAGTTGAGCTTCGGCCTATACATTTTCAATGCTTGCTACTGATCGCATGGAACTGGATCTCATAACACCCTCCTTCTCCGCATAATATGCTATCAAAGCCTTCACAACCTGGCGAAATCTCCGTCTGTAAGTGGGAAATTTCGATATACCTCTAATCATTCCTATCATCCTGCCAATGTATTCGTTATCAGTAGACAAATGGAATACTGAAGGTGACAAGTTTTTTACACAATATCAGAAGAGAGAGGAAGAAAACTAGTCATATCAAGTTAAAGATTAAACAAATACATGTTTAGCGATTATCATATCTCCTTTGTGCCAACTATCTCCGTTCATGATCTCGAGACAGTAACAAAACACAACTTAACATGTTGAAAGAACTAACCAATCTCTTATATTGTTGTCTACTCAAAATCACTGATCCAAATGAGTGTATGATGCAGTTAAAGGGCCTTGGTAAATAAGCAATGTAAAATTGGGATTCTTCTGATATGCATTTCAAAAGAGTCTATTGTTATCATCAAAAAATAAATAGAGCTTGATAAAGAAAGAAATGTAAAAATAATGCGATGTCCCTTCAATTGCTGAGAATGAATAGGAGAATTTGACGTTTTATCTATCATGTGAATGTTCCCGACCTCTCACCCCGATTTTTAGGTTTTCTCGGTTATTGAAAGCAATGTATTCCTTCTTTAATAACTTGGAAAGAGGAATGCAGAAACTGATATACCTTCTGGTGATGCCCTGTATTTGAGCAGCTCGCAGAGCCTCTTGAGGCACCAAACTGCCATTATCCCAAGTCTCCATGCGTTGTGTATCATTTCCATAAAGAACTACTCTCTGCAAGAACCTTTCTTCACCTTCTTCCAATTTAATGACCCTTATTTGCTCTTTTAGGACCATCAGCGGCTGAAAGAACCAGTCGAACAATTTGTCATTTGGTCTATTATGATGTGTTATTTCAGTACCATCGGAAAGCAGAAAACCATCTGAACCAGCTTTAATGGAATTCAGGAGGGATTGCAAAAATGAATAACAAGGCAAGCCAACACTTATAACGGATGCTTCATTGCCACCCCTGGCCTTCAAATAGTTACTGAGGTCAGCCAGTGTTATGGCACCAGAATCCAAAAGATCCCTGCCCCTCATTTCGCATGATCTCATCATTACTCCCCATACCTGTAAGCATTTAGAGCCAAACATCATAAACTTGTACGTGCATCTAATTATCTAAAGAGAACATGTGGTGAGTTTGATTACTTGGCAGCAGAAAAAACCTTAGAAAAACACCTTACTAACTTCGCCTCATCGGTATTATTTTAGGGAATAAACTACTATTTATACCCTATGGTTTTAGTGAAATGATCAGTTGCTCCTGTTGGTTTAAGAACCCCAACATTGAATTCCTATATTCTTTTATTTGATTGTAACTTCCGGCAATTCAATTATGTTTTTCCTAAAACAATTCCTGCTTTCTAGTCAAATTCTTCAATCTCACATGCTACAAACAAAACAATGCTAATCCATCCATTTACATCAACCAACATAACCATAAACCAATCAGTAAAAGAGGTCGTCAAGATATAGCAGGCCACCAAATTGCATGTACTGAATCTTCACTACTCTTTAAACCAAGTAGCCTATCTTCCCATATTTCCAAACATCTAGGAAATTCATAAATCTGTTCCTATTTAAATCCTTTGGTGCACCACTCCACTTGTTAATTTGCATATGGGGAAAACCATAATCTAGCTGCCGATCAGCCTCAAGTCCAGACTGCCTTGGAGTTAAAATCAAAGTGCCTATGATATAAACAACAGCTCCACATACGGCAGCAACTACATCTAATTGTAAATTCACCATCGCATGAGCACAAGGAAAATGACGACTTCAAAAATGAAGGACAGGATATTTCTGCTGATTAAACTCTCATTTAATTGCTCACATAACAATTTCAAGCAAAGGGCAGCGTACAGCTGCATCAGAAAAATAATACCTGAACCATTTTCACTTCTTGTACTGTCTCCCTAACTGATTTTGAATGTGCAAAGCTTGGCACAAGCATCGCAGGAGCCTCTACATGAACAGAACTAAATTTGGCAAGGCTTCCTCCGACAGAAAGCTCAGATGAGTGAGAGGTCCCTTTCTTTTGATATTTGGGCCTGGATGCAGGAAACGTGATTTTGAAAGTTAAAATATGACATCACAAAATAACAAAGTTGTAGAAGTATTGGTTTAAGCTGGAAATCCACAAATTTGAGAATGATAAGGAAAAAGGATTACTTTGGAAGGAAAGTTCCCTCTCTGAGATAAAGTCTGTCATTTGTATACTCGTCAAATTCCGCAACCATTGCAATCACATAAGCCACAGCTCGCCAGAAAGATCTTTCCTGCATCCATCAGAATGATAACGGTAAGCTCGTTATTGATGGATGACAAACTACAAATACATTGAACTATGAACCAACCTGATATAATATAACTGATGCATACAATCCAATGAAAATGCTTGAGAAAATGGTCACCAAGACGCTCCCAACAACAACTAGTGGCCACAAAAGGATTGTCAAGCCAGCAATAGGAATGCAAGCTGTTTCGAGAAACGGGCCCTCTCGGCCAATTAGATCATGTAGCAGTCGATACCAGCCCTTGAACAGCATGTATGGACTCTTAATTATAGCAATTGCAGCAAAGAGAGGAACATCCACTATTAGCCCCACCAGCCCAGCAATGATACATCCAGGCACATGAATTAACCTACAAGACAGTGTTATAAGAGTGATGACTTGGTAAAAATTAATGAACTCAACAATAGCAAAGAAGATTCCAATCTCATTTTCTATGTTGATTCGGGTTCTAACTAGCAAATAGAGCAGACTTCATTTATACACAGTACAATAACTATTCAACTCAAATGATAGAATGATCAATTATCTTTATTTGAGAACCATGCAACGAAAATCTTGAAATTGAATTGCTATGTTCATTATGTACAAGTCCAGACAACCCAGTAAATCAAAACGAAAGCAGTACAGAATACATCGTTGAGCAGAACTCAGAAAGCAACATAGTTATGAAAGATATCACTATTAAAAACAATATTATTACCTAAGAGTTCGAATTTCATTTGAAGCAGAGGATTCTCGCAACTCCTTCAAATAGAGGGGGTAAGAATGGCAGCAAATATCTGCAAAATCTGTAACTACAGTACAGCTGCCTTTAATAATTCCCCAAGTTCCATCCTAAATGTTTATAAAATTTAGTTAACAAAAACAGACACTTTAAATATCAAGCAATGGGGACTAAAACAAGACATGAAGATGGCATTAATGCGATAACTAACAACTTACCACAACACAGTGGTATAATGTCTTGAACTCATCATCATCATCATCATGCCTAAAGGCCTCAAAACTCGCAATCCAGGGAGCAAAGAACCCATACCCCAGTCCCACAAGAACTGTCCCAGCTATGCTTAAACCCAGCCATATACCAAATAAAGCAGGCAAAGCAACCAAGAGGGCCACTTTAAGAGGTATATCAAACCTATCTGTCCTTCAGATACCAAATATTGCCAAAATCAACATAAAATCTTAAGGGAAAAGAGAAGTTAAAAAAAAACTTATAACCAAATAAACAGAATCCAATATTCTACAACGTAAAAAACACTACCAAAGGAGCAATATATTTGAAATTTCTTAAAATGGAAGATTCTGAGTAAGTTACTTCACAAGGGTGTAGAATGTCCAGGAAATATGTGGAGGAAACATTCCCAGAATTACTGCACCATTCCCTAATATTAGTACAGAAGCAGCAATAGGCCCCACCAACAGCCCTGATTCAATACAAATCCCAAAACCCCATCATCAAATTCACATGAAAACTTTAAAATAAACATTCAAAACTAGAACTTGCATGTAATCAAACACACCAAAACCGAACCTTTTTTCCCCAAAAGAGAACCTAAACCCAGTTTTACAAAATAAATAAACAAACTTGTGGTACCTTTAAGAGCTCCCAGGAAGAAAGCTGAGCAGAAGGCAAAAATCACATAGAGAAACCTTAACCAACCATAGAGATTGTTTGACTTTCCCATACCAGAATACCACGGAAACAGGAAAGCAAACCGATAGGAAATGGCTGTAACCCAAAAAGGAATTGTAAAGCCTGTTATAAGCCCAGGAAAAAAATATTCTCAGTACAAGCCAATTATAGTAGTTAAACGAGAAAAAGGCACAACCTTTAAAACCATACCACAAGACTCCTGTGTTGAGAAATTATAAAAAGAGAGAAAGACAAGGTTTCTTAGAGCAAGAAGAGACAAAGGAAAGAAATCAACACACAAAACCGCCCCCGAAAAAAGTCAAAAGACATCGTCAAATGCGAAGCAGAACATGAGAAAGCTGTGGCAGTTTTTCTGGTTTTTTCGTCCAGGGTGATGAGGCATGCAATGACGTCAACGCCATGAAGGCATACTTGCTATTTGCATTATTGCTATTAACACCTGCTCCACCTTAGTTTTTTGGTGCTTTGAAAATCATATGGGGAATGATTATTGATTAGGCACCCGTTTGGGAGTGACGCAGTTTTGCTAAAATTCAAAATTTTTAAAAAGATTATAATTTAATTTTTTATGTTTTTTAATATATATAAATAAATTTCTTTAAAAAAAATTATTTTAATATAAAATATTCAAAAAATAACTATAACCACGCACCACTATTAAGGTATTAGAATAGGCAGATACACGTGTTATTTCCCCTTAAAAGTCGAGTACAAACCAAACACTAGAAATTGGCAAATGGAAAGAAATAGAACTTCGTGGGATTTGACCTGCTCAAATCTTGCCACGTTATCTTGCTAACTCTATCTTGTGTGGTTGTGACTGTTTGTCAGCGTGCTTCTGTAATTTAAAGTGTGTTTAATTTTATATTAAATTAATATTTTTTATATTTTTTATATGTTAATGTTAAAAAAATATAAAAAATTATTTTAATATATTTTTAAATAAAAAAATATTTTAAAACAGCACATTGATTATAATACCAAACACATAAAATTAACTATATGAAAAGTGTTTTTTATAAATAAAATATATTTTGTATTGATACAGTGTCATCAACAATTTTAAAGCTAATTTTTTATTTAATTATATAATAATTAAAATAACTATTTTTTAAGAATTTGAAGATTTTAAATTTAATAAGAGAAGATGTATTTCTTAAATTGAAATCCATATTCTTTATTTAGTTTTTTTTGGTAACAATATTTTTTTTTATTAACAACATTGTTTTTATAATTAAAATAAATATTCTCTGGAATGTCAATAATATGAATACAAAACATGTAGATGAAGCAAGTTTAAGGTTTCTAATTTATTACTCTAGAATGTAGTGGAAGAGAATTCATTATCAATTGATATCTAAAATTATTATACACTTGAAGAAAATTTTTTATGCAAAATTTAACATGAAGTGATTAAAGTTGATATTTAAAATTATTATACACTTAAAAAAAATGAGGTTTGAGAGTCTTTATTTGACATTCACGAGATCGAGATAAAAATAATTTCAACTCGAGAACGATATGTTTTCAAACCAAGAAGACTAATGCATGCAGGAGGATTTTTAGTAAAAGTTAAAAAAAAAATTTAGTTATTTATATTCCTATTTAGTTTAGAAATTTTATTTTTTGTTATTTAGTTTAGGTTTAGGATTGGTATAAGTAGGATTGTTTAATTTATATTTCAAGAGACTACTTGAAAATAAAATATTCAATAATAAATTTTTAAATTATAATTTTTATACGGTGACTCTATTTAGCATAATTCTATATTGTTTATATTTGTTGTCTTTTTCATGTTATTTTTATCTATGTTAGTTCTCTAAAACAAACACATTAATAATAAGATTGATCTTTTTTAATAGTTGGGTTGTGATAATTTGAATTCTCTCTCTCCTTTTTATTTTTCATCAATTTTCTTTCTCATCTCTAATGACATATGGATTAAAAAGTGATGAAAATGAATTTGAGGATTAAATGTAAAAGCATAAAATTCTAGGGATCAAATTAAAAGAAATAAAAACTATAAGGGCCAAAGTGAACCTTAGTAACAGTAATTTCCATTGTGCATGTGGGTGTAGGGTACAATGAAATACCCTTTTTTCTAGCATATAGTATAATTTTTTAGAAAATAGATTTTTAAAACATAGTTTATATATATATATATGATTATATTATGAAAAATAAATATTTTTAAGTTATTATTTTTTAAAAAATAGTAATACTATTATCAAACATTTTCTTTCTAATGTTTGACAAAAGTAAAAACAAAAATTTCTATAGTATAGTTAATGTGATGAAATATTATTGAATATTATAATATATCATCTTGGTGTATTATAATGTATTTTTTTAGCAATATTATATAATAAAAATATTATATGAAATAATATATTAAATTGATGTAATTTCTATATATTACATATTGATATATCTTAATATATAATTTTCTACATATAAATGTATTATTAATTTATTTTTCAATAAGATTGTATACTTTAAAGTATATATTTATAAAATAATAATGAACTGGTGTTCCATTTTAGTTTTTTATTTTGAATCCTTCAATATGAAAAGTTTTTTTTTTGTAAATTATAAAAATATTTATTCCTCTCTAAAACTTAATTTTTTTATTTGACTAGAAAACGAATTCTAAATATGTTCAAGTATAAAAACATTCAAAAAGATATTTTTATTTGACTAGAAAACGAATTCTTAATCTGGCTATTGTGGTGGTGGATTAATCTGGCCATGATGATAGGTCATATGGCTATGATGGTCAAGGGATCATTTAGCTTGGATGGTCAAGTCCTACAACCAAATGTACACCACTCTAATAACCACGTCAGTAATTTTTTAATAAACAATTAAAGAACATTAAAAACAAATTAGCAATTAGTGAGCATGTTTAATGGTGACTTACAATATATTTACCCGTGTTTCATTCTGACTTATATTTTTTTTAATAAAAGATTTTATAAAAAACTTTTTTAACATGATTTTGTAGTAAAAAAACATTATAAGTGAAAATTAAAAAATTTATATATACATTCAATTAAATAAATTAAAAACTATATTTGTTAATAAATAGAAAACAAAACCACAAGCAATAACTAAAAACAAAACTAGAAAAATTGAATAATATGTGTAGATCAAGATATTTAATCTCGTAAGATAGGATATTTACCCAGTTGTATTTGCTAAATTTTTTTATTAAATTAATTTTTTTATTCAATCAAACAATAATAGAAATAGACACATATATTAAATTGGTTGATTGAATAAAATAAAATGGGGTAAAAAAATACTTGCAAGGCTGCACATATTAGAAATATTATCTAAAAATTAAAAACAAATATTTTAAAAAATAAAGTTTATCTATACAGAAGATTAAAAAAATTATAGATGAATCAGAAAAACTTTTTCAAAAATTAAATGCATAACCAAAAAATAACTAAAATTTAAAAGAGGCTCACTAAAATAAATAAAAAGAGAAGGAGTATTGATCTAAATATAAATAAAAAAAATTGAAAAAAAAACATATAAAAAGAAGCTTTAATTAAAAAGAAAATTACAAAAACAAAGGCTAGGTGTTGCCAAGCTTGGCAAGCCAAGCAATCCTGCCTTTACCCATTTTGTTAGGGCATGTGCAACTAGGCCCTTATTTGTTTTGCTGCATTTGAGGCAAATAATTTTTTTTAAAAAAACTCAAACGAAGTGTCGTCTGAATTTGCTTAGATTCTAGCCACCATAGTGCCCAGAAAATCAGGGCTTAAGATTTTTTTACCCAAACACCTGTTTTTCAACCAATTTTGACCAAAAACATCTAAATACACCTTAGGAGCCATGATAAATTTATCAATAACCTTTAAAAATCCAAAACCCGTAGCAAAAACTAAAATCTACCCGATCTCAGATATGTTTTATCATGAATTTGAAAAATAAAAAACACCTAATATAAACTTCCATCATCAAATGAAACCATTTGACACAACTATTAACCGTTTTAGTGGCCTAAATCAATGTCAACGATATTTTTCTCTCTCTACCGCTGAAATCCGGTGATCTCTCTCTCTATTCTCTCAATCAGGAACCTAAAAATAATAGAAATGAACTTTTTGTACCAAAATTGAATTGAAAAAATATTAAGGTACCAAAATTGTATAATATGTATTATTTTTAAAGTTTGAGGACCAAAATGTATCTTTCTTGAAACTTCTGACACAACATTCATGTTTGGTGTATTTTTCATTCTAGTTTCCTTTCTTTCAATTTCACTCTAGACTAAGAATTCAGAAGTAATATCCTTCAATTAGAAAATGATTATAAAAAAATGTCATCCATAGTGTTTTGTTTGTGGTTGAACATTGATGACTCCTATAGTAACTAGCCTATGCAATTTAGTTTTTAGGTAATACTTATTGGATATTTTCTAGAAGTTCTTGCTTGTAGTCAAAGTGGCTTTTTTTTTATCTAAAATATCTATGAGGTATTTTATAATTTTATGGTGAATTTATATTATACAATACAACTAATAGAATATCTTTTTTTATTCTTTATTAATGTGTATTTTCCTAAAATCATTGTGGATGACATAGTTTAAAAAAGGTGTCATTTTTTTTTAGTTTCATCCTTGCAAGTTACGTTGGTAATTTTTTGTGTTGAGATTTTTTTTAAGTATATTCTTACAATTTCAAATAAAATTTTAAATTTCAATTAGAGGTCAATTAAATGAAATATGATTTAAATATATAGTATAAAAACAAGTAAAAGAAGAAAGACCAAATTAAAAACAAAAAACTAAGTGGAGCCTTTTTCATTATCGCACGAAAAATATTCATTTTCATATAAAAAAGCATCTGAATTTTATGTTTAGGTCCTAAACTAATGTGATCCATTTATGCATTTTGATCCCTTTGGTTTTATGCTTTTACGTTTAGGTCCTAAACTTTAATTTTTTTTAATGTTTTAGTCCCTAAGTTTTGAGAAAGGAGAGAGAAATTCATAAAAAAAAAGAAGAAGTGAAGGATAGAGAAAGAGGTTAGTTGATTACATTCTAATTATAAAAAAAACTGATCTTTGTATTAGTAGGCTCATCTTACTGAGAAAAAAGTTATTAAGGTGTTTTAGAATTTTAGCTTGCTAGAAAAAATAAATTATTAATTTTGGGTTTTGGGTTTTGGAACATTTAAATGGTGTTTTAAGATTAAATGGATTTAATAAAATTCTTAAGATGTTTCTTTAATGTTTACAAGTAAAAAATAGTTGAAAATAGGACATCATTTATCAATATAAATGATATGTTGTCTATTTCTATTAAAAAAAATAGAGCAAATAATGTGTTGTTTACCAATTAAACAAAAAAAAATTATTTTCCACTTAGTTTTTTATTAGCCAACAAGTTAAGTGCTTGACCTCTTTTTATATTGTCCTTTAGCTCTTTATTAGAATTGTTTTCTTTTATTAAAATTCACTATAAGTAAAGTAATTAGAATTATATTTAAAATATTATTCAATTTATTCATAGTTTTAAAATAAGATTATAGATTTTTGTGATAACATTAGCAATCATTTCATTATTTATTATATACAAACCTAATATATAAAAATTCTAATGTGTTCATGAATATTCAATGAAAATAAAATTTTTATTTTGATATTTTTTATTATAATTGTTTACATAATTTTCTCTTATTAGTTATTCTATTTTTTTTCAATTGTATTGAGACATGATTTTTAATATAAATGATTAAAAGTCTTTTTTCAAATCATGATAAATGTTTTATTTAAAACAATGCTTCCAATTAAAAAAAACATGTTTTTGTTAAAATAAAAAAGAAATGCATGAATAAAATGGAGTTTAGATTGAAGGGATATATTTTTTCTAATTATTTTAAATTATTAAAAATTTTACAAAAAAATATTTTAATTGCCTTTTTTTTCTTATTCAAAGAACATGCTGCTAATAATAAAAAAAACATGTTTTAGTCAAATAAAAAAAGTGCACGAATAAGAAAAGAATAATTTATGTAGCAAATTTTTTTTCTTCAGTGTCACACCCGGACATTGCGGCGACCATTTAAAAATCTTTAAAATCTTTGAAAAGAACGGATTTCCGCATCCTTGTTCTTTGATGGGGAATGATCTTGTTTAAGGAGTCGCCACCTAGTATTATGGTCACTAGGAACCCTAACTCGGTCAACAGAGATTCTATGGTCCTAGGATCGGTTACGTAAAAGGGAAGATATTATCATCCCTTAAACGTCCTACCTAAGGCAGGCTGCATTGCTAGTTTCGTCTTAAATTGCTAAATGTTTATTAGTTTATGCTATGAAAATTTGCTTATAATATTCCCGACTCTGGCGCCAGTGAATATTCAACTACGAATATTTCCAACTCTGGCGTTGGTAAATATCATGTAGCTATAAAATAAATTAGATTAATATTTTTTTTTATTCCCGACTCTAGTGCCAGTGAATAAATAAACAAAAATAAATTTATTTTTTACGCATGCACATATTTTTTTTTATTTTTTCTAGCTAAATAAAATAAAATACAACGAATAAAAATAATATAAATTTAAACCGATATTTTTATTCCTGACTCTGGCGTCAGTGAATAAATCAATAAATTTACATTATTTTTATCCATACATACATATTTTTTTATTTTTTATTTTTTATTTTCATTGGCCGGGCCCGCCCGACCCAACATAATTTTTTGAGGTCGGGCCCAATGCCCTCACATGGGCCGGGCTAGCCCAGCCAGGCCCGGCTAGGTCACCGGCCCAAGCCGGACCGGTCAAGTAAAGACAGATGAAGCACGCGTGGAGTGGCTCCCCGTGCTTCATGCACAGTGCGAAGGTAATTAATTTACCTTCGCACAAGGCAACGATACAATCAAATTGAATGTACAAAAAAACAAAAGAAAAATGACTTACCCGTTCTCTCCGGAGATGGTGTGGATGGTGGCGGCGCGGTGGCCCTCCTCCGCTTATAGCTTTCACTCCCGCTTTCCTTTGCTTCTATACCCACCGTCCTCTCTTTTTTCTTTGTTTTTCCCCGCTTTCGCGGTCCTTGTGATGATGAACTGAGGACGGTGGCCGGATTCTCCTTCCAATTCAGATCTCGGGTTTTGTGTTGGTTTTTTTTATGCGAGAGACGTCTACAGAGATGAAGGCAATAGTGGGAACAATTCTCTATGTATGCTGGATTTCTTTCCTCTCCTTCTCTCCGTGTATTATTTCTTTGCTCTGGGTTTTTTTTGCTCTGTTTTCTCTGTTTTTGGGTTAATTTTTTCGGTCCATTCTCCTCCTCTTTTTTCATGCCCTGAGATCTGTATTTATAGTGCCAGAGTCACTTCGCTTGTGAGAAACCAAGTTTCAATCAAACTCATTCTCTTTTTTGAAGTTTGAATTTGATTAAGAATCAAATTTGAAAGCGGATAACTATCATTATCTTAAAGACAAAGATTATCTCGAAGATAAAGATTATCTTGAAGATAGGGATTATCTTGAAGATAAAAATAGAATGATAAAAGCACATTGTAGTCCTTAATTTTCACGGAAGTTGACAAATCACACTTTTCATCGAAATAAATCTCTCGATCTTTTAATTTTTCATTTTAAACCCCGTAAAAATTAAATTAAAAGTCAAAGGGCCAAAATTGGGTTATGACAAGTTGCCCCCTCTTTACAATGCTTACGGTGCAAATGCATTAGAAAATTTATTTTCTTTTGACTTTGTATAGTAAGTTTTGTAAAGAAGAATAATTGTGAAAGCCCTTCCTCTTTTCCTCCTCTTTTTTTCTTCTCTTTTTTTTTATTGATTTTTTTTTTGCTTTTTTTTTTAAAATGGTCTAATTGTTCCGTGCGACTCGCTGATAAAGAATAAAATGCGAGGATTTTTTTTTATGGTATATTGTAATGGGTTACCGCCCAGATGGTCACATTGTAATGGGTTACCTGCCCAAGATAGGATGGTATATTGTAATGGGTTACCGGCCCAAATGGTCACATTGTAATGGGTTACCTGCCCAGTATAGGATGGTATATTGTAATGGGTTACCCGCCCAAGATAGGATGGTATATTGTAATGGGTTACCGACCCGATTGGTCACATTGTAATGGGTTACCCGCCAGGTTGGTATATTGTAATGGGTTACCTACCCAGATGGTCACATTGTAATGGGTTACCCGCCCGATGGTATATTGTAATGGGTTACCGACCCGATTGGTCACATTGTAATGGGTTACCCGCCCGATGGTATATTGTAATGGGTTACCTACCCGGATGGTCACATTGTAATGGGTTACCCGCCCAGATGGTATATTGTAATGGGTTACCTACCCGATGGTCACATTGTAATGGGTTACCTCGCCCATTGGTATATTGTAATGGGTTACCTACCCAGATGGTCACATTGTAATGGGTTACTCCGCCCGGTTGGTATATTGTAATGGGTTACCTACCCGATGGTCACATTGTAATGGGTTACCCGCCCAGTTGGTATATTGTAATGGGTTACCTACCCAGTTGGTCACATTGTAATGGGTTACCTGCCCAGATGGTATATTATAATGGGTTACCTACCCAGTTGGTCACATTGTAATGGGTTACCCGCCTGATTGGTATATTGTAATGGGTTACCCGCCCAGGTTGGTATATTCTAATGGGTTACCTACCCAATTGGTCACATTGTAATGGGTTACCTCCGCCAGCTTGGTATATTATAATGGGTTACCCGCCCGCATGGTATATTGTAATGGGTTACCTACCCAGATGGTCACATTGTAATGGGTTACCTGCCCAGTGGAAAAATATGAGGATTTTTTTTTTAATAAGACATGATAGGGCTCGAAGACGTATTATTTAATAGATGGAAGCTCGAAGGAAATGAGGGCTTGAAGGCGCACTCAAAAGAAGGTAGGATAGGAAATGCACTACCTTTGATGGTCGAGGGCTCAAAGGTGCGCTCAAATGGAGGTAGGATAGGAAATGCACTACCTTTGATGGTCGAGGGCTCAAAGGCGCGCTCGAAAAGAAATAAGATGAGGGTTCGAAGGCGCGCTCGAATGGAGGTAGGATAGGAAATGCACTACCTATGATGGTCGAGGGCTCGAAGGCGCGCTCGAAAAGAACTCAAAAGGAGGTAGGATAGGAAATGCGTTACCTCAGGAGTGGAAACTGAAAGGTGGTGGAAAAATAGAGAGATTTTTCAGGTGACCTAATTCTCATGGGCGGCCTGCCCAGGTTGAAAAATTCTCAAAAGTGAAAATTTTTCAAAAGCAATTTCAATGTTCGCCATTTCAAGTTGGCCTTCCGCTTGATGGATTCTCGTTAGAATTTTCTCTAATAAAATTTGCAAAACTCATTGTCCAATGTCTCAAAGTTTAAATGATATGCATGCATCTTTACCCGATTTGAAATATAGGCCCCCATTTCTTCTTAGTCTTCTCGTGGCTTGGTTGGTGAGATCTTGCTATCTGATTTGAGTCATCTTTGTCGTCTAGCTTTCTAGCCCACTCGAGTTAGCCCATATAAGACTTTTTCCAGATTTGTTTGCACAACTCAGCCTTTGTGGTGCCCATCGTGACCCACTTGCTTGCTAGAGATTTTCTGTCTCCTCAAATAGTTTGAGGAGATCATTCATTACTCCTCGTCTCACTGATAAAAATATTTGGTGTCACTTGCTGAAAGGATCAAACTATCTTTCGTAAACCAAAATGCCCCCTTGTCTTGTTGTAGGAAATGTTCCTTTTTTTTTTAAACGAGATATATTTTTCTTAAGCACAATATTGCCCTCTTGTACCGGTCATTGCCCCCAAGTGTGCCCCGTCGCCTGACTTAGACAAATAATGGTTTTAAGAGACCATTCTCTCATTTCTCTCCTTTTCAGTTTGGTGAAGGAATATGGGTTTAAAATGAATCTTAAAATCTTGATCTTGCATTTTAAAAACAAAAAATTATTTCGATGTGAGTCTAAAACAATTTGCTTTTGAAATCTTGCAACTCCTTGGTTATTTTCTTTCTTGGAAAAGAGATTATTTGCTCTTGTGTTTGGCAATGAGATCTTTGATGAAAATACGTCATGAGATGACCTTTTGTTTTTATAGGTTTTCAAAGTGGAGGGCTCGAGAAAGAGCTCGAGGTTTTGTATGAGAAAAACTTGTCTCTTTTTTTTTAACATTTATTTTTATCGGCATGAATAATAATGAGTAGTTTATTCTTGATGTCATGAATCTTATGAAAAAGTATTCTTTGCATTTTGAGAGCATTGTTTATTGTTCTAGGTTGCTTGCTTGCTTGATTAGAAAGGACTTCTACGGGCACGTAACGTAGGTCGTGGTTTTTGGCTATGAAAGAAAAGGATTCATAAGGCTCAAAGAGTGTTTCGGGGTTTCAAAGACCGAAGATCACGATCAACGCTTTGACTCTTGACGTCATTCATATTTTCTTTTGCCGCTCTTCTTTGATTTGCCCTTTTTTCTTTTTTTCTTTTTCATTGCTTTGCTAGAGCATACTCACTTTATCTTGGTTATCACTTTTTCTTGTGATTTGGGCATGCCCCCTAGCATTTGAGTTTCTTGGGCTCTTTTGCCTTTTGGCTTTCTCACGGCTTTATTATCTTTCTTGATCATTGAAATTTCACTTGCCCCCAGTGTGGGGTGTGATCCTAGTCGGGATTTTTTTCATGAAAGAAAAATTATTCAGGCTCAAAAAGGGATCGCAAGGGATGTACTTATTTCAGAATATGAAAGGAATAACAAAGATGGTCTTTCCTCATTTCAAGCGCAAGCAGTTAAGATCAATAAACTTTGACCTCATCTAGTGTGATGGTTTGGTCTTTGCAAAGATGCATTTCAAGGGTCATGAGCAACAAGTTCACTACATACCATTATTCATACATTTAAAAACACATGATTCAAGAGTCGTGGGGTAAGGGTGTTTATTTATTTCTTTTTTTCTTTTTTCTTTTTGGTTTATAATTTAGTCACCTCATTGATGGAGTTGCTTGATTCACACGTAGAATGTTAAAAATATGGTTTTTGAATAAACATCAAGTTATTTTCGGAATCAAAATGCAAGATCAGCTTTTTCAAAACTCTAATAGGGAAACCGATTTTTGGTAACGTAGATGAATTGCGTCTATGAGATCGCACAAGGCTTCAAAGATGTGTTTGTGAGTCATTATAAGAAAACTCTCTTAGAAAAATGAATAATGCTAATCGTACACACGATTGAATGACAAACTCATTATTTTCATTGAAACTTTGGAAAATAAGTTCAACAAGAAAGAACTCATGACAACATCTTGGGCTATGAATACTGGCATGATAACATATAAAGGGGCTAAACATTTAGCAATCATTAATTGGAATTTATGGAATCATTTCAAGGGCATCTTTTCAACAGTCAATTGAAGTCATATGTAGATCATTCTTGACCTAATATCACCATAGCTTTATCTTCAAGATAGTTGATTTCTAGGAGTAGGTGTGAAGTAATTAGCTATAGGAACGATAAGTGTCTTAGCAACCACCTTCAGTGTCCTTTCCTTTTTCATTGAAACCGTTCTTCTCAATTGGGTTAGCAATCTTACCTAACCCAATGGCTTGTTCAATCCTCTCGAGCTACAACAACCAGGTCGGTGAAATGTTGTGCGAGCTTCTAACCAAGTATTCAAAGTACGGAGCTTTAAAGGTGTTGGAAAATAAATTGATCATCTCTTTTTCCAACATGGGAGGATTAACTTGTGCAGCTACCTCACTCCATCTCCGGGCGTATTCCCTTATGGACTCCTTGTTGTCCTTCTCCATAGCTTGCAAGTTTAACCGATCAGGGCCCACGTCTATATTGAACTTATATTGTCTCATGAAGGCATCAACTAAATCCTTCCATTTTTTAACCTTGGTATTGTCCAACCGCATGTACCAAGTAAAGGAAACATCACTCAAGTTGTCTTGAAAGAAATGAATCAGCAGTTTCTCATCATCAACCACCTCAGTCATTTTGTTGCGGTATGCTTTGAGATGAGTTATAGGGCATTGAGTTCCCGTATATTTGATAAATTCTGGTACTCTAAACTTTTTGGGAATGACAACATTAGGCACCAAAAACATCTCAGCAGCCTTTATAGGATCATATAGGCGAATTCCCTCCAATGCCCTCATCCTTTGCTCTAGGGCAATGAATTTGTTTAGATCATCTTCTTTTACCATCTTGCCTTTTGAGATCCCTTCTTGTTTGCCCCCAGATTCTGTGGAGTGAAAGGATTTACGAGCATAGGTTCAGCCGAGCTATATGTGTTGCTTTTCCGGATTTATCTCTCAAGGCTTGCTCGAGTAGACTAGTAAGCCTTGTGACTTCTTCCTTAAGATTGTCCACCTCTTTTTGATGTTGGGCTTCCAACTAGGCTCTTTCTTCATTTTCCATTTGTCTTTTTCCCTTACTTATAAGCCTTGTAATTAATTTACCTTCGCACAGTGCAACGATACAATCAAATTGAATGTACAAAAAAACGAAAGAAAAATGACTTACCCGTTCTCCGGAGATGGTGTGGATGGTGGCGCCGCGGTGGCCCTCCTCCGCTATAGCTTTCACTCCTGCTTTCCTTTGCTTCTATACCCACTGTCCTCTCTTTTTTCTTTGTTTTTCCCCGCTTTCTCGGTCCTTGTGATGATGAATTGAGGACGGTCTTGGATTCTCCTTCCAATTCGGGATCCGGGTTTTGTGTTGGTTTTTTTTATGCGAGAGACGTCTGCAGAGATGAAGGCAATAGCGGGAACAATTCTCTATGTATGCTGGATTTCTTTCCTCTCCTTCTCTCCGTGTATTATTTCTTTGCTCTGGGTTTTTTTTGCTCTGTTTTCTCTGTTTTTGGGTTAATTTTTTCGGTCCATTCTCCTCCTCTTTTTTCATGCCCTGAGATCTGTATTTATAGTGCCAGAGTCACTTCACTTGTGAGAAACCGAGTTTCAATCAAACTCATTCTCTTTTTTGAAGTTTGAATTTGATTAAGAATCAAATTTGAAAGCGGATAACTATCATTATCTTAAAGACAAAAATTATCTCGAAGATAAAGATTATCTTGAAGATAGGGATTATCTTGAAGATAAAAATAGAATGATAAAAGCACATTGTAGTCCTTAATTTTCACGGAAGTTGACAAATCACACTTTTCATCGAAATAAATCTCTGATCTTTTAATTTTTCATTTTAAACCCTGTAAAAATTAAATTAAAAGTCAAAGGGCCAAAATTGGGTTATGACATTCAGAATTTAAATTTTTGCCTTGCATACAAATATCTTTTTTAATTATGAAACAACTAAATAAAAATAGATTTTAATTTGAATATTGTCCTATAAAGCGTTGTTAAATAACTAGTTTTTCCCATAACAATTTTCAACTGGTTTTTGTTGTCATGACACTTGGTATTTTATTAGATAGGTGCAATGATCAACTCTATAGTTTTCTAACTAGACTTCATGATGGAAAACTTGGCTACAAGCATGTTTTGTTTGATTAATAGCCTATCATAGTACAGGAAAAATATAAAAGTATTTGGTAGAAGAAATATAAATAAAAAAATAAATATATTTTTAAAATAAATTTTTATATATTAAAAAAATACAGAAATATGTCCATGCTTTCATCACTTATATTCCAAAACAATAACAGAACACGATCTATAAGAGCTTGCATGGTGAGTATATACGTTAAACAACGATATTATTCTTTAATGGGAGACTTTGGGATACTTAATTAATACTTTATTCAATAAATTTGCCATTCGTTTGGTGAGACAGGTGGAAACTTGACAAGGTAATAGCTGGGAATGTGATTGGAATTATATTTTTTAAAAATTTTAATTTTTTTTGTTTAATTTTGTTTAATTTTTAGATTAAAATTATATATTTTAAATATTTTAAATCGCAACTGTTATCTTACTTCACACCATTGTCAAGAACAAAAGAATCATATAACTTCTCTACTTTCATTATTTAAAGCAATATAGTGGGCATCTAAGCCAAGGCATTGTCAAGCTTGTTGATAATAAAATAATATCTAATCCGTCGAGCTCTTAATTCCCACCTAATTGATAACGTAACAAAATTAAAAAATAGTAGTGAAATTGTCATTCATGGTCATCGTAAAAAAACAAAACAAAACCTAACCCATTAAATAAAAACCCAACCTAGAAGGCCAGTCCAAGAAGACCTAATTAATGTGGTCGGGTAATTTAATCACTTGAGGCCGTCTGAAGCACCACTCTTGTCGGGGGAAAAAAGAGAGTAAAAACCGACCATATAAGTTTAATCACATGGTGATGCTTGTCGGGGCGTCCCGAATGACAACGGGTTTCTCTCCCCGAAAATGTGTTGAAAGAAAAAGGGATTCGGTTATTATCATAAAATTATAATTATAAAGTTTATGAGTTATTACTAAAATATTTATGGTACAAGAGAATTCAGGTAAATGACTATTTGTGTAATAGAAAGACACATTGCTTCCGGTGCATTCTACCTAAGGTAAGCTGCATTGTTATTTGATTGTTTTTCTAGGTCAAGTTTCTGTATATTGATCTTGTCTAAGGTTCAAGGTAAATTTCTCTTCGTGAAGAAGTCTTTACCTTATTAAGTTAAATCATAACTGTTCTAAGTCTCAAAATTTAACATCGTATTTATTTTCTAAATATAACAAATTCCTAACATTTCAAATAGGATAGTTGTTATGGTTTTTTTTTTGTATTTTGATCAAACCCTAATGAATAATCATAAACTAGTTACGATATCCATTTTACATTTTAAAAATATTATAAAAATACAATTTTATCTTTTTTGAAAATATGCATGAAAAACTTGTAGGATTTAGTCGTATACAGGAAAACAAAACATTTTTTTGTTTTTTTGAATGAAAAATTATTTTTTAAATTTCTGATTTATTTTTTATTGTTTTTTGAAGTTTTAGAGGAAACCGAATATTTTTAATACTGGGTCTGTATCTTACAGTGTAAGTCTACAACCTGATATTATACAAAATTATTGAAAAACCATGCGAGGGACCATAAATATTTTTAAAATACCTTTTGAAAAATTTGAATTTTTTTATTAATTTTATTATATTATTATTAAATATATTGGGCAGGACCCAACCTAGCCATTTAGGCTGGGCTGAAATGGATCCAACTCGACTTAGTCGAATTGGGATGACTGGCGGCCCAAGAGCCTTCTCTCCTTTTTTTTTCGGGCTGAGCTGAAACGGGTCCAACTCACGGTCCACATAGTCATTGGCCCTGCCCAGCAACCATGTTAATTATTTTAGTCGCTGCATGCACAATGAATTCTGCATGCAACGACCACAAAGGGGGAGGAGGAAAGAAGAAGAAGAAGAGAGAAAGAGACTACCTGGCATAAAGGAGAGGAGCTACTGGTGGCGTTCCTAGTGGCTGGCATAGCTGAGTAGCTGTTGGAGTTACTCCTGGTGTTGCTGCTGGGAATTATTGCATGGATGGAGAGGATGAAATTGACAGTGGTGGCAGCTATTATCGTTGCTGGAGGGAAGATGAGTCGGTGGAAGAGGTTAGGTAATTATTGGTCACGGGGTGGGTGAGGCTGGAGTGGCTGAGAACACAACGGAGTGGAGAGAGAGGGAACAACAATAATGACAGGGGAAAAACCGGGAGAGGCTGGTTTTTTCCCAACTTTAGCATCTGATTTCTCCTCCCTCAATGCATGGAATCCACCTCTACTTATAAGGGGTGGAAGAGAGATATTTTGTCTTTATCAAGGACCAATCTCAGCCCTTGATTCAGCCCAAAAGGATCTCAATCGTTGGCTCAAAGTGGCCATCATGAATTGTCAAATTCTAGCAGTTAAAAGTTATTTGAGTTGGCCTCTTTAGGCTGACACTATGGCCGTTGTGGTGTCAATCAACCAGAAAGAACCATACCGAGGCATGGTCAAATGTCAGGCCATCATAGTGGTGTATGTTTTGTTAAGTTTGGTGAAGAGACGAAGCATTAAATGTCTTTAAAAAGTAGCCACCCGAGCAGCTTTTTCAGGAAAAAAAGAAGGAGATGATGACAAGTCATCTGATCTATTCTTTTTTTTTTTGGTATTGTTCGGTCAAAACATGTCATTTCATATAAATCAAATTGTGTTGTTTTGGCTTTTATGGTTTTAATTTAGGGATTTGACCAAAGTTCAATTTAGCCATTCGGCTTTTGATTTCTTTCATTTACAACCTTAATTGACCCTAAACTTTTGATTTAACGTAATTTTGCCCCTGCCGAATTTCAACATCAGCTCCGAATTTTAACACCATTTTCATTTAGATCCTCGGTTTTAGATTTATGCAAATTGACCCTTAATTCACCATTAAACTTTTAATTTTTTTAATTTAACCCCTGTTTTTAGCCAATTAAGTCCCTAGAGTTCAGCACCTCTTTTAAAAAAGTCCTTGGCTGAGGATTTCTTCAATTTAAACCCTAATTGACCCTAAACTTTTATTTTCTTGCAATTTTACTCTTGGTTTGAACCAATTGACTTTGTAAAAATTAAGTTTGGTCCTATAAAATTCTAATCTTTTAAATTAAGCCCAAATTAGGTTTTCAAATTTAATTTTCACCAATTTAGTCCCAAATAAAATTAATTAAACCTATTTAAAGTATAATTAAGTCCTTGAACCTAATTAAATCCTTTAATTGGATCCAAATCAATTCTTTAATATAATTAAACTTTAATTTGGCCCATGATTAAATCAAATTGGCCTATTAAAAATCTAATTATATCATTGGGCTTAATTTTTATATAGATTCATCCAATAATTATTTGATTTGACCTTGAATCTGTATTTTCTTTCTAGTTTTGGGTACAATAGGTATAATTAGGCTCTCAATTCCATCTAAAATTACATGTTAATTTTTCTGTTGGAATACTCCTCAACTTGCTTTTTCTCAAATGTCAGTCTTCTTATTATTATTATTTATTATTTTTATTATTTTAAAAGGAAAAAGGGTAAAAGTTTTGGGAATAATCCAAAAATGAGTTATGACACTACTGAAGGACAACTATTTTAAAAACTTGGTTTGCCAAATGATGAACCTTAATATGTCTTTTAAGATTAACAAATTGAAAGCTCTTTTATAAACAAGACGAGCCTGAATTTAACAGTTTAATTTCAATCAACTTAGACTTTGTTTATGTAAACAATTGAAATAAAGTTTCAATCATATAAAAAAAGATTAATTTAATTGTTTGGCTAATTATATATTTGCTTTCTCTCGTTAGAATATATCTATGTCATGAAAGCTTTTAATGATGAGGAAAAAAAGTTTTCTATTTTCTTTTTGTTTTTAATTTAAAAATCAGTTTAAAAATTATAAATAATAAAGGTTAAATTTAGTTGATTTAATGGTTGGTTAATTAACTTAAAAATATTGCATGGATTTTACAACGACTTTGTAAATTTCCAAAGGATTTTGTCCTATATTTCAAAAATACCAAAACTTTTTATTTTATTTCTTTTAATACGTGGGATTATAAACTTATACGTAAGACATAATCATGATATTAAATAAAAAGACATTTATTTTTTTGTTAGCATTAGAACGGTTAGGTTTTTAATCTGGTAAGTTAAAGACCTCTTTATTGAGAAAGACTTTTCTTAAACCTTAGACAGGCCAATGATTATAAAATATAATTTTTTCTTAGTTTATATCAGATAATTAAACAATGTAGCTTATCTCAAGTAAGTCGTATTGGCGGGCTAATACTTTCCCTTTACACAATCAATCCATTTTCCTATACTCTGAGATTAGTTAAGGTTCCTAGTAACCAAAATACTAGGTGGTGATTTCTATTCCTCCTTTTTTTTTTTTTTCTATTGATGAAGGACAAGAATTCCTTGTCCTTTCCTAGCTTACTTTAGGTAAGTTGTATTAGGGGTACTGATACATTTTCTTTACGCAATCGATCCCCTTTCTCATACTTTAAGATTAATTAAGGTTTTTAATGATCAAAATACTAGGTGGTGACTCCTATTTTTTTTCCTACTTATATAAGACAAGAATTCCTTGTCCTTTTCACCTACATCATTCCTGACCATCCTGACCCCGGAGGATGATCGCCGCTACGCCGCACATGTACAACATTTTTCTTCCATAATTTTGTTATGTAATAATTGTGTTATTATCAGTGAAGCCACCCTCAGATAAATGAACCATTCGGTTGTTGTTTAAAGATATTGATAAGTGGATAATAGGAACATTTAATACATGACTCATTATTATAAATTAAAAAAAATAACAATTTGTTTGATGCATGCGAATCTATTTTCATGTGTTGGGTGACATCCTTCCTTAATGTGGTGAGGGAATTCAGGCCAGATCGATGCTATCCTATATAGACCTATTGAGAGGAAGCAGTGGTCCTCGAGCCTATTTTTTATATAACACGAGAAATAGGCCAAAACCTAATTTATCATTCACCATTCTTTTTAGGTCTAATGCTTGTATTCCAAAAGTGAGGATTAAGCCCAATAACCTGTCCTAAATCCTAAATCATTGTCTTAGGTCATATAGCCTTTTACCATTAATACATAAAGCACATAAAAATTTATGTAAATTCTTAGTATGTAAGTACAAAAGGTATTTTCATCATAATAAATGAACACAAAGCTTTGGGTGATTTTTATCTTTTATTTGACATAATCAGCTTCTTACCTATAAACTAAGAAAAACTAGTTAGGGTTTCTAGTTATTATAAAACTAGGTGGCGACTTGTTTTTCTGTTTTCACCTTTTTTACACATTAATCCACTAAGATGTCTTTTTTTAAATTAATCAAAATTATGTATAAGGTTGGAGTTTATAATAGAGTTGTTAATACTTTAAGTAGAAAAGTTTGGAGTTTATAATAGAGTTGTTAATACTTTGAGTAGAAAAGTAGCCTTAATGGTTACTTTAAGAGGAACGATCATTAGGTTCAATTGTGTGAAAGAACTTTATGAGTGTGATGAAGATTTTAGTGAGTTATGAGATAACTGTTGTAGTGAGAATTTGTCGTTGATGACTTTCATAATCATGATGGGTTCTTGATGAGAAATAATTAATTTTGTATTTATTGTTTTTCATTTTAAGAGAAAGTCATTTAGGATTTGTATAGAGGAGGCTTGGCTAGTCACATGAGATGAAAAAAAAAAAACTATTGATATTGTCTTAGGCATGTGATAGATCTTGTACCGGTTTATAAGATGAAGATGACTATGGATACACCAACTATGTTAGAAGATGTAATGCCAATTACAAAGAGGCTGTCAATAGATAGCATTGTCTTAAAGTATTAAAGTAATGAGATAGGGTGATTCTGTTTCTGCATAAAAAAAAGAGAGGTTATATAGTTACACTATGATAAATAAGATTAATGATAATATTATCAATGTTATAAGAAATAACCTTCTTATATTTTTTATATTATAAGAAATATAATCCTTACATCATAATAAGATTTTAATTACTTTTCGTATTTAGATTTGGATTTAGTTTTAATTTCTATATAAACTATTGATGTGTTATTTTTTTATTTTTTTATTATAATTTAGAATTTTCAGAAAACATCAAAGTTTTTTCTATTTATTTTTCATGACTTCAAAAATCAACTATTATATATATAATTCTATTTTTTTTATAGTATGTATAAGATAGATTAATTAAATAAAGATATGCGTAATATCAATATATCAAAGAAAAAATAAGAAGAAGAAAAATTAAAACCATCATGCGAAATCCAGCAAATTGTGCAGGCATACTCACAAATGAAGCATGAAGAATCCAGCAATCCACGTGAAAACCACGTGTGAAGACCTGGCCAAAACGACATTATTTGGACAGTTAAGGAGTCGTTTTGCGGCCTTTTCCAGTCGGATTACGCTAACAAAAACGATTTTGTAGCGAAAAAAAAAATCATTTTCCAGGACAAGGCTAGGCAAGGCAGGGGTTTGGCTTCGATCGAATCCTGTGGTTGTTATTCAGAAATTTGGGTGAGAAATCATGAGCGGAAGAGTGAAGAAAGAAGTTGAAGAAACAGATTTGATTAAACCGCAGCCGTTTCATGAAGAGAACCGGAAATATGTGGAAGACGGAGACGTAATTCTCGCTCAATTAGCTCTCTCTCTTTCCTCATCGATTTTTCTGTTTCTCTTCCTGTCTATCTTCATCCTCTTGGTTTCTAACAGAATAACACCGCCTGACGCCTCAGATCTCGCTTTTTTCTTTTTTCTATTCTTTTTGAAATAGGTGATTAAGATGTGATTTTGGATGTTAAATGTTGGCAGGGTAAGCAGAAGAGTCCGATGGAGACCACTGCTAAGCGTCTGAAGATTAAGAGAAGATATTCGGATTCCAAACTTAAGTTTGTAAGTTAAGAAATTCCTGTTATGCTGTTGCTTAGCTCCTCTAGTTTTATGTGAGGAATGTAATGCCTGCCTGACAAGTAGGGGAGATGGGGTATTTTGTAGTTCTTGCTGATAGTATCACTACATTATGGATTTGCCATCTAATTGTTTGTTGTATGACAAGGTGTTTTCTCTAGTGTTTTTTTTTGGACATGGATATGAGCCTTTTCCTGTCGGGGACAGTTGTTGCCCCCTTTTGTTTTCCATTTCCTTTCCTTCTTCTCAGATGAAAGACATTGGCTACAATATGGCTGCCTGTTTAACTAGACTGATTATAGATAAAGTCTTTGTCTCATCCTGCAATGTTTTTTTTTTTTCTTACAAAACTATTACCCATCTAGTCATCTACTGAACTCAACTAAATCAACTAACCCCTCATTTGCAAGTTAATTGGACCCATACGTCTATGCAGCTGGGATTTTCTGCTACTAATATAATTCAGGTGGAATTTACTTCTGGAACTTTGTTTCCTGCCGATATCTGACTTTTGGTTTTTAGCCTTTCTTGTGGTATGTTTTATGTCTTTCTTATTTTGTCAACCAAAATTAATCTAGATGACTTTAGTTCTCTATTACAATGAGTGTAGTGATGGTATTGCTCCTCAAGTTGTACATGGGGGATTGTTAGTCTTGGGTTTGCAACTGCACGAATGCTGATTAGAGACTTGAGAGCACTTGGAAATACTTAGATGCAGGATTGTTTTTAAACTTTTCCACTCAGTATCTCGCTTCTTTAGGACCATAACTAGCTAGTGATATATGTTGCTCTCTCAGTTGTATACTAACAAGAACTGTGATAAATTCTTGAACAGGTGATATCAGGTCAGGCAGGGAAGTGTATCTGGTCAGTGAGGAATAGACTGTGCCTTTCTTTTATTTCAGTCTTAGCTGTTTGGCTTTTGAAAATCTAACTTGTGATCCATTTGTTTCTGCTTTTGCTGAAGCTGTAGGCAGAATAGGGCTCCAGTTGAAAGATCAAACACTGTTGGAGAAACTAGGTCATCTGCTTTGATTCGGGCAGAAGAGGTCCAATCCAATCTAGAACCAGCATTCCCTAGCTTTGTGAAATCGTTGGTCAGATCACATGTTGCTAGTTGTTTTTGGATGGTAAGAGCAACAACATTGCATGAGCTTGAGTTGGTTGATAACCTCCCAAAGAAACATGGGCTTACATATGCTATGACACGGTTGTTTTCGTACAACAGGGGCTTCCTGGACAATTCTGTAGAGCACATTTACCACATGTGGATGCTACTGTGACTTTGCAAGATGAATGTGGGAAGGAATTCAAGATGAAATACATTGCATATAAGACAGGCTTGAGTGCTGGTTGGAGACAGTTCTGTGTTGCACATCGATTGTTTGAGGGGGATGTATTGGTCTTTCAATTAATCGAATCTTGCACATTTAAGGTGATGGTTTGAATTGATTGTTATGTTCATATGCTGACCTTTTCTTTCAGCACTCATTATATGGTATGTGTTTGGGTTAGAAATTTGAATGATAAAATGGCAAAAACATAGAAATTACTACATTTAATGTGAGCTGCATGACTCCTTGTGTTCATAAGTGTAGAAAATACCTTAGAACATGCTGGAAATGATTATCATCTGCCTTTTGGTTGGTGGGAGAATGATTCATGTTTGGAAACTAGGAACTGTGTTTTTTATTCTGTGGAATAAAGGCTCAATTATGGAAATAACTCACATCATATCTGATTTGACAAGAGAGTGGCAGGACAAATGACCAGTAATCCTTGTGGGACTGGAACACAAGAAACACAATACAGGGGGCAAAATTAACTTCACTACTGCCTCACCAGGTTCATTTTGCGCATGTTTCATCATCTGCAGGCTATGTGAAAAAACTCACTTTGTTGTTTGAAGTCCAACTTTTTTGGAACCCAGTCAAGTATTGGAATTCATCTTAGACAGACCCTTTGAAAGTCTAATACCAAGTGCCTCCCCTCCTACAATACATAAATGATACCTTTGGAGAGTAACTTCTGTCAGAAATATAAGTTAACACTTGAAGTTTTACTAGCCAATAGCATTAAGGTATTTTTGACTGACACAGCAACTACGAATTGAAGATGTCCAATACTATGTTTGGTGTCATGGCATGCCCTACCTACTGAGTTCTATTGAAGGAGCAACAGCTTTCCCTTGTTCAATACAGCCAAATTGTTAATTTTCCACTTCGACTGATTCCAGCAATATAAGTGGTGCAAATCATGAGGACATGCAATTTCTTTTTACTGAAGCTTTACTTTTGGAGGCACCCCCTTCATGACAAGTGTTTGATTCATTGATGCAGGTGTACGTAATAAGGGCAAATGATTTGACCGAAGTGGATGGTGCTCTAGGTCTGCTGAATTTGGATGCTCAAATTAAACAAAACATTGCAGGCAAGTTGGGTTATGGCTCTGTCTTGCAATTTTTGGTTTCCTGTGTATGTTAATTTTTAATATTTCCTTGTTGCATCTGGGTGTCAAACTTGGTAAAAAAAGATAACGCTGAAAGGGGCAATACTGCTAGTAAAAGTTCAAAGAGGAAGCGTCCCAGGTCTCTTCCACTAGCTATTGTTCAAAAGAAAAATAAGAAGTCTGGCCAACCGAGACCGTCAGTCCTGCAAGCTGGCCAACCCGCCGAGCAATCTGAAAATGATAGTGAAGAGGTTGGTTCAGAAGTTCTAGAAGGTTTCAAGTTATCGTTACCTGCTGTTCAATTTAAAGACATCAAAAGCTTTGAGGATTTCAACATTCTGGTTGATGGGTTACTTTTAGATTCGGAACTTTCAGAAGACATTCGGAATAAGTACTACAAACTCTGCTGCAGTCAGAATGCATTCCTTCATGACAATCTTATCAAGGGAGTTAATCTTAAGCTGATTGCTGGGATAATTTCTGAAACTGTTAATATTGCTGATGCAATGAGAGCTTGCACTCTTAACACCTCACGCGATGAATTTGCTACTTGGGACAAGGCTTTGAAGGCTTCTGAGCTATTTGGCATGAATGTTGGATTTTTACGCTCCAAGCTAGGTCTCCTTTTAAGCCTTGCCTTCGATTCTGAAGGCGCCACAAAAACAAGGAGGTATATAGAAGCTAGATTCAAACGAGTGCGAACTGAAGATGAGATAAGAAATCTTGAAGCAAAGCTTGTGGAATTGAAGGAAACCTATGAAAGATATGGTGCTGATGTTGAAAGGCTCAAGTCGAAAGCTGAAGGCTATGAGCTCAAGTTTCAAGAACAGGTTCTTGCTCCATGGTGATGTATTTGTCGCCTTTTCTTTTTTTCTCCCTGGTTACTATAAACAGCTTTTGTAACGTGTTTGGTTTAAGATTTTATAATGTGGACAATGCGGTGACTCTTAACGTTTTTAGGAATTTATATGAAAACAATGCTGTAACATTCTAGGACTTTATATGTTGCCATTTCTAGGAAGATGGTGCATGTACATTAAGTCGCACGTGACCATCCTTTATGTTTATGTTTTTTTTATTTTTTCTTCTGAGAGTTTCGAACTTGAGATTTCTTGGAAGAGCAGGGCACTAATGCAAGTTTATGTTCTTTGCTTGTTCAACAAAAACAAAGAATAAAAGAAGAGAGAAAGGACGTCAGAGCTAGGCCGGCTGTAGGTTGTGAAGAATCTCGTTGCTCTCTTTAAAAGATTTGCATTTAGGTGGACTTGATGCTCTACTTTTTCTGTAGAATTTGGTCTCTAGCTGATTGTTGGTTTGCACTCATCATATTTTCTTTCCTGGTGGCCGGAAGCAAGCAATAAGCAGGGCACAAGATGCTGTCCACTACCGTCTGTGCTCCTCGTTTTTCCTTACGATGTTGGCAGGAAGCAAGCAATAAGCATGGCCGCGCCATACACTCACCGCTGCTCCATTACTTGCTATCTGCCCTTCATTTCATTATCTACGATCTTCATTCTTCAAGTGTCTAGATGACATGCAGGCAATACTGAAGTTTATCAAAAACTTCCTCGAAGGAAACAACTACAAATTTATCCTCCTTTATCTGCTCACAATTGTATATGGTAGCATGAAAAATCAATTGGAATTATCAGGTTTCAATTTATGTAATTGCGTCCCTAGATATACCAGAATCCTTCACCTGCTAGTGGTCACAACCTCCCCTGCTACATCGATATGTACCTATTACCTTCCACCATGTCAAGGGCCTCTCCTAACAAGAAGAATTTTAATGATGAATGGTTAACTTGGGAATGCTGGTGCAGGTGCTTAAAACTGGTCAACTAGAAAAATAGTTAAGGCCTGTTTAAGAGACTGTGACCCTTGTTTTTTAGAGCAATTAACTATTAGAAGAGAATCATTTAGTAATAGAAATATGAAATTGGAGTTTTGTGTGATCTATTTTTAAAAAAATTATATCTTCCTTGTTCTTTGACTCCTATACCCTATATCTAATTGCTTTATAGTTGGTATCAAAGCTTAACAATTTCTAGTGATTAATTGGTTATTGTGTATTGTTAAATAATCATAACTGGAAAATATCATAAAAAATGATATGTTCATGCATGAAAGGATGAAAAGGTTCGATCTTGAAAAAAAATAAATCCAAGAACTCATGATAGAAGAATTGCGGAGATAGTTTGTAGAATTAACCCATAAATTGATAGTGAAAAACCTAGAGAATTATGAGGAGGGTGATGATCACTGGATTCATAGTTAGTGTGAGAATACATTTCAAAAACATGAGCAAAGAAGGCAACCTCTTGACTAGATGAATATGTTATTGAAATTGAATTTTTTTGATGATTGTAGTTTTTTTTATAGATTAGAATTAACCATCAAAATCAAACCTCGAAGAAGCTTAAGATGTCATTCAATTTAAGGTTTGAAAAAAAATTCAAAAATTGCTATAAATTAGGATCTACAAGGATTCTTTCACGATAGTAAAGAATATTTTGATACTCTAAAAGAGTTTCTTGAAGCAAACTCTGAAGATATCAAAAAAAGGACTTAATGGACCAGCCTATTCCAAACTTAACACTAAAAGAATTTTAAGATGGTTTTGGTATGATCAACAGAGGTTAATTTGTTGCCAGAAGAAAACATCAAAGTTGTTATTAAAGATAATAATGTCAAATTTAAAAGGTTGATTTACGACAAGTGGTTTGAAACACCACATTAAAAAAAGTTAAAACTCTAGATAACAATATTCACCTGGAGGAGTACAATTCCTACCAAAATCTTTAAACTAGCTTAGGTCACTTAGATTTTTTCACGAGATCCATTAATCTATTCCAATTTTTTTTAGAGACAAACAAGTCTTTTCAGACTTTAAAAGCATAGTGAAAAAAAAAATTAGGGCACTTTCATATTTTCATATTGATTTTTCCATTATTATTAGATTAGTTAAAAGGCAATTTTGTTTTTGAACAAATATAAAATATAATTGAAAAGGTAAAGTGGATGGCGCATGTGGGAGGTGTTCGAGCCCTTCAGGCGACATGTGCGACATTTCTCATCGGCCAAAACCTCTATTACACCATGTCATTGGATGTATTACGTCATTTTCTTCTTGTTGGGGCGACGTATGTTGGCATCAGTGCAGTGATGGGATGCCGATGACACTTTTTTTTTTACTCTTTTTTTTATCACATCCCCTTGAAATTTGCAACAGCCATGTAAAATTTCAAAGTTACCCCAATATTTATTGAGAGTTCAACTCTAGTCCTTATTTTTTTGATTTCTAATATTTGTTCTAGGTCTTTTTGTAAAATTTTGATTTGTTTTCAACTTCGCCGATCAATCCTAATTGGTGATATGTTATTTGTTTTTTAAATTTCATTCTTATTCTTTTGATTGTTTTTTTTATTCCTTTTGTTAATTGATTTCTCTTTTCAATTTCACAATTTAATAAAAAAATTCGTAGTTGTCTAATTTATTTTTTGTTTCAAATTTGAATCCTATTCTTTTAATTTTTCTTTTGTTAAATTAATTGTTTTTTCAATTTTACAATTCAATAAAACATTTGTAGTTGTCCTCTAATTTATTTTTTATTTTATTCTTTTAAATGTTTTTTTATTAAATTGATTTTTCTTTTCAATTTAATCCTTCAATAAAAAAAACTTTAGTTTTTCTCTAATTTATTTTTTTATTTTCATGTTGATTCCCATTCTTGTAATTTCTATTTTCTTTATTTTTTTAATCCTTTTTTATAGTTTAATTATTTTTTTTTCAATTTCATCTTTCAACATTTGATCGGTTTAATTTCATCCTTCAATAAAAAAACTTTTAGTTGTTCTCTAATTTTTTTTTATTTCAATGTTAATCCTTTTTTTTTAATTGCTATTTATTTTTTTGGATTCTTTTGTATAGTTTTTTTTTAATTTTATTATTTAATATTTAATTTATTGGAGATTGAGTATTTGAGTTTTGTGGTTTTTTCAGGTATGATGCTTCCAATCTAATAATCTAGATATGAGTTTGAAAAGTTAATATGGATTACCATTATTTTTTTTAGTTTTTTTAGTTTTTTTTTTTCTGATTTCATCATTTAATATTTTTTTATTAAAAAAGCAGGTTTTGTATTTTTTTATTAGGTTATACCAATCTCGTTATTTGAGCTATAAATTTAGCAATTTAATCAGGGTTAGCTCACTAACTATTTTTATGTGATTGGTTTTTTTTTTAAATATTTTTTAATATTTTTTCAAACATTTTTTTAATTGAAAAAAAAAACCATCCCGCACGGTTCGACGTCTAATTCTATAAATTAATTGTCAAATATATGCAAATTGTTCCATTTTCCATTACTCGGGTAGTTAGTGCTCAAAGCTGAAACTGCACCTTACAGCATGAACAGCCGGGATGTGGCTGTCATTTGCATATAGCTCATCATCTGGCCCCAGCCCTATCTTAAATATCACTAATAAACTACTGTAGTTCTTCTTTTTTGTTACAAAATAGTTCTAATTTACTCCATTGAGATTTCACGAGATCCCAAGAGAGAAGAAGAATACAAAAAATATAATAAATCTTACGAAGTCTCATTTGTATGGACAAGGAGTACTCAAGTGAAGACAAATTTGGATAGAACATGATGAAATAGAAATATTGTTTTTTTATATATAGAATTTATTAGAAAGTTGGGGTATCCATGTGCCAAACTCCATTTCCACAGTATATCAAGAATGAAGAAGAAAGTTTGAACTCCATCATTGACATGAATTCTAAAGAAACGGTACAATTTTAATTTCTACTAATTATAAAAATTAAAATGAATTCTTTTTCTTTTTTCTTCAATGCAGATGTTAGAAAAACCCAAGAAAAATTACGAGATAGTGAATGCTCTCGGTGTTTATATATTTTTGTGAACCCAGCTACAGATCTATCGATGAGATGCAGTGGTGAAGACGAGGACAAGAGGAATTCTTGCAATATTTCAACTGCGAACATTTTGTACAAGAAAACAGCCAAAACACCAACTTGTAGGAGATGATAAGGACAGCAGAGCTCAAAAAACAAATGAGAAATTAAGGTCAATCAAAGTTTGATAACCGACCAAACTAACACAAATCAAGATCTCTAAAAGTTTTTTTCCAAACCTCCTGCTAAAAATAGAAGAAAATCACCATCATCTTCCTCTTCCAAAAAATTAATGCCATTCCACTCTAACCAAAGTACAGATCACTCACTATATTCCAATCTCCACATCTCTGCAACTTGATCCTCCTTCACTCACAATCTCCTGCAGTTTTAAGACAAAGTTAAATCAGGATAAACCCTAAACAAAACTGAAAGTTTTCTTTTCTTTTTTCAGAATTTTGAAATGAAAAATGAAAATGGTTAATTGCAAGCTAGTTTTCTTATATATATATATATATATATATATATATATATATATATATATATATATATATATATATATTTATTCTAACCTGTGAACTCTTGCTATGTTGTACTTCCTCATGGACAAAACCGGACCTTCTACTTTCACCAACTGATCTCTCCATAGACCCTTCACTCTTATCAGCTTTCTTGGAGCCAATGTGGCTTCTCTTTAGGCCCAGGAGCCCTTTCCACCTTGTAGAACCTTTAGGTGGCCTCGGTGAAACTTCATCACCCTCATCATCGTCAACAAGAAGTTCATCTCTAATAGTCCTTTGCATTTGGTTGCTGCCATTATCTTTGAATGGCAAGAGCCTGCCCTTGAAGAAAAGCTCATCGGCACTCATCATGGAGTAATTTGTCACTGAGAATTCAAAGTCAGTGGACACTGGGGTCTCTCTTGAGCTCCTTTCTTGCTTCATAATCTGTTGGGAATCAACAAAATCATTAGAAAAAGAGATTCTAGGGCTCATGGGAGGGCAATAACCTTTGTGCTCGGAGTTGTACATGTCTAAACATGCCATGGGATTTCAAAACAACATGGAAAATGAGAAAGAAAAATATTTAGCCCTAATAAATTCTATAGGGGACCCTCACACACTGTTACAACCCACCCAGTAGTGTTTGTATTTATATCTAAGGAGGGAGGGAGTCAGGGAGAGGGAGGTGGCTAGCTAGAAAGCTAGAACATGTAGTATGTTTTTTACTTTTGAATTCATGCATGGCATGACCATGAATCCATGATGTGATTTTTTTTGTCATGACATGTAATTGGTATTCAATGATGACCTGTTTTGAAGCTCTATATACAATCCCATATTTTTTTACTGTTTTCCTCGAATGTGGCCCGTGTGGGTGAAGTTTCCAAGAAACTCTTCTCTTCTACCATTTTCTAAAACAATACACTGGCCAGTGAATAAAATAGTACGCAGTCTCTTCAATCTTCATAGGAGGAGCCAACCAGTAGGCGTTAATGCATGTTTTTTAAAAATTAATGTTTGAATATTACTTCTCTCGAAGTTTCTTTGAATTGAGAAAGAGATTTATTGATAGGTGTTCTTTTTTACGAAGATTTGTAAAAAAGATTTTAAAATTTAAGCCCGCATTTTCTTTATCAATGTGGCCAAAATAGAAATCTGGGAAGATCCTATATTCGTGAAAGATGACAAACCAACAACTAGAAGCAATCTGGGAATTACATTAACTATTAAGTGATGATCATTGGTGGGTTACATGTCTCACATTCTCAAGCTAGTGGTAATGGCGAAAGCACTCATTTATGTAGGATTAATAATTAATTTGCTTGAACGTTAACAAATGCATCATTAACTCTAATTAATCACCAACAAAAAAAAAACGCTAATTAAGAGGTGAGAGCGGGGAAACAGGATTACCGATTTAAATCTTATTGAAATGATTTTCTTTTTATCTATTTTCTTACCAACTTAGCAATGTTCTTGCCATCAATGCATGATGGCACGTTTTTCTAGCTCATCAAAAATCTTGTATACATGCACAAATATTTCAAAAGAAGTGCATGCATGCATGCCAGGCAAAGATAAGAATCATTTATGGCCTGGACAGTGAGTAAATGATACAGATGAGGGAGGGTTGTGATAAAATAAGCTGTCATGTAGCCAGATTTAGGGAGATGGCTGGTATCCATTGCTGGCATACAGTGCTACAGCTTTCTTTGTTTAAGAGATAAATGGCGTAAATGCTCTATCTAGTTGTTTTTAGCTAAGTTAGAGAGACATGGAAATAGTGGCGCACAGTGATAGAGTAGTCCAGAAGGGTTGGGGTGGCATGCATTGGATAATTTGACCAGCTTTGACTTGTAAGTAAATAGGCAGTGAATGAGCTGGCCATCGATACCGACCCATCAAGGAACCACGTGATCATCAGCTCCCTTTAGCCCTTTGCTTCGAAAAAAATATTGGTATCGAAACGATATGAAAATCTCGTATATCAAACACTACACAACTAGCTAGTGGGGATCAAATTATTCGTAATTAGGAACTAATTAATTAGTGGCAGCCATGAAGCATATAATATAATCCAGCTAGTGATTATCTTTGTTTAGTTAATTACACCCGTCCAGGTTTAATTTCATTATCCTCAACCCTAATCCCATCTCTCAATCACTTTGTTTAATTTGTTTTAACATTAATCCATGATACTTAGAATCTGTTTTGCAATTCACGGATTTATATTATATATGTTGAATAATCTTTCAAATATTATATCCGATATTTTTGTATTATTTAAACTTTAATATCATGTAAAAGATACATTAATTCCGTTACATTATTTTAATGAATATTTAATTTATAGATATTGAAGCTGATATATGACCGATGGATGAGTAAAGTTCTCCACCAAAGTTGAGTTGATATTTATAGACATTAATGTAGTTACCAGTCGACCTAGCCTCTCCTGTTGCTTGCTAGTTCTTGTAACTTCTGTGGAATAATGGGGCATTACACATTCAGCGAATGCAACGACAGGGAAGAAGGGATACAGTCAGTCGCCTTTGCTTCTGGACAAGTACTCTTGGGCCTCTGGGCTAGTCTGTTTGCTGTTTTATTTCTTTTCTCTATATATTAAAAAAAATAAAAATTAAACAACAAGCAGAGGAGTCCAGAGGACCAGTAGTACTTGTCCTGAAAATGTAGCTAGTGGCAGCATGAAAGGCAGAGATATTTTGAGTATCTAATAATTAAATAGAAAAAAATAGTTGGCAAAGCCTGGAATCAACTTGGATTTGGAGATTTCGCCTCTTATATGGGATCTGATTAAATTAAACAAATTTGGTGATCCTCCTCAGGGATTTTGCTTGAGTGCAGAAGAAGAAGTTGCTTCTAAAATATATTTTATTTGAAAATATATTAAAATATGTTTTTATTTTTTAACATCAAAACAATAATAAAAAAATACCAAGAGATTATTAACTTGATTTTTTTTTCTTAAAAAAAAAATACTAAAATGCCATAGAAATGGAAAGGAGAGGTCTCCAAGTAGGGGAGTGGCATCTTGAAGACAGATAAAGATAATAAGACAGCAAGTACACTGAGACATTTTGTACCACTGGGATAGGTCTTAGTAACATGTGCAGCGCAGGCCTGGCCAGGCCAGGAAGAATAAAAAGAAGGCCCTGGACTTCAATATTGTAGTCTCTTTAATTTAACTTGTACCCAAAGGACATGGTTGTCACTCACATGGTTAAAGCCCTTTTCAATCCCTCAAACGAATCCGGCTCTGCCACGTGTCGGGATCCCCACGGACCGATGCCTTGAGTGAAGACCAGTCAAACCTCTTAAATCAGACCACGAGTAGTTTATAGCTTGGTGCCTCCCTTTCTTAAGTTGGGACTTCTGGTTTCGCAGATTATTGTTTAGTCGCTTAAGTACAGTTGACCATCAGATCTTTCTCAGATTCCGAGCTGCCCCTTTTAAATGCTTTCTCGGTGTTGTTCGTAGCGGTTGATGTTGGAAATTTTGAGTAGAAAGAAAGGGTATTTTAGGAAACAAGCAATTAGTGAAAGGACTAAATCACAAAATAATGTAAAGTATAGGGATTCAAAATCGCATATTAAGAAAGAATTATAGGAGCAAGCAAAGCCTATGGTTTCTACTTTCTATTGATTGCCAACCTAATTTCGAAGAGCGTCGTTCGTACATTTGATTTTTTTTTTCTTTTTCGGATTTCCAAATGTTGGATTTGAGAAAAAAATAAATTATAGGAGTAAACAGTTTACTTAAGATTAATTTTTTTTAATTAATTTACTAGTGTTTAATGGCCACATATATATCTAACTTTTTCTAGCGTACGGAAGTGTACATGTGGACATTGCGTTATTCTCCTGTCTGATGGCAAAACAAATTCTATTCATCAATCCAACTTACCTGTTCCCTTGCCCTTGCTATATAGTTGATGAACTAGTCACTTGGCCTCATAGAAAAAAAAATTAAAGATATTATTAACATGTTTTTTTTAAAAAAAATTATAAATTCAAAATATAATATATATTTGATGGCTCATTTTTTAAATATTAACATAATAATATATTAGATTGATTAGAATCAATTTTAGCAAACCTATAAATTTTACGACATGGATCATAACAATGTAGTTACCTTATAAAAATAAATCAAAATAAATTATGAAGTATAATTCAAATCAATCAAATATTAAAAAATAAAAATAAAAAAATCAATTTTAAAAAGACATTATAAAAAACAACTTGAGTAGATCTAGGTAAATTTGTCAAACTCGCAATTTAAATTATAAAAACAAGATTTCTTATTTATCTTTTCAGGTAAGATGAATATTTTTTTTTTATTAGAACTTTTCTTATTAAATAGAACTACCTATAACACCAAAACTGACCTTTTCATGGTCAAGGTGGGCACAAACCAAAATTTTTTTCTCTTTTTTATTAGAATCCAACTACTCCTTTTCTCCTTCCTTATCTCTCGTATCTGGACAAAAAATCATTTTCCCCACCTTTTCCACTATAATTATTTTTCTTTTAATTTTACTATTCCTTAATAAATTAAAAATAATTGGCTATGAATTCAGCCATAAAAAATCCAATTGAGAAGGAAAAAAAAAATTAAATGATCAAAACAAAAAAAATTACTATAATAATCTATAATAATTAAATTATAAAAGAAATTACACTATATTTTTTTAAGTGCTATATCAAAAATAATTTTTTAAAAATAGAAAAAAATATTATTTTAATATTTTTTTAAAATAAAAAACATTTTAACAAATAACAGCAACTATCCTCCTCAACAGATAATTAATTCGTAACCTTCTATGGAGAGAGAGACTTATGCTTCCATTCTTTTATGCGTGCGATCTGGGAAAGGTTAGATGGTATAGATAGGGATTCGAAGGTGTCTTTCCAGATGATTTACCAATTTGGGCTTATGATGGTTAGGCCTGAGGATATCAAAAGGCTGGACCTGGTATTGAGAAGCGTATCCAGATCACAAGAATCTCAGAGATAATGGTATCTCCACTAAGAGCAATTACGTAGTATAATTGATTTCTCCGAAGAGTTAATGAAAACGTTAACTTACATGACATCGAAACAGGATTATTTATTTATTTTTATAATAATGGGCATCAAAAGAAATAATTATTCCATACAAATGTTGTTCAAGAACAGAGTTCAAACATGGTGAACTTGCACAGATCGACATGCCATCATGAATCCATCGGGGAGAGAAACTTTGCAAATGTTCCCAGTCCTCTGGTTGCGAATAACATGCCGTTTTAAACCCCATTAACAGACTAACTTGTCACCTCGTGAAGGACTAGCATACGTCCATCAAAGACAAATGGTGTCGAGAACAGAAGGAAAAAACTCAACCACAAATTAATGGAAGCTGATCATTCCATGGGAAAATCACGAATTATTAATCATTACTTGCACAAGCACAAAGAGACAAATACACACCTTCACCACCTACCATGGCTTCGATGAATTTTCATGTGCAAATGTTGTTGAGCATAGTTCACAAGCTTCTCGATTTCTTCTACACCTTCTATTTGACCATTGTGATTGGTATCAGCTACCTTCATGACCTGCCGAGCCTTCCACCAAGGAAACCAGACCCTCAAGCTTTGAATAGCCTCTTTTAGCTCTTCATGGCTAACACGTCCATCGTTGTCCGTTTCAAACTGACGAAGCCAGGCTTTGAAATCTTCCACCGTCATTTCACGGTTGGGATTCACCTGAAAACAACACATTATGGCCATGTTGTTTTTGGAATATGGAGTACTGTTTGCTATGGCAAATTGTTGTAGTTAGCTGTTCTGCTTGAGAATTACGTACGATCGAGCACATAAAAGGAGATAATTGCTTCACCAAAAAGAAAAAAAAGAAAAAAAAGGAGATAATTATGCTCGAGTGTGCTGTAGTGGAGCACCGAATATATTCTTTCCTTTCCATTTCTTTAGTTTTGCTTGCATCTTTTCTTAATTTCCATGGTACTTAGAACTCAAGCTCACAACTTTATTCTCGTAGTGAAATGCATGTTCTCTACCTGGTCAGACTAACTAATAGTAGAGTATATATAGTGTACAAAATGTAAAGGAAGACTCATTTTGATACATGTGATGAATGAGAAATGTTGAAGAAACTTGAGTCAAAGAAGGCACCTCGATATGATTTATCATATTGCAATAAAATAAAATAAAATAGCTTGGTGTAGTATCGAATAATTTTTTATTGGCCGGAAAGATAAAATCATGATAATTTTAATTAGACTTCTATATAATATAATAAAGAGTTAATTAAAGGTCTCAGATAGTCGAGATTCGTGACTGACTCTTTTATAAAATAATATACTTTAAATTTTAGCTCCAATATTCGTACGGAAGAAATTAATACTTCCAAATATAAAGTAAAATGAGGCATAACACTCGTACATAAGCATAAAATAATTGACATCAGCGAAGTTGCACGCTCATATTGGCATGCATTACCATAAAATAATTAAAGACGTCGGAGAATGTAATCTTGTTCTTCCATGGCCTTTGGCCTCTGCCCTCTGCCCTCATTCTAATTAAAAGAAAAAGAAAAGAAAAGAAAAGAAAACGACATGCACTTTTAATAACAAGCACATAAATGTTGTGGAGTTGGACAAAAGCAGCCCTACCTTCTCAGCCATTTCTTCTTCTTCTTCTTCTTCAAAGTGATGCTTGTTCTTCCCCGTTCTTTTCTGTTTCTCTTTCCTTGTCATATTTGAAGACATGGTTTTTTTTTTTTTAATTTATTTATAGAAAAATAAAGCCATGATGAAAACTATAGTTATCATACTAAATCTTTCGTCTAACCCATCTAAGGATGTCAATATCAACACAAAACGATATATATATATATATATATGGTTTTTCTAAATAAAATAATATTATTTTGGACAAAAAATAAATAAAAAAACTAACGTGACATCGTTTTGGATAAAAAATAAAAATTAAATTCTTAAAATTAACTTGGTTGGGTCTCACTTGGGTTTAATTAAATCAATTAGGGCGCATGTTGACCTGTTAACTTATCCAAGTTTAATTTGATAAATGTTTTTTTTTAAAAAAACTAATTCAGATTAAATTCTAGATTGATAAATTATCAAATCAACCCGTCAAATTAAATCAAGTTTAATAACATTCTTCAAAACTATTATAGCCAATAATGGAGTAAAATACATGTCCCCTTTATATTAATTTTGAGTTATCCAACAGAAGAGTACTCGATATATAATAATTTTTGCTCTTTTATCATAATTAATCAATTGTCAATATTATGTCTTTGTCTTATGGAATTTAATAGAAGTAAAATAAATGAATATAAGTGTATTTCTCAATAAGGAAAAAATAAATGGCAAGGCGAAACGAAAAGAATTGAGAAAGGTGAAATCCAAGTATGATGACCTTAATTTGAATATTTTTTTTTAAATCAGATTTAAGCCGAGCATGTAAGCTGTGATGATCTGTGTAGTCCGCCAATACCGCCTCCCTATGAAGCCAAGTGCTGCCCCTCTCTCTCTCCCCTTCTCCCTCTTCTTTCGAAGATAAAGATATCATGAAAGTTGCGACTTTGGTTGCTTGGATAGAGAGTCTTCAGAAACTAAACTAAAAACAAGTTGGTCCTTCTTCTTGAAAGATTCTTCGCAAGAAAGAAATGTATATGCATCGATAAAAGATACACACACTCATTAATTTCCACCTCCACCAGGCACCAGCTATGAATTTATGGTAAAAAATTATTGTTTTTTTGGATAATTGTTATGAATGCTAATTATCTTTAATTAACATATTTCCTCTGTACAAAAAAAGAGAGAGCCTATAATGTTAATAATTTGAAGTTTATAATGACCCCCACCACCAATCTTTCTGATGTTAATTACTAAAGATTCCAGCAGTCTCGACAGCCCACGACCACAAGCCAACTTTCAGATTTTCTTCCGAGAGCCATGATTTTTTTCAGTTTCCTTAGAGGAGAAATTATATGAACTTGGCTTGAGATTTGGAGCGTAATTAAATGAGCTTTGTGTGACATGAAGAAAAGGAAAGAAAAATTGTAACCCAACTAGGATTTGCTTTGATTGGGCTACCCAAATCTGGTCAAAGATTGACAGCAATTAATCTTGGAACTTGGAGTAATATCTAGGAGTGATAAAACTATCCTAAGCTATCAGAAAAATGACTTCGTTTTTAGAACTATAAGGTTTCTCAGTCTCAGTTCTCTCTTCACATAACTGGAGCCAACAGCAACTTGAAGAAATGCATCCTCCAGTATATCAAGACAACCCAAAATATGCACCCCAAGGGTATCCAATGAACATCTCTACTAGACAACCTTACCCTCCATATATCTCCTCAGCCACCGCCACCGCAACACGGTGGTCTACTGGTCTTTGCCATTGTTGCGATGACCCGGCAAATTGTCTCGTTACTTGCATGTGTCCATGTGTTACCTTTGGACAAATTGCTGAGGTAGTCAATAAGGGTTCAATATGTAAGCCCTCATCCAACGCAAACCTGTATATATATATATATAGTGAATTTCTCAAGTTAAAATGCTGCCTTTTAAGTGACGGAATATTTGTTTTTTGGCCTTTTCATGCAGCTTGTGCAGCAAGTGGTGCAGTTTATGGTCTGCTGCTGGGTTTTACAGGTTTGTCATGCTTGTACTCGTGCTTCTATCGGTCAAGATTAAGAGGACAATATGACTTGGAAGAGGCTCCTTGTGTAGATTGCTTGGTTCACTTCTTCTGTGAGCCTTGTGCACTTTGTCAGGAATATAGAGAACTCAGGAATCGTGGTTTTGATATGGGGATTGGTAAGTACGAATTACCTCTCTTACAATACTTAAGAACTAACATTAATCCTATTAGCTGATACCATTGTACTCATTTGACGGTGTTTAATTTGAAGGTTGGCACGCTAACATGGATAGACAAAGCAGGGGAATTACAGTTGCTCCTCCAGTTGTTGGTGGGGGCATGAGCAGATGATATTGAAAGAAACTACTCCTGTATTTCTACGAAGATTTTCTTCATCCATCCATCTAATATTCCCTCGCTATTCGTATGATATATCTTGAACTTTAATAAAATATACTGTGCTTAGATGCTAGCTGTTTGGATTGATTTGGTTCCCCAGAACATTTTTCCTTTATGCAATAATCAACACGAATGCAAAGAGTAAATTTGAGACTGATCATTAAATACTATGAATTCTAAGATGGAAAAGGAGAAGGATATATAGGTTGACGTTCGATGACGACTCTTGAAAGGTTGGTGCTGGTACCATACATAAAAAAGAGATCTCTGGTTGAAAGGCCTAGCTCGCCTAGATGCAATCCAGGTAAGTGGAGGAAGATCTGTCTTGTATTTTTATACATATTTTTCTTTATTTTTCTTTTACCTATTTTTCTACATTATTTTATTTGAGTATGCTCTACACACAATAAATTTTATCATACAATTAAATAAATAAAATATTGAAACCCACACTTTTTATTGGAAGAACAAAACGACTAATGAAGCTCGCTCTCTTATTTCACAAGTAAGGACATTTTCAACGCAGTCACGTCACTAGGTGAGCTATGAAATAGCCTTGCCGCCTCTAAGTCAGACCTTTATCTTGGAAAAGGTAAGTTGTGGAATAAGTTTCTATAAAACTTAATCGCTAACGAGAGGTATGAAGACTCATCTCTAAACCACATACAAATGAAAAATCACCTCTTCCATCTTCTAAATAATTTTTTCATGTTATCCTTTAAACAACAAATAGTAAAAAAAAACTAACTTAAATATTAAAGAGTTTTTTTTTATGGGTGACCTCAAACCAACATAGCTCAACTCGTTGTTAGCCATGAAAAAACCTAGAGGGATTCATTGAAGTGTTTCACTGACTTTATTAGTGGCGTCGTCTATAGAAATCTTGAAGAAAAGCTTTGTTTGGTTTCTATCCAAACTTTTTCCCATTCCTTTTATCACGAAAAGCTTTGTTTGGTTTCTATCCAAACTTTTTCCCATTCCTTTTATCACTTGAGATTTTTCATGGTCGATAACATAGAAACACTAGGTGGAAGAGTTACAGACCTTCCATTATTTTCTTCAACCCCGATCGAGTTCTAGAAACTCCATTTCATTGAAGGAAATAAGCGAAATGAAGTCAAGGAAAGTAAGCATAACACCCATATCGTTCCAAGAAGCAAATATCATCACTAAAACAAGATCTTTATAGATCAGAAGGCAAGGCCATGAGTTAGAGTCCTCACCAATGAACCTATTATTTATCAGAATCCCATCCTAGTAGTCCAAAGCCAAAAAAAAAAACCATGCATGGATGAGGACAAAAATAAAAATGTCGCATGTCATTTAAGAGACTCTTGATTTTGTTAAAACATGTTGAAAAAACATCTAACTAGAGATTTTATAATTACAAAGATGAATTTGAACAACTACAATGACCTATTTGATCCTAGAGAGCACATTCAAAATATTAGAAACAATCTTAAATTGATGATCCAAGATACTAACACTATATGTAAAATTCTCCCCATCACTTTTTATGGGCCGTCCCAAGTTTGAGGTCATAGTATAGAGCCAATCTCTATAATTAGCTTTGTTGACATGTGTCATAAATTAATTGCTCATTTTAGCATCAATATACATACGAAGAAAAGCTCCACAAAACTTTTTAACATCACTTAATAAGAAAGAGAAAGCATTATGGCTTAAAACAATTTGATGAGAAGATGTCAAAAATGAAAAACTTGCTAGAATCTGTGGCGGTAAAAGCACTCATTAGTGGTGTGCGTAATTATTCTTTTTGGGAGCAACTATATGCTCTACCTTACAAGTGTCTTCTTAATATAAAGCAAACTATATATAATTAGATCCAGTAAAATGCTATGCTTTAAAAAGGAAATAAAGAGTCTTATAGCTAAAGACTGTCTCCAATAGTTTATGAAAAGAGAACTAAAACACCATGAGTAACCAAGAGAAAAACCTAATACTTTCAAGTTTTTTTTCTCAAAAATCAATATGATATTAGGAGTCTCAACTGATTGAGATTCCACTGGAAAGAAGAAGGCCAATATAAAGCACGTACTCGTATAAAAAATACAAAATCCTTGGCATAAACTTATTATATTTACTCTTGAGGATGAGAAAGAAGTGACATTTCCTCATGAAAATGCTTGGTTATTTCTACTGTCCTACATTAACTATAATGTGCATAAAGTGTTTGTTGATGATGGAAGTGCTATGAACATCTTTTCAAAGGATGCTCTGATACAAATAGGCATGGACACCTTTAAGTTAATTCTAATAAAGAATCATCTAATAGAGATTAAAGAGAGAAAAGTGTTAATGAAGGGTGCCTTGGATTTTTCTATGACCATCGACACATACCTCAATTATTGTATGCTTCCACATATATTCATAATGATCAAAATTTACCTAGTGTATAATGTTATGTTAGGAAGACCCCTTCTCCATGAGATCAATGCAATAATCAGCACTAAGAAATAATTGAACATAGGTTCTCCTTAGTTTCACAACAAAAAATAAATAGACAAGTGAGCTAGCAAAGAAACTATTATTGAATGGTTTAAAGAAGAAGATATAAAAAGATAAAAGAGAGTAGAATGAATTGCTTGATGAGATTTTATCGGCATACAAAACCACTTAAAAGAACTCAATGGGCAAGACACCTTTTCTCTTAACATATAGGACTGAAACTGTTATCCCTGCTGAAATAGGTTGTCCCAGTTATAGGGTGTTACACTTATTTATATATATAAAAATAATAACAGGTTGAGGGCCAACTTAGATTTGATTAAGAAAGCTCGACATATAGTTGTAATGATAAATGAAACCTGTAGACACTGAGCCGCCCAATACCATAATGCTAGGGTGAAAAACATGTGTTTCAAAGTATGAGACATGGTATTGAGAAAACTAGAGGTAACATGGAATGTTAAAGGAAGAGAAAAGTTAGCACCAAAATGGGATGACCCATTTAAAGTATCATGAATAATTAATGCTAACACTTACCACTTGAAGGATGAGTAAAAGAAAAATCTCCCATAACCATGGCACTTCAACCACCTAAAGATATACTTTTGTTAAAACACCACCAGGTCTCTGAACCCTCTTTTTATCATTATATGATGAATTCATTTTATGTTTACTTTAAGAAATTTTATGTCATTAAAGCCTTTGTATCACCCATCATGTTTCAAGTTATCTACTTCCGTGATTGGGTTTGGCACCATATTTTATTCATTATCTCTAAGTTATTTTCACTAGGATTGGATTGTCTCCGATGATAGATTTGTATTCTCATTAAAAATTGTCTCCATAATACATTTTAAATCTCTATATCTTTATGCCTTTATATTTAGTGTCTCCTTACAAAATTCCATATAATATCCCTAATTTCAACAACACATTTTATTTTGAACACAAAGTTATGATACAAAAAGATAAAAATAACAAAAACTACATATTTTTGTTGAAAATATGTTTTATATTTTATTTGAAAACACATATAACATGAGCTAATAAAAACAAAACAACACACAACATAGCTCTTGACCATACAAACAGATATGAGAAAAGTTGGGAGCTAGTTCTCTCTTATTCATAAGAAAATTATTCCTTGCAAGTCGCTGCTTCGGCATGATAGGGAAAGATCCTATCATAGTCAAGAACAAGAATGAGAAAGGCATGTAAAAGTTTCATGATATTTCTCTTGGCCCTATTATCAAAATGGACATCTCTCATAAAAACAATAACTTGTCCTCAACATTATTACATAAAGTAGTTATATTTCCATGAATGGCCATAAACTTCTCAGGACCTTTCCTAATCTTCTGCAGCTTGAACAATTCTTCCTTAAAAGAAGCAGGCTTAGCAAAAGGAGTGTTTAATAAAGTTTTATTTTCTGCAACATTTCTTTTAGTTGTGGCTAGTTCATCCTCAATACTAGCCAGTTCACCGCGTCCTACCATTAAGTCAGAAACAAAAATATCTTTATCTTTAATTGACATATAGTATGAGGTTTCTATCTCGCGAAGCTACCCCTGGAAGTACAAACTCTTATAGATTCTTAAAGCTTCCTCTTAGCAAAGGCAACATGCCTATTTAGATTTTCCTTCTTAGCTGCATCCATTTGAATTTGAAAGGTCTGCAATAAAAAAAATAACAAATAACATATATATATAAGAGAAGGAAGGAAATCATTAAAAAAAGAATAAAAAAGCAATTTTAGAAAGCTTATTTCAAAAAGCAACTATTGAGCATGATCTAAAAACACAAGATAAGGTTGTTACGGTCTCTTCGTATTCATTCCTTGGAAACAAGGATTCTCTATATAAAAAAAAAGCCCTCACTTTATTACTCTCTTGTTCAGACATTATAATATTTAGGGTTTGGGCAAAACCAATGGTCTAAAATTGAGAAACACCTTATATAGTGTTTTATAATATAGAAGGAGAAAATTTAGAAAAGCTTATTGGTTGGATTTGTGAACGATTCCAAGCAATGTTATATTTATAGTGGGAGCAAATGAAGCTGTAGGAGATATATGAGTGGTCAAATTGGTGGGTGAAGTGGCAGTGTGCCTATACTTGGATGTCAATCTAGCAGAAGCATGATCATCTATTCTTTGATCTATCTCACCATAAAAGGGTCTCTGATTTCTCTTGAGTAGTCTCTTCTTCACTATCACTGACTTCTATTTTTGTCCTTGATCATCTCCTACTCCTACTAGCATTACTTATACATACGTTTCCACCTAAAAGTAAGGACACTAGAAAATCAAACATATTAAACCCTTGTTTCATACCCTCAAATATATTTCTCCACTCACTCTTTACTACCTAAAAGCATCATGTTGTATCTTTTCTAACTAGAATGGAGTTGATCATAAAAATATCTTTTGGAATTAGTTAAAATAAGAATTAAATTACAATATGGTGTGGGGCATTCTTTAACTAGAACTAGACCCCCACTTCCAATACTTTCCTATCAATATGTCATCTCCTACGTACCTCACAACTATCCACTCACCCCTTCAATTAGGTATGGATTCTAATCTCCTTTGAAATATGTTATTTAAAGGACTACATGGGCAACAACGAAATATGAAGAACTAGGCAGTGTCTTTGCTACCATCTATACATCCCCTCATCTCATAGCAAGTTTTAAAAATATATACCGAGGGAGTTTTTATATAAAGGATAGAAACTTCTCAAAAGCCACAAGTATCACCTAACTGTTTATGTGAAGTTGGCTCAAACATATCCTATAGTTCGTGAATATGTTTTTTTCTTTTTTTTGCAAAACTAGTCAAAGAAAGGTTATAACCACATTTGAACATATAAAATGGCACAATTATTTCAAGTTATCCACACCTCCTACCATAGCCTTATAGGACATACCCAATATTTCATTTTTTATTAGGTTAATCATATGGGTTGTTATTGTACCTTTTCATATGTCATACCCTCGTCACGGGGGCGTGATGTCGCAAAGAACTCTTCCCGGGCAAGGGTTTGAAAGGTCTTTTTGGTTGGTTGGAAAGTCTTCACCTAGTATTATAGCAACTAAGAATCCTAATTGTTTTTTTGTTCTAGAGATTTTAGACAAGGAACTAGTTGTATAAAGAGAAGATATTAATACCCCCAGTATGCCCCATCTAAGGTAAGCTGTATTGTTTTTTTTTATATTGTTTACTATGGTTTAATGATGTCTATTTCTATTGGTCTATTACAACGCATTTTTTTTACAATGAAGAAAGCTTGGTTTTATCGGTCTAGGAAAGTTAAATATCCTTAATTATTGTCGAGGCTTTTTTTGAGGTAAAACTTGATTTTTTGGATATTTCAGATGAAATTACTTGCGAATTTTATCCTTATATTAAAAGTGAATGAGTTGTATTATTCACGATAATATTTTGGATATTAACCTCATACAAGTTTTTTATCCTTATATTAAAGTGAGTAAAAAAAATATTATCCCTAATAATATTTTGGATATTAACCACTTTTAGTTTTTTTATCATTATATTAAAAGTAAATAATATTAATTATTCATAATAATATTTTGGATATTAACCCTTTTTAGGTTTTTTATCCTTATATTAAAAGTGAATAATATTTATTATCCCTAATAATAATTTGGATATTAACCATTTTTAGTTTTTTTTATCATTATATTAAAAGTGAATAATATTTTCTAGCCAAAAATATTTTTTTAAATATAAGCCAAAATCCTTTGGAATTGGTCTTCTAATAAGAAAACTCCTATAAAATACTTTGTTTTATCCAATTGGGGATCAAACTAAAACCAGAAAACTTTTATTTACCGAAGTGAAAACCGAATACAATGTTATCATACTCTAACACCACGTCATACAATTCTTCACCCGACAGTAGCGGCGATGCAACATCCCTTTCATCTCTACCAACCAAGTGATTTGTTGGCAAGAACCGCTAATGGCAATCAAAAAAAGATGTTTTACTATCATTTGTAAACGTGAAAGCCTTGTTATTTTCCATATAGTATGAACATGCTACTTTTCCATACGTGCTTCAACTAGTAACCATTTCATATGTACTAAAATCATTGATAGTCTATATCAAAGCTACCTTCATTTGAAAATCATGTTTCTTGAATACATCATATGTCATATGTCAAAGTCATGAATAACGACAAGTGCTTCAACTCATCAATCAACAAATGAACACATGCATCTATATTCCAACCTGGACTATTAGGATCAGGTATGATCATGGATAAAAACATGAACTTCTGCCTCATACATATCCCCGGTGACAAGTTGTAAACCATGAAAATCACCGGCCAACAAGAGTATGGAATAGCGAATGACCCGAATGGATTGAATCTGCGTCTGTATATAACCCAAGACGTATGTTACCTGATTCCATTGAAAATTAAGAATGTACCCTATAAAATGTTTTCAAGCTTCACCATAGGAAGAGTGCATTATCACTCCATCCATCGCATCATGTGAATAATGTCATGTCATGTGCTCAACAGTCTTCAGTGACATAAATAACATTTGCAGTCTAGGTGTGATTGAGAAATATTTAAGTTTTTTATTTGTGACAAGAGTCCTTTCCTTGCGAGTTTTGGGTTTATAACAAGCATGCTCACATGTTCTACACTCGATCAACTTTTTATTTTCAAGGTAGTACAACGTGCAGAAGGTTGGACTTATGTCAATTTTCTAGTATTCTAGACCGTGAGGTTTTATTATGGATTTAGCAGCATGAAAGTTCTCTTCCAGCCAATTCCCTTCACGTAAAATGCTTTTCACTCATTCGACAATTCTATCATAACCGGCCTCACTCACCCATGATATGATTTGATGGTGAAAACTTGTGCAATAGCCAATAATTTACTATGATTTATGCTCTCATCCTATAATAGTTCATCAGAGTTTTTTTTTAAATAAAAAAAACCTGGTCACATCTGCATTAGGTTCTTCATCTACGATTGAACAACATAGCCCTGATTCAGTCCCATCACATTCATAACCACCATATTCCTATAATGATTACTATTGTAATATATAACTTCATGCACATTATAACATCGGTGTTTATCAATGGATACTGCAAGGGCATATTCAGTCGGAAAAATTCACCGCAATCTATCGATGAAAATATTTTATCGGTGTGTCCGTTTATATTTGCTAATTTTCTGATAGTGATAACTAAGAAATCTAGCTGTCCCCTGACTATAGAAGAGGATCATATGATACAAGTAAGAACATCTATTTGAAGAAATTTTGGGCTCAATTTATCCATGCATGTAATTATTAATATTATACGGATACGGGAAGTTATTTTTTTTTTTTTAGTTTAACGTGGGTGTCCGGGCTAGCTTGCGCGCACCTTGACTAATCCCACGGGCCCTAAAGTTAACGACCATGCAAGCCTCCAATGGGCATCATATGAGCAACTACAGGGCTTGAACCTGAGACCACAGAGAGAGCAAACCTCTTGGTCCCAAGCTCTTACCACTGAGCCACCACCTAGATGGTTGATACGAGAAGTTATTAAATATACTCTAAGTTGTACATTTCCTCCTCTCACATTAACATGAGATTCATTACAAAAATTATTCATGAATCTCAACTTTATATTAAAGGAAGAACACAACTCCAGATACATCGAATTATTCCTCCGAAGATACAATACTCGGGGGAATGAATTGCCAACTTTAACAAAGAAGAGAAATCAACTCTAAATAACAATCAGGTCTTTGTTGCAGACAAGAGAGTCATCATAGATAGCAATCCGGCCCAAATGGACCCTAACACATTTTCATGGTACGGGTCATCATGCCCATGAATTCATTCATGTCTATCAAACCATCCCCATCACCATCCACTGCTCGAATCATTTTACGACAAGCATCCAAGCTAGACCTCTCTCCCAACCTCTTCAAGACCTCCATTAATTCTTCTGCACTTATTTTTCCATTCCCATCCAAGTCAAACACTCGAAAAGCACTTTCAATGTCACTGCTCTTTACTCCATCTCCCATGTTATGCATCATTTCCATGAATTCTTTGAAGTCTATGTACCCATCCCCATCAATATCAGTAGCCTGAAATGCCTTGACCATTTCAGATTCCTCTAGTCCCTTGCCTAAGGCCCTCAGTGCTGATTTGTACTCCTGACGAGAAATCTTGCCATCTTTGTTGAGGTCAAACTTGTCAAACACCCATTTCATCTCTTCCACATTCGGTTGGAAAGATTTTGACTCATTAGAGCTTTGTCCCAGGATTACGTTTTGTTGCATGGATTTTGAAACACTACAGCTTTGCCTCTTCTCCCTATAAATTCTTGACTCGGTTGGTGTTAGTGATGATGAGGAGGAATTTCTTGGAAGACCATGAAAATTGAGAAAACTCAAGTGCGACATTTTTGTTTGATATTACGATATGATGAGTAGCTGTATTCAAATTGTTTATAACCTCAGTACTTATTTAAGCTCCTGATTCCATTTAACTTTATATCCTCTACGCGGAAGAATATCATGAAAGAAAAGGTTCTCATTCTATGCTATGATCGATGGAGTAAAAAGTATGGATGTGCTTGCACTGTAGCTTTCATGCAAGTTGAGGAATTAAAATCTCATGCTGAATTCATGAGGGGAGGAAGAAGAGGTCAACAAGCATATAAAAGGGAAAAGGTGAAAGTAGAGGAAAAGTTTATTCTTTACTTTCTCTTGCAAGTTGATTCGCATCTAGCTAGCCCTCCTTTCGGTAAGATACCAAGTTCAAAGTCCGCATAGTGGAAGAGAAAAGAAAGAATCGGTGCTTCCTTTTCATTAATCTATTTGGAAGAGAGATAACCAGGATCGGAAAATTCAAGTGAATTTGGTTCTGAGGAATATTGCATGAAGGATTTGTTAGCCTTATCCCGTAACGCGGTTACTTTTTTAAATAAAATAGAGTTGAAGTGTGGCTAGACCTTGCAATATATTGGAATCTCTTGGAAGCAAAAGGCATTTGAGTATCGGGAATTTGGATTCTCACAAGACACCAATAATGATAGGTGCTAAACTTTGAAATTAAAAGTCTTCTTAGTTAAATCAAGCACAAAAAAAATTGAAATAATTGGCGATCACAATTGAAGTGTTATATTTTTTTTAAAAAAAAAAAAAAACTATGGCTTTGAAAAGATCAAAATTACCATAAAACTTAGAAGAAAAAAAAGAATTGGTAAAGGTCTCTATTGAAGAAGGAAGTAGAGAATCAATTCTTTAAGGAAAATAGCCTAGAAGGAAAAAGAAAGTCTCTTATAATAAATAGGCAATCAAAAGCAAGAAACTTTGAAGAGGTAACAGACTATAATATTATCCAGCGTTACTAACCTATTGGATAAAAGAGTATGTATCAAAAGATATAGAAAATGAGAAGAGAAAAGAGAATAAAAAGCAAGTTACATTGATTCAGAATTTGAAAGAGAAAGATTAAAATCATCTCAAGATGTAAAACAACAAAAATTAAACGAGTTTTAAATTAAGAGAAATTAGAAATTAGGAGATTCAAATCATCGTAAGAAAAACTAATTGATATAAATGTAAACGAAGGCATTAAAGTCTCTTTAATTGTCAATTAACTCATAATTTAGGAAACAAATCGGTTATTAATAAGTTGTTTAAGGAGGGAATAAGTGTTATACACAAAATTAACAAGAAGAGATAAAGTTTGGGACAGAAAGAACTAGCCAAGCCTAATTACAAATCAAACTTGGTAGAAGTCTAGACTTACATTAAAAAAAAGTCTATAAACTATAAGATCCTTAAAGCAAGGAATGGATCGACATGAAAGAAAATATGAGTTTATATATTGCAAGATCCTTAAAACAAAGAATAATATAGATTGAAATAGCAGTTACTTTTAGATTTTCAATTTAAAGAAGGATAGTAGAAAGGAACAAATCATTCATCATAATTAAACTAAGAATTGATATGCAATTAAACCAAGTTCACAGAGTTTTCAAAATTTGTTTATCAAGTAGGTTGATAACTTTGTAGGCTAATAGATTTAGGGTCTGTTTGGGAATGTGATTGCGGTTGTATTTCAAAGTGTTTTTCATGCCGAAATACATCAAAATGATGTTTTTTCATTTTTTTTAAAAATCATTTTTGAGATCAGCGTATCAAAACGATTCAAAACATATAAAAAATTTTAATTTTTTGCAAAAAAATTTAATTTTTTTAGAAACGCGGGTACAACCGTGTTTCCAAACGCAGCCTTAGTAGGTTGATAATCAATAAGCTTGTAACAGTAAGCTTATAATTAGTAGACAGTAATTTTCATAACCACAAAAAAACCTAAAAATATATTCTCATATCAAGAATCTTACTCAGATCAAGAACAACTCTATAATTATATTTTCTTTTATTTACAACAAACTTTCTTCTTCTTAAATTTTAGTTATCTTTTGATACTTTTGTCGCATGTTCCCGCGCGCAGTGTCGATGGCGAGTTTTGTTTGTTTGGTTGGTTCTTTCTTGGGAGTCACCACCTAATATTTGGTTCGGGGTCACAAGGAAACCCCAGTGTGTTGGTCTTTGTCAGAGATTCACGGGTAAGGGACTGATTGTGGCTAGAAAAGGTATTAGCACCCATAGCGCACCGTACCTGAGGTAAGCTGCTTCATGGTTTGATGTGATTTAAAGATTTTAAAAGTTGTCTTGTCAATGATTTCTTAAAAAGAGAAGAAAAGTTCTCCTCAGTAAAAAGATCTTTATCTTATCGTGTAAAGAAAACCTAATTGCTCTAACATCAATAAAAACAAAACAAACTTTTCTATTTAATACCAAGAGTATGTCTTACGTATAAGATCGTAATCCTGGATACTAAAAGAAACAAATTTTTTTAAAAAAATATTGGCCTAGTTCTCGTAACTTTAATAAACTTGTTATTAAAGCCGAAAAAGCATGCTAAGACATATTTTTTTGAAATTTTCCATGTTGTATGAAACTATGTTTTTTCTTTGGCTTTATAGCCGAATAAATGCCATACGTTTCAGTAACATATTGCATTGTGGGCAGTTGAGGCTAATTGTTTCATATTTTTCCCCGCTGAAACGGCTTCCCTATTGTAATGAAGAAGGTGATGAACAGTGTCCTTTGAAACGGTACTGTTTTGAGATGTGAAATGACCATTTTCAGTTTGGTCACTCAAGTTCTGAAATTTTGTAGTAAAGTCCTTGGATAAATTGTAATTGGACCCCTAAACTTTAATTTCTTCCAAATAAAGCCCAAATTGACTTGAAAAATAATTTTTCTTGTAATCAAACCCTCCATAAATTCAATTAAACCTTCAATAAAATTTAATCAAGTCCATAAACATCTGATTTTGGACTTTTTTTTCTTCTTCAAATTGAATTTTTCTTGTCAACAAGGCTATCATTAGTAAAACATATACTGTCAATTTTCAATCCTTGTATTTTTATACCTCCTCAACCAATTTCTAGCCATTTTCTAGGCACTTTGACATCTTCTTCTCGCTACTATTATTTTTTTAGATTTCTTCCGAATATTTTTTTATTTTTCTTTGGATTTTCTCCTTTTTTGTGTGGGGACCCAAAAATGGATAACAATAACTTTCATTGAGTGATTAATTCTTAGTGTTCGATTTTGAAATTCAAAGTCCTCTTAGTTGAGGCAGCATAAAAAAACCCGAAACAAATTGAATAAATTTTTTTTTTTTGCAAACATAAAGACTGAAATAACTTTTTTTTTTAATTCCTTCCTTGAGATGTTAGAATTGTTCAGAACAATCACAAACACCAAATCACCCAAAGTAACTAAAATGATCATTTAAACTTTCCAAACAACATTACAGCATGAATAGCCATTTTTTGGAAGAAAGATCAATTCAATCCGTATTTTCCAATGAAGTGCAATTTGATCTTTTTCAAAGACTAGTTTTTAATTGGAGAAAATTGATTAGCATTTCATCAATTTTAGTCAAGAATTAAGTAAGATGAATAATTATCACAAATACAAGAGGAAAAAAGTGATTTTCCTTATAATTATTTTCACATATATTCTTGGAAGACATATTAGATTTGTCTAAAACAAATATAGGAATAGCAAGAGAGACCAACTTAGAAGAAAATATTAGAAGTGCTTAACGAGTTCATAGATTTAAAATGTGTTAGAAAGTGATTAAAAATAGGTTAGTTACCACTTTTAAGATCAAATTAAATATATTAGATTTAGTTGAAAATTCTTCTCCAATATAAATACATTAACATGAAGTATTAATATATCTACAACCAGTTATAGATAAATAAAAAATTAATTTCAAATAATTCTTGGTTATTAGATTTTTTCCAATCTTAAAACCTTTGTCTCGCATTGAAAAACTACAATATATTTTTGTGCCTCGTATAATGATGGCCTATAGGGGCTTAGGGTTTAAACCACGTGTATGCTCCACTCATGCTTGTGATTGGGTTTATATTAATTACAAAGAGAAATGGTTCACAATTTGCTCGCCAATGAACAAAATATGTCCATGTTGATTGAATTTGTTTGATAAGTTTTTATTAGTTTAATACTTAAGAATTTTTTTTTTAATATTTAGTATTAAACTTAAAAGGATAAAACATCAAAAAAAACATTTGGGTAGTTTGAAATAAATCAATATTTATTTTATATGAAATACCATAATTAAATCCTTTTATTGAAATTAATTAAGGCAACTTAAGTTCCCTGTATAAATAGAATTGGGAGGAGATTATCTAGAGGAACAAAAACCTAAGAAAATATTCTCTACTGCCTCTTGTTTTCCTTTATTGTCTTCTATTTTTTACAAGACTGAGTGCGTTTTTTTATTTATTTATTTATTTGGTGAGTCTTTTTCATTTTATGACTATAATTTTGAGTATGTGTTCTGTATTTGTAGGCCATGATCAAATAGTACAACTCATTAAAATAGTAACGAGAAATTTAGCTTTAAAAATAAATGGTTGAATTAACGTGTTTATCTTTGTACTTTTGTTCATCTAAAAGTTCATTAATTTATTTAGTGCTTAATTTATTTATATGTAATTCTCATTAATTTATTTCTACATATAATTTCATGTGTTGTAATTATTTCATGTTTATAACTAATTTTGCAATATTAAGTATTCGATATATCTTCATCATATCGAATTGAACTAGACAATTACCATTTTATTCAACAATCTTAAGTCCAAATCATTAATTGTGTTTAGCTATTTAGTTTATGTTTTAATCCATATTTGTTATTATTGGTTTATAAGTTTTATACTACAAGTCTTTTTTTAATTGTTTTATTAAATTTGTTTGCTCGTTCTAAGCTAAAATATTAATCAAAATAAATTTTGGCTATTGTTTGAAAAATTAATCAAGAGAATGTTTATAATCAAAATCTTCATACATGACTTGGCCAATTTACAATCATTTCATTAATTATTGTTTTTGTATTTCAAAAATTAAAAAATAGAATATTTAAAAAAATATAAAAAATAAAATATATATATTCTTGATGTATTTGTATCATTTTCAATATATTTTTAAAAGAATTTAAAATTCAAAAACATAATTTCAACACTTTTAGCTATTAACACGCACATTTCAAAATTATTGATTAATTTTTTTCATTGAGTGGAGATTGATATTGCTTTTTTAAAAAACAAATTCACAATACAAAAAATAAAAGAAAAAAATAAAAATATATGATAAAATGGTAAAGGAATCTCACATAAAAGAAGGAGAAAAAAAAAACTGAAAACCATTTTCCCACACTTTTCTCTCCTAAAAGACACTTTCAAAACCCTTTCCCATCTCCTTTAAGCACCGATTAAAGAAACACCACCTCTTCCTTATTCTTATTAGGGAAACAAACCATGGCAACCGAAGCCAGCAACTCTCTCCCACATTTTCCCCAACTCTTTGTAAAAAAACCAAAAGCCATCCTCTCTAACCTGAAGCTCCAGTAAGCCATTAACCCAACGCCATATTCTTATCAAGCTGCAGAGATCCTGATGCGATTTAATGCGGGTGGCCAGTGGCTTGACCTTTTGTGATTGGAAATTCATGTCTGCGTTAATATTCTTACTTCATCACATTAATTTTCTCACTTTTATAATTAATTTCTGCATGAAAAGATTAGATTTTTAGTATTTGGTTTGGATGTTGTCACCTTATATCTATTATATATTACATTATTTATTTTTAAAATAATTTATTATTTTATTATCTTTGTCTTTAATATTTTTAAATTATATTAAATGTTTGTTTATTTGAAGATAAATGCACCTTTTAATCTATTAGTATTAATTAATTATGCTAATATATATGTTAATGTGATATTTTCTGGTTAATTATGTTAGCATATATATTAATGTGATATTTTATGTCAAAACAAACTATATTATTTTGTGTTTTGGTTTTTTATCCGGGTTGATCCTAGTTGATCCACTAAACCCGTGACCCAGTCATTTTACCGGATCAACTACCGGATCGGGTTTTATAACTATGCTTACAACCTTGTACAAACGCCTCTAATCTGTAGCCTAAAACACTACATGAATTAAACCCCTCGTGATACTGATAGCTAGTTCATCACATGGATTTTCCTTTTTTATGGGGTTCGGGTCTGTTTGGAATTGTAGTAGCGGTGATGGTTCAAAGTGTTTTTCGCTTAGAAATACATCAAAATAAAGTTTTTTTTTATTTTTTAAAAATTATTTTTGACATCAGTATGTCAAAACAATCTGAAAATATTAAAAAAAATCATTTTAAATAAAACAAATTCAAAATTTTTAGAAACACACAATTCAACAGCTTGCTTATATATATAGCGAGAGTTACAATTAGCTCCCCCTTTCACAATCTCTTGATTAATCGCATCTGTTAGTGAAATTCGATTTCAGTCACTCGTTGAAAGGGTTTGGATTTAGAAATATTTCTTAGCTAGGACAAATTTACTATAAATTATTCAGGAATATACAAGTGTTCATGTCTACATGTAAATTAAACTAAATTGATGTAAAACAAAAGGGCAAAAAATACACACAAGTCATTTACTTTTTATCAAAAGCAGTTGTTTTCGGAAAATCAATATTATTTAGTGATCATGGCATTTTGCATTAAATAAATATATATATACCAAAATACAGGTTATGGAGGCAAATATATGTAACCAAAAAAATAAATTATAGGAACAAACTCTAACCAAAACAACAAATACATGTAACAATTGCTCACATTACCCACACTCTAGACACCGTTTTCATTTTATTTATTTTTTTATTCAATTTAAAACAGAAAATATTTTTTTATTTTTCATTTAAAAAATAAAAATAAATAAAACCAACGACTACTATCAAACATGAATTTTCGAGAACAATAAACGAACAAATTTCTTGTTTTATTTTCAAAATTTTGAAACCAAGATTGAAGTTTCAAAGCGAATTGAGTGATGGCCTAGAGGTATGGTAGTTTTTTTCAAAATTTCAATATATTTTAAGCACAAATCACACCTCTAAAACCTAAAAATATATACTTTTTATCAAAAAAAAAAACAACACGAGCTATTTCTCATTCAAACACACATTAATCGCTTGTTTACTTGTTTTAATAGATAAAGCGAAGGCAGACTCTTTCATAAAAAAAATTTAAGGAGAATTTTTAGTCAACTTGAATTCCAGGAGCATGTTTAGAGATTTGAATTGAATTTAATTCAGTGATTTGAATCTGTTTAAAATTTTTTAAAATATTAAGAATTGAATAATAAATAAAATTCAATTTTTAAAAATATTAAAAAAACAAATCAAACACTGATCTCTCTAATTTACAATTTTAAATAAAAAAATTAATGTTAAAATTAACTTTCACAAAATATATTTTTACTCATTTTTTTTTAGAAACTTTTGGATAAATAAGATGAAGGTGACATATAAAACTAAATGAATTGAATGTTATGTTATTAATGTGAATTCAATTTATTTACTAATTGAATTTAAATTAAAAACTATAATTAAATTCAATTCTAATAAAAAAAGATTCAAACAACATGAATCTATCACCGCTAAATGATTTATTTTTCAATGGCCGATAACAGTATAAAAAAGCAATCCAACGAAAACATGGACGAGGCTAAAAGCCTACCAGCCATTAAGTTAAGCATATTCCTTGACTTTGGATTCAAAGCAAAGGAAAGGGGAAAAAAAAACATGTCAAAATTCGCTGACAGAATCTAACATAATACATCCATTTTGTTTGAGATGAGAAACACTTGGCATTCGAGCAATCTCTCCCACTGCTATGGTACGCAGTAGGTTTAGGCTGAGTTTGTTTTTGATAATACATTAAATTGTATTTTATGTTATGGGTGCATTAAAAAATATAGTTTGAAATGTAATTTTTATGAAGTAATTTTTACATGTTTTTTAATTGAATTTTGTATAACGTTGTTTATTTTTGTGTTTCAAAAGTGTTTTAGAAAAATTTGAAAATTTTTATTTTTTTCTCTGCTTCAAATTAATATTTTTTGATGTTTTCAAATCATTTTAATGCGCTGATATCAAAAATAATTTTAAAAAATATATATTATTTTAATGCATTTCCAAGTAAAAAAACACTTTAAAAGGTAACCGCAACCATACTCCCAAACACAACGGAAATATTTTATACATGTTTTTTGTTACACATAAACTTCAACTATAATTTTTATTAAACACGTATCTAAATTCAACTAACCATAGTTAAATTTATTTTTTTTCAAACCATAATCACAAAAGTTACTTTAAAAACAAAAACATGTACGCCCCACCAAAACAGCTTTTAAAAAGAGAAGTCGGAGATGTTTGGTTTGGAGATGTGGTTGGTTTTTTTTTTTTGTGAGATTCATATAAAAAATATATATATTTTTTACTTTTGTGAAGTGTAGTTTGTAATTTAAGAAGATTATATCCTTAAAAAAAATCACCACACCTTCCAATAAAAAAAAAAAAAAAAGTGTATGCTGCACTCACAGGGAACTACTAGTGATACATGGAGGAAGGTATGCGTGAGCAAAGAAACCAGAAATCAATTACAATTAATCAAATAGCTAGGAACGGTTCAATCAACATAGAATTTACTTAAAAATATATATATAAAAGCTAAATTAACCAGAAATCAATTACAATTAATCAAATAGCTAGGAACGGTTCAATCAACATAGAATTTACTTAAAAAAATAGATATAAAAGCTAAATTTGTTTCTAACTCTAAAAGTAGCTGCCCCCTTTTCTATCTCTCGTCTAGATTAGAAAATTTCCTTCCTCTCTCGTAGTGAAAAACAAAATCTTTTGTTTTTTTAGTGCTCTCCCTCGCTTAAAAATTCAGTCTGCAATGCCGTGTCTCCCATCCTCTCTCTCTCTCTCTCACTTTCATTACTTTCTTGAAAATCATTCTTTCTTTACAACCCTTTCTCTAGTTTAAGCTAAAGCCCAAAGAAAACATTGTTGAGAAGCTCCAACAAATAAAGATGAGTCTCTTGCTTCTGCTTGGGACTTTTTATGGTGTTGGCCGTGGACCTTTTTTTTTTCTATCTTTGATCTAGCTTCTCATCAACACCACTTGAAAGCTCCAAAATCCCTTTCTCTAGTTTAAGCTAAAGCCAGAAGAAACCATGGTAGAGAAGCTCCAACAAATAAAGATGGGTCTCTTACTTCTATTGCACTTGGGACTTTTTATGGTGATGACCGTGGATCTTTATTTTTTCTACCTTTGATCTAGCTTCTCATCAACATCACTTGAAAGCTTCTATCTTTTTCTATTTTTAGCCTCACATGATAAATTTATGTGTTAAAAAAATATTTGAACAATAATCAAAGCTTGTACAACCAAACAACAAAAAATTTGTATGCGCATAGGAAAGAGAAGTCAAAATGCATCAATGATAAGTTATTAGCTTATTAATGTGCGTGTGTATTCCTTGATGTCTCAAGATAAGGGATTAGTTCTTACTATTTTTGCTCTCTTGTATTTACAGATTCACTCTTAGAACAATTAAGTATCCTATTAGATGTATTTTTATTTATTAGTGTAGAGCTAGTTTGATGTATTTTTTTTTTTTGAAGCTTTGGTTATAAATCTTGTATTGTTCTAAACTTTTAATCAATTTTCCTGATTTTGCAACAAAATTGATTCATTAAAAATAGATGTAATTGGATCAAATCAAAACTGGTTAGTTTGAACTGATTTTTAATTTGGTTCGGTCTAGTTTTATAAGTCAATTCAATGAAAATTATAATGAAAAATAAGATTATAAGTTGAGTGAATCTAGAAAGATTGTCTCAATTCGAATTATTCTCTACATTACTAGATCAGCATGGCATGATGAATATGTACCCGAGCCTTAGGAATTGGTTTTGCCCGGAGCATTGGACCTATGATCACCCATGACTTCTGTGTATCAGTTACTGATTCGGTAAGCTACATGTCTGGTTCACAAAGAACTTCGCCCAGCTCCTTTGGGATATTTTCTAAGTATATTTGCTTACTTCACCATTACCCTAGCATCTTTTTCTAGTCACGGGAAGAGAGAAAAAGTTAGACTTATCTCATCTAGGCCTCTATTCTAGTTACCTACCAGCTTGTGCTATTTGTCTAAACACCCTCCTTCACCAAGATTATTTTTTTCATTCGCGGTATAGAAAAACCAACTAAATAATGGTAGTAAAACAATCGGCTCAAGCTCCTTTACAAGGCCTCTATTACTTTGGAAATCGGACAAAACCACAAAGATAAAATAAAAGCCCATCTGGCTTGGCTTCGCTACTGCTCACCTTGTGTCTACATCGTTACTATTTAGTATTGTGTTTTTAATTATGTTTTGGTGAGTTTTAAAAGAGTATTTGTTTAGAAAAGGTATCAAATTAATTTAGTATTTTTTTGTAAAAATTTAAATTAAAATATTTGAATGTATTTTTCAAGTGAAAAGTATCTTGCACCACACCTTTAAAAACACACGAAGTCAGCCAAGAAATACCTCTTTATTTTGAATAATGCTAATGCCTTCTTAAAACTATATAGTTAACACCAACTTTAAAATCCACATAACATCACATATAGGATTTCAAGTTAAATTTTAACATAGTAACAAAAAAGTGTTAATGTTACAGATATTATTTATTGTATCATGATTTTTTAAAAAAAAATACAAAGATTATGTTGTTTACACTTAATAAAATAAATTAAAAACTATATAAATTGATAAAATATAAAATAATTGTTAATGCAAATTAAAAAATACAAGAGCGATCTACTTATGCTTTGCTACAAGTGGGATTTTAAGTTAATTTCTAACGTAAGAAGAAAACAATTGTGTTATGGGTATGTTTTCATGTATCATAATTAATTTTTAATTGAGCAATGAAGAAATATTGTTTATGCCTCATATAATAAATTAAAAAATATATATCAATTGATAAATCCAAAAAGAATTGTTAACACTAATTAAATATTAAAGTATATAACTAATCTTTAAATATAGTAAAAATAAAAGATAGATGCACATGTAAATGTTTTACATCTATTATCTTTTTTTATTTTAAATGTTTTCATTTATTTTATCTTAGCGAGTAATTATAGTTGTTAATAATAAATCATTTCTATTTCTATAAAAATTTCATTCAAATACAACTAATTCATATAAAACATAAGAGGAAGATATTCACAAGGAATCAAATTAATCTATTCAAAGTATCATGTAATTAAGTTTTTTGACCTTAAAACCCAATTTTAAAGTTGTTTGTATCTGAAAAACCTTTAAAACATAATTAAATCTTCTATAAACCAATTAGCAACTCCAAAATATTTTAAAATCACTAAAAAATAAAAAATCAATCAAACCCAGAAAGTCTTAATAGACCCTGGTTTACTTTTTTCAGCAAGATGAAGGTCAAAAACCACCACCATCGAACTCATTTTATTGAATAAAACCCTTTAATATTAAGATTGATTATTTTGGTTGTTAGAATCATGACAACTGGCAATTTTCTCGCTCATTTATTGTTTTTCAGCCACTTTCTTTTTTATTTTTTAGATTCAGATACTAAAAAATAAATAAAATAAACTTTTAAATCAAAATAAAAATTTTCTTGAATTTGAAATTAATCATATATTTTCTTTGTATTTTACGTTTCAGTTCCTTGTCTTTTAATTTGGTTTTTCCATAACAATTTCAAACTTAATATTATCTCATCATGTCATAAACAATTGAAAGAAAAATCAAGTTTAAGAATAAAAAAAAATGAAAAAAAAAAGTTCTAAATAGTGAATCACCTATTAAACTCCAATTTTTTTTTAGTTTTTTCGCTAATTACCTATTCTAGAGATGGTGTAAGAACCAATTTATGCTTTCATTATTTCGAAAACTAGTGGTCAGTATGACCGTGCTTTTAAATACTTGCCTTGGAATTGGAAGGGGGCTGCCCTTTTTCTTACGCTGCCTTCCCTTCTCCGTCTAGGGTTACTGGCTCCAAAAATTTGAAGAAGAAAAAAACCGCAAACGGCCCCAAATTAATTACTATAACGCATGATCTAATTGTGCTCACCCAATGAGACTACTGCCTCGTACTTGAAAGGAAGACAAATGAAAATTCCATATACCTAAATATTGACGTTAAATTCAAACCAAAAAAGAAGGCTCATGTGAGCATAGGCTGTACTAAACACTATAATACAAAATTTAAATATATAAAACTCATGAGAAAACTAAAATACTAAGCAATAATCAAGTCATCCACTCGTATGATTGATACTGATCCATCGAGCGTTTTGCTCTCTGCTTCATCCTCACTATCAATACCAGTAAGCTCTCTGGCTCGATTTGACTGCATTTTCCAATCTGTTCTGGTTAGCACCACCACCATGACAATAGCACAAACAGCTTGGGCTACCAGTAAGCCGAACCAGAAGCCCAGCAAGCCCAAACCCATACCGATGCCCATTAACATAGCTATAGGCAATCCAACACCATAGAAGGAACCCAAATTTATGTTGGCACCAAGAGTTGGCCTAGCACTGCCCCTCAACACCCCACAACCGGTGGTCTGTGGGCAGTTCCCTAGCTCACAGAGCCCAACCACCGGCATTGTTGTCGCTGTCAATGACAATATGGCTTTATCGGTGGTAAAAATCTGACCCCAAGCATGCCTCGTTAATGTCATGAACAACATGGCGATAATACTCATCAAAACGGCACAAAATAATGCGATTATAGAAGACATTTTGGCTTTGTTGGGCTGGTTTGCGCCTAACTCGTTGCCAACTCGAGTTGATACGGCAAGGCTAAGGGCCGAAGGGAAGATATAGACAAGAGAAGTTGCTTGTATTAGAATTCCCATAGTGGCAACTGCCTCAGGAGCATTTGCAAGTATTCCTGAAAGGACTATCATAAGTTCATACCACCACCATTCTAAGCACACAGAGATGCAACTAGGGATGGCTAGGCTAAGAATCGGCTTCCATTCATCGAAGCATTGGAGGGACCAGCCTTGCCATGACTTTCTACAGATGCCGGAGAAGTAAAGGTAAAGCAGAAGGGCAGCGAGCAGATTCAAGTCTGTTATGGCTACTGCCACAGCAATGCCTCGAATGCCAAGGCTGAAACGATAAGTCAGGATGTAACTGATAGGGACATGAAGAGCTAGTGAAAAAGCTGCACTGAGCATGAGAGGGAGGGTTATGTTCTGGGTTCTTAGGTAAATTTTGAGAGGGTTAATGAAAGATTGGAGGACTAGATCTGGTAGCGAAAATACGAGGTAAGTAGAGGCAATAGAAGAGATGGCTCGGTCTTGGCCACAGAAGATAAGGACAGGTTCAAAGTTGAGCCAAAGAAGAGATATGGGTATGCATGCCAAGATGAGAATTGCTATCGTTTGCTGAAGGGTTTGGCCCATAAGAGGCCATTGCTTGGCTCCACAGGCTTGAGAGGAGATGGCCTCCATGCCCATAGCTAGACCGGAAATGACAGAGTAGCCAGTGATGTTTGCTATGCCAATGGAGAGAGACCCTCCTGCTAAAACCTCTTTCCCTAATTTCCCCATGAAAAGCATAGAAATGGCAGATTTTCCATATATAAGTAGGCCCGTGATGATCATAGGAAAAGCTATGGTACAGAGCTCTTTGATCTCTGCAACCACCTAAATGAAAGAGACACAAAGGAGAAACAATTGGAGTTTTGAGTTCTTTAATTAGTTTTAACCCCATGAAAACAACTTCAAAGAAAACAAACAAAAGTATAAGAATGGCGGCGTCAGTGAAACTAACCTGGGAAAGGGAAGGACGCCACGCTTGATCTTTGCAGTGAAGACAATATCCTTGCTTATCTGGTAAGACATTCTTATCACTTCCTAGTAGTAAACTTGATTTTTGACAACTATAATGGCCTAAAAGAGGAATTGAAGCTGAAATCCCTTGATCATTCATTTTTCAGAAGATGAAGATTTGTCTTGGGCTCAAATGTTTAACTGATGGTATTTATGAGGTGACAGTACTTTCAGGGTTTAAGTTTTGTTATCAGAGGACATTCTTTTATTAACTCCTTGTATCTCATTAACATATGTGTGTACATATAAAGCTCAGTACTCAAAGATCACGGCCTCTCTGTAATATTTCTCTCACACTTCAATTTTACTCCACTCTAGCCTCTCTCTCTAGTATTTATCACCAGATTAGTTAGGGTTTGGTGGTGAAGAATAGACGAGCGTGAGGAGGATAAGGATGGGAGGTGGCCATGCGGATGGCTCGTCCTTTTCTTCAAGGGTTCGTCGGGACTCTCAAACTAAACCAACCTACAAGCTTTTTTGGTTTTTATCTTTTCTGGTAAATATAAATGATAGAGTGAAAGTATGTGCCTTCACTTGCAAAATTAAACAGTTGCTGGCAGCCCCTCCAAAATCCAAATGCCAAACATGAAAAGCTGTCAACCTATCATCCAAATCAATTTATGCCTGAAACACCCATTCTTTCTGCCAATTTCATATTGTCCTCCTTGCCCCACGCACCATCTCAAAAATAAGAGAGGCCTCGGTGGGCCACACTTCATGGATCGGGTCTTCTCACCTACTATATCATAAGTGGCTAGCACGTGTGTGCTGTACTTGCCACGTGCCTTTGGACAGCCATGCAATGCATGAAATCAATTGGCTTGGGTAAAAGTAAGAAGGCTGTGGGTTTGGTGATTCTATATCACCTACGAAGCTTGTGGGAGTCTTCGTGCAATACATGCAGAAGCGAAGTAGAAGCAAAGGCTAAGATTCCGAGCTTCAAACATCGTTCACACACGCCTGGTTTCGACTAAAAGCCACTGGCAGAGAGTGGCAGTCTGGCGCATTTGGCCATTTGCTTCAAGAATGAGGTTCTTCTTCTGACTTTCTTGCTATATACAGTCTTTTTCTGTAGCCCGGCCAGCTATGCAAGAGATACCGTTTATATTTACATTTACAGTGCATTAATGTGGTGTCAAATTTCCTTCTGAGGCAACTAAACCTTGTACAAGGGCTCAATGATTCTCGTCTTCCAGGCTTAGATACCACATACCCATAGATTTTATTTCTAGCCACATAACTTTGAATCTGCACCTTCATATTCCATGTGACATAAAGTTACAAAGACTAGAAGTGGAAAAATTCTTGGCGTGTGGACTTGAAGAAATTGGGTCAAAACTGGAATATTATATAAAATAAAATCACTGTCAAATCATGAAACCAACTCTCTTAATCTGTCTGCTAGCTCTTTGTGAATAATAGCATACTGTTTTTGAGTAATCAATCATCCAGAGTGCCTGCTGTTTATTGTGAATAGCTTTAAGAGTTCAAGCAGGACAAGAGAAGCTACGAGTATCTTCTCTACTGTTATCCTTTTCTGCTATCTTAGCAATCATTCTTGTGGGTGGATATTATCAAAAAAAAAAAACAATTGAATTGGGAAAGGATTACCATTGAACTACTACTCTTTACCTTCAAGACACAGGCTAATTAACCTACTATGGGCGCCTAAAATCAATAGTTTCCCTTGATGATATCTGGTAACATGGGACCAGGACAAGTGGTCCGTGGCCACACCATAAGCTTCATATCTTTAATTTCTTCTACTACGAAATACTGGTATGGAGTAGGGACACAGTCGATTTAATTTTTGCAGCAAAACAAGCAACATAATAAATGTATATACAGCGTACGCAACAACAACAAGAGTCACTTATGTCTGCTTTCTTCCTTTCTAATAGACAAGGCCTCGCCCTATAATTAAAATGCTCCAATTAAAAAGAGATGCTTAGGGAACTCTTAAAAAGGTTCCTTGCCGAAAATGGGCAAGCATTGGCATTGAAAGCTCACATGACTAAATGCTCCAAAAACTTCTACCAAGTTGTAGTGACCCACTACAATTAATGAATGGTTTTCAAACTTTCAGACCCTTCACACAGCGAACCGTCAACATTTGATCGATTAATGCGAAATATATTAGGCTATTTTTGTTTATTATAATTTTTTTTAATATTGATAGAATAACATAATTTAAGAAAAATAGAAAAATAACATAATTTATAAATATTATGATTGAAAAACACGATATTCAATCTTGTTACTATTCAGAATTGTAACATTTCAAAAAACAAATTATGAAATGGACCATACAAAAAAAGTGAGGAGAAAAAAAAAAGATAAAAAAATAAAAAAGAGACCTTGGCACACCGAAGCTCTTGTCACGACACTATTTGTATCATCAAAAAGATCTCGATAAAACGAATCCAACAACACCAAGAAAAGTCATCATCGGTGACCTAAGTATACCATATTTGTCAGGAGTGTTTGAGATAATGGTTGAGATTGCTTTTCAAACTTCTTTCGTTTGGAAATATATGAAAGTAATTTTTTTTTAAAATAAAGATATTCTTGACATCAGCACATCAAAACAATCCAAAAATAAAATAAAAACTAATTTGAAGAAAAAAGCGCAGTCCAACCACAACGCCAAACACCCTAGTCATCCAAGGATGGTGAGTGGCTCACTTGCCTTTGGTGGCAAGTGTGGCCCACTTGGTCACCATTAGTAACATTCTTTGTTGTTGTTAGATTCGTCTCATCGAGATATTTTTTATAATACCAGTGGTGTTGTAATTGAAGCTTCGGTGTACCTCTAAGGTCTTTTTTTTTTCTTTTTTCTCTCTCTCCTCATTATAATTTATGAAGAGAGAGGAGAGAGAAAACATAGAAAAAAAACCGTAGAGACATAAATAAAACTCTGATTATAACACCATCGATACCATCAGAAATATTTCAACAAGATAAATTCAATGACACTAAGAAAGGTCACCAACGGTAAACCAAGTGGGACACACTTGCCACCAAAAGCAAGTGAGTCACCTGCCACCTTTGGAAGACAAGTGTGACACACTCATGTCATCGGTGGTGACCTTTATTGATGCCATTGAATTCATCTTGTTGAGATCTTTTTGATGATATCGGTGGTATCGTAATCGAAACTTGGGTATGCCTTCTGAGTCTTTTTCTTAAATTCTATTTTATCTCTTCTCTCTTCTCTCTTATATCTCCTCTCTCCTCATATGTAGCCCATTTTACAGTTTTGTTTTAAAATGTCATGATTTTGAATAGCGACAAGCTTAAATATCGCTTTTTTCAATTGCGACATGTATAAATTGTGTTATTTGTCAATTATTTTTTAAAATTGTGTTATTTCATTCATATTTTTTTTATAAAAAAAAAGGGTGCTAATTTTCAAAAATAAAATATCAATATGTTACCCAAGATCATAAATAACCTAAAATAAAATATGAAAGTCTAAAATAGCATCTAAGAGAGATGAATTAAGTTTAACTGAAACTTTGATAATTTAAGATTTCTAACCCTTTAATACCTCAAACATTGAGCAAAAACAATTAACTAAGCAATTCATAGATAAAGAGATATAAAGAGCAAGAGAGATACATCAATTTTATAGTGGTTCAGACAATCACCCACTTCAATTCTTGAACCTCCATTCAAGTATTCATTATTCATCACGGCCTTCTGAACAAATGAGATCTTAATTACCAATACACTAATCTTTTTATGGAATCAATATTAGAAAACCTTTCAATCTTTTCAAGGATCAAGTTTAAACATTTTAAAGGCTCATGACCAATATTTTCTCGAGTGGTTAAAAAGTCACATATACTTTCACAATAATTATTTCTCTCATAAAAATCCTCACACCTTACGATAAGAGAAAATTACATTAAGAGTAACTCAAGTCTTTATTAAAGTAATCTAACTCATCAGTGTGAAATAGTGAATTGATGCAAGGTTTAAAGCTTTGAAAGGATTATGAAAATAATAAAAGCTTTTTAGAAGAAGAAAAAAAGTTTGTAAGCATCAAGTGTTGTAAGAATATATATATATATATATATATATATATATATATATATATATATATATATATATATTGTTGTGAGGTAATTCACATGAAATGAAATAGTGGTATTTATATGTAGAAAACCCACACATGATCGTTACTCACACAAGATAGATAGAGATAAAATATTTTGATTTTTGAGGTGTTCTTTCATCTATTAGGAACCATTATATCTATCTTTTTGGAAAGAAATGATTTGTTATAAACAACTTGAGTATAAAATAAGTTAATCAAGTCAAATAAGTTAACTCTTAAGTGTTAAATATATTTCTTTCAAAATTAGAAGTATATCGTTTTAGCTAATAATGTATAACATGCTTTTTGGTGATTAAAAGTGCAGGAGCACATGTGATAACATTCATGCTCTTCATTAAAAAATAATTGAGTGATAACACCAAAATATTTTAATAAAAGAATTTCTTATGCATTATTCTTCACTATATATAAGTTTTGGCAATTAAAGTAATTTTGGATGGTAAAATTCAGCATCTAAAAATAATTTTGAATAAAATTCATTTTTGTGATACCAAATTAAATTTTATAAAGACTTGATTACATTAATATATATAAGTTTAGGCGTCTTCAAGTCATATTTGCATTCAAAAAGCTAATATTACTTTAAATTAATGCGAAAAAATCCTACAACATTAAAACTTTTGATATACGTATTAAATTCAATAATTGTTGTTATCATCGAAATAATTAATCCATGGGTATTAAAGACCTTTGAGCTAACAATCTCTTCCTATTTTATTATGACAAACAATTAATATTATAAGGAGATAAAGATGATAATTAATATTATGTCTCCTTATCACTCGCAATATGCATCTTGAAATATTAGAAGCTCCCCTTGTCAAAATTCATGTTTAAGATATACTAAAAATATAGCATGTCATAAATATATCATTATAAATCTTAATCCCATGCCATCAATAACATCATATCATATCTTAATAACTTGAGGATTAAAATTCATACATATCACAGTCCACATTCAACCATAAATACCATGTTTTTCTCTCCTAAATAATTAATATTATGCATGCAAGCACCATATTTTTCTCCCCTCTTGGCACATCAAAAAGGGAGGCACCAAATAGCAAATAGATCCACAATATTACATCACCAAATAACACATTTATAAGTTCCAATGTATATGTCCAATTTCTTATTTCATTTGGTCAAGGATACAAAGTTGACAAACAAAATTTTGTTGCTTTCCAAAAGACTAAAAAAGTGTCACCCTTCCAACGCGACTTATTTTCATCATCTTGTGCATGAATGTATAACCAATTTAATGTTTTCATGACAACATGCATCAAATTTATATAATCAAATTTATAGTGGTTTGGAAAACCGTTCACTTCACTCCTTTATTTTTTATTCAAGTATTCATTATCCATTCACGGTCTTCTTAATAGGTGAGACGTTACCGATACACTAATTTTGTTATGGAATCAAGATTAGAAAGCTTTTCATAATATTTTTCAATGATCAAGATTAAACCTTCTACTCACAATCTTTTTTAATAATCAAGATTAAACATTTTCAATAGCTCACAACTAATTTTTTTTCAAGTGGTTAAAATGTCACTTGCACTTTCACAGCAAATATTTCTCTCGCAATAAAATATTTCTCTCGCAATAATTCTCACACCTTACAATAAGATTGAGCTCAATTTTTTATGAAAGTAATCTAACACAAGAGTGTGAAATAATAATTTGATGTAAGGAAGGTTTAAATTTTTGAAAGGATTATAAAAATAATGAAAGCTTTTTAGAAAAGATAATTTATAAAGCATCAAATGTTGTAAAAATATAAGCTTGTTTTTTGTAAGGTAACTCACATTAAATGAAAAAGTGATATTTATATATGAAAAACCCCAAAAATAGCCGTTACTCGCACAAGATAGATGGAGATAGAATATTTTTATTTTTGATGTGTTCTTTCATCTATTAGGAATGGCTATATCTCTCTTCTTGGGAAAAAAAAATTGTTGTTACAAATAACTTGAGTATAAAATAAGTTAATCAAGCCAAACAAGTTAATTCTTGATGGTTAAACACACTTCTTTTAAAATTACAAGTTATCACTTTAGCTAACAATGGGTAAAAAGCTTTTTGGTGATTAAAAGTGCAAGAGCATTTCTCCATATAAAAAGAATTGAGTGATAAAACCATTGATAAAATAATTTCTTATAAGGTATTCTTCAATATATAGGTTTTGGCAATAAAGGTAATTTTAGATAGTAAAATTTGGAAATTAAATGTAATTTTGAATAAAATTTATTTTTGTGATACCAAAATAAATTCTATAAAGACTTGGTTACATTAATATAAGTTTAAGTATCTTCAAGTCATATTTGCATCTAATGAGTCCATATTTTGTCTAATTGGCTTGGAAAAATTCCTACAACATTAGAATAAACATTGTTTTTTTTTTAATCTTAGAAAAAGAATAAACTAGTTTTTAAATAGATTTTTTCAATTAACCAAAGTTTTTTAAAAATATATTTGAAAAAACAATCAAATCCTTCTTAATAAGAAACATTTACAATTAAGAATCCCAATCTAGCTAAATTGCTTCTCCTGGGTTATTTTTTTTAATTTTACAAAAAAATAAATATATTTTTCTTAAGTAAGATTTAAAAAAAAATCAAGGAGAAACAATTTGTTTTGAAGGATTTGATTGGTTTTTAAATATTTGTTTTTTAAAAAAAAAACTTTGGTTAAATACAAAATCTATTTAAAAAGCAGTTTATTCTTTTCAAAGATTATAAAAACATATTTAAGTTTTTTATTTATATAGAAACTCTAGTTAAAAAATCTATCTTTTTTAATTTTATTTTTAAATTAAAAAAAGTGTTTTAAGAGAAATCGCTGTTTCTCAAGAAAACACATTTCCCACCTGCCAGCTTTTTGAAAAACCGCAGTTCCCACTTACAGTTTCTATTTCCCAATATCTTTTCTTCCCAATGCCATTTTCTTGAAATTTTCTTACACCTGTGTTAGATTGTAAAACCACCTTGGTTTAGGAATTTCTTTTGCTTGAAACGATGTTGTTTTCCAAAAAAAAAAAAAAGTAATCTTTTGATTTTGTGTACTCTTTGTCACTTTGATCCTTAAAGTTATGCATTTTTACTAAACAGTCCCTAAACTTTATTTATGCTACAACAAGGTCCCTGAAAGTAGACATTGCACATGAGGGATAAAAAACAATGGCCCTCGTATTTTCCAGCGACAAATGGTCTCCAAAATTTAAAGATGGGAACGCTTGAGTTCCAATATCGTCGTTTATGGTGGCTTGATGCACGACATGTCATCCACGTTGATGACGTTTCATTTGCCTCTTTTCTTTAGCTCTTCAAAAGATTATGGTGGATGCTTACAGCCAAGGCGCTCGGACTTGGGTGCCACTAGGCACATGAGCACAAGCCTGATAAACGCCAGGCCCACCTTTCTTCTTTATTTTTTTTTAGTTTTTCTTTTCTTTTATTTTTTTTCATTATCTACTATTTTATCATTTTCTAAATGTCAATTTTTCCCAAATGATTAGTGATTATTCTTTTGTTTTTCATACAATCTCACAAAAAGTAATGATTATGTTTCATGTTTTAGACCTTTTATTTTTCAAAATTACTAAAAAAAAGTAATAATTGCTATAAAAAAATCATTATTCTTCATGCAACCTTGTAAAACAATTAATAATTCGTTTTCGTTTTTTCTACAATAATAGAGATTTGATAATTGATAATTAATCAATTTAAGATGATATAGCATATATTTAAAAATAAATATTATCAACGACCATAGATTAAGATTAAGAAGAAATTTTTTTTATTTTTACGTATAATTAATTAATGGTTCATACAACCTCATAAAAAATTTATTATTTTTCATGATTTTGAATTTTTTTGGTCGAATATTTTTTTTTTAAAAAAAATGTATATACAAACTTTTACGATATGTCTTTGTATATAAAAAATTCTCAAAAGGAATTCAAAAATGTTATGCATACATCTAATTAAATAAATCAAGAACTATTTATGCAACAAAAAAAAATTATCAAGCCCGATCCTTACCCAACCAAAGTTAATCGGTTAAATTTATGATCTGAGTCATAGACTCAATCGAGTTCCACAATTTATTTTTATAATTTTTTTTTTATCTAAAATAGACACCTATAAAATTAAAAACCAACAAAATATCAAAGTGATTGGAAAAAAATCAAACTAAAACAAATTATGTTTCCCAATTAATAATCAACAAAATTTTAAATGATAAAATTGAAAAAAAAACAAGAAAAAAAATGCAATTGTAATTGATAAAAATTAAAAAAAAAAAAAAAGTCTAGACACACGGGCCTAGAACAGCCCACGCACCTAAGCATTTTTTTTCTCAAAGGGTGGGTGACAAGTCGTCCTGTAGTCCGCCCTTTAATGCTTTAAAAAAAATAGCACGCAACGCGTCGCCTGCACTTCCCAGATTCTGGCTACCTAGTCACCAGAAAATTAGGTCGATATGTTTTAGACCCCAAGAGAAGTCCATTTCCAACTATATTTCAACATGGAAAAAAAAAAACACCCTAAACACCTTGTAAAACATAAGCATACCTCTAACAACCTGAAAATTGACTTCAAAACTTACAATCAACCTGAAAACAAAATTCTTTTTTAGTTCAAATCTACCATTTCAAACAAGTTTAAGGGGGAAAACACCTTATATAAACTTTTCTCATAAAAAGATACTCATTAACACCAATACCACCCATTTTCATAGTCGAAATTGGTCTTAACCGATACTTTCTCTCTCATCTCTCAAACTAGAAACCAAAAAATAAAAAAAATAAAGTTTAGAACTAAAATTGAATTTCATCAAGTTTTAGGGATTGAAAGTTTATAATTTAAAAAGTTGAAGAACCAAAGTGGATGTTTAGCCCCAAGGTTAGAAACATCTTTTTTTGCCTCTTTTTTCATCTTAGTCTCCTATCTTTGAAGATTGTCCTTCCTTAATAAGCATGCTTTAATTGGCTATATAAGGGTGTAATAAAAAAAATGAACTAAAAAAAACAAATCACTATCAGTGATTTCTTCCTTGATAAGTGGCAACAGTATTGTAAGTATTTGTTAATATGAACCCATGCCAAAATACTTTCTCAGCAAAGTTTCTGATTAGCAAACTTGAAGACAGTATGTCGAATTTTGCCTAACTGAGTAATATACCTCGAAATGTGATAGAGAACAGAGTTCTTGTCAAAACTTTAATCACAAAATCCCACGACAATGACAGAGTTCAACGCATCATATACATAGTTTTAGATATATCAAGGAATTAAATCCAATCTAATCTCATTATCTGCTCTTAAAAGGGCACAAAATAATCTGAAACTCACTAGGCTTAATGATTCTAACTAAACGTGGTGGTAAATAATTCCCTTTTTTGTAATAAGGATATCATTTCAAGAATCCAAGTGGATCCAAAATTGCAGAAACCTTCTCCCTTTACTATTAAGTATCGTTTCTTTAATTTTTCATCTTCTAGAAACAGTGTCATTATCAATGGCACGGCTACATGGAACAGGTCCGAGACCTACCTGGGGCTAAGTTTTTTATTTCTTAAATCTGTAGTAGAAAGCTTACCACTATGTTTGTCATGTTGTCGTTCACTAAAGTTGCTCCCATTCATATCTCCTCCCTCTTTATCATATCGCTCCCTGAAATATTAACTAGGTATCCATTTCAAGCAGGGCAACTGCTTCAAAATCGTTTCTCTGTCTTGAGGAAAAAGGAATAATATATGTTAAGGAAAAAAGAAGAAAATACGCTAATGCATAAGGGCGAGGGTTTCGTAGTGTCGCTTATGTGTTTCATGCCTACCAAATTCTATTCCATGTGATTGAATCAGTATTCTCCGTAGTTGGAAGAATAACATTGTGGAAGAAGCCAAGAGAAAACCAAAGAAGAAGCTTCAACCAAGAAAGCAAGACCCCTTGATGGGATTTTGGGGGCTATGGATCTCTTAAATATTAGATTTCTGATGACAAAGTCTAATATTTATTTCTTCAACCAAGCAAGCAAGGATCAATCAAAATAACTTTGCTTTGACAAAAATTTTGTTGAATTTCGAGTTTTATTTGTTAAATAAAAAGATGCATCTTTTTTAATCAATTTTTCTTTTCATTCCTCTGTTTTGGCTGCCAATTGATCATGCAGATTACCATTGGATAACTACTAGTAAAATAATAAAAATAAAATAAGCTTAAATATAATATTAAGAAAATATGCAAACAAGGAGATAAAGCTTCAATATTGTTGCACTACTCACAGATCATCTGACTCAAGAGATCAAGCCCCTTTTTTTATCTTTTGGGATTGTCGACTATCTTCATAAAATCTCAGAAATCTGCAACATGCCATATTCAAGTTAATGACATGCCCAAAGAATAAAGGTAGACAACAGCTCCATAATTCAGAGTTCAGACGGGGAAAATGAAAAAAAGAATAAATCCAAATCCAGGCAGGTCAATTTAAATGAACTTGCTTCATGTGACATCATTTGGACCTTTAGATTACTTGTTAAAACTCATTTCCTACCCTGAATTTCAAACTCATTAATAGGAGAACATGGAACATGCAACAAACTCACATTTATGGGCATTTCAGCTATGACAAGGCTGCTGCTTTCTTCAATGTTTTTAAGAGTTATCACTTCACCACCAACAACTACATTGATTACAATCCCATCTGCGCATGTTTTCACATACTCGTCATGCTGTCATGAAATGCAAAAACATGAAAAACAAGGCGCTATAAGTTTTGAGAAATAACCTGCAGCCAAGCAAGTGGCCATGCGTCTCAAATATGTTTCCTGCAAGTAAGCAAACAGAAACAGTGATCAGAAGCTCTCCATGAATCTCTTGGTTATTTGTCAATTATAAATAATGTGCATGCACCCACATAAAACTACTACTAGAATATGAAATCCCGAATCGTTCAGCAAAACAAAAGGAGGCATGTAGAGCAACTTCTTATTTAGCACGCACATCAAAATCTAATTTAGCACGCATGCACTCACATTACTAAATGCTTTGATCAATAATGGCTAGGATTTATTGGTCCCAAAACTGGGCTCGACCCACCATTTGGAAGCCACCCCTCTCCCAAAATAGAGAAAAAGAGAGCTCAAACCAGAAGATTGGGGTCATGCTTCTGTTAAGACCTCCAAAGGCAAAGCATGCACACTTTGCATGTAGTGCAATGACAATCGACTTCAGCTAAAAAGATAATCATAACTTGAGAGACTTGAACTCCTGATCACATAAAACACAGTCCAAATAATTGAAATCTTACTGACTAGTTTAGAGTTTTCAGCATTCTGGAAAGAAACCTTAAGCCCTATTTTAAAGCTTAATAACATTGCCAATTTTAAAATTAAATTGGCCCAAGAAGTTGACAATGCTTGAAATATAAGCATTTAAAAAACCACACATACAAACAAATGCACCAACAATTGAAGTACTCATTTAATTCCTAAATGCACAAATAAATAAATAAAAGGGGAACAGAAAAACAACACCTTTGATGGCAATTCATAATTAATCAGAACACGAGCAGAAACCGGTGCTTCGCCCAGCGCAAGAAGCGGAAGGCAGGCATCTGTTACAACTATCATATGTGATTTAGTCTTATTATTGTTTGTATTACTTTCATCATTATTATTTCCAGTTTCACCACCGCTGCCGCCGCCGCCTGATTGACCAGCATTTACAATTTGGCTCCACCTCACTGTTGCTTTCCTAAATTCCTCTAAAATTACATTTCGGTCCGATTCAGCTAGGTCACTGTACTGCCAATAGCATATAACGATAAATAATTTTAATGATTTATAACCCAATTGCAGCAGCAGCAGCAGCAACAACAACAACAAGAAGTAATAATAATAAATTAGTAATTTAAATACTGTCAGGTACCAGAGAGGCAAGAGAAATGAAGGGGAGGTTGGAGACGGCGGAGCAGACGGCGTCGAGTTGATCGCGAGAAGTGCAACAAACCACAATGGGTAGGGCAGGGCGGCGGGCAGCAACTCCTAATAAATGGACCAACGTCTCCTGTGGGTGATCTTGAGAGAGTAAATATGGAATTGAAAGGATGAAAAGAAAAGAAGAGGAGAGAAGGGAGAGAGACCATTTTGAAGTGGAGTCTGTCGACGACAGTCACGTAGAAGTGACGCGGTGGTGGTTGGCTGAAACGATATTGATGATTAGATTTCATTTTTGATTTGTTTGTGAATAATATATAAATTGTAATGTAAAAGAAAATTAAAAGAGTACCTGAAATTAGAAGAAGGGGATGGTTCTTCAATTACATCCGTTACTGCCATCTCTCGTTTCTTTCTTCTGTTAATTCTCTCACTTTTTTGCACTCTGGAGGCCCCTTCCCCTCCCTTCTATTATAATGTCTATTCTCTTAATACTGCGTCGTTTTGAGATGCATTAGAGGTTATCGAACAGCCTACTTTTTGTGCTTCCTCTTGCAGTTCCAAGGGTAATGTTAAACCTCTTCTCCCAATTCAACAATCTTCCTGACTATTCTTCTGTGGTGAAAAGGAAAATTATTAAGAGACCCATTTGGAAAAATGTTGTCAGACAACAATTTTTCTGGGCCAATTCCCAAACCCATCTCAACTGCAGTTGCTTGACTTTTACAACTTATAGCAACCAAAATCACCACCGCTGCGATTGTTATTATTATTGTAATTGTAATTCTTTCTACTGTTATTCTTTCAATCCCTAGCTATGTGGCCAGGATTTCCGCTATTGAAACAGCCACAAAGCTGAATCGAACCACCATGCCGGTAAATTTCTCCTCCTTCATCGCCGCAACAACTGCCGCCTGCTCCTCCGCCATGATTATTGATTAATTAAAAAGAGAGTTATTAGGGTTTTTTTAATTCTTCTTTTTACTCCTTTTACTTTAAGATCCAAAAGATCTGTAAGTGCAGTGATTAATTGTGAGGACTTAACTTAAAAAGTAAATATGTACACGTATAAAATATCAAATCAAAGTTCAAAGATATATATACACACACACAAAATAATTTTTAAAATTTAAATTAAATAATTATATGGATAATTATTTAATTTAAATTATAATTATTTAATTTAAATTTTAAAAATTATTTTGATCGTAATTTTAAAAAATATAAGAACAAAGTGTTATCGCTGGTAAACCATGAAAAATAATGTGAATATTTTTTTCATATTTAAATTCTACTTAATTTACTACTATACCCTTGATACTTTTATTGGATTTGTTAAAAGGAAACCCTTTGATTGCTACTATTAATAGGGTTTTATTTTGTTTTCTTGAAAGTTTTCAACTGCATTTTGATAGATTTCGGAGTGCACACCACTTGTTTTCTTGTTTTTTCTAAAAGAGATGTGTAAATTACTAGTATCTTATCTAAACTTTATTACTTTGTAATTGTACAAAGAAAAAAGCAAATTACTCGAATTATGCGGTATATGAAATTAATTGAACTGAACAACTTGTTGGTTTTGTTGGATAGTTTTGATTAAAAAAATCAATTTGATTCAATTTTTTGTACAAAAACTAAAAAACTGACTTGAATATGACCAAATCAAATTTAAAAACAAACAAACCTCGATGGAGTTGTCAAAAACTTTGGACAAGAATAAGGCTTTTCATTAATTCATTCTAAGTTGGCAAAGTGATTGGGCTTGATCGTGACTCCATAAGCTTTTCTATAAAATAAATCCACTGTTGGAAGTGTAGGATAAGTGTGTATCTGAAGAGAGAGTTCTTGTGTCTAGCATGAAAAAGACTGTTTTAGTTTGTATTTTCAAGACTTATCTCTTGTAACTTATAGCATGTATAGCTAAGAATAAACCCACTTTCTTACTTGGTAACTGAGTGTATTTATACATTCCGTCCTTGAACTTACCTTATAGAGAAGTAAAATGTTTTCCTGGAAAGTATGTGTCATGCTCGTTGATAATGGGGATGTTAGTGACAACCTTGGATTGTTGTTGTGCCTTACGCGCTATTGGTGGAGATCTTAGCCAATAACAATGCAAAAAATAATCATTGGCGTAGAAAAGTGGCATAGAAAAATATTGTGTGACTCATGAACTTGAAAAAATGCATAAAAATATGTTGGGATAACATTAATTAGCTTGAGGTAAGAGGGGGGGCTAAAATGCAAGGTCGCTTGGGCAAGTGTGACCAACTCTGGCCTCCAATAGCGGCCTTCCAATGTGTCTATGGATTCTTCTCATCAAGGTTTTTGTGGCGATACTGAAGATGTTGTCATTGGAGCTTGGGTGTGACCTTGGCGCTTTATTCTTTCTTTTTTTCTTTTTTTTTCTTTTCTCTTTATTCTTTTCTCTTTTGTGTGACCTCATTTTCTTTTCTTATATTCCTAGTCATTGGATCTCTTTTTTTTTTTAGGCATTAGATATCTATAGTAATTAGTTGACAAATGTTCATTATAAATCCATGAGAGGAGAATTATATATTTTGCTTGGCTAAAGAAGAGAAACAAAATGCATAGGTCATTTCCTAGACCGGTAGGCCAAGCTCAAATGACTAAACTTTTTTTAAAAAAGTTATTTTACATCATAATTTGCTCCTTTAAGTCTTTAAATTTGTTCATAATATTACAGACTTTTGTGTCGTTGAGCTTAGGTTATAGTTAAAGAATATTTTTCACAAGTGGTGGAGACATTTTCATGGAGTTTTGTCATAGACATGAATATTCTCATTCAAGTCATTGGAGACTTTTTATGGAGATATAAAGATTTTCATAGAGACTTTTCATTGGAGACATAAAAACTTTTTATTGAAGACATGGAGATTTTCATGAAAATACAGGAGAAACACTAATGTTTTTTTTATTGAAAAGTTCAAAACATTTCGTACGCATAATTAGATACAATGTTTAGATATTATATGATCATAGGCATCTCATTATAGGATATGCAAACTTCATTCTCTTTTTATTCAGGTTTCATCTCTTTCTTTATATATTTCTTTAAAAAACCACTAACTATTAATCTTTTTATATCTTTTTAAGGGTATGGAATTTTTTAGTGTCATGCCCATGGTTATGGTGAAAAAGGTATAACTTGTAAGGGTTTCCTATGTTTTACAGTGCTTTTCATAGGAGGAGTATAATGTACAAACTTTTTCCCTTTGATAGCAACTAGCACCTCATTACGTGCGTGTTCAGAAGCATTGTCAAGAGCTTATAGAATGTTATATAATTACAAATATTTTCCTTGGTGCTTTTCTTAGATGCCTTGGTAAGAAATTGATGACATTGGACAGATTCTGTTATACGTGATTGGAAACTAAAGTTTTCTTGTCTGGTCATACTGAATTCTTCTACTATAATATAATTTTTCATTGCTTATTCACATTGAGGAGGGTAATGTTAGGGAGAGAATATAAAATTTCCCATAAAAAATAGTTGTAAACCCCATTAATCAAAATTTATATGGAAATGGGTTCAAATAACTTTTCCATGTTAAACATTTTATTTCATTGAACTTTTGGAGATATATTTTGGTGCTCTCATCTTCTCATTATCTGATAGTAAAGATATATATTGTGTTCTTTTTAGCTAGAATACTAATGCTAAAGTAAGAGATGAGTTTGAAGTTGAGATTACAGAAATAAAGGAATGAGTTAGGCTTTAGGCTATGGTTGCAACATCCCAAGTTTTTAAATCATGATTTAACAAATGTTCTTCACAACATTAATGAAAATTAGGTAAATTACACACACACACACACACACACACACACAACATCAAGATAGTTTATATTCACCTTCCAATAATTTTATCAATAAATACAATGATATACAATTTATTTATATACATTAATGAGGTTTTCATACTTTCTAAATTACATACATATAAATTGTTCTAGGAGTATTCATTTGAAATATAATAATCCCTCCTACATGGAAAGCTAGATAACTTAATGACACTTATGAGGTACTAAGACCTTAAAAGAAAAACAATACTTGAAACACACGCACGCATACACAAGATCACAAAAATCATAATAAATATTTGCATCATCATTTACTAACATATACTAACTACACAAGCAAAACCAATTTCTTTAATCATTATGTAAACTCCTCAAACCTATATTAGTTTCCAAACATTGTATATTCTCATTAACCGGTGTTGAATTCTATTTTCATCATTATATGCATCGAACTATCATTGTCATATTGTAATGACTCTTACATTTATAATCTAGCTTAGGTCAACTCAATACGATTTATTTGTTTCATCTTATGAATTTATCGGATTCATTTTAATACTTCCATATCGTGTTCCCTTACACATCAAATTCATTTTGTGTCTCGTTTTACCTCACGAGCACATTAATGTTAGTGCATTCACAACATATTAGTTTTATTCCACATTTTATTTTCTCCATGTATTTAATTCATACAATTTTAATATATATCTTTTTGGCTACCTAGGCATTCCTCTCTTTTTAACACATTATATTTACATCTAGCTTCCCGAACATATATGTCATCATGGCCTACTAATTTTTTGTTAATTCGTCACAATATCTATTATATCACTTCTTTTTCTTTTTCATCAATATCAATTCTAATCTCAACATCTATTATACCCGTTATGGCTCATCCATATAAATCCTTAAACTCATTAACACATTTCAACTTGAATACTTCTTATGCCAATTTATAGCGCACTACAACTTTATTATCCAATTTAATACTCCCTATTTGTGGCACCTTATTATATTTTTCAATTTAAATATTTCTTAAGCTCATTTATAGTACATTCCAATATCTATTCAACTTTCATATTTTTTGTGCTTATTTATGACACATTTCAATATCTGATCAACTTATATATTTCTTGTTTTTATTTATGACATATTCCAATAATTCTTTCAGAATTTCGATAAAGTTTCCCCTTAAAATAGAACATACCTAAATTTTCACAACCTATAAATCATACATACAACTCAATATATATATATATATATATATATATATATATATATATATAGATCCAGCCATCTTGGATCATATTCCAATATGATCACATGGGTAGCCACTTGACTACTTCATCTCCACATAATTTACCATTAATCTCCCAACAATCATATCAATTTCATATCAAATAGTATGAATAACATACATACATCATTTAATCAAATTTTTTTTAATTCAACAATCTAATATAATCTGGCCACCATTATTAGTGCCAAATTTCATTAATCATTATTCATGTGGATGACTAATTATACAATTTTCCATATCAATATCAAATGATATCATTAGTTTCCACATCATGAAAGACTAATCAATTTTATCCTGATATTATTAGTCTTACATACTAATCAATTATATCTTGGTATCAACTAATACCTATAGTCTCACAGACAAATCAATTTAATCACGGTATCAACTGATACCATTAATCTCACAAACTAATCAATTATGTTCCAATATCAACTGATACCATTGCTCTAACCTATCATGTGAGGAACCTGTAACTACACAAATAATAACATAAAAAGTTTAATCAATATCATAAACATTAAATTTTCCAACTTTATATTCATATCAATTACTTTAATATTTCAATCAAATTAACATTACTAACTCCCTTATTTTAAACTATCATTTAACCTTTATAGCTAACCTATATGATTATCAAATATCTCTCGACTTACATACACTATAATTCTAGCAACCTACTTGGTTGCCAATAATCCGACTATCTTCTCACAAATGCCAACAAATATAGCAAACTTATTTGGTTGCCAATAATCCTACTATCCCTTCACGGATACCAATAAATTTGATCATTATATTTGCAACATTATTCATTTCTTTTCTTTACATTTCCAATAACCCATACAAATCAAACAAAACAAATAAATTGCAATGATTCAATTTATTGACTTTTAAATTTAAATAAGATGGTGAGCACTTATATAGGCTAATGATAGTTGGTTCGATTAATAAAATCATAATTAGGTACTTTAACACATGTTTTATAATTCTGTCATTACGATTAATCTTACATTACATACAATCTCTTGCCTTATAAGCACAAGTTCTTATGACCAATAGATCTTTCTCAACACATATAGATATAAATCGAAACTAACATTACAAAGATAATTCAATAATTTACAAGGCAAGGGAGATGACCTTTACATTAAGCTCCTGATATACAAACTCCAGAGAAGTCGAGTCCCTTTTTAAATGCTTCTCCTACATTCCAATTGAGCACCCTAAATCAGTATTCAAACCTTTCTTATTCATTCATCATATTTACAAATTCACATAATCAAATATATTCGTAAACAATTTTCATAGATGTACTATTCTTACTTATGATTTAAACTCATTTATATTAGCATTTATTTACACTAACATTAAATGCCCAATTAACTCAATTCTTGGTCGATGATTTTCAATGTCCAAATGATTCAATTTTTCATCATCAATTTTCTAATGTTTAAAGATATGACTTTTCATCACCAATTTCTAATTTCAAAGACATGACTTTTCAACATTTATTATCATAAAAATCTCAAATGTCTAACCCAATCTTATGACTCCTGGTCCCTAGTTTTGCCATACATCTTAGGTATAACAAGATATACGCACACCCTCATATACAAACATTTACACTTATTTTATCAAACACTTAGGGAGTACTACAAGGCAATCACCCATTTTACATAGATTTTAACTATACTCAAACCTTCCTAGCATATAAATCATAATTCAAACACAATATAAGCAATTCTCAAGTATTTCTATCATCAATATTACATGAAATAACATAACAAAATCAATTTTCTAAACCTCTCTAAGTTTCCCTTCAATGGTCGACCTTATTGTTCAATGCCACCCATGTATTTTTATCAGTTTTTCTCCCAATTCAACTTCATCTAATAAGTATACATATTCACTTATACACCAAGAAATGTTATTGCATATATATTTAATAACCATTCAAACAAGCATGTATTCCTTAAAATTTTCAACATACAAGCAAGGCAAGATAACACCACATGTCCTACTAACATCCTAGCTTTCACATGCAATTAGTAGTGTCTAATCATCACATTGACATCAAATTATTAAGGTTTTAAACAAAACACATCAACCTTTTTTTGTCAACCTCCTATGGGTTTTTACTAAGATTTCCTTTTTAATAATCCTTACTATTTCACTATATTATATGCCTATATCATGTTCATTTAATAATTTAACAATTACATGTCTATAAGCTGCCTAGTAATCACCTTTTGTGAAGGCAATATAGGGGTTTACAAGGAATGATTGAGGCATAGTGTGAGCATCATCACCAAGTAAACACTAAGCTCATAGTTGAATGTTTCACAAGTTTGAACCCCGACTGAAAGTTATGAGGTAGACCATTACTCCCCACTTAACCTCGAGTTGGGTTTATTCATAAAAAAATAAAATGTATAAAGGCATTAATCCATACCCAACGTACTTATGCATGAGTAGTATAAAAATGCATGTTAAATATGCTAAAATAAAACATACCAAAACAAACAGGCAAACAAGCAAAGATTAGTCCAACCAGACAAGACGTTCTCTAGTGGAGTCGTCATCCTGTCGTGACATACACGGCGTTGAGAATGATAAGTCTGCCTTTTGAGATGTGTTGAAAGGAAAACGGGTTTTGGGTATAATCATAAAGTTATGATTATGAAGTTCAAGAGTTGCCAGCTAGTATTATGGTTACTAGAAAACCTATATGGCCTGCGAGAGTCTGGGTAAGGGATTAATTGTGCAAAGGGAAACGCATCACCCCAGTACTCCCTACTTAAGGTAAGTTGCATCGTTATTTGATTATTTTTCTAGGTTGTGTTTTTACCCATTGGTCTTGTCTAAGGTTCAAGATAGATTTTTCTTTGTGATGAAGTCTCTACCTTATTGGGTTAAAGCCTAATTGTTCTAAGGCTTAAATTTTAACATCGCATTTATTTTCTAAATATAATTAATTCCTAACATTCCGAGCAAATAATTGTTGTGGGTTTTTTGTATTTTAGTTAAATCCTAATGGATAATCATAAACTAGTTATGATATCCATTTTTACATTTTAAAACATGATAAAAAGACGATTTTATCATTTTTTGAAAATATGCATGCAAAACTTTTAGGATTTGGCCGTATGCACAAAAATAAAACATTGTTTTTTGTTTTCTTAAATTTTTTTTTTGATTTCTTTGAAGTTTTTGAATTTTTTAAAAAACATTTTGAAGAAAATCAGGTATTTTTAATATCAGGTCCGTATCTTACAGTGTAAGTCTACAGCCTGATATTATGTAAAATTATTGAAAAACATTTAGGGGACCCACAAATGTTTTTAAAATGCCCTTTAAAAAATTTAAAGGTTTTTTTTTATATTTTTATATTATTTTATTATTAAATACATTAGGTTGGACCCGGCCTAACCATCTAGGCGGGGCTGGAACGGGTCAAGCTCGACTTAGTCAGGTTGGGCCGACTAGCTGTTGCACATTCTTTCCTTGTTTTTTTTTTTTGTTATTGATTGGGTCCAAAATGACACCATTTTGGATTTTAGGGTTTTAATTTAGAGATTTGGCCAAAGTTCAATTTGGTCCTTCGGCTTTTGATTCCTTTAATTGCACCCCTGGTTGGCCTAAAAATTTTAATTTTATGTAATTTTGCCCCTACTGAACTTCAACATCAGCCCCAAATTTCAGCGCATTTTTTATTTTGATTCTTGGTTTCGGATTTATATAAATTGACCCTCAATTGACCATTAAACTTTCAAATCTCTTCAATTTCACCCTGATATCGATTAATTTTATCACTAGTGTTTTCAAAAAAGTCATTGGTCGAATTTCTTCAATTTAGCCCATAATTGACCTTAAACTTATATTTTCTTGAAATTTTACCCTTGATTTGAACCAATTGACTTCATAAAAATTAAAATTCCAATCTTCTCAATTAAGCCCAACTTGGGCTTCCAAATTTAATGTTTCATCAATTAAGTCCCTAATAAAATTAATTTGACCCATTTAAAGTATAATTAAGTCCTTGCACTTAATTAAATTCTTTAATTTGACCCAAATTAATTCTTAAACATAATTAAACTCTTAATTTGGGTTATGATTAAATCAAATTGGCCTATTAAAAATCTAATTATGTCTTTAGACTTAATTTTTATGTAGATTTATCTAATAATCATTTAATTTAACCTTGAATCTACATTGTCTCTTCAGTCTTAGGTACAACGAAGTATAATTATGCTTCAAATTTATCCAAAAGTTCAACCTGATTCTTTTGCATGTACTTGGGATCTTCTTCGACTAGCTTTTGCCACATTGTCAGTCCTCTTGATATTATTATTTATTTTTTAGTTTAAAAGAAAAAAATGATAAAGTTTTAGGAATAACCCAGAAATGGGTTACGATAATTTATATTAACAGTCTACAAATAAAAGTTAAAAAAAGGACCTATTGTTGAAAGAATCAAGAATAAAACAATAATTAAAGTTAAAAGTAAATAACTAGGGTTATGAACGAGAGTCCCAATGATGATAGAAGTAGAGGCAAGAATCGGAAGGTTGGATAAAATGAAAGTAGGAAAATAAAGGGTGGAGAGTGGTGAAAAAGAGATTAATGGGGAAAAAAATTAGAAAGTATGAATAGAGGTTTCCAAATAAATTATTGTTTTGTAAGAAATAGAGCTCAAATACCACCAAATGATGAAGTGTAAGATCCCACATGCGGGTGAGGAGTTGGTTGCAGGCCTTATTAGTAGTGCTGGTCACTGACCTGTTGTACGCGTTTTGGGGCGTCAGACTCAGTGATGGGCTTGCGTCACCAGGAACAAAACTGTGAGGATAGAAGGCCTAAAGTGGACAATATACAACAAGTTGGGCCGAGTTGTTACATTTGGTATCAGAGCCGACCTTACTGGCTGTTCGATGGTGCCGACGGGGTTGTCGGGCTCCTTAAGGGAGGTGGATTGTAAGATCCCATATCGGTGGGTGAGGAGTTGGTTGCTGGCCTTATTAGTAGTGCTGGTCGCTGACCTGTTGTACTCATTTTGGGGTGTCAGACTCAGTAATAGGCTCGCATCACCAGAAACAAAACCGTGAGGGCGGAAGGCCCAAAGCGGACAATATATAGCAGGTTGGACTGGGCTGTTACATGAAGTTTCTAATACGAGATAGTGTTGAAGATATAAAGAGCGAGCATATACTAGTTCTTCAATGTTATTTAGAAGACCTTGCAAAGGGAAAACCATACCGATCAATATTCTTGGCAAAAAGATGACATAAGATCCATTCTACTAGAAGAACTGATTAAGATTCTATTAAGTAAAGTGAACCCCATGAAGTGCATTATGGTTGGGATAAGGTTGGATTGAAAAGTATTGAAAAGAGAATGAGGTTTGTTTGAAGTAAACACCAACATATTTGCATCAGATCTTTATGGCAGTGCCTAGCATTCCACTCAAGGTAATAACATATAAAGTAAGTTTTTGTTTGGGAGTGTGGTGGATGTTGCATTTCAAAGTGCTTTTCGCTTATAAATGTATTAAAGTAATAATTTTTTATTTTTAAAAATTTATTTTTGATATGAGCACAACAATCCAAAAACACTAAAAAAATTAATTTTAAGTAAAAAAAACTTTAAATTTTGAGCAAACAATGTTTTGGATGCAATGCCAAACATATCTTAAGTATGAAAAGTGGATGTAGATCAATGAAAAAAAAAAGAAAAAAAATTGTTCATTAAAAAAAGAAAGAAGGAACTAGAAGAAAAACTAGAGAAGTTGTTGATGGTGATATTTATCAAGGAAGGGGATATCAAAACTAGTTGGAAAATGCGCTTTTGATAAAGAAAGCTAATTAGAAGTAAAGAATATACAAAAACTTTATTGACTTAACGAAGTATGGTCAAAGGATGGCTTTCTCCTAAAATTAGATTAGTACATGAACTTCTCTATTTCTTAGACGCATTTTAAGGATACCTCAAGATTTTGATGGAAGGGGACAATAAAGAAAAAAATTATTGCTCATGACATATAAGGCACTAACCACTACCATAAGCCATTTGAATTGAAAAATATAAGGACAACCTATCAGAGATTAGTGAATAAGATAAAGAAATCAGTTTGTTTAGAGTATATAAACATGTGTTAGTGATATGATCATCAAAAACTTCTTGACAACACAACATAACAACACATTTTGCCCGTGCTTTATTATAGGTATATATTTTTTTTCAACAAAAAAATCAATATACATGTTCTTTTAATGCTTTTTTTTTTACATTAAAAAAAGGTTGAATACCAAATAGGCAATAAAAACATTCAATTTAAAAGATGAAGAAAAAATCCAAATTAACCGAGGTTAACTTGTCAAACCTATAATTTAGGTAATGCACCCCATTGGATTTAAACAAATTTTATTCCCAAAATTATTTTTCATGTAATTATACGTCAATCACGTGCATGAGACTTTTTTATATCAAGCAAAATTAAAAATTAAAAATTAAAATAGAGGTTGCGTGTAGGATTGAAATAAAAAAAACAACCTTAATTTTTTTAATATTTAATAACAAAAAGAGATTTCTTTTTCAAGTCAAATAAAAAAACTTTTAAAAAACAAAGAAACAATGAAATAACGTATGTTTTTAAGGAGTTAAAAATACATTAAATAAAAAAAATAAACAGGTTAGGGGTGTTGGGTTGCCCACATGCTCGGCCTATAAAAAGGCATGACTCTCCTACCACACCCATGAAAGAAGCTTGGCCTGCAAGCCAAGCTTTTTTTTTTGGCCAATAGTAGGGGTAGTAGATGCATCGTCTATCCCTTTTTCTAAATATTAAAGGACAACATGTTATTTGCTGGCTTAGTTTCCGATGACTAATGGTTGCTGAAAAATTAGCTTTATGTATTTTTTGCTTAAAAATTCGATTTTCAATCCATTGTTTTTACCCAAAATACCTAGAACACACTCTATATACCTTGATAAACTCATCCATAGCTTCAAAAAATCATGTAAAAACCTAAAATGAACACAAAATAAAAAAAATATTCCCAAGCTCATATATGTTTTTTTAAGCAATTTAAAGGTGAAAAAAAATACATAAGTGGAATTATTCTCACCAAATAGAACCCATTGACACTAACATCAACTATTTTAGTAGCCAAAATCGGTGTTAATATTGATTTTCTCTTCATCACCAGAATATTATGACTTTCTCTCTCTTCTCTTAAAACATGTATTGAAAAATAAGAAAAATGAAGTTTCGGATAAAAATTAAAAATTAAAGCAACATGATATTTATAATTTGAAAAGTATGAGAATTATAATAAAAAACTCACAAAAGCTTGAAAAAGCCACCAATCTTCTCATTTTTTTCACTTTAGTACCTTGTCTTTTAATTTTACCATTTCCTAACAAATTAACTTAAATTGACCTTCAATTTAATTCTACAAGAGTGAAATAAAAATAAAATTTTGTGATGAAAAGAAAAGCATTATGAAAATCCACACAACAATGAGTCTGGATGTACAGTAGCCTGAGTTACAGTAATTTGCCCATAAAATATAATATTGAGCCAGAAGAAATGTTAGGATCGGAGTCCAGAAAGTTTTGGAATTTATAATTAGAAGAAAGATATATTGCACCAAATAATAACTATTACTGTAACTAGATAATCATCATCTATCTTCTCTTCTTATGGTCAAAACCATTCTCATCATCACATTTATTAGTATTATAACAAATTACCTATATTTATATATATATATATATATATATATATATTCCCATTTTAAATAGAATATCCTTACAACCCAAAATTAATAAAATAACAATTTTTTTATGGAAAAAAATTGCCAACCATAGCAATAGAAGAAAGTTAAAATCAGTACGATAATGACAACCAAAGGAGGGAAGATTGAAAGCAAAATTCAGTACGAAGAAGAACGAGGAAAGCAACTCTTGTTTGTTTAGCTCGATAGGAGCCAAGAAAAGAACCGGTTGCCGCTACAGGGACTAAGATGCAAAGAACTGAACTTAAGTCCGCTAAGACATAAAAAGACACAAATAACTCAGACACAAACATAAATTAACCAACTATGAAAGGACAAAACATATAACTAATAATAAAAAAAAAAACTTTCCTTAATTTCACTCCCGAGCGCACTGCTTCAGCTTCATTTCTTTCTTCTCTCGGTTGCTGTCTCCCTCTCTCTCTCTGCCTCACAGTAGTCTTCACTTTTAAGAAAAAACTTCTCTCTACCTCTTGTCTCCCGCGGCGCACGATCTCCTTGCCGTTTCTAACTTACGCCCCCGGAGGTAATCCCCTTATCCTACACCTACTCCCATTTCTTCAAACCCTAATTACACTGAGATCGTTATTGTTGTTGGTAGCTGATTAATTTCACTAATTGTGTTTAATTGTCCCTACTCGATCAGGATTACAGAGACTATCGATTCACTCTCTACGGTTTGATTTTGCGGAGTCTAATTTTTTAATTGATACTGTGAGATCTGCTTCAATTGGAATAAAGAAGAGGAACTCTTTAGGGTTAGGGTTTTGTTGTTTTTTTGTATTTGATGCTTTGGAGGGGATCTGAATCAGAATCCTCCTTGTAATCGTGGGTCGGACCGTGAAATGGCCAATCCTGGAGTCGGGTCTAAGTTTGTATCTGTGAATTTGAATAAATCTTATGGCCAGCAACAGCAACAGCAATATCACCATAATAATCAGTATAATTATGGGCAGGGTCGGGGGCGGCCTGGTGGGGCTGGAGGAGGAGGTGGAGGAGGAATGGTGGTGCTTTCGAGGCCACGTAGCTCGCAAAAAGCTGCTGGGCCGAAACTTTCTGTTCCACCCCCCTTGAATTTGCCATCCTTGCGTAAAGAGCATGAAAGGTTTGATTCATTGGGATCTGGTGGCGGGCATGGTAGTGGTGGTCCTGGAAATGGGCCTCGTCCTAGTTCTGCTGGTATGGGGTGGAGTAAACCTGCTGCAATTGCTGTGCAGGAGAAAGAAGGGTTGGATGTTAGTGGTAATAATAATGGAGTTGATAATGTAAATAATTACGGTGGTGGTGATCTGGGAGGGGGTAATGTGGGTAATGGGGTTAATAAAGTGAGCACTGGTGGCAGTGGTAGTGTGTATATGCCGCCTTCTGTGAGGTCAGTGGGTCCGGCTGCTGCTTCTGGCGGTCGATGGAGTTATTCAGTGGTGGAGAAAGCTGTGGTTTTGAGGGGTGAGGATTTTCCTTCATTGAAGGCAACTTTGCCTGCTGTGTCTTGGCCGGAAAAGAAGCAGAAGGATGGTTTGAGTCAGAAACAGAAGCAGGTGTTGAGTGAGGAGTTAGATAATGAGCAGAGGGATGGATCTAGTTTAAGTAGGGTTGTTGATATGCGTCCCCAAATGCAGGCAAGGAATAATTTGGGTAATGGATTGGTTGAGTATGGTGGTGACAACCGACGGTTGGGTCGTTCTGTTATATCCGAGAAAGAGCGGAAACAGCAAGAGTACTTGTTGGGTCCTTTGCCATTAGTTCGGTTGAATCCTAGATCAGATTGGGCAGATGATGAGCGGGACACAGGGCATGGTTTGACTGACAGAGGGAGAGATCATGGTTTTTCAAAGAATGAGGCTTACTGGGAGAGGGATTTTGATTTTCCAAGACCAAGTGTTTTACCACAGAAACCAGCTCATAATCTTTTTGACAGGCGCGGACAGCGTGACAATGAAGCTGGAAAGATTTTTTCCAGTGAAGTCACTAAGGTTGACACTTATGGAAGAGATGTCAGAACACTAAGCAGAGAGGGAAGGGAAGGAAACTCATGGAGAGTTTCTTCACCTCTTACAAAAGATAGACTCCCTACCCAAGAGGCTGGAAATGAAAGAAACAGTATTGGTGTAAGACCACCTAGTCTGAACAGAGAAACAGTCAAGGAGAATAAGTACATCCCTTCGGCTTTCCGGGACAGTTCTCAGGACAATGCTGAAAGTAGGGATGTGGGTTATGGGCAAGGAGGGAGACAGCCCTGGAGTAATACTATCGATTCTTTTGGCAATCGAGGGCCTGAACGGAATACTCGAGAACGTTATGGAAGTGAACAATACAACAGATTCAGGGGTGATTCGTACCAGAATAACTCAGTTGCCAAATCATCATTTTCTGTGGGTGGTAAAGGGCTTTCAGTTAATGACCCCATACTGAATTTTGGTAAGGAGAAACGCCCCTTTTCAAAGAGTGAAAAACCTTATCTAGAGGACCCTTTCATGAAGGATTTTGGAACCTCTGGTTTTGATGGACGGGATCCCTTCTCCGGGGGGCTTATCAGTTTGGTTAAGAAGAAGAAGGATGTGCTTAAGCAAACTGATTTCCATGATCCTGTTCGGGAATCTTTTGAGGCTGAACTTGAGAGAGTTCAGAAGATGCAGGAACTGGAACGGCAGCGGGTAGTTGAAGAGCAAGAAAGGGCTATGGAGTTAGCTCGTAGAGAAGAAGAGGAGAGAATGAGGCTAGCTAGGGAACAAGAAGAAATGCAGAGAAGGTTGGAAGAAGAAGCTAAAGAAGCTGAATGGAGAGCTGAACAAGAGCGACTGGAAGCCATCCGAAGGGCAGAAGAACATAGGATAGCTAGAGAGGAGGAGAAACAGAGAATGTTTATGGAGGAGGAGAGGAGGAAACAAGGTGCTAGGCAGAAACTCTTAGAATTGGAAAAAAAAATTGCGAAGAGGCAAGCTGAAGCAGAAAAGAGTGGCAATGACATTTCTTCTGGTGTTGCAGATGAGAAAATGACAGGGATGGTGACAGAAAAAGATGTTTCCAGGGCGATAGATGTTGGTGATTGGGAAGAAAGTGAAAGGATGGTGGAGAGCATCACAGCTTCAGTATCCTCTGATTCCTCAGTAGTGAATAGACCATTTGAGATGGGTTCCAGGCCTCACTTTTCTAGAGATGGCTCTTCAGCTTTTTTAGATAGAGGAAAACCTGTGAATTCATGGAAGAGAGATGTATTTGACAATGAGAACAGTGCAGCATTTGTTCCACAAGACCAGGAGAATGGTCACCCTAGTCCTAGGCGAGATGCATCTGTTGGAGGGAGAGCATTTTCTAGGAAAGAGTTCTATGGAGGACCTGGATTAATGCCCTCTAGGCCTTATCATAAAGGAAGGATTACTGATCCTCATGTGGATGATCTTAGTCAACAAATTAGAAGTCAAAGGTGGAATATTTCTGGGGATGGAGATTATTTTAGTAGAAACTCAGAGATTGAACCTGAGCTTCAAGAGAACTTTGCTGATAGTGCATGGGGGCATGGTCTTAGTCAGGGCAATCCTTATCCTCAATACCATGAAAGAATGTATCAAAACCACGAGGCAGATGGGCTCTATTCATTTGGGAGGTCAAGGTATCCCATGAGGCAGCCTCGTGTTCTACCCCCTCCATCTATGGCTTCATTGCACAGAAACCCTTATAGAGGTGAGAATGAACGTCCTGGTCCCTCAACCTTTCCAGAGAATGAGATGCGGTACAATCATGGAGCTAGAAATGAATCTACCATGCAGCCAAGGTATGATAGCAGTTATCAACAGAACCTTGGACGAGCTGAAATAATTTCCCAGCAAGAGAATACCGAGACTGAGGTACAGAAACTGAATAGGAACACAAGGTGTGACTCACAGTCTTCACTCTCTGTTTCAAGCCCCCCTGATTCTCCGGTTCATCTCTCTCATGATGATTTGGATGAATCTGGAGATTCTCCAGTGTTATCAGCTGGTGAAGGCAAAGATGTTGCCTTGTTGGGTCCAGAAAATGAATCTGCAGCCTTGCATACTGAAGCTGAGAAAGAGAATATGATGAGTGGCTCAAGTATTATCTCCAATGAGGACGATGAGGAATGGGCTGTCGAGGACGATGAACAGTTGCTGGTATATTTTCCAAAAATAAACTAGTATTGTTTGAGATTTTCTTTGGAAGTCCTTTCTTGATAAGTTTTGCTTGAGTTTGCTGCCAAAGTTATTGTTTTTGGGTCCAGGGGTATTATTTTTGTTGATTCTATTTATACATAATTTTGTTTGCTTAAGATCTTGCAATAAACCACAGTCTCTGGAGTGATAGGTTTTGTTACATAAAATTGCTGCCTAAGGAAGTTAATGTGATTGTTGTGGTTGGACTGAATGAGCTCATGACCTTGCTATGTGGTTCTTGTTATTTACTAATCTTTTTTGTGCTGAGTTATGGTAATTCAAAAAAAGATTCTTTTTGGGAGTAGAGGGTGGGCGTGGGGGTGGGTGAAGGTTTCAATGGAACATGCAATGGCACGGGCATTAACAAGAAGGGCTTCTTTAGTATATCATCTTCCTAATCATCAAATGTCCACATTCACTTGTGTATTTAATGCTTGGTGATTCTTGTGTTTTTGTTTCTGTGGTTCTGCTTTGTTTTGCAATCTCACCTTGTGACCTGTAGTTCTAGCTTGTTAAATGTTGATGCTTCAATCTCCAACTTATTGGATATGCATCCATGTCTAAAAGATTTTTGCCTCAAGTTTTTAATTTATGGGTTACTGAATCTTGGATAGACTGTTGTGTGAATGTTGCTTTAATAATTTTTCCTGAATTTGCCACCGTCCATTATCTTGCTGTTAGTCAGTATGTAGACTGCCTTTCTGCTTCTTGTTTTGGCTGTTTTTTTATTTGGTTTTAGGAACAGCCTAAGATCTCTTGTATTTTCCCATTGTAGCTGGCTTTTGTCACTTGAACATCTCGATTACTGACTGTTCCTTTTTAATTACTCACCTTTGATTTATCCAAAAAATAAAATATGATGATACAGTTGCAGGAGCAAGAAGAATATGACGAGGATGATGATGGTTATGGGGAAGAAGATGAAGTGCACGACGGAGAAGATGAAAATATTAACCTGACTCAAGATTTTGAAGACATGCATGTAGAGGATAAAGGTGCACCTGACATGATTGACAACTTGGTCTTGGGCTTCAATGAGGGTGTTGAGGTTGGGATGCCCAATGATGGGTTTGAAAGAAGTTCAAGGAATGAAGAAACCAAATTTGTGATACCACAACCTTCAGAAGAACAGGGATCTATTGATACAATGTGCAGTGATGGGCAAACCCTTCAAGTGGATGGTTCTACTCAAGTGAATGTCGATAATTCTTCAAGAATCTTCCAGGAAACAGAGAAGGCAATTCAATCCAAAAATGCTTCTCAAACTTCAGCATCACCTGAGCTTAAGGATCATTGTGATGCTCCTACTAGTCATGGCTTGTCCATTCAGCCCCAAATCCAATCTTCATCTGGTCAGACTGTCATGTCTAGTATTCTGTCTGTTAGTAATCTGCCAGAGGTACCTGTTAAGCTTCAGTTTGGGCTATTTTCTGGTCCTTCTCTGATACCTTCACCAGTTCCAGCCATACAGATTGGTTCTATACAGATGCCTCTTCATCTCCATCCCCCAGTTGGCCCATCCCTCACTCACATGCACCCATCACAGCCTCCTCTCTTTCAGTTTGGTCAGCTGAGGTATACACCTCCCATTTCACAGGGGGTTTTGCCTTTGAATCCTCAGTCAATGTCCTTGGTCCGGCCCAGTAATCCAAGTAATTTTCCTTTCAATCAGAATGTTGGAGGTGCTGTACCTATTCAACCTGGTCAAGACACTGTGAAAGCTGATGTTTCATCAATTTCAATGGATAACCAACAAGGCCTTCTCCCACGACACTTGGATCTATCTCATATGGCTGCGAAAGAAGGAAATTCATTGCCACTGAGAGAAAGATCTGATAGCACTATAAAAATACACCAGGGCAAAGGAGATCGTTCTCACAGTGGTGATAACAATTCTAGCACTGAATCAAGTTTTCAAGGAGAAAATTCATTTGTTAAGAATTTAAAAAATGTACCTACTCAAGAATTGGAAGGCCAGCCTCAAACTGGTGAACTATCATCTCTATCAGTTTCCAAAGAAAAATATTTAGGAGTTTCAAAGGGTCCAGGCCTAATATCAGGTGGGAGAGGGAGAAGGTATGCTTTCACTGCAAAAAATTCTGGCGCAAGATCATCATTTCAGGCTTCTGAAGTTTCTCGCTCAGATTCTAGTGGATTTCAGAGGAAACCTCGACATCTGCGAACTGAATTTCGAGTTCGGGAAAATTCTGATAAGAAGCAATCTGCTGGACCAGAGGTTGATGATAAGTCTAAAATCAGTTATGGGCGTGCTGGAGCAAGAAGTGGGTCTAGGAGGATGGTTGTTGCAAATAGACAACCAAAACAGACATTTGAATCAGAGGGCTCAATTTCAAGGCCAGTAAGTTCACTGGAGATAGATTCTCAAGGCAGGGTTGAAAAGGGAGCTGGAAAAGAATCTTTGAGAAAGATCCAGAACATCTCTCACTCCAGAGAGGATGTAGATGCTCCTTTGCAAAGTGGAATCGTGCGTGTATTTGAGCAACCTGGCATAGAAGCACCTAGCGATGATGATGATTTCATTGAGGTGAGGTCAAAGAGGCAAATGCTGAATGATCGACGAGAACAGAGAGAGAAAGAAATCAAGGCAAAGTCTAGGGTTTCAAAGGTTCTATTGCAGTTTACTTTGAATTAGCATTTGTTGCATAAAAAACTTGTTGCTTAATTACTTCAGTTTGTTGATATTAGATGGCACGGAAACCTCGTTCTTATTTGCAAAGCGTTACTGTGTCTTCCATCTCAAATAACAATTATGCACCAGTTGATGGAGAGGCATCAAACAGCATTTGCTCTGATTTTGTGGCTCCTCAAGGGAATGGCTTGGCAAGCATTGAAGTCTCAGCTGGATTCAATGCACCCATAGTGTCCCAACCATTGCCTCCAATTGGAACTCCTGCTATGAAAACTGATGCTCAGGCTGTCAAGTATATACTCTTTCAAGAATTTTATGTAGCCAAACATATATAGACAGACTTGTAAGTCTCATATGTTCTTCTGCAGGTCCTTCCAGACAAGCTCCTTGACCGTTGTGTCTGGTGGTGGAAAGAACCTTGCTCCGGATTTAATTTTTGATGGCAAGAACAATGTTCTGGAAACTGCCCAAACATCTTTGCGCTCTTGGGTTAGTTCACGAATTAACCAACAGGTATGGTCAACAGCTCTTACCATCATTTTGCCAATTACAGCGGTCCAAGTGCCATGATATTTTAATGTTCCTCATGGGGTGGTTCTATCATTTTGCATGAATACGAATCCTTTGATTTCACTGAAAAAACATGATGGGAGTCTTGGGATTACTTGAAGTTGTTCCTCTTTAGTGTAGTGGCTGTTTCTTTTTATGTTTCATTATTCGATTTTGGGTTGCTGGGTCATTCTAATCTCTTTTGAAGTTTGGTGCAGAGTTTACTGCAAAAAATCATCCTTATTTCAAGGCCTGGCTTATTGATTTTAGCGTCTGTCCAGTCCTACCACACTTGCTCGTCTTCAAGCCCTTAGAATCAATGCGACTTTTTTTTTTTTTTGAAGGGAAGGAAGGGGATGAGAGGGAAAGGAGGATAATAAAATTTCTATTTAATTTTTTTTGCTTGTTTGTGTAGAGAAAGTGGGCAGAAAGTTCAGAGGAAAATATGTTAATTTTGAAGATCCTGTGCTAATCTTGCTTTAAAATGCTTACAAAGCAGGACAATTTTAGAGAAAGGTTGAAGATGGTAGCTTATAGGGTTAGCGTGTAGGATCTAGGGGTTTAGAAACTGAAAACAAAGGTCTGAAAGTTAATATAAAAAAAGGTAGAAAACTACTAGCTTCACAGTAATAGATTCTAACACAATGACAGGACCCCACTATCAATAACAAACCAAAGTGTGTTGTATTCATGATAATTTCATCATATACTAACTGAAACACTACTGATATATATATATATATATATATATATATATATATATATATATATATATATATATATATATATATATATGCATGCATGCTTGAGTTATTCCTAATCCTAATCAGATTTGGACTGATAAATAAGAAATATAAATATTCCTATTTTAACTAAGAAAGAGAAACTTAAATAGTCCTAATTAGAAGATACTTTATATTTCCTATATAGCTAGAAAATATCTCTTTGCAGGAAGTTCACTGAAATTACATACCTGCTGTTGCTTAAATCCCCAGGCTGCATCAGTTTGCCACTTTACCCTGGAAGTCTCACTCTCACCTAGTTTGAAAGGAACATTTTGGTGAATCCAACAGGGAAACTTCTAGTAAACCTTCCATTCATTTTTTGCTGTTTTTCTTTCTCAGATTAAACTAAAGCAATCTTTTTGCTCTCCTTCTTTCCTCCGTTTGAGACCACATTTCAGCATGCACCACTGTTTTAGTGGAAGCACATATGGGTTCCTGTCTTGTTTTATTAGTACTGTGTTCTAACTGCATACTGATTTATTCTCTCTGCAAAGCTCTGACATATGATGTGCCATCAAAGCATTTTACATCACCAGGGAGATCTAGTGCCATTAAAGATGTGCAGCATTGTCTGCCGATATCAATTTCAACTCACGCTAGTGAGAAGTTTTTCTTAGATTTTTTGGTAGAGAAACTTCTGTTGATAGGCAAATAGATCTATCTTTTAGTGTCGACCATGCAGATAAACTGCAGAAAAGGTGCTGCTAGGTCATTAGAATAAGCAAGTTGAAAAAATTTGTTTAATTGTTTCAAGTGGGTTTTGTATTACAGTTTGAAGGTCCATAATCTAGTTTTTCTCTTAAATAATTGTTCTGATGCCTCTTTTCATATTTTTGCAATGATTTCATTGTTATTAATCATCTGTGACCATTTGGTAAATCTGCAATTGATAACTGAAATTGATCAATTGTATCTGATAGGTTATGGCACTAACACAGACTCAACTCGATGAGGCTATGAAGCCTGTGCAATTTGATTCGCATTCATCTGTTGGTGATCCAACTAACTCAGTTAGTGAGCCCAGCTTGCCCTCATCATCCCTTTTGAGCAAGGACAAGTCGTTTTCATCTGCTGTTTGTCCAATCAATTCATTGCTTGCAGGGGAGAAAATTCAATTCGGTGGGCATTTACTTTCTTGTGTATGATCTTAGAATTACTATTAGCCTTATTTTGAAATTTTTGCTGTTCCTTTATATTCAGGTGCTGTTACATCTCCTTCAATTCTTCCTTCTAACAGCCTCTCAGTTATCCACGGGATTGGCCCCCCTGGTCCATGTCGATTGGACATTCATATTTCTCATAATCTCTCTGCAGCTGAAAATGATCGCTCTCTTTTCTTTGAAAAAGAGAAACACTCCAATGAATCTTTTTCTCACTTGGAAGATTGTGAAGCTGAAGCAGAAGCAGAAGCAGCTGCTTCAGCTGTTGCTGTTGCAGCCATTAGTAGTGATGAGATTGGTGGGAATGTGCTGGGTGCAAGCCCTGTCTCTGGTTCAGACTCCAAAAATTTTGGAAGTGCTGATCTTGATAGCATATCAGCGGGTACTGATTTTTTTTTCTGCAACATTTGTTGGGAGCCTTATATATCTGTTTCTATTTAAGAGTATTTTTTTAAAGCTGTATTAGAGCTCTCTTTTATAATATTTGGCAGGTGCTTCTTCTGATCAGCAATTAGCAAGTCAATCAAGAGCTGAAGAGTCTCTTACTGTGACTCTTCCGGCTGACCTTTCAGTGGAGACTCCAATTTCCTTATGGCCATCCTTGCCAAGTCCACAGAATTCTGCAAGTCAGATGCTTTCGCATGTCCCTGGAGCTCCACCTTCTCATTTTCCCTTCTATGAGATGAATCCCATGTTGGGAGGACCTATCTTTGCTTTTGGGCCACATGATGAATCAGCATCTACTCAATCACAGTCCCAGAAAAGTAAAGCATCAGTTTCTGGTCCACCGGGGCCTGGCAACAGCATTCTGGTGTAGACTCATTCTATGGTCCTCCAGCTGGTTTCACTGGCCCTTTCATTAGTCCACCTGGGAGCATCCCAGGGGTTCAAGGTCCACCTCACATGGTTGTCTACAATCATTTTGCACCAGTGGGACAGTTTGGACAAGTTGGCTTGAGTTATATGGGTACCACATATATCCCATCAGGAAAACAACCTGATTGGAAGCATCACCCTGCATCTTCTGTCATGGGTGTTGAAGGGGACATGAATGACCTGAATATGGTTTCCGCACAGCGCAACCCAACCAACATGCCTACTATCCAGCATCTTGCCCCTGGTTCTCCACTTTTGTCAATGGCCCCGCCCATGGCTATGTTTGATGTTTCTCCTTTCCAGGTAGACATTTGATCTATGGAGTGGAAGCCTAGAATTATTTGGTTGCCAAAATGATGGTTACTTCCTATTCCTTTTCTTTTCTTTTTGCCAAAAACTGTCTAATCAAATGGAAGCTCTCTGTTACACATTTAGGATATTTGAATAACTTGGTTTGGACCAAAATTGGTTGACTTCAATTGCTTGAAGGTTGATTAATGGTTTCTTCCATATTTGCTTATCGTGTTATATTGCTGTTTTATTAACATAACCTAACATTTTGATTAAATTGTTTTGCCCAGTCATCTCCTGACATGTCAGTCCAAGCTCGCTGGCCTCATGTTCCTCCATCCCCTCTTCAATCTCTTCCTGTGTCAATGCCATTGCAACAAGCCGAAGGTGTGCTTCCATCTCAGTTTAACCATACCCTTCCTGTTGACAAACCATTAGCTGCCAACAGGTTCTCTGAGTCTCAAACACCTGCTCCTTCTGACAATAGACAGAACTTCCCTACAACAACTGATGCCACTGTCAGCCAGTTACCAGATGAACTAGGGTTGGTAGACTCCAGTGCCACCAGCATGGGGGCTTCAACTCAGAGCATTGTGGCAAGCACTATTCCAGAGGCTGGCAAGACAGATGTTATGCAGAATGGCAGTGTTAGCAATGGTAGTGGCAAGAACTCCAGCTCTGCTTTGAAGACACAGCCTTTTCACCAGAAGAATAAATCTGCCAAGCATTACAATAACTCTGGGAATAATAATCAGCGTGGAGGTGGAGGTGGAGGCTCTCAGAAGAATAGTTCCGGAGGTGAATGGTCTCATCGTAGAATGTTATACCATGGAAGGAATCATTCTTTGGGTACAGAAAAGAACTACCCCTCTTCAAAAACGAAGCAGATTTATGTAGCTAAACAGACTACAAATGGGACATCAACAACATCATGAGGAACATCGAAGTTGATTTTCCTGGATTTTACAAGCTGAAAGCTTCGGAGATAGAAAGCATCTCTCGAGAATGAAAATTTTGGCTTACCATTGGGCAGAATCTATGGTAGGGAATGGATGAGTTTTGGATTTTACGAGGGTTCATAAATTGATTGATATACAGGTCTGTCTATCTAATGTGTTGTTGCCCAACGGGTTGACAATAGCTTCTTGGTTTGTTTTTGGTTCTTAAGACGAAGAGGGAGGTCTAGTGTGTCAGTTGGCTTGGTGCTATTATTTCAAGGTCTTGCGTATTAGTTGGGTTTGGTCCATTTCTGTTGTCATTCGTCTTTGTTGGATTTCACCAACCCAATTGTAATATCTTCGGATTGATGTCTTAAAATATTAGTAATCCACCAGATAGATATTCTTTTTCCACTCATGATAAATACGAGGCTTTGGGAATGTTCCGACTTCTTGTCGTCTTTTAGCAGTATCACTTCGATTGCAACTATGATTTCAGTTTTAAGTTTATACGTGATTTAAATAAAATCCTTTCACTGGTTATTTGTTTGGTTAATTATTAATCCTTCATTTTGCTTTAGAATTGAACTTGATGGTCTGCCCTCCTATCCTCGCTGTTATGGAAGATTTTTGGTTTCATAAGAGAGTTACCGTCTAATATTATAATATTATAAATATTAAGAATTGTAATATAGTTATTAAGAATTCTAAGTAATTTTTTAAAAATTTTAGGCAAGAAACTAGTTGCATAAAAGAAAGGTATTAGCATTTTTAATCTGTCATACCTGAGATAGGCTGCATTGTTTTTCTTCTTCTTTGTTTACTATGGTCTGATGATATTTCTATTTTATTAGCTACTATAACGAGTTTGCTATGATGACCAAATCCTAGTTTTCTAGGTTACGATTGGTCTAGAAAGGTGAAATGTCTTCAATTATCATTAGGATTTTTTAAAAGATAAACTTGATATTGTTCATTCCAAATAATATTTCAGATAAAATTCCTTGTAATTTTTTGCAAATGAACCATAAATTATTAAATAATCAAGTCCAATGAAGTGTTTAATGCAAAGGAATGCATCAAAACCGGTCTAAACCATAGAGCTAAGGAAATGTTCTTCTTAAGAACACGAAGAACACTGTCTTAGAAAACTCAACCACTGCCCAGAAACCCAGCCACTATCAAGCCTTCAAAATTGATATTTTTGACCTCTAAAACATGCTTTCTTCATTCTAACAAGTCATACTACCATAACCAAATAGCATGATTTTGATATTTTGATGTTATTTGTTGGTTTTGTTTTATTCAAACATGTAACAACATATTTGAATAAAACAAAACCAACAAATAACATCAAAATATCAAAATCATGTAAGAGACTCCAAACATCAAAATTTCCAACTTAAAACAGCTTACATATTTATGCAATTTGGATTCAAATTTGTTTTTCTAAACGTTTAATAGGACCCATCCAAAATCTAGAAACCAAGAACATGTATCGATCAACACAGAAAAACATCATAAACCTTACTGCCATATTTGAGAGATTTCAAAACCATTTTATTTCATCAAAACTCATCCAACAAACATCATCCAAGTATCTAGGAACATCAACAAACAACTTAAAGCAAGATTTAAACAAGAAAACAATATTTTTATGTATTAAAAAATAATAATCAAAATTGAAGAACATCATAACACCAAAACAAGTTTAAAAACATCATTAAGCATGTAAAACAAGCTATATGTGTGCTTTATGGACATCACCTACTAAGTTAAATGAATGATTATACCTTTAAAAAACTCAGAATAGTTACTGCCATTCTTCCTTCGAAAATCCAATCTTTTACTCTTTCTTTAACTTATCCTTTTAGCTCTTAGATGCCAATCAATAAACTTGATTATTAATGAGCTCCAAGAATAAGCTTTCTTCTCCTCTCTTTTCTCATTTTTCCCTCCTCTTGTCTTGATTTTTGAGGGGGTATTTATAGGGTTTCAAGCTAGAAGTTTATGTATTCAATCAAATATTGATCCCCATTCATTAATGTTTGGTCCTTTGATCAATATAAGAGAGTTTTGAATATGTTTTACAACTGTAAGCTATGTACATATGCTGGTTTTACAATGGTGGTTTTTTAACAAACTTGGTTTTTGGAGATTTTGATGGTTTTTCCAAACTTTGAAGACCAAGGAGCTTGTTTTTGGCCTTTTGATATTGAGAGAAACGTGACTAACTTTCGATAAGAACCCACCAAGAAGGCTTGAAGTGTGGACACACAAAAAAAATTCATGGTTTTGCAAAATGAGTATCACAACCATTGATGACCAAATTATCCATTTTCGAGGCTTTTTTAGCAACCCCGATGTTATCGTTGTTGAAGACCACTTGAAGTTAGTATAAAGGGGTGCATACCTTTTGTTTAGATCCAACCTTATTTAATTTGGAGGCCTGTAGCTTCATATCCATTCACTTGAAAGTGCTAACTCGACCAGTTTAGAATCTGTCAATATAGTGATGGCTGATCAGGAACAAGATGTTGTTGAGTTCATTAAAGAAAATGGGATGTAAACATTTGATGATAATAATTGATATTTGTAAAATGGGTGTTTCTAAATCAAACAATGGTCGAAGCATATTCATTCGCTTAAAGGTGATTAGTCGATAAGCTAAAACTGCTAAAACAAAAGCTAAACAGTGGTCGAACGACGCGTTGTCTAGGTTAAACCCTAAAAATTAGGGATTTTTTAATATGAGATTTTGATCTTTCTTAACTAGTCTTTGACAATTTCCTGGATGTTCTGATATATTCTTTTTACTAATACATATATATATATATATTTTCCTCAATATTTTTTTAGTATTTTCTCTCTGCATGTTTACGTAGGGCTCCAAAATGGATAACAACAAATGGATTCAAATTATCATGCTACTAATATACATAATAAAAAAAATATGATTATAACAAAAAATAAAAAAATAGGTGCGCTTGCAATTTTTTTATATTTATTTTCAAACTTTTTTGTTCAATTGAATTCTTTTCATGGCATAATTAGCTAAAATTTAGGTTTGAAATTATGATAGAAATATCAAATTACTAGTCAGAGGACTAAAATGTAAAAGATGGAAAAGGCATAGCAATCTCAAATTTGTGACAATTTTCATTTTGATACAGAAGTTTATTTTTTTTTTCCAGTCTCTGGGTTTGAGAGAGAGAGAGAGAGAGTTGTCAGCTGTGCCATTTTATGGTGAAGATACTCATCGTTCTTAGTGTCAACAAGTTTCATTTAATAATTAAGGTTCGATGATGGTGGTTTTAAACCTTTATTTTGCCTGAAAAAAATAGACCAGGCTCAATTTAGAGACTTTTCATTAAGTTGATTTTTGTTGTCTTTAGGTAATTTAAGGGTTATTAAATCATTTAGGAAGGTTTTTAATACTATTTATTAGGTGTTTCAGGGTGAAAATGGGTTGAAAAATCATTTTTCAACTTAAAAAACCCCACCTTATTTTTTCAACCACTACAACGATGATCATATTCTAAGTTGGCGCCTAGCAGGCAACGAGTTGTATGTTTCTTTTTATTTTTTAAAAAATAAAAGGAGGACGACTGGTCGCCTACCTTTTAGAAAAGTATGTTCCAGGTAAGCTAGTCCTTTTTTGTTTTGTTTTTGTTTTTGTTTTGTTTTTGTTTTTGTTTTTTTAAGTTCATTCCTCGAATTAGGTTTTTGTTGGAGTTTTTAATTGTTTTTTTTTAATTTCATCTTTCAATATTTTATTGATATTAGATTTGTCTTCATATTTGTTTTAAAAAATATAATTAAATTAAAAAAAAGATATAATTAAATTTAGTGAAGTACATGACTCGAGTTGACTTGAGTTAATCTAATATGTTCATATTTTATTGTTTTTTAAAAATATCATCTTGAGAGTTTTTTTAAACCAAACCACGGTTTCATATCTTGTCAATATTGCCTTTTCACCGGTGCATCTATACCTTTTTTTTTTGTTTTTAAACTTGTCAAGTTAGCTGGGTCATGTCGAGACAATTCTCACACGATTTAGTTCGGAACCCATGCTAGGTAAAGAGTCGATTTAAGAGTTTTTAAGTTTGGTTTATTTCGTAATAATGCCAAAAAAATTCCTGACCACTTGGATTTATTTATTTATGTTCAAGAAAAGTTTTCTCTTGCTCGTATTGTGTAGCATGACCAGTTATCTAGCAACCAACTAAATAGGTTTTGTAAGTAAAATATTTTTTAAATAACATATAAATATTCATTTATAATAATAATAATAATAATAATAAGAAGAAGAAGTTATTCCAATGTTAAACAAGTCTCATAGCATAGTAAGTTTAAAAAATTAATAAATATTAATGCATGGAAAGAGCTATTAATTATTTTATAATCAATACTTGATAAAAAACATATAAAAAACATTAATTTTTGTTGGATTATAAAATTTAATTATCTTAAAAACTATAACCACATCTAAGACCAATTATTAGGTTATTAGTGGCTAATGAGCTCGGGGTTCATATATTATTAATTTTGTTTTATGCATTTCCCTCATCTTTAAATATTGTATTTCAACACTTATACTATTGGTCTGTCTACATTAATGTTAGTCCCTCGAACACTGACAATTATCATTCGACTGCTAAATTTGAAATATTATTTGCAACATGCTCTTTTGAAATCATAAAAAAAGAAATAGATAAATAATTAAAATATTTAAAAAACAAATATAAGAGGAGAGTTGACTTAACTTGATAAAAGATTGTAAAAGAGAAATGCCAATCAAACACTATAAAATGAGAAATTGTGAGGTAGCCTTAGTATATTATTACATCATTCATATACTACTATACTAGACTAATAAATACAAGACACGTATATAAAATATAATAATCTCCTTGAGATCTCAAGAAAAGTTGACTAGATCCATTTCTTCTTATTCTTTGACTTTATCTGTTCATTTGATAGATTCATGGGTACCAATTCGAGACAAAGCCAATTAATGTCGATTGAGGTTTGGAGTTACATAAAAGTATATGCTTCGAACCGCGGTCGGTTGGATGGTCTGAAAAGACTAGGAAAGAAAACACGAACGCGAAAAACGGCCGACTTTTTTTGTTTTTTTAGTACAGCCACAAAAGAACATCAAACAATTGTTTTTCTGACATCACTGCTTAGCTAAACTTCAAACAATCGTGGAACGTGCCAGGGAATGCGGTTGTACTGTATTTTTAAAAAATTTAAATTTTTTTAATTAAAATTTAATATAATTTATATGTTTTGTATCGTTTTGATGTGTTGATATTAAAAATAATTTTTAAAAAATAAAAAAAATATCATTGACATATATTTCAACACGAAAAATTATTTAAAAAACAATCGTTACTACACTTTCAAATACTCTCATAATCCTTACTGTTCCTTTGGTGGCGACAAGAATTTTTCTCCTAACATCTTATAAATAGACTTTGTTTTTTCGACGAAGGATATGAAGTTTCATTTAAATCCAAATTAAGACTAATAAAGATATAATGGTAGAAAAAAAAAAAACTTTTTCCAGCTAATTAAGCCAGCGCTAACAGCTAGGAGACTGGCCCTTCAAAATGCTTGTGCAATGCATTTTGTTTCTCTCCAACCATGCACAAGTTTTACCTTCTTCTCCTCAATAATGAACATTCTTGCCTAGTCAATAGATTTAGCATGCAAATCCTTCGAGTATATTTGAGAGTAAGGCTGCGGTTGCTTTTTAAAATACTTTTCACTCGAAAATGTATCAAAATAATTTTTTTTTATTTTATAAAAATTATTTTTGACATCAGCGCATCAAAATGATCTAAAAACACCAAAAAAATATTAATTTAAAGCAAAGAAAAAAAATAAAAAATTTCAAATTATTTTATTTTGAAACGCAAAAACAAACAGGGCTGAAATTGTTGTCAAGAGAAAAGAGGAGGAGATCTAATGGCTAGAAGAAGATAATGAGCTGACACAAAATAAAAAGGAGGAGTGAGAAAAGAAAAAAAAATTGGTACATCAAAAACACAACAAACCTTCGAATATAATATCACTACTACCATAAAAAAGATCTTAACAAGAAAACTTGTGGACAACATGGAAGCCTACCGTATGAAGCCTGAGTGACGCACATATGCCATCCAAAGACAGTGGACACTCACTCACCTAGCAAGTACATTGCACATGCCAGGTAATTTGCCTTCTAGCCATTTGGTCTGGTCCAAACATCTAGTCTTTCCCTTTCTCTCCCTTTTTTCCCCCACCTCTGTCTATCCAATCTTACCCCAACACACACCATTTTGCATTTTTTAAGCTGCCAGAGTTGCGCACACAAACTTTTTATGAGTACAATGTTTCTATGCATCACAATATTTTTCTATGCCATTTTTCTACGTCCAATGGTTATTTCCTGGCATTATCAGTGGCTACCATCTCCACCAATGACGAGCATGACACAAAACAAACTGGTGACTCAACTTTCTAGGAAAGTATTGCCACCAACATCTTTATTAATGAAGAATATGACACTGTAACCGATGACTTAACTTTCTAGAAAAATGCTTTTCTTCTACGTGATATAAGTTCAAGGACTAAGTGTATAAATATACTCAATCACCAGGTAAAAGGGGCAGACCTATTCTTTTCTACACAAATCCTAAATTTTGGGAATTGGACTCACAAACTAAAATAGTCTCTTATCCTGCTATACACATTGTCTTCACATACATTTCATCCCTTTTACATTTACTAACTTAAGCATCAGGTGAAAACCAACTTGACCAGGGTTAAGACCAGTCAACAGCCTAGTATATGACCATGAAAAACCCAATTCATAACTAAAGTTTTTCATGACTTTATAAAGGGCTCTGTCTGTGGAAACTAAATAAAAAGCTAGAAAATTCTCATCCATTATAAAATGTTCTTTCCATGGCTGATGGAACTCTAGTAAATGGGCGAGTAACTAATCTCCTAACCATAAAAACTTCATCTCTTCCAGATATTCACCAACTCTTTCATCAAATACAAGTTCGTAACAATTATGTTTTAGCCATATAAGAACAACTTCACACTGTTCCATTCCATCAATAGGGTTTTTAGGCATATGTAAAAACATTTTATTCTTTCTAAATTTTCTTTTTAGGCTTTGTTTGGTAAAAATCCATTTTCTTTATTAGATAAAACTATCATAACAAGTCTAAAGGCGTGTTTTCCAAACACACCCTTAAGCTAAAAATTCCTTTATAAAAAAAGGTTAAAAATCAAACAGCGCCTTACACATCTAAACCGGATTTGACCCGATCAAGTTGGCCCAAAATATTTGGTTCAGCCCAAAATTTTTGGTTCGACCATAAATTGAACAAAAAATCACGAGTTAGACCAAAAAAAAAACCAAAACCCAAAATAGATTAAACTTGCAAAAAACATAAAAACAATTTTTTATATATATAAAAAACGAATCAAAACCCAAAAAACTTAAGAACACGAAGAACAAATGAAGAACATTCAAAGCAAACCCAGCAACATTAGTCTCAAATCTGACTACATATAATGAAATCAAAGGCATATGCATGTCAAAAATCAATCACTGAATCATAATCAAGCATCAAACATCAACAATTGTCACCCAATAATTATGATTTGATCAAAATTGATTTTGATGCAAAAACAAAACCTTATGATTAAAACTAAGAAAAAACAGTTATTGATGCAAACCAACTTTAGAATATTGATTAATCGAGTCCCATAAAATGTTTGGTGCAAAGAAATGGACCAAAACTAGTTCATTTCATGGAGCCAAATGAATGTTCTTTCCAAGAACATGAAGAACACAAACCCAAAAATACCCAACCGCTGCCAAATCCAGAATTAGCCTTTTAGACCTCTAAACCAAGCTCTTTTAGTTCTCACAAACCACATTGCTATATTCACATATGTTTGAATCAAAACAAATAACAAAAAAAAAATTATAGAAAACATGTATGAAATTTCAATCTTCAAAATTGCCAAAGTTGAACAACACACATATTCAATAATATGGGATTCAAAGTTGGCACTTTAATACTTCACAAGACTCAACCAAGACGCAGGGGCAAAGAACATGCATTAGCAAACCATAAAATAAAATAAAAACCTACTGCCATATTTGGAAGATTAAAAAATTATTCAATTTCACCAAAAACAAGCATCCAAACAATTTTAAACATCCAGCAAATATTAACAACCAACTCGAAGCAAGATTATGCGAAGAAAAATAACATTTTCATGCATTACTCAAGATTCAAGCTTAATACTAAAACAAGTTCAAAACATCATTAAAACTTACAAGGAAGAGTTAAAAGTGAGCCTTATGGACATCACCTTCTAGGTTAGAAGAATGTTTTTATTTCTTTCAAGCTTAAAAAGTGGTTATTGCCATTTACTTTTTTTTGTAAGATCTTCCCTCTATAAATTTCTATCTTTTCAAAGCTAAAGATACTCTTGTGCTAGCCTCGTAAACCTTCATAACTAGGATCTCTTTATCAATATTTTCTCTTCCCTCATTCTCCTTTTTTTTTTCTCAACCATGATTCTTCAGGGGGGTATTTATAGGGTTTTTTTTATAGATTCCATCAAGGATTGATCATGATTGATCAATGCTTGACTCTCTAATCGAAATGGAAGGGTTTGGGGCAAGTTTTAATAGCTGGAAGCTCTGTACTTGGTTGGTTTCACAATGGTAGTTTTTGGGATTCTTGGTGGTTTTACTAAACTTGAAAGGCAATGAGCTATTTTTTTATTTTTGATCTACAAAGAAAGGTTTAAAGCCCTTTATAAGAACCTATGAAGAAAGCTTGAAGTGTGAACACATAAAAAATCAATGGTTTCTGCACATTGGGTATCACAGTCATGACTGACTAAGTTGATCACTTTTGAAGCCTTGTCGGAGCAATTCTGACATCATCGATGTCTGAGATTACCTGAAGTTGGTAGAGGGGTGTGCACACCTTTCATTTGGATCCAACCTTGATCGATTTGGAGGTCTGCAACTTCACATTCATTCATTTAAAGATGCCAACTTAATCAGCATATAATCTAGGGATGGTTGATCAGGAACAAGATGTTGTCAAGTTTGTTGAAGAAAATGAGATGTAAACGTTTGATGAAAGTAACTGATTCTTATAGAAGAGGTATTTCTCAATTGAGTGGTGATGGTTAAAGCCTCTAAGGTGGTTGAAGATGCCACATTCATTTGTCTAAAAATGGCATCTCCATCAACATTATCGACTAAAGAAGATGAGACACAATGACTAAACGACGTGTCATTTAATCCTTTCATTAATTCTGAGCAACACATCGTCTATGTCAAACCGTAAAAATTAGGGTTTTTAAATAAGAATTTGGGTAATTTCAATTTGGTCATGTACTTTCAATTTTGGTGTTTACACCTCTAATTGATCCGATATTTTCTCAATTTTCACAATTGCATTCCTGGAAACTTTGATTTAAATCATTTAATTTGAGCGCCTCTAATAAGTTAGTCATCGGTTCCAAATTATACAATTTGACCCCTATCAACCATTAAACTTTTAATTTCTTTCAAATTGACCTCTTGTTTGATCAACTTAAATCCCCACATTCAAATGTTTTTTTTTTTCTGTTTGGTCTTTAGTTTTGAATTTCTTCAATTAAGTCCCTAGTTACCCATCAAACTTCAATATTTATACAATTAAGCCCCTGATTTGATCAAATTAGCTTTTTAAAATTGCAATTCAACCCCAGACTTCAATTTCTTTCACTTAAAGCCTAAATTGAACTAAAAAACCAATGTTTCTTGTAATTAAACCCTCAATAAATTTACTTAAACTCTAAAAAGATTTCAATTGAGTTCTTAAACATCCAATTTCTATTTTTTCTTTCTTAATTGAGTTTTTCTTGTCAATAGAACCTCATTAGTTAAAATTAAACTATTAAACTATCAATATATATATAAACCCTAAACCAAAAGAAGTCCTTCGACTGGTCATGTTAGAATTTATATATTATATAATCGGTCAGATCAAACTACAAAAGTCTTTAATTGTCGATGATTCAAAAAGTGAAACGGACAGCATTTGGAAGCGTCATGCTATACCATTGTTGTTCCGTACTGTACTTTTGTTTTTAGAATTTATATATTATATTTGACTCAAAAGTTTGTTGATTTTTTAAATATTATATCTGTTTCTAGATGTACTATAATTAGAATTTTGTTTTCCTTAAATAATAGGGCCCGCCATGCCGGAGGACCTATACATAAAGAGTCAAACTTTGACTGATTATTTTCAAGGAAGAAAATTTCAAATCGGACTCCACTTCTACTGCTAATCCACTCAACAAGACAATAGGCACTATCCCAAAGTAAAAGGTATAATATAATTTAAAGTGGTTAATTAAATCTTTTATTTTATAATTCAAAAAATATATAAATTCAAGAACAATCCTTACAAAAAAAGAAAGAAAAGGGAAATAGGCAAATAGCCACCCACCTAGCATTCCTAGCTAGCTAGTTTTAACTATCAAGTATCAATATATCACCAACCTGACTAGTTTCCTACGGCATTCTTTGCTTCGCCCGTCTTGTTTGGCTTATCTTGCTCCATTTCTTGAACTTGGTAGTCAGATCGTGGAAAATTAGTTATGGCTCTAATTCCACGAAATTCTATATTTTTCTTATCATAAGCTCTAGCAGCATCCTCTGCATTATCAAAAGTTCCCAGCCACAAACGAGACCCTTGCCCTGGGTCCCTTATCTCCGCTGCCCATTTTCCCCACGGCCGCTGCCTGACTCCCCGATACTTGTTCTTCCTCCGTTTCCCTTTACCTTTCTTCTTTGAGGGGCCCTCATTTCCTCCTCCTCCTCCTCCTCCTCCTTCTTGGTCAGTAGTACTACTGGAGAAATAGACGCAACCAAGGCATTGGGAGGTACTCAATTTGCAAACCGGACACGTCTCAGAATCTGAAACGTAAATTATGCTGCTCCCCCCTCCCACATTACCATCATCAGCCGCTAGGATTTGCTGCTGGTTCTGGTACTCTATTGGGCCGGTAGTACTGCCATGATCAATACCACCTGAGATTACATGCTTAAGAGCTGATACTATGGCGTTGTGTTCGTCTACTCGTCTTTGAACCAAATTGTTCAACGAGGAGGCATCCATTTTATTTTATAGTATTGTACTTTTTTCTTCTAAGTTGTTGGATTTTGTAGATATAAAGAAAAGTTGGGATTGTATGTTTTAAGAAAGATGACGTGAGGAAAGTTTTGAATGGAAGTGATGGGTATATATTGAGAGAAGAAATGAGCAGACTCCAGTTGGCCCGCCCGCGGAAACAATCGCGGCATGTGGAGAAACAAAACTTTATGGGGCCCACTTGTGACGGTGTGTAAACAGATGATTTATGTTGGCATAGTAAACTAAATACAATTACTACATTGACTTGATGGGCTCTGACTTCTGAGGCGACATAGGACAACAGTGAAGTCACGGTGTTTTAACGTCGGGATGCTATGTTCGTATGGGTCACAACTACACAAAAAATAAATAAATAAATAAATAAATAAATCAACAAATCATATGTTGTATTTTCCTTGTGTAACTTGTGTGCATTACATGCATGTTTTTATTAACCTACACGTTATGTAGATAATATATTGTAGATTTAATTGTATTTATAATCATACAACTCTTAATATATAAGAATAGATTAAGCTATTCATCCTCTTTATTTTTAGTTTTCTACTATTTTTTTTATTTACAATTTTTTTTTTTAACTGTATGCATAGGATTGTTTAGCATCATGCTTGAGAATTAATCCTGGCATAATTATTATTTTCAAAATTACTTTTAATATTTTTATATTAATGGTATATTGAAAAAGGATTCATTTGAGAGTATGTTGAGATATAATGGTTTATGGACTTGATTTTAGGTTTCAGGAACCAATAAGAGAAATCATCGAACCTATAAAGAAAAACTAATTGATTAATCCTTTGAAAAATTAAGAATTATACCATACTTAAATAAATGTAACAATTGAAAGTAAAATGGTGATTGTGAGGACGACTTGGATTTTAAAAGACTCAAGAAACCAGCACAAATCCCTAAAGAAAAGCTGGTGCATGTGCACTAATGGGTTGTTTTGAGGGAATTGGGTGCATGGGCAAGGATGAACACTACACTTAGGGTTTGATTTAGAATGTGGTAAAAATTATTTTATAAAGTAATTTTTGTTTGGAAATATATTAAAATATTTTTTTATTTTTTTAAATTTATTTTTGACATCAGCATATTAAAAAATAAAAAAAAATTAAAAATAATAATTTAAAGCTAAAATATATTTCAAAAATATAGTTAAAAATAGCCTTCACAAAATCTAAAAAAAAAAGGGCCTAAAATTAGAGGAGCATACCCATCAACCCCACGTAAAATAGTTTAGGTATGTAACCAAAAAAATAAAAGGCTTAAATACAACTTCCTCGTTTAAGAAAGATGGTGCTTCATAGGCAAGTGCACACCCGGCCCCGTTGTGAGAGTTTGATGCACTCATTTTCTATATTTATTAGTTCCTTCTACTTTCTACAAATGTAATTTTTATATCTTGGCCCATGTACTCACATTGACATGGATTGTATTGAGATAAAAAGGTAAAATTCGTAAAGAAGATTGGACACATTAAATATGTAATTTGATAAAAATAATCATAGCTTTAGCTACATCTGATCATTGAATCATGTTTAAATTTTTTAAAATAATGTTGTAGACCTTAGTGTATAGGAGGGGCGACCTACTCTAACTAGACAAGTTCAAAAAAATCCTTAAATTAAACCCAAAAGATATTGCTTTTGTTATTTTAATTATTTTTTAGTTATTTTTGGATTTAATTATTTTTTTCTACTTAACATTATATCCTTTGGTTAGGTTAGTTCTAAACCTCTATATAATTTGTTGATGTGTTATTTTTTAATTTAATTATTGAATTACAAAATCTTTTTAAAAAAATATCAAAATTTTCTCTTTATTGCTTTACAATTTGGACTATAATACTAGAACTTAAAAACTCTAATTTTTATTCACACTATATAACGTTGTCACACATTAAATATAGTTTTCTTTCCTCTTATGTTGTGATTCACAGAAACCATCATCAAGCTATACAAGAATAAGTAGAGTTTAGCACCGAGGCTTGTGACCCAGCGGTCTTGGCAGGGTTTCCCTGCCTCTACCTCCTGGGTTCAAGCCTCAGCGTGCATATCTGTCGCTTCCGCAGTGTTTTACCTGCCTCCTGGGGTTGCAGGGTGTTCAGTGGGTCCGGGGATTAGTCGTGGTGCGCGTAAACTGGCCCGGACACTCCGGGTTATCAAAAAAAAAAAGAAAAGAATAAGTGGAGTCTATTGCTTATTGACAAGTTAACTAAGAGATGATTTGAAATGTTTAGTGCAAGGTTCCTAAAGACCACACCTAATGAGATCTCTATCTTTTCTTTTGCATCCTTTATAAATATATTTGACATAACCCCTACAAAAAATTGTAAAATATATGAAAACATCTAGGTAAAATATTATAGCAATCCATATTAAATCTTTTTTCTTTCATTTTCACCCTTAAACTTTTTTTTTTCAATTGCGGCCTTTTGGGAAAAAAACTAATCACCAATTTATTATGATTTTTTTAGAAAGAACAAATTCAACAAAACTAGACCAAAGTATAAAATAAGGAGAAATCTATGGAAGATCTATAATTTGTTAGAAAACATTTTGTTTAGTCCACCCATTTTCTTTTTTTCTTTCTTCACAATCCCTATAGTTTTTTTTTAATTTTGATTTTGATCTAAAAATTTAATTTTCTTATTATTTCATTCCCTCAATTTGGGAGATGAGAAATAAAGTCATCTGAAATCCACGAAGGAGAGATAAAGTTATCATTTTAACCATACTTTAGTGACAAAACTGATCTTGATGTTAATGAGATTCATTTGACGAGGGAGGGTTCCATTGAGGTGTTTTTTTTAACCTTTATCTGCCTAAAAAAATAGACCGAGGATTAAAGAGTAAAATTTTTCCTTATTTGATTTTGTATTTTTGGACTATTTTAGGGTTTTTAGGTTGACAAATTGGTTTTTTATATATATATATATGTTATAGGGTATTTATTAGGTGTTTTAGGTGAAAATATATTTATTAGAGAAAAAAAAACTCCACTCCTAATTTTGCGGCCACCTCCGTGGTGGTTGGATTGTTGAAGAGAAACGACATCTCGTTTTACTTAATTATTTTAAAATATATAGATGGATGACATGTCTACATCCTTGCCTAGATAGAAAAGATAGAAAGAAAAGCCCAGGTTTGTGGGCTTCACCTTGAATTCCAATGCATATGGGCTTTTGTTTTATTAGGTTAGTTACGCTGGACAACCCCATACTAGATGCTCGACCCTAGTTTATTAAAAAAAAGTTAAATCTAGATTAGTTAAATAAAGGTGTGGGATACCTGATCTGACAGGTATTTGATTTTAATTAAAATGATTTAAAATAAATTAATTAAAAATTATAATATTTTTTAATATAATATAATTTATACTTGGTTTTTTCCTAAGATTATAATTTTTTTCTTATATTAGTAGGCATTCTTTTTATGTAGCCCTATATAATATTTTTTTTCCTTTAATTTTATTCAATAATTTCCCTATGCATGTTTATTTGTATTATTGTTTAATTAAATAAAAAATTAATTTAAATAAATAAAGTTAGTAAACCTAAGAGGATCTATAGCTCGTATTACGAGATCAAATATCTTAATATGCATTTATCTCTGAACTTTCCAGCTTAGTTTTTAGTAAGAGTTAATAATTTTTTTTTCATACATTGGTGCATATGGTTCTAAATTTATTTAATTAAATATATGAATTAGTTTTTCTATTTGCAATAAAGTATTTTCCTTGATGTCAAAAACATGCTAGAAACGCCTACACATTTATTTTTTGGCATTAAAATATATTTTGATCCTACTCATGGTTAAGCACGAGTCCACTAACTAGATTTTAAAATTAATTGTTAAAATTTTATTTGTGAATAGATAAAACATTAGTAATGTGTGTATTTCCTTCTTTAAAAAAAAATATGACCTAACCCGCAATAAAACCCAAGCAAAACCTAGGCTGTATCTGGAATAAGTATAACAACCTCATAAGTTATGATTGTTCATTTCATATCTCTTATTATACCATAAAATGCCATAACTCATTAGTTATGAAAAAAAAAACTCATATCCATTACCTATAAATACACCCTAATTTACCCCAATCAGGAGTTTAAAGGGGAATTATAGTTACTAAAATTGACTTGGATGTTGAACTAGCACAAGAGTTTGATTATGGGTTGGGTAAGTTTACTTGAATCAATCATTTTTTAAAACAATAACCTTCAAAATGATATCGTTTTAATTTTTGTTAAGTCTAACTAAATATTAACTAAGTAAATCAAGTTGAGGGTTGACTTGTCAAGATATATATATATATATATAGACACACACTCACCATAAGGTGGGTAAGTAAGGTTCCAAATTGACCCTCCAAGTCACGTCAAGTTTAATAAAAGTGGTTGAAATGGACTCGAAACAACTCTCTCCTAACAAGAGCACCACTGCGAGAATAGTCTCAAACTTCCAAAGATTTTTATTATTATTATACAATCCAACTAATGCACTATTTGCTTTAACATTTTTTATTAAGGATTGTCGATAATCACTACCAGAAAATTAATAAATATAAACGGAAATACCGAGGGAATTACTGTGGGAAAAAAAATTAAAACAAAGCAAAAAAAAAAATTGATGACGTGTCGGTAAATCCGTTGGTAAACTTCATCATGTCAATTACAAAGGGAATCACCGACGGAAATTTTCGTCGGTATTTTCCAGAGAGCTCCAGAACTGTTCACTTTCCAATTGCACTTGTTAATTGTTGTTCTTTACGGACAAAATCACCGACGAATTGAAAAGTCGTCAGTGTTATTTGGCGATTTTCTGAAAAAATTCAATTAATTTAAAATTTTCATTTGAATATTACAGACGGAATCACCGACGGATTGAAAAATCATCTGTAATTGTTGGCGGTTTCTGAAAAATTTTTACAAAATTAAAAATTTAAATTAAATATTATCGATGGAATTACCGACGGAATAATTAAAAAATATTAATATTTAATTATCCGTCGGTAAATTCGTCGCTAACGCGCTCCAATAAAAAGTCTGGATCCCCTTATTTCACAAGAGTCATACTCATTTCTTATCATTCTTCTTCTTCTTCTTCTTCTTCTTCTTCTTCTTCTTCTTCACTATATGTAAAAAACATCAATATCTATTTCTTTCTCTTCTTTTCTCTCCTCATCTTCTTCTTTTTTCCTCCATGCTCGGGTATGTTTTCTTCTTCTTTCTTCTTTTATCCTCTTTAGTTTTTTTTAATTAATATGCTTTACGAAAAAAATTTTCTCCCCTTAGCTTCACTTGCAACTACATTAAAGTAATATTTTTTTTTCTTCTTTTTTCATGATTTTTTTCACTATATTTGTTTTTTATTTTATTTTTAATTGTTTCTGTTCTTAATAATTGTATAAATTTTGTTGTGAGATTTTTTTTTTCATATGAGACCAATTTTTAGTTGATTTATTTATAGAGATATTTAAATTTTTAGCAATTGCAACTTCATTTTTTTCATATGAATTTTTTTAGTTGAATTTATTTTTTTCATTTTATTTATTTGTTGCAAATTTGTTTGAGTTGATTTTCTTATTTTTTTTTCCAAGCATTTTGAGTATATAATATACAGTGTTAATTTATGTTAATTTAATTATTTTATAAAATCAATTTTTTTAAAATGTTTTTATATAATTACTGACGGAATTTCCGTCGGTAATTCTGTTGGTATATCTCTCGGTAATTCCGTTGGTAATAAAAAAATTATTACCGACGCGTCTGTTCTGTCGGTAAATCCGTTGGTGATTCTATTACTAATGGATTTACCGACGGACAAAACATTACCGACGAACAATTCACCAACGGATCATTTTCGTCTGTGATTCCGTCGTAATATAATTACCGATGGAATATGTGTCTTACACCGACGGAAAAATTTCGTCGGTAAAACTTAAATGAAAATTTTAAATTGCATCATAGGGGAAAAATGGCTCAGTTGGTTAATTATTATTAGTTTTGCACATATTATTAATAATGTTACCATTTTCTGGTGTCAAAATCAAATCTTAATTAGAAGTGACTAATTTTATTTAATGCTAATTGATCCATATATTTTTATATATTTAACGTATTTTTTCATATATCATTTTACGAATTCTTCACTCTCATAAGCCTTAAATATTCACATTATCTCATATGTACTTTTGTTACTTTTTGGACAAAATATCTCTACAATCGTAAAAATAATAATTAAAAATGAAAAGTGAATTAAAAAAATAAAAAGAAAGCTTTAAAAGCCATGAAAAAAAACATAAAAATATTTAAAAACTGAAAAATATGAAAACCCATTAAAAAACAAAACTAAATTTTAGAAATATGAAAAAGAAAATAAAAATCATATCCAAAAACTTCATAAATATATAAATTAATATGTCTCTGAAAATTAAATAATTATTTTCTAGATGTAGATTTTTCAAAATCCAATGTTTTTAAATATATTGTATGGGTTACTTCAATTTTTTATGGATGTTCCAAGTTTTACGTTCCCAGTTTTTTTTTAAAAAAAATTTCAATTTTTTTTAGTGGTTTACAAGTATTTATAAATGAATTTTTTTATGTTTTGGAAATTATGTTTTCTTTTTTCTATGTTCTAAGGGGCACTTTGGTCCAAATTATGGCAAAAGGTATAGGGAATAAAATATAAATATACAAGAACATATGAAAATGAAAAATAATTAAGTATATGAAAAAATGCTTTAAATATACAAGGATAGATGGATTCAAAATCCCTTTTGATTTATTTTCATTCAAATGTTCTTATCTTATGAAAACCACTGGCGCGGCGCCTGATTTCTTCATAAGTAGTTTTCTTTCTAATAAGTACTCCTAACAGTAACAATTAATGCACGTGACATTTCCATATTTTAAAGAAATTTGTTGAAGGGGGTGGCGCCGCAATCTCTGTTTAAAGTGCAGAGCCGCAATCGCAGCAGTCACTTTTGAATGAGCCGCAAAAACTCATTCACTTTTGTGTTTCTCTTGCTGTCTGCATTTGTTGCTATTTGCTAAGCTTCCTTACTTCCTTCCTTCCATCCACGGAACAAGTAGCCATACAACACGTGTCCTATTTAAAAAGATCTGGTCCTTGTATCCATGCGTGGAATCCTCGGTACGTATTTCTACGTTAACCCATTCTCAACATGTCGGTTGGGGCTGGGCTGGCGGCGTTTGTTTTCCTAGGTATCTTTACCATGGTTTTAAATGTCAGCAGTTACTTTTAACATCTGTTATGTTGGTCACATGATTTTTTTTTTAATATAAAGTTATGTGATGCACTTTCGGACAACACAAAAATCGTGGAATCCTCCGTACATATTGAAAATTCCATGCGTGAGGCCGCTATTTCTACGTTGACCCATGTCGGTCGGGGCTGGGCTAGCGGCGTTTGTTATCCTAAGTATCTTTACCATGGTTTTAAATGTCAGCGGTTATTTTTTTTTTATTTTTTATTATTATTAATATAGATGTTCAGACCAGCTTGTATACACCTCGACTAATCTCACGGGTCCTGAAGTTAATAACCATGTAAGCTTCCAGTGACCATCATATTAGCAATCATAGGGCTCGAACTTGAGACCACATGGGAAGCAAACCCCTTAATCTCAAATTCTAACAATGGGCCACCTACTAGATGGTTAATATCAGCAGTTACCATCTATTATGTTAGTAATTGACTGGACATGATTATTTTTTTTATATAAAGCTATCTGTGGCACTTTTAGATAACATAAACATTAATTTTTGTCATTTTCAAAACTATTTCAGTGAAGAGATTTTTATCCACTAAAAGGGAGGAGGACAAGTGATGTATCAGTGTATTTTTAATATGTTTGCTTTTAAAAGCCTATGAATAAAAGGGTCAAATATAGAGTAATAACCCAACATATCTAGACTTGACAGAACTTCAAACCTAGATGACATAGGTCTCATAAGATGCCAGACCTAATAGTTTTGGGTTCCGCTGCGTGCAAAACTCAAGCGCATATGGGTTTGATAAGGAACCAGATCCATAACCCTTGGGTTTTGAATAATTCAAAATCAAATATGTATAGAGATAATAATATTTTTAGGCCTCGTCTTGGATCACGAGGATTTGTTGTTTATTCTTATGTCTTTTAACAAAAAATATTAGAAGTCAATAATGATCATCTCCCTACATTTCTAGGTGTTTAAAAGTCTCTAAATGATCTATTATATTTCCATCAACATTAATTTTATGTAAGAGATATCTATCTCTCATTAATGTTATGTAAGAGATACTTATCACTTATTAATACTATTAGGAGGAAATGACATTTCAACTCCTCCATTTAAGCAACGTGACGAAGTTCAGAGGCTTTATATACCTTCATAACCACATAAGGGTTCATACTTTTTCTATTCTCTATTCATACTCTTATTTTACAGAGCATTTGTCATACATAACTAATAACAAACACTCCTGTTCTTAAGAATTTTAAAGCTCATTCTCTTATTTATTGTAATCCCTTATTAAAAATCAATGAATATATCATTAGAGAGTCCTTAAATCCAATAAAAGAACTGTTTTGTAGGTGCTGGGTCTTCTATCACCAATCATCCATTTCTTGAACTTTAGAGAAGGGAGCATTAACATGAACGTATGATCACCCTCTATCCAAACACTAAAAAACCCTTATTTCTGAGCATATTGAATTTTGAAACATTATCAATAAGTTTGTCCAATTATCTGCACAAGATTTAACCTAGTTGACCTAGATCAACGAAAAAATAAAAGTGGTTATTATCATTAGCAATGACAATTTAACTTGAACCTGATGGATATCGACCCGACCCAAATGAGTGAGTATTTTTTGGACTCGAGGGATAATGAGTAGGGTATGAATATTGTAAAACCCAATCTGAAACCCGCTTAAACCTAACCCAAAATATATAATTATATCATATAAATATTTTCGTGGAATATTTAGATGTTTTAATATAATATGATATATACATGGACACCCCCTCTGCGAGGTGGCATCGCACTTGATGAGCGTGCTTCAAGAAAGGGTACCTATGCCTCAAACGTCTATTCATGGTCGGCATCCAGTGACTCATGGTCATCAAAAGAGATGCTAGAAGAACTAGCAGCACTCTTATATGTATTATACACTAATTACTTTTTTCTTGTTATCTACACAAATTAAAGGATTAAAAAAGGTAATAACATTCCTATGTAAAAAAATTCGACAGTACCTCCCTTATACAAGAGACTATCTAAAATTTTATTATCTGCAAATACGCAATAATAAATAAAGCCAAAAACCAATTTATTTTATTTACGATAAGTCCTTGTTCATATCTCTCTATTTTGTGATTAAGAAAGAGAGAAGAGAGGAAGAAAATATAGAGAGAGAAAAAAGAAAGTATAGAGAGAATAGAGGAAGAGAGAGGAAAAATATGTTGTTTTTCTTCTAAAGTTAGGGATTCTGGTATTTTAATTAAGTCTTTTATCAATGGAATTACTAATGGAAATTTTAAAAATTATTAATTTTTAAATTCCATCGTTAAGTCTGTTTATAATTAAAAATTAAAATTTTCAATTAAACCCGAAACTTTCTAGAATGTAATTTTTAGAACCCTCCCCAAAATGAACCAACAAATTTTAGTTTGTCAGTGATTATGTCTATAATGGTTAGTGGCATAGTCGTGTAATTTTTCTCCAACTCTTTAGAACTTTCTGACATAATTAGTTCGTTAGTGATTCTGTCTATAATGGTTAGTGACATGGTCATGTATTTTTATCCAACTCTCTGGAACTTTTTGATGAAATTAGTTAGTAAGTGATTCTATCTGTAATGGTTAATGGTATAGTTATGTAATATTTTCCAACTCTCTAGAACTTTCTGATGTAATTAGTTCATCGGTGATTCTGTTTGTAATGTTAGTGGCATAGTTATGTAATTTTTTTAATCAAACTCTTTGGAACTTTTCAATGGAATTAGTATGTCAGTAATTTTATCTGTAATTTATAATCGCCGATGATTCCATTGGTATCATCAGTTTCTTTTCCCCTAGTATTTTTGTATTCCATATCTATCCAACTTGTAAATACAGTGAAATCACAATACAATAACATCATTTTTGTTTATAATAATAAAATCATAAAAATAAATGTTTCATTCACATCATTGTAAAAGGACAACTAGAAATATTATATTAAAGTCTATTTCATTACACATTGATGTTTTAAAAATTAATCAGAATTTTCTTCTTCTTCTTCAATTTCATCATCATCATGTCCACCATAACCTTCTATATTTAAATGTTGCTCATCGATATCATCATTTTTTTTTACTTCTGTATATGCACTAGTTCTTAATATATCATTTAACTCCTCAACGTCAACATCAACCAAAGTATTCTCAGCAATGTGAAAATTTAAATTTTCTTCTAACTTAGTAAACATAACAACTCGATATGGATCAACTAACTCAACAAGTTGAAAGACATTATATCCCACAATTACTTCATCATTACCATCATAAACAACTTGAACATGACCCCTAAGTTTGATTTTCACTATGGATAAGCAAGAAACCCTAGAACGATCCTTTCTAAAAAAAGGAGTGTATGTGCAATAAACTTGTTAGCATTGATTGGTGAAAACAAAGACATCTTTGATGTTATGAAGTCTAGCATTTGTATTAATTTTGACCAAACCATGATGGAGATTTACCTTGATTCCTCTATCAGTGGTATCATACTAATAGCATTTAAATAAAAAAAAACTCTATTCTTCTCGCTATGATATTGTAATTCAATCACCTCTTCTAACTTCTTATAATAATCAACTTCAAACTCATTGGAAATTGATTCATTAACATAAACTCCACTGTTATATGTCTCTCTATCATGACCATACTCTTCAATATGAAATACATATTTATTGATAAAATACTTGTCGTAGCACTTTACCTTTATTTCAAGACCTAAACATAGTAAATTTAAACTATCACTAGCATTCCATTCCAATTAATAAACCTGGTATATAATTACAACCATTAACAATTATATAAAAAGGTGTCATGAAATTAAGTATTATGAAAGATAAGAATTGTTAAGCAGTGCTTACATGTGTTCTGAACCACGTGACAAATTATTTATCTTGTAACTGAGAATTTTGATATAGTAAAAATTGATGATGTTGCCTACGAGAAATTATTCAATTTATTAGTTTAAGAGAGTATGAGAGAAAGATTGTTTGAAAATAACATGTTAATTACTATACTTATTGAATAAAAAGTCTCAATTCATCATAATTAAATAGCATGTAATTATATGTATGTCTAAATTCGATTTCTATCAAGTATCATCCCCTCACTGTATTTCTTGAAAAAGGTCATCCAAGATGGGAAAATATTGATAAATTCCCACTCCAAGGCACTTTCCCCTCGCATATTGAAGTCTCAACATGGACTTTATTTTTAACTTTTTTTCTTAAGGTTGAACAAGTATCTGCATGGAATTAAATAAATGTTTTATTTTTTTTTAAAAAGACAACAGAAATTTAATTAGGATGCATGTGTAATCCCTAACATCTCGAATGGATACATCCATCTATACTGGACAGAGCTCAAAATTTTTCCTTAAACGGTAAATATATGGGTAGATACTCGATTGAATCGAAGAAAGATGAAGGAAATACGATCTCAAGTTTGTAGATTGCCTTGATGATATTTGTTTCAAGCATATGTTTTTGTTATATGCATAACATCCAGATTATGACAGATGAGATTAGTCTTCCAATAAGGAAACTCCCAAAAAATACTTTTTACCTAATTTTAGGTCATACCAAAACCAAAGCCTCATACACATTCCTGATGGCAAGTTGTAAATCGTGAATATCACCGGCCAACAAGAAAAAGGTGCAGCAAATGACTCGAATGAATTGGATTCGCCTATACATAACCCAAGACTTACATTATGTGATTCCATTAAAAAAATAAGGATGCACCGTATTAAACTGCTTCCATGCTTCACCATCGGAAGGGGGCACCATAACTCCATCCACTATATGTGAATGATGTCATGTCATGTGCTCAACAATCTTCGGAGACATGAATAACCTTTATAGTCCAGGAGTGATTGAGAAGTATCTAAGTTTTTTTTATATACGATAAGGGTCTTTCCCCTACCAGTTATAGTTTTAGACCGAGCATGACCACAGGTTCTGTACTCAATCAAATCTGTATTTTCAAGGTAGTGCAACATGTAAAAGTTTGGACACATGTCTTTTCTTGTATCCTAGGCCAAATGGTTTTATCATGGATTTAGCAATATAAAAGTTCTCTTTCAGCATATTCTCGTTCAGGTAAAATGTTTTTCGCCCATTCGATGATTTTTTCATAACTGGCCTTACTCAGCCCATGATCGACTTGATGATGAATACATGTGCAACAATCAATAATTTACTGTGATTTTTGCACTTGTCCTATAATGATTTGTCAGAATCTTTCAAAAGATCAAATAATCAGGTCGTGTCTGTATTTTTTTCTTCATCTATGATTGAGTATTCACTTGTTTAACCCTGATTCATTCTCATCACATCTATAGCCATACTCCTATAAGGATTACTATTATCATCTACAACTCAATGCACGTTGCTAGAACTAGAAGTTGACTCAACCATCCTTTTTATCATGGTCTCATAAGGGATGTACGGTTCACTAGGTGTAAACAAACACAAGTATTTCTCTATAAATGTTTTTTATAGAAGATGTGTCGTAACAACATTTGGATCGAAAAACTTTTTATTCTTACAACTCTCACATGGACGTCTAATATTGTCTCCACTAATATTTTTTGGATTAGATAGTGTGTAATTAATAAAATCCTCAACTCCATTATAATAATTCATTTTGTGCAACCCCTCGAGTGAAACTTGGTACATCCAAGAATGATCATTCATTACTTATATAAAACCTATATAGAATATTGATGACAACATCTATTAATTAATTATGGGAACTAAACAAATTATCGGTCCCCAACTAATTAGCTATCATTGGTTTAACTCAAACTTATTCAATCTATTTTAATAGTACCCTTAAATCATTATCACTTTTCTACAAAAAAATCAAATTCCTCCACATTTACCAAAATTTTGAACTTAACAATAAAATTGAAAAAAAATATGAAACGTACCCATTAAATAAGTCATTATTTATTTCATTACAAAACACCCAAGTCATAAAAATCAAAATCAATTTCATCAAATTACAAACAATTACAATTTTTTAAAATCTCAAATAAACCCTAACATGTACAAATCATATATTCATACAATACATTTTTATGAGAAAAAGCTATAAAACAAGTAAACAAATAAACAAACTACATATACTACATCAAATACAAAAAAAAATAACATTTAAAAAATGAGTTAAAAAAATGAGTAGTTTTGCTTACTTGATGTGGGGAATCTATTGATTTAGAACATGGATATTGGGGTGACCAAATTTGTGATGATGTGAGCTTGATTTGTGATAAAATAGGGGGGTTGTTGTTTGCTATTTTTTTTGCAGAAAAAAATGGAGGAAGACGAAGAAATTAGGGAGGAAGAGAGGGGTCGATTACAAGATTATAACTTAAAAACTACCGATAGAGCAAAAAACAATTTTCATCAGTAATATCATTTGTAATAATAACATGTCCCCGCCTTCTTTTCTCATTCCTTCATTTTCAACTGTGATTCTGTTGGTATACACCGACATAAACTTTCCATTGATAAATGTAACTGTAATATACTGACGGAATAAATTTTGTTGGTATTGTCGTTTGTATTTGCCAAATTTCTAGTAGTGAAATAAATATTATGATGTTTGTTTGAGATTGCGATAACCTCATGGAAAGTAAATTGAGATAAATTATTATAATTAATTCAAAATTAACAAAATATTGAATGATAAAATTGAAAAAAAATAGCATTTAATTAAAAAAAAATTTGAAAAGAAGAAGAAGAAAAGGCCACCTCCTTCATTGTTCATGGAGGTGGGGAAACCCAAAGTTTTTTAATATAATAATTTGATATTATTATTTGAGATAGAACTTCTTTTTTTGGAACAATATAATATAGTATTTTTAATTTGATCATCACATAATTGATATTTTAATCTTTTCGAGTAAATTGTTTCATGAAAAAAAGTTTTTAACCAATAATTCATGTTTTGATGGGTAATTTTGAAAATATAAAAATAGTTGAACTTTTTTTAAATTAAAAATAAACTTATGGGTAAAAATATATTTTGATCTAACGTATTAGTCTTCCAGATATGAAAAGTCAACTTATTAGTGACTATTCCACAAGAGAACTAGGGAACATCATCATTAGCATATGTCACACCATGGATAGGTTAGAGAACTCCACACTCCTTGATGAGTCAAACTTACTGAGTCGTTCTCAAGATTCAATCCCACAACATTTTCGATGATTCCATAATGGCATTAAAGAATTAAATATTCCTTGACTATCCAATAACTCTCATCCCAAGGTTTACAGATATCTTCCCCACTTGCACAACTTTAATTACTTTACACAGAGAAATAAACTACAACATCAATTTTAAAATACAAACTAGACATCAATAAAAAAAAAATAAAAATTCCTAGAGTCTCTATTATGAACCGGAAGTAGTTTCAATGCGTGTTACAATAATAAAATGATACTTTTGCTCTTTGTAATAAAGAATAATAAACTAGTTATTAGTTGTGAAATGATGTTATACATGATTTATTTGTCATTATTATATTAATTAGGGATATATTAATTTTTAACATTTAGATACATGATGAAATGACTTAAATAATCTAAAAAAAAAGGAAAAGGGTTTAGAGGCTTTGTTGTTTCTTTTTACCCTTTTAATTGCACATTATAATGACTAAATTACTCTTCAAAACAAAAAAATTAAAACTAATGTCCAAGGAAATTTTTATATTTTGTAATGAATTTTTTAGTTATATTCAATTTAAATGAGGGATAATTCAATCTTTTAGCAAATATAAATATAATTAAAAAAATAAAAGTGGCTAGTGGAAGGCGTTCACGCTTTTTGAGCTGCGCTTATAACTCCTCCCACACCTAGTGTTTGTTTGGCTTAGAAGTGTGATTGATTTTTTTAAAAGGTACAATACTTTTAAAACATAAATTACATCTCACAAAAACAAAAAATACATGTTTTTTATATGGATTCCGTTAAAAAAAAACTAACCACACCTCTATCCCAAACACCCTCTAGTCAGGGCTCTTAGCATGGAACAGAACTTCACTCAAGTTCTATTATTCGTATGTAGTCCTCTTGGGGTGTTTTGAAAGTGTGATAATAGTTATTTTTCAAAGTACTTTTTACTCGGAATTGAATCAAAATATTTTTTTTATATTTTTTAAATCATTTTAACACCAGTATATCAAAAAAATTTAAAAAAAACTAAAAAAAACAATTTAAAGTAAAAAAATAAAGTAATAACTTGGGTAAAGAATTGTTTGAAAGCTCTGTATCCTAATTTTACACTGCTATGTGATGAGGCAAGTTAACTGTGACATCTCTTGGTGTCAGTTTACAATTTCAAAAGCTAGCAGCCTTGGACACCAATACCTTAGGATTTGGCATGTCTGACGCATATTAAAAAGTAGTTCTAAGACAATTTTGTGCCAATTTATTGTCAAAAAAACCACACATTACATGATGACTAAATTCTCGTTAGCTCGTGACATAACTTTTTGCTTTCTACTTTTAGTTTTTAACTTTGAAAACAAGACATTCCATAAGTTCCACAAACACAATTCTACTCCTTTATTTCACAACAGCTTCATAATTTAACTTCCAAATCTAATATGTAAGGAATGACAACAGGTTAACTTATAATCTCTGTCAACTTCCTCAACCATCTCTTCGATCTCTGTCCGTGAAACTTTCACCAAGCTCCTTGGCTATTCGCTTGATGTCATCCACTGAGTTTTTTCCTTGAAACAAAATATATTAAATAGTAACTCATCAACAAGAATGAGAAACATCAAGGATAAATCAACAAAAACTCCCATTGTTATCATGGTCAATAATACATAATGCTTTTGAAAGCTCTTCCTTTGTGTCCCTTTCTCCAATCTTGGCAGTCATCATATACACAAATTCATCAAAATCAGTTGTAGCACTGCCATCTTTGTCAACATCTGCAATTATTTGGTTGATTTCCTGCAAAACATAATCAAGCAATATGTTACCATGCAGTCAGGTCCACAAAAACGATGGAATAATCACGGCTCTCAAATCAGGAGGATGTAAGTAAGGAAAGAAACTACTCGAGCAAAGTTAATACAGTATGGATCTACTTCATCCTTACCAAATGGCTCTCAAAAGCCTTTTATTGTTTTTTTTCATTTTTCCAATAGGACTTCGAAGCTCATATTATCTGCAAGACTGCAAATAACTGATACTTTTGTATAGATATGCCAATAGCATTCTACATATGCTCCTCAAATTGATTATGATGCAAGAAAGAATGTCAAGAAAGACAGTGAGAAATAGATTAATAATGATCGATAGGTGGAACAAGTTTTGTAAACACAAGATTATAAAGAGGAGGTCTCCATAGGAAAGGCCCCGTTCTATTCCTTGCCTTTTTCAGTTGACATTGCTAAAAGCACTTATATGTAGATAATTACCATTTTACAAAAAAATGTATTTTTATTGGGGGCATCAACTTCCACATTGTTAAGAGTATAAAGGAGGGTTTTGATCTCCCAAGAACAAGAACCACCTTATACTATTATTGAAGCAATATTGATGCAAATCTCTTGATCACGTAATCAAGCAACTCCCAACGAAAATGATACTTTTCCTCAAAAAAGTCAAAAATCAGGTTTGAGAAGTGTGATACAATGGAACTTGTCCCAAGACATCATCACTGTTGGAATTAAATCGAATGACGCCATAAGGTCAATTATACATTGATAAGTCAAATTTGATCTTTATTCCACAAAGATAACATGTTGCATCACGCAAAACACAAGTTTATTTCATAAATTCATGGCTCCCTGCTTTTCAACATACATAACACTTATATAATGCTTCAAATAACTCTAATGGATCCCTATATGTGGGCTAATTTTAGCTCACTTACAAAAATGACCCAAATAAGTAATAATAAACTAAAGACTAAGAAGAAAATAATAAAAATAATAAAAATCTGAAATTAATAATCTGGATATGCTAACAATAGATTTGTCACCCTTAAGAAGTCTCAAATAAACTAAGAAATCTGATCTGAATGTGGAGTTAATTTTGAAGTTTTCTTATCTTGTTGTGCTTAGTCTCCTTGTTTTACATGGATAATTAATGAAGAAAATCTTTCCCTTTATACTTGTCAATTTAATTTTCTTTCTAAACTAAGAGAATCATTAATTAATCCTTCCTAGCTTAGGAAATCAGATCTAGTAACCCCCCTAGCATCCTTTGTTGACTAAGAAACTTTCTTCTTTATTGATAAATATTCTCCTAAATAATAGGGAAAATAATGAACGAAATTTCCTTGAATTTTAGGAGAATATTTTGCTAATTTAAGTTTTCCTAAAATTAAAAAAATCAACCCCAAACAAATCAGATCTGATCCCAACATCTTAATTAACCCAAGCCAACTTTGGATCTCATGTGACTCAATAAAATCTGATCTGATTTAAGTTCTCGTAAAATTAGAAAATCAACCTCAAATAAATCTAATCTGATCTCAACATCTTAATTAACCCAAGTCAACTTTGGACCCCATGTGACCCTAACCTATGTTTATTAATAGGGACCAAAGCAAACCTAAAATACACTTCAAATAAACTTTCTTTGCTGTCCAAAAACATCTCATGCATAGCATGTCCTAATCTGACCGAATTACCCATAAAAAAAATTGAGCTGAATCCATCATCCATAAGAACCTCAATATGACCGAATGCATTCCTAGGTAAAACCCCACCATGAAAAACCTAATGTTAAACCATTTACTAAATTGTATCAATAATCAATCTCAAACACATAATTAAATGCTTACTATAAGGAATCCAAGGCTGAACCTGAATCATATCAAATGTAGCTAATACAATCCAATCCACGGGATTCGCATCAGTAGCCCTATTACAGATAATGCCTAATTCTCATGTTTTCTATTTTTCAAAAAGTTTATACTTAAAAATCATTATATATAAAGAATTACCTAGTTATCAATTCAAAAGCAATATCCTTTTAAAAAAATGAAACTATTTTAAGAGATCGTTGACTGCATTCACTTCAAAATAGTTAGCATAAAAGAGGTTGTTGATACCTGTGTAAATTAGGAAAACCAATTCAGTCTAAAGATGATAAACTCCATTAGGCTGTTTTAGGAAAACCAGAATTGCAAAGTGCGCACAAATATTGTAGGGTGATGCAACATTCATCCATACATCCACAAGAAAAATAGCATTCTAAAACACAGTAGATAAAAGAAAAGCACAACACAAGTCCATAATAAGGCATAAAAGGTCCCTCTTCTGTCATCTCGAAACCAAATGCCTTATTATAAGACATTGTTTTGTTACAATTGTTTTGGGACAAAAAAAACTCATAAAATGTGACAAGATATTTATACCTCATGGCAACATTCATCTCTTCCGCATCAATGGTGCCTGGACAACATAGCAAAAGAAACCAACAAATCAAAAGGAAATAACCACAGGCATATTGAAAACACAAGCAACATATAATTTGAGTACTTGAGCCATCGGCATCAAATAGTTCAAATGCTTCCTTAATTTCCTGCTCCGTCTATAAGAACTTGCCTGAAGAAGCACGACAACAACAACAATAATCATGATCATAAAAAATTTTGTTCTACAAATAAATAATACAACCTTCATTCACATTTTTTTTAAATAGTAATATTAGAAAACAATTAATTTGAATAAACCTTGGAGTAAACATCTAAGAAGAAGGTTTGGACAACAGGGAACCAAAAAGAAAAACAAATAATAATAATAATTTACATTTCAAATTATTTCAATAGTTGATCTCACATAACCCTCTATGCCTCCAGCCCGAACTCGACCCAACAAAACTTGTTAGATTGGAATTGGGGAGGGAATCATGTGAGACTTTAATAATACAAAAAATCTATTGTCCAAATCCATAACAACAGAGTTCTTCTATTTTTTAATTTTCCACATTGGACTCAGAGCTCGTTTCTCTAATTTAGTTATTATATTATAATAAATAGGCCTGTGTCTAAAAATAAAAAATGTTATCCACGTTGTTAAGACCATATCCGAGGATTGACTCAACGCCAGGTCCAGGTTGTTGGTAGGGTGACTTCACTCGTGGATAATGAGTGAATCCAAGTTTTAACCTTTTTTTTAAGAAAAAAACACCTTTAATGATATATTTTGATAAAAAGAACTAGTTTTTTTTATTGATCCAATCTAAATAGAGTTTAAGTCAGCAAATTAAACCCATCTAGTTAAGCTGAATATTATAATTAGAGTTGTCTGAATTTCTATTCATAGTCATTTATTACAATGAGAAGAGGGTGAGATTTTTATTTTATGTTTTTATTCTTAATAATTTAAAAATTGAAAATGAAAAAAAACTTGCTTAAGGTTATATATATATATATATATATATATATACCAGCTATCAACCGTGCAAGCCCTAACTGCCATTTCCAAATAAAAAATTCAATCTATTTATAGAAATTAAAATTTTAACAAGTATAACCCATGATCCAGAGATCTTTATGATGAAACAAATTAAATTTATTGAATTTGTACATAAATTAAATTAAAAATTCAATCCAAATACATTTTATATGGTTTTTATTTTAATATCCTTCTAACTAGAAGTATTTTAAGTAATTTTTATATTATTTTTTTCTAAATCTTAGTTCAAATATAATTCATGGTTTTTACTTTAAAAAAGTTATTGGCAGTAAAATAATAGGTGCCATACATTTAAAATTTCTGGTGGGTCAAGTTTTAATAAAAAAAACAGTGTGAGATTTATTCCTGATTATTTTCAAAGTTACGGTAGTCAATGGTACGATATCTCCATACTAATAAAACAAAGTGTTTTTTTAACAGTATTTGTGGATATTGTTGGGGTATAAATAAAGAAAGTCTCCTTATTGTACTGGAAGATAAACTTCTCTTTAAAAATACTTATATGAATCGAATACATTTTTTATCCCACCACAATTACAAGATTCAAGATAAATTTACTTATTATACCAAAATTACAAAAGTAAATTATCTTGATGGGGGTATTTATTAGATAATAAAATTTCAACAAGTTTGGCCCATAATCTAGGGATTTCTATAACTAAACAAATTAAATTTATTGGCTTTAGACTAAAATTCAATTAAAAACCCAGTCCAAATACATTTACTTTAATATCCTTATAACTAGAGGCATTTTAAGTAATTTCCATATAAATTTTTCAAAAATATCATTTAGAAAAATAAAATTTAAGGTATCTATAAATAAAAAATATAGCTACCAAATCAAAGACAATTATACAAGCAAAAAAGAGAAAAATGAGAAGAAAAAAGGAGAGATGAAAGACCAAGCACAAATACTTGGAAGTTCTCTCAAAGAAATTCAAGTCTGTCAAGGAAGCAAAATATCAAAGTCTTTTCCTTCATCAAATCAAATGAAGGAAATAAAATATTAAAGTCTTTTCATTTTTTAAATCAAATCAAGTAAGATATCACATGGTTAAAACTTTCGTGCTTGTGTAAATACTCTTTCATCTTCATCAAAACAAATTAAAATCTCACATAATTAAAACTTTTGGACTCATGTGAATGTCTTTCCATCCAAAACAAGATCCAAATATGACCATTAATCAGATGATTCATATATGTGAAAAGCAAGATCCCATTTTTTTTAATTTGAATTTTTTAAAATTTTTTATTTGCTTCAAATTAATATTTTTTTGGTATTTTCATATTGTTTTGATGTGCTAACGTTAAAAATAATTTTTTTAAAAAAATAAAATATTATTTTAATATATTTCTAAACAAAAAGTATTTTGATAAGCAATTACTACCACAAGACTTTAATATCATATAGGCTTTAATCATTATGATTCCTTGTGAACTTTCAAGGCTGATATGAAATTAACTATAAATGGTGCAAGACTTATGTCAAGGGGATTTACGAAGGTTAACTTATAGATAAACTTGAATCTTTCTTCAGATAATATTATTTTAGATAAAATAATAAAACCAAAACTATGCTTCCAGTACAAATTAATATTTTTTGTACACGATCCAAATCAAATTAATAAAACTATGCTTCCAGTACAAATTAATCTCTTCACGTAAAAGATCCAAATATGACCATTAATGATATGATTTATGTACGCTTTCTAAAATCAAATAGCCAAACCTATCCCATAAAATAAAATAAAGAAACTTACCTTTTTGTTTAAATGCAATAACCTTATTTACAGAAATTTAAATCTCAATTTCAATACAATATTAACTGTCAATTATTGTATAAAGACTACTGAATTCTTTTAAACTTCTTGATTGATTTGAACATACACCAATTTTCACTTCCATGGATCACTAAGAAGGATTAAAGAAAACACGATCATATCCTAAAAACACCTCTTATAACTCCCAAGATTCTGTCTGCCACATCTTGTCCAAATTGAATAGGCATGCTTGAGCTCAAATCCATCTCAACTGCTCTACTCTTTATCATTCGATCTCTTTTCTCCAGTTGATCCCTCTCATTTTCCTCAATAGTAGCCGTTCCTCCTTTACAAACACAACTATCCATCCATAGTTCAAGAACCTCATTAGCTATGGGATCAATATTGTCGCGAATAATTTCTTCAGCACGCTCCGTCGTTCCACCGTCCTCACATGTTATGCTAACCAAAATCCCTGTGGGAGAAACAACATTTCGAAAGTAGAGGGAAGACGAGAAGTAGGGTTTGGCTTCAAGGACTTGTGTGTCAAGTTGTTTCCTAAGTGCTTCGAGTTGAGAATCTTCATAAAAAGTTTTGAGGTAATCTGGGTGGAGGACGAGGTCTTTCCTTGGAATTAAATCAAGAAAGAAGATGAAGTATGTTGGGTTGCATTGGACCAGCTCGAATTGAAAATGTGGTGCATCTGTTGAGGATTTGAGATAGCCTTGAATGTTAGTGATGTTCATTGCTCCTCCGTTTGGTAAGGACAAGTGTAGCCAACTCGATAATATGAAATCAATCTGGTTTCCATAAAAAAAATAAATTAATCATTAGTTTTTTAATATTATATAATTATAATATTATAATAATTATTATATTTCCTTTTATTTATACCCCATCGGATCAGAATAGGTCAGGTTTCAATTGATTTAAGTTAAACCGGTTGAATGATATCAAATTCTAGAGGGAGGGGAGGGTTTTTCTTTTCTTTTTTTCCTTTTTAATATTATGTTTGTTATACTTTTTAATGGTTACTTTCCCTAGCAGTTTATGTATAGATTGCCAGCAAAGTCAATTACAAGATACTGAGCGATATACACCAAGACCCATATATCTGAATTCAAATTCCGGTCGCATGAGAATGAAATAATTCAGGCAACTTAATAGAGGAGCACATCCTATGTGTAAAAATTATCATATTCATACTCCTATATATAATATAATTCATCCAAAAAAAAATATTGTAATTGCTGGTAGTTTTTTTTTCAAATTGTTAATATTTGTCCCCGTTTAATCTGTAGGAAGATCAAAAAAAGTTATTTCTTAGAAAACCATATACGCTTCAAGTAAGTGTGTGAGAGAGAGGGAGAGAGAGAGTACAGGAGAGGAATCGACTCCACGGTTTATGCAAAGAGAACCTTGAGAAGCACCGCTCTGGTTTTGATAGTATTCAGCATCAGGAGGGACTGAGGCTGAAGAAGGAAGGAGATGACCATGAAGGCGTTTATCCACGGCTGAGATTAGACCCACCATTAAATCTTTGTGAGGAGCCAAGAGATGAGGAAACTCCATTAACCTCTGCCCTCTCATCGGCTCTTCCATCTCAAATGGTGTGGTCGATAAGGCAAGTATTGAGTTTCTGATCTTTCTGGTGGATATTTTCTTCAATGGTAGAGCTGAGAATGAATTTAGATAAACATGTTGATGTGGGCAAAGCGGGAGGGTCATTGTTTCTCTCGTACTATGCCCTTCAAGCAACGTAAAGTCGACGACGGAATAAGATCCACATAAAATATTATTCTTCCATCAACAACAGGATTTGTCAGCTCGTCGAAGACAAATATTATTCTTCCATCAACAACAGCCACAGAAAATGAGTCACTTTCAACTATTTTGCGAATTTCAAACTTGAACATTGACTATAATGGGCTGATTAACTCAGTCCACTGACTGCAATGATTTTATGGAGTTGCTTGACATTTCTTCAAGCTTAAAGAACTCAGTTCACCATTGTCCTTTTCTTATTCAAACGAAAATGACAAATTGGGCCTTTAAATTGTTTTTAACATTTTCATTACCTCTAGCCCTTCAAAAGCATTCAAGTGCAGTTTTCAATGTCTTTTACTCTATTAGTTTTTTGTATGGATCTATCCACTCGATAAGCAATTTTCAGCCACTAGAAATCAACCTACAACTCTGGCACTAATGAATATTTCATTCATCTTATTTTTCTTGAACATTAAAGGGTAAGGTTGAACCACGACCGATCAAATCATGTGAGATTTTGAGTGATTTTGGATGAAATGTGAGAAAATGTAAGAGAAAAGAAGAAAAAATCATTATTTTCTTCCTATTGCGTTACATTCTGTTCTACCAAATGTACACTGCAATTAAAAGATGTTTTTTGCAGGTTGCATCAAAGTTTCTGCATGTGAAATGGAGGTAAAACTATACTAAATTGCTAATGCATACCATTCCTTTTTATTTTTCTTCTGTAGATCCATAGCATAAGGATAATATTCAATCTTGATTCTCAAGCGGGATCAACCTCAGAAGTCAGATGTTATAAACCTTTTGTATGGCTCCTAATACTCTATCGGTGACTTCTGGACCAAACAATCTTGGAAAGTTTGTGCCTAGATCAATCTCAATAGTTTTTTTCTTTATTAGCTCATCTCGCTTCATCATATAAGCCTTCTCTTCCTCTCCCACCAATCTTTCTCCACGAGCGCAATGATCCAACCAAATCCCTAAAACTTCCTGGGCAGTAGGATCTATGTGATTTTTTACTATCTCCTCCATTCGTTCTGGTCCACCCGCTTCAGCTCCTATTTGAATCATAACGACTGTAGGCGAGAGGACAGAACGGAGATAAAGGGATGAAGAGACGTAGGGTTGAACCTCAGGGAGTTTCGCAAGCATCTGCCTATGAGTGTCTAACTGGGTGTTCTCATAGAAAGTTTGAAGATAGTCTGGAGAAAGGACGGGGTCCTTCCGTGGAGGCAAGTCAAGAATGAAGACCAGTGATGTTGGACTACTCTGGATTAGCTCAATCATGAAATTTGGTGCATCTGTTGAAGGGTTCAGATAGGCGGATAGGCTAGTTATGTTCAATGCTCCGCCGGTAGGTAGTTTACAGTGCAGCCAACTTCCCAATATGAAATCGACCTGAAAAATGTCCAGCTTTCAATTAGATTTTTTTCTATAAATTTTAATACAATTTTGAGAAGTGGAGAAACAAAAATAACTACATCAGATTGATAACAACAGTGCAAATCCAGGCAAGTACTATGATTTGCAGCCTGTTTCATTTGAAGCCAATAACAATATAGGATTCCATGGGGCATGATGCCATAACCAAAGAAAGACTATACATGAAAAGGCTGCAAATTCAACTTCGACATAAGACTTCAATCCTCATAACTAAGTAAGAAGGTTCAGTACTTGGCTGCTACAAATAAATTATGTCTCAGTAATTTTGAAATTAGCATTCGATAAAGAAGCCAGGACTTTGATTACACAAAAACTAATGAAAGCATACAGATGACTGCATTAGCTTTTTGTTATTGTAATTTCCCATATTATATTTGTTGAATAATAAGTATAAAGCCATCCCTCTCCCGCAAATTAGTAAAGGGTTATTCCAGGTTCCTCATGCATTACTCAGTTACGGAATCAAACCAAGTTTTTCATGCGATTCCAAGACCTAGTACAGCAAACTGAACCAAAATCTGATAAGCACTATACCAGCTATACAAAGCATTAATAGACATATTATTATGTGATCCAACTGAGTGCAAAACTGTCCCCAATTAAGAGGGAAATAGCCCAATTCTAATTTTTTTCTTGTGGGATGCATGCCAAAACTGCTAGTTTCCAAGAAATTAGCCAAGCACAATATATAGGGTCCGTCAAAATGTAAGATGGAAACTAATCTACAAAGCAAACACAGATTAAGCATATCTAAATGGATTAATTAATTAAGTCTGATTGCATCTACCAAGACAATCTACCTTCTAAATAATTAGCGTTGATAAATACTAATCGGTAAGGCTACTAGTCATAGCAACAAGCACTGGCTTAGAACTTTGGAATTATCGGTGGCGCATGAGCAAATAACAAATAAAACAACGAACCAATTCAAAGTTTCAAACTGTGCTACAAGAAGTGAGATGGAGGAAATTACCTGGGAAGACTGAAGACCTGATCTGATATGAAGTGAAGCTTGGGCGCTCCCACTTTCGTTCTGGCAGTGTTGTACGTCAAGGGGAAGTGTACAAGGGAGGAGGTGTGAGCCAAGTCGATCCTCCACCGTTGATAAGAGATTAACCATGAGATCCCTGTGTGGGGCAGAGACAAATGGGAATTCTATGAATTTCTGACGTCCCTGGTTGTGGAGATCCATTTGGGACGCGGATGAAGATGAGGAGAAGGAGGAGGAGAGTGATGCAGTGGCTGAGATTTTTGTTCTTGAGGATTTGAGGGGAGGAGGAGATGGTAACGAGTGTGGTAAGTGTAAAATTGGAGAGAAGCTGACAGCCATTAGTTTAGATTTTGGATTTACAAATTTGAATCACTAATATTTTGGTTAACTGCTTTAGTTCCCAACTTGTCATGACAAGGAAATCTCTACAATGTTTTTTTTGTTATTATTATTCTATTTTCTTAAAACGTATGATGACCAGAAAATCATGATCCAAATTTTAAAATCCTTAAACCTAAATTTTAAATTATTTTTTTTTAACCTAAAAACACATTAGATAGACCTTTAAAACCCCATTTCTAACCATAAAACATATTTTAATCAACATAAAAACTCAAAATTAAATCAAATTAAAAGAAATTAGTGTGCTCTGATTTATTTTTTTTAACATTGTTAAAGGTAAAAACAACATCCATTGAATTGTTCTTTAAAGATAAATCTATAGACATCAAGACTGTAGTTATTAGTGGCTAGAATTTGGCCACCAAAAAGTTCTCTCTCTCTTCTGTTTTTTCTAATGAATTTCTTTCTCTTTTAACAATAGTCAAGAATTAAAATGCAAAATAAATAAAATTTAATGACTAAAATATAAAAGTTAAAAAGAAAAAGGATCAAATATGCAAACTATGAAACTTACATGATCAAATTAAAGTTTTTCACGCCTTTTAAAATAAAAAAAGATTCTATTCTTGAAATTTGAATTTTAATCCTTTTTCTTTCGACTTTTGTTTTAAGAAAAACCTAAAAGTCAATTTCATAAATGTCTTTAATTTAACCTAGGAATATCAAATGCCATATTAGGTATGCAAAGCATACTAATCAAAATAAATCTCAAAATATAAAATCATTACATTAGAACTTATAAGGATGAAATTAAAAAGAAATTAAGTTCAATGATTCAAGTATAAAAAATAAAACTTTCAAGGACTTAGAGAGGAAAAATTGGATGTGAACAATATCATCAACAAAATGTAAGAGAGTGCAAAATAGATTAACAATTAAAAAACCCAAATCTTTTAGTTTATATTACAATTTCATTAAAATTATCTATTTTTTAAATACGATAAACAATATATTTAATAAAATTATTGTGTTAATTTTTTGTGAATAATTTTAAAATCATAAAATACATTTTTCTCTCTAAAAAATATTATATTATGATTCCTTAATTTTATTCACTAACATACTGGTCTTAAATACTATAATATTGATTCGGATAAAATTAATAAATTGATTTGCTAATTATCTCACACACACAAGTGAGACAAATACATCACCACCACCAAATAACTTCTCACCATATGTTATTTAGTAAGTAAATTCAAATAATTATGAACAATATATATTAATGGATTCTATTTTTATTAGTTATTTCACATGCACTATACTACATGTGGTATCAACATTATGGATGTAACCATCTAGGTGGTGGCCCAGTGGTAAAAGTTTGGGACCAAGAGGTTTGCTCCCTCTGTGGTCTCGGTTCAAACCCCGTGGTTGCTCATATGATGGCCACCTGAGACTTACATGGTCGTTAACTTCAGGGCCCGTGGGATTAGTCGAGGTGCGCGCAAGTCGCCTGAACACCCATGTTAAACTAAAAAAAAAACATTATGGATGCTTTTTATGGTATCATGAATTATTGTTTTTAATTGAGAAATGGAAAGATAGTGTGTACACTTAATAAAATAAATTAAAAAAATATACAAACTGAAAAAAAATATATTTTTTAACACTAATTAAATACTAAAGTAGAAACTTAATTTTACTAATAAAAGCAAAAGATAGATTCACTTGTAAATATTTTACGTTGGTTATTCTTTTATTTATACATTTTCTAAAATCAAATAGGCAAACCTATCCCATAAAATAAAATAAAGAAACCTACCTTTTTGTTTTAATACAATAACCTTATTTACATAAATTTAAATCTCAATTTCAATACAATATTAACTATCAATTATTGTATAAAGACTACTGAATTCTTTTAAACTTCTTGATTGATTTGAACATACACTAATTTTAACTTCCATGGATCACTAAGAAGGATTAAAAAAAAACATGATTATATCCTAAAAACACCTCTTATAATTCCCAAGATTCTGTCTGCCACATCTTGTCCAAATTGAATAGGCATGCTTGAGCTCAAATCCATCTCAATTGCTCTACTCTTTATCATTGGATCACTTTTCTCCAATTTGGGATAAAAGGTGTGGTTGCGTTTTAAAAATGATTTTGAAAAAAATTAAAATTTTTTTTCTTTACTTCAAATTAATATTTTTTGTGTTTTCTAATCATTTTAATGTGCTAATGTCAAAAATAATTTTTTAAAAATAAAAAAATTATTATTTTGATGCATTTTCTGAGTGAAAAACACTTGGAAAAACAACCGCTATCACACTTCCAAACACCCTTGAAAAATGATCAAGCAATGTATATAGATAATCACATAAAAATTGACCTTACATTTCTTCTAATAGGTGTAACCTTATTTGAAAGGGGGAAAAAGACAAGAAAAACACTCTCTTGGGTTGATATGATTTGGCCAAATGTTGTTCTTTAGTCATGTGTTGGTATTGCCCTAAATGATTGATGACATGGTGATTAAATTGGTTTGCTCATATTCTTTATTTTTTATATTCAGGTATTGAGGCTATAATTTATTTATTTTTATTAAACTCATTTAAATACACCGTATTGATATAAGAAATGTATCTCTTATCAGAGAATCTAAAAAAACCATGTATTGAAGTAGCTAAGAGCATCTCCAATGACAAAAACTATTTAGAAAAACTAAATTGAATAGGCATGCTTGAGCTCAAATCCACCTAGTCAGGGCTCTTGGCATGGAACAAAACTTCACTCAAGTTCTATTATTCGTATGTCATCCTCTTAGGGGTGTTTTGGAAGTGTGATAATGGTTATTTTTCAAAATACCTTTTACACGGAATTGAATCAAATTAATATTTTTTTATTTTTTTTTAAATCATTTTAATACCACATTAAAATGATTTAAAAAAAATAAAAAAATATTAATTTGAATAAAAAAAATAAAACAATTTTATTTTTTAAAAAAAATACTTTTAAAACACAAAATTAAGCAGCTCATCCTCTTGAACTCGCTGGAACTCACTTCTCTATCATCTGTGTGCATTATAAGCCATCGATACACAGGAAGAAAAATATGAGCATGTAATTAAAACCAAGACCTCGCAATTTATAAAATTAACTTGGGTAAAGAATTATTTGAAAGCTCCATATCCTAATTTTACACTGCTATGTGATCAGACAAGTTAACTTTGACATCTTTTGGTGTCAGTTTATAATTTCAAAAACTAGCAGCCTTGGACATGAATACCTTAGGATTTCATGCCTGACACATATTAAAAAGTAGTTCTAAGATAATTTCATGCCAATTTATTGTCAAACAAACCACTCATTGCATGATGATTGAATTCTCGTTAGTTTCGTTAGTTCATGACATAACTTTTTGCTTTCTACTTTTAGTTTTTAACTTTGAAAACAAGACATTCCATAAGTTCCACGAGCACAATTCTACTCCTTTATTTCACAACAGGTTCATAATTTAACTTTCAAATCTAATATGTAAGCAATGACAACAGGTTAAATTACGATCTCTGGCCGCCTTCCTCAACCATCTCTTTAATCTCTGTAAGAGAAACTTTCACCAAGCTCCTTCGCTATTCGCTTGATGTCATTTACAGAGTTTTTTCCCTGAAACAAAATATATTAAATAATAATTCATCAACATGAGAAAGGCCTCGTTCTATTCCTTGCCTTTTTCAGTGTACATTGCTAAAGGCACTTATATTTAGACAATTCCCATTATACAGAAAAAATATATTTTTGTTGGGGCATTAACTCCCTCATTGTTAAGAGTATAAAGAAGGGTTTTGATCTCCCATGAACAAGAACCACCTTATACTATTATTGAAGCAGTGTAGCTGATACAATCCAATCCACGGGTTTTGCATCAGTAGCCTTATTTTTCAAGAAGTTTATACTTAAAAATCATTGTATATAAAGAATTACCTAGCTGTCAACTCAAAAGCAATATTCTTTTCAAAAACAAGTGAAACTATTTTAAGAGATCGTTGACTGCATTCACTTCAAACCTATAGGCATAAAAAGGCCTATTGATATGTGTGTAAATTAGGAAAACCAATTCAATCTAGAGATGATAAAACTCTATTACGCTGTTTTGGGAAAACCAGAATTGCAAAATACGCACAAATACTAAAACTTTCACCCATACATCCACAAGAAAAATGGCATTGTAAAACACAGTAGATAAAAAAAAAAAAAAGCTCAACACATGTACATAATAAGGCACAAAAGGTAGCTCTTCTATCATCTCGAAACCAAATGCCCTGTTATTAGACATTTTTTTGTTACAATTGTTTTGGGACAAAAAAAAAAACTAATCAAATGTGACAAGATATCCATACCTTATGGCAACATTCAGCTCTTTCGCATCAATAGTGCCTGGAGAACATAGCAAAAGAAACCAACAAATCAAAAGGAAATAACCACAGGCTTATTGAAAACACAAGCAACAGATAATTTGAGTACCTGAGCCATCGGCATCAAATAGTTCAAATATATCCTTAATTTCCTACTTCTTTTGTTAAGTCAATCCATGATGTCATCCTCTGGGTTTATCTTTTCTAGATTGCCCTCTATAAGAACTTGCCTGAAGAAGCACAATAATAGCAACAATAATCATGAAAAAGCATCATAAAAATTTTAGTTCTACAAATAAATGCAACAACCTTTATTTACATTTTTTTTAATAATAATATTAGAAAACAATTAATTTGAATAAACCTCGGAGTAAACATCTAAGAAGAAGGTTTGGACAGCAGGGAACCAAAAAGAAAAAACAAATAATAATAATTTACATTTCAATTAATTTCAATATTCGATCTCACACAACCCTTTATGCCTCCTGCCCGAACTCGACCCAACAAAACTTGTTAGATTGGAATTGGGGAGGGAATCATGTGAGATTTTAATAATACAAAAAATCTATCATCCAAATCCATAACAATAAAGTTCTTCTATTTTAGAATTTTTCACATTGGACAAAGAGCTCATTTCTCTAATTCAGTTATTCTATTATAATAAATAGGCTTGTGTATAAAAATCAAAAATATTATCCGCGTAGTTAAGACCATATCCGAGGATTGACTCAACGCCAAATCCAGGTTGTTGGTAGGGTGACTTCATTCGTGGATAATGAGTGAATCCAAGTTTTAACTTTAAAAAAAATACCTTTAATGATGTATTTTGATAAAAAGAACTGATTTTTTTTATTGATCCAATCCCAATAGAGTTTAAGTCAGCAAATTAGACCCATCTGGTTAAATCGAATATTATAATTAGATGTGTCTGAATTTCTATTCATAGTAATTTATTACAAGGATAAGAGGGTGAGATTTTTATTTTCTTTTTTTATTTTTATTAATTTGAAATTTGAAAAGAAAAAAAAAACCTGCTTAAGGGTTTTTTTTTTAATAAAAACCAGCTAGCAACCAATTATATGTGCAAGCCCTAACCCCATTTCCAAATAAAAAATTCAATTTATGAAAATTTTAAGAAGTATAACCCATGACCAGAGATTTTTATAATCAAACAAATTAAATTTATTGGGGTTGTACATAAATTAAATAAAAAAAATCTAGTGCAAATATATTTTATGGTTCTTATTTTAATATCCTTCTAATTAAGAGTATTTTAAGTAATTTTCATATTATATTTTTTTTAAATCTAAGTCCAAATACAATTCATGGTTTTTATTTTAAAAAAGTTATTGGAAGTAAAATAATTGGTGCCATATATTTAAAAATTTTGGTGGGTCAAGTTTTCATAAAACAAATAGTGTGGGATTTATAACTGATTATTTTCAAAGTTATGATAGTCAATGGTACGATCTCTCCATATTAATAAAACAAAGTGTTTTTTTAACGTTATTTATGGATATTGTTGGGGTATGAATAAAGTCTCCTTATTATACTGGAAGATAAACTTCTCTTTGAAAATACTTATCTCAATCGAATGCACTTTTGATTCCATCATAATTCCAAGTAAGAAAAGATAAATTCAAGATAAATTTACTTATTATACCAAAATTACAAAAGTAAATTATCCTAAGGGGGTATTTGTAGATATTAAAATTTCAACAAGTCTGACCCATAATCCAGAGATCTCTATGACTAAACAAATTAAATTTATTAGGTTTGGATCAAAATTAAATTAAAAACCCAGTCCAAATACAATTCATGATTCTTACTTTAATATCCTTCTAACTAGAGGCATTTTTAGTAATTTCCATATAAATTTTTCAAAAAGAACATTTAGATAAAGAACATTTAAGGTAAATTGCATTTGACATATCTATAAATAGAAAATAAAACCACCAAATCAAAGACAATTATACAAGCATAAAAAACAAAAATGAGAAGAAAAAAGAAGAGATGAAAGACCAAGCACAGATACTTGGAAGTTCACTCAAAGAAATTTAATTCTATCAAGGAAGCAAAATATCAAAGTCATTTACTTTATCAAATCAAATGAAGGAAACAAAGGATCAAAGTCTTTTTCTTTGTTAAATCAAATCAAGTAAAATCTCACACGGTTAAAGTTTTTGTCCTCATGTGAATACTCTTTATTTTCATCAAATAAAATCAAGGTAAGATCTTATATAGTTAAAGCTTTTGAGCTCATATAAATACTTTTTGTCTTTAACAAATTAAAGCAAGTTAAGATCTCACACGGTTAAAGTTTACAAACTCGTGTGGATACTCTTCTTCTTCGTAAAATCAAATCAAGTTAAGATCTCACATAATAAAAACTTTTAGACTCGTGTAAATATCTTTCTATCCAAAACAAGATCCAAATATAACCATTAATCAGATGATTCATATACATGAAGAGCAAGATCCCACTTTGTTTAATTTGAATTTTTTTTTAATATTTTATATGCTTCAAATTAATAATTTTTTGATATTTTCATATTGTTTTGATGTGCTAATATTAAAAATAATTTTTAAAAAAACAAAAACTTTATTTTGATATATTTTTAAACAAAAAAAACATATTAAAAAATAGTTGTTATTACACTACCAAACAGGTTATAATCATTCTAATTCCTTCTGACCCTTCAAGGTAGGTATGGAAATAACTATAAATGGTGTAAGGTTTAAGTCGTGAATTGACAGAGGTTAACTTATATATCAACTTGAATCTGTCTTCAAAAAATATTATTTTAGATAAAATAATTAAAAAACTAAAACCATGCTTCTAGTACAAATTAATCTCTTCACATACAATATCCTCATTAATGATATGATTTATGTACGTTTTCTAAAATCAAATAGCCCAACCTATCCCATAAAATAAAATAAAGAAACTTACCTTTTTGTTTAAATGCAATAACCTTATTTACAGAAATTTAAATCCCAATTTCAATACAATATTAACTGTCAATTATTGTATAAAGACTACTGAATTCTTTTAAACTTCTTGATTGATTTGAACATACACCAATTTTCATTTCCATGGATCACTAAGAAGGATTAAAGAAAACACGATCATATCCTAAAAACACCTCTTATAACTCCCAAGATTCTGTCTGCCACATCTTGTCCAAATTGAATAGGCATGCTTGAGCTCAAATCCATCTCAACTGCTCTACTCTTTATCATTCGATCCCTTTTCTCCAGTTGATCCCTCTCGTTTTCCTCAATAGTAGCCGTTCCTCCTTTACAAACACAACTATCCATCCATAGTTCAAGAACCTCATTAGCTATGGGATCAATATTGTCGTGAATAATTTCTTCAGCACGCTCCGTCGTTCCACCGTCCTCACATGTTATGCTAACCAAAATCCCTGTGGGAGAAACAACATTTCGAAAGTAGAGGGAAGATGAGAAGTAGGGTTTGGCTTCAAGGACTTGTGTGTCAAGTTGTTTCCTAAGTGCTTCGAGTTGAGAATCTTCATAAAACGTTTTGAGGTAATCTGGGTGAAGAACGAGGTCTTTCCTTGGAATTAAATCAAGAAAGAAGATGAAGTATGTTGGGCTGCATTGGACCAGCTCGAATTGAAAATGTGGTGCATCTGTTGAGGATTTGAGATAGCCTTGGATGTTAGTGATGTTCATTGCTCCTCCGTTTGGTAAGGACAAGTGTAGCCAACTCGTCAATATGAAATCAATCTGGTTTCCATAAAAAAATAAATTAATCATTAGTTTTTTTAATATTATATAGTTATAATATTATAGGGGGAGAGAGAGAGAGAGAGAGAGAGTACATGAGAGGAATCGACTCCACGGTTGATGCAAAGAGAACCTTGAGAAGCACCACTCTGGTTCTGATAGTATTCAGCATCAGGAGGGACTGAGGCTGAAGAAGGAAGGAGATGACCATGAAGGCGTTTATCCACGGCTGAGATTAGACCCACCATCAAATCTTTGTGAGGAGCTAAGAGATGAGGAAACTCCATTAACCTCTGCCCTCTCATCGGCTGTTCCATCTCAGATGGTGTGGTCGATAAGGCACGTATTGAATTTCTGATCTTTCTGGTGGATATTTTCTTCAATGGTAAAGCTGAAAATGAATTTGGATAAACATGTGGATGTGGGCAAAGCGGGAGGGTCATTGTTTCTCTCGCAATCTGTCCTTCAAGAACGAAGAGTAGAGTCGTGTGAAAACTCAATTATTAGCATTCCGTTTTTCAAATTCAACCAAAAAAAGGTGTAATCAAACGACAAATATTATTCTTCCATCAACAACATCCACAAAAGATGAGTCACTTTCAACTATTTTGCGAATTTCAAACTTGAATATTGACTATAATGGGTTGATTAACTGAACCTGAGGAACCTAATTAACTCAGTCCACTAACTGTTGTTAATAGCCATTTATTGTTGTCTGTCAGATTTAGTGACCTTTGATGATGTAATAATGGTTTTTAGGTGTTTTTTATTTAATAAAATATTAAATTGATGTTTTTATATATTTTTAAATGATTTTTATATGTTAATAAAAAATAAACAAATTATTTTAATTGAAAATCACTTTTAAAAAACATAATGTACTATAATACAATAAGCTATTTAGAAAAACTAAATTATTGATATGATTTTTTGAATATATTTTGTTTCTGTATTTTTGAAAAAATTATGATTTTATTTGTGAAGAGTAAGAAGACAGCGAGAGAATAGACATCTCAAGCCCTTCAATGATTTAGGAAGTTGTTTGACATTTCAAGCTTGAAGAACTTACCATTGTCCTTTTCTTCTTCAAACGGAAATGACAAATTGGGCCTTTAGATTTTTTTTAACATTTTCATTGCCTTAGCCCTTCAAAAGCATTTAAGTTTAGTTTTCAATGTCTTTTACTCTATTAGTTTTTTGTATCGATCTATCCACTCGATAAGCAATTTTCAGCCACTAGAAATCAACCTACAGCTCTGGCACTAATGAATATTTCATGCATCTTATTTTTCTTGAACATTGAAGGATAAGGTTGAACCACGACCGATCAAATCATGTGAGATTTTGAGTAACTGTAGGCGAGAGGACAGAACGGAGATAAAGGGATGAAGAGACGTAGGGTTGAACCTCAGGGAGTTTCGCAAGCATCTGCCTATGAGTGTCTAACTGGGTGTTCTCATAGAAAGTTTGAAGATAGTCTGGAGAAAGGACAGGGTCCTTCCGTGTAAGATGGAAACTAATCTACAAGGCAAACACAGATTAAGCATATCTAAATGGGTTAATAATTAATTAAGTCTGATTGCGGCTACCAAGACAATCTACCTTCTAAATAATTAGCGTTGATAAATACTAATCGGTAAGACTACTAGTCATAGCAACAAGCACTGGCTTAGAACTTTAGAATTATCAGTGGCGCATGAGCAAATAACAACTAAAACAACGAACCAATTCAAAGTTTCAAACAAGAAGTGAGATGGAGGAAATTACCTGGGAAGACTGAAGACCTGATCTGACATGAAGTGAAGCTTGGGCGCTCCCACTTTCGTTCTGGCAGTGTTGTACGTCAAGGGGAAGCGTAGTGGCTGAGATTTTTGTTCTTGAGGATTTGAGGGGAGGAGGAGATGCTAATTGGAGAGGAGCTGACAGCCATTAGTTTAGTTCCCAACTAGTCATGACAAGGAAATCTCTAAATGAAGTAAAAAAAAAAAAAAACGAAAGCCCTTTGAACGAGCCTATTCATAGGCCCCAAAAGCAAGGAAAGGCCCTGACACCTATTCATTTTAATTTTATTTTTCATGATTGAGTGGAAGACGCATGGTTCTTCAAGCTAAGTATTTTTTTTTTTTTGTCAAACAAAACAGATATCGCGTCATTTGCAACTCCAGTTTCCGGTGACACGAGGGTCTCAGGAAAAATAAGAGCAGGGGTTTTTCAACCCCATAAATGCATTTTTCAACTTTTTTTTCCACCTAAAAACATCTAAAAAAAAATCTAAAAACATACATAAACCCTTTTATGCCATAAAACAGCCTATAAATCAATCCAAAAACTAAAAATCAACTTGAAAACTAAAAAATTTTCACGGCCAGATCTACCTTCTCAAGCAGTTATAGGATGAAAGAATACATAAGTTAAACTTCTCTCATCCAATGGAACTCGTGGATACCAAGATCAACATATTTAGTGGTTGAAATTGGTGTCAATCAAGTACTTTCTCTCTCTACCATCACAATTCAATGAATTTCTCTCTTTTTTCTCTCAAATTAGGAATTAAAAAATTAAAAAAAATTGAGTTTTTATACCAAATTTGAATTTTCAAGATATTGAGAGGCCTAAATGTTGTCATTTAAAAAGTCGAGGACCAAAATTAATTTTTCACCCGAATTTTCACCCATATTTTTCAGTCTTCACCCTTTTTATCTACTTATTTCACTTTGATCCTCAAACTTTCAATACCGTCCTTTCTTAGCAAATGAACCTAAAGTGGCCAAGAAGTTTTTCCATAAAAGGGCTTAATCAAGTAAAACAAAAACTCAATAACCAAATTGAAAAAAAAATCAATATTACAATCCACAGTGAATTGTGTGTGTGTGAATAATAGTGTGGGCTACAATGCCTTTTAGTGTTTTGTTAATAAGCAATGCGCTCATGCTTTGTGGGTTAAGTTAATTTTTAATGTAAAAAAAAAAGGTGTTGGATTTGTGGAATCATTTTTCGGTATCATAATATTTTTTAATTGAGAATTCAAAAGATAATTTATGTGTTTAATAAAAATTTAAAAAGTATTTGAATTGATAAATCATAAAAAAAAGTTACTAATGTTAATTTTCAAAACAAGATGAAAAGTTGATTTTATTTGAAAGAAACAAAAGATAGATGCAAATACAAATAATTGATTTTGTGTCATTGAGAACTTTTCAAAAATATTTATTTTACTATATGAAAATTAAAATAGATATTTGTAATCTAAATTATATAGAAAAACATTTTTTTATTCTAAATTATATTTTATTGTTCATGTAATTTTATTGGTTTTCATAAAAAAAAATATTTTTTAAATAACAACTTATCATAATTTTATAACACAAGTCTTAATATAAATAAAACAAAAAAAAGTTACGAATTGATAATTTTGACACAAATTTATTAAAAATATAAATAATAAATTTTAAAAATATATAAAAACATTGCAATTGAAATAATAAAATATATATTTTATTCCAATCGAATATTTATAAGAAAATTTAGGCTGAAAGGCTAGGCCCATATGCCTCTTTTTTCTTTTTCTTAAAGTCAAAATTTTTAAAACCTTTAGTGACCAAAAACTCATGATCCAAATTTTTGAATTCTTAAACCTAAATCTCAACGTGTTTTAACCCAAAAACATTATATGTACCTCTAAAATTCTATTTCTAACCATAAAGCACATTTTAATCAAATTAAAAAAAAAATTGTTAAGTTCTGATTTACTTTTTTGAACATTGTTAAAGATAAAAATAATATCCATTGAATTGTTCTTTAAAGATAAATTCATAGACACCAAGACTTTAGTTATTAGTGGCTAGAATTTGGCCACCAAAAAGTTCTCTCTCTCCTTTGTCTTTTCCAATGAATTTCTCTCTCTTTTAACAATAACCAAGGATTGAAATGCAAAACAAATAAAGTTTAATGACTAAAATATAAAAGTTAAAAAGAAAAAGGATCAAATATGTAAACTATGAAACTTACATGATGAAATTGAAGTTTTTCATGCCTTTTGAAAATAGGAAAAGGTTTTATTCTTGAAATGTTAATTTTAGTCCTTTTTCTTTCGACTTTTGTTTTAAGAAAAACCTAAAATTTAATTTCATAAATATGTCTTTAATTTAACCTAGGAATATCAAATGCCATATTAGGTATGCAAAGCATACTAATCAAAATAAATCCCAACATATAAAATCATTACATTAGAGCTTGTAAGGATGAAATTAAAAAAAAAAATTAAGTTCAATGATTGAAGTATAAAAAATAAAAATTTCAAGGACTTAGAGAGGAAAAATTGGATGTGAACAATATCATGAACAAAATATAAGAGAGAGCAAAATAGATGAATAATTAAAAACCCATATCTTTTAGTTTATATTACAATGTCATTAAAATTATCTATTTTTTAAATACGTTAAACAATCCATATATAAAATCATTGTGTTAATATTTTGTGAAGAATTTAAATTATAAAATATATTTTTCTCTTTTAAAAATATTATATTATGCTTCCTTAATTTTATTCACTAACACACCAGTCTTGAATGCTATAATATTGATAAAGATAAAATTAATATATTGATTTGCTAATCGTTACACACACACATAAAAGTACCAAATAACTTCTCACCATATGTTATTTAGCAAGTAAATTCAAATAATTATGAACAAGTTTTATATATATATATAATCAATTATCATAATTGATTGTATTTTTATTAGTTATTTCACATGCACTAGACTACATGTGGTTTCAACATTCTGGATACATTTTGTGGTATCATGAATTATTGTTTTCAATTGAGAAATGGAAAGATAGTGTGTATGCTTAATAAAATAAATTAAAAAAATATATGAACTGAAAAATAAAAAAAGATTTTTAACGAAGGTAGATTCACTTGTAAGTATTTTACGTCGGTTATTCTTTTATTTATATGTTTTTATTTATTTTATAAATACAATAAAATACAAATGCATCATTCAAATAAAAATTATTTATATAAAATAAAATAAAAAGATAAATTTCATTAATCTCATTGAAATATTATGAAAATAAAAAGATGAATTACTATTTAAAAAACTTAAACTAAATTTTTTTAAAAAAATAAGAGTGAGAGTATTAATAAACATTTAAATAAAAAAATTAATGAAAAGTAAAAAAGATCAGGCATTGTTGGGCTTTGGAGGCTAGACATGATCAAGAATAAAATAGCCTAGACATGCCTAGTTTATTAAAAATTATTTTGAAAAATCACATGATGCATTGTTTGCTTTAATTTTCATGACCTGTTGTTCAATGGACAATTTTTTTATTACCTCCGATAATTAAAAAATCAAAGTTTGAGTCTTGGGACTCTAAAAACATATTTTTCAACTTGTTTTTGCTTAAAAACACCTTAAAAACATCTTAGTAACTTCAATAAACTCCAACCTAAAAAAAAACCTTTTAAACACTCTTAAAATAAAAATCAAATTGAATCTAAAAACTATTAGTGAACTCCTATGTAATTTTCTCAACATGATTAAGGAAAAAAACAATCATCATTGAGCATCTCTCTCCATAATGAACTTATTGACACAAAAAAACTTTTTGTGGCTACAATGTGGTCTATTGAAAACTTTCTCTTTCTTCAATTTTTTTTAATGACTTTCTCTATCTTCTTTAAATATCCAGGGATTGAAACAAAAAAAAAGTTTAGGATTGAAATGTAAGAAGATAAAAAAAATTGGATAAATAATATATAAATTAAAACTAGAGGGATCAAATTGAAGTTTTCCATGCTAAAAATAAAGGGGCAAAAAGGTTTCTATGTTTTTTGTGTTAAATTTGGTCCATGTGCTTTCAAATATTTTTACTACAATTTAAATTTTTTTTTCATAACATTGATCTTTAATTTAATATTAGAATATTCTTTGATATTATGAGAGCTTGCAAAATGAGAAACAAATTTTCAATATATAAAATCATCCTAATATAATATGGAAAAATAAAATTAAAAAAAAAGGTTTGATAACCAAATTTTTTTTAAAAAAATGACTTCATCAATCATCTAATTATACGCCATAAACATTTTCATATTTTAACAACCTATAAAACCACAAATCAAATACTGCAAAACTTTTATACACCACTTTTTTATATATATAATTGCTTCGTGTATTTCCAAAATTGTGGATGTTAATCCGATTCCTAATACAAAATGTATTTAATAATTCCATGAATAAAAATAAAATGTTGTTCCAAAATTGTGGATGTTAATCCAGCTTCAAATATAAAATGTATTTAATAATTCCATGAATCAAAATGACATCCCAATTATATCACATGTAAAATTTATCTTTAAAGTTATCATGTGTGAATTGTATTAATTATTTTTTTTAATTTTAATCAACTGGAATACTTTATTTTATTATAAAATATATTTTTTAAAATAACCTTTTAACTATAGATGAGTGATTGGAATTTTCAATATATTTATAAAATATTAAATTGTATCCATTATATGGATGGTTCAACAAGTTACCATGTGTCTAAAGAGAGATATTCCTCTAGGAAATCCTCCTACCTTGCATAACAAAAAAATTATTATGTTTTATATTCTATATTTGCATATAATTTAGGGATTTTTACTTTTATGACTTTAAATAATTATTTAATCCAGTTTAAAATATTGAAATATAAACATTTTAATCATTTTTATAAGACAAAAGAAGTGAAGTAACTGGTTAATCAAAACTACTACAACAATCATCTGCAACAATTCTGAAGATTTTAGAAAATAAAATTCTTTATTTTATTGAATGGAAATTAAGCCTTACAAGGACTAAAAGAAAGAAAGAAAATTTTCTAGATTGATTCAAGTTATTCCAAGCCTCCAAGGACTAGAACTAACTTCACAAATATTTAAGATAAAACAAGTTCATACTCTTTTTATTCTTAAATAAACTGAAATGTCAAGCTTAAATTTTGAATAGGCTTTATCAAAATTCAATTTTCTTATGGCCTAACTAACTGAATATTTTCCACCCATTTATACATTGTTGTTTTCTCCATTTAATGATGAGATGTTATACACATGTCTTTGCCTCGTGGTTTGGTGAACATGGATCATCCATGTTGCAATCTCTTTTCAAGACAATATCTCTACTATTCAATTCATTCTTATTCTTCCAACCCTCTTCTGTGAACCTTATGCCTCCTTGTCAAAAAAAAAAACTCTCTCATCTCCTTCATGTCATCTTCGTTCTTCGTTCTCTTGCCAAATTGTTGCTAGTGGCTGCCAAGATCCATTACACCCCCTCCCCCTTTAAAAGATCTTCCCTTAAAGTGAGGATAGGTGTCTTTTAATCGGTTTTCTTTCATTCAAATTGCTTCCTAATGAACCAATAGTTTCAGTTTAGTACTTCATCTATTGGCTCTTTCTCTTCGATCTAACACTTTCACAGACTATGGTAATGTATTACCCTTCTAATAAAAAAAAGGGGTAACTTTGGTATGGGATGTTCATCTTTGCCGATTCTCCTTTTAAGAAGGAAGACGTGAAAGATCATATGTATATGGGATCCTTTAGGCAATTCCAAATTATAAGCCACCACTTCTATTTTCCCCTTAAATTTTAAAGGATCAAAGTACTTGCATGATAACTTTTGGTTCTTTCTTCGTTGCATGCTTACCTATCGGTGTGGCTGGAGCTTAAGGTACATCCATTTTTCTTTTACAACTCTAACTCCTTTTTCTTTTTATTAACCTAAGCTTTATGCCTATTTTATGCCTTACATAAATTAGCCTTTATGTTTTATCTTTGATATGTGCTTACAATGTTTGATTTTATATGAATTCCTGGAATGTAGTTTATTAGACCATGTGGGGTGTGACCATAGATAGTCTTAAAAGGGGTTATCTGAGAGATGTATTGTAGTTGGTGTTATACCACCATTTTGTTGTAGTCGGCCACTTAGACCATTCCTTAGGGTTATCACCTATACAACAACAAAAATACACTTCTAATGTCTTATTAATAGCTTTGATTTAACCATAAGTTTATATGTGATGTGTTGTTGATAGATATACTTAGACCCCCTAAATCTAAATAGATCTTGCTCAAATTTATGTAGTTTTAATGAAACCTTATGGAACTTAGGGTATATTCTTCCATTTATTAGAAGATTGTTTGGACTTTTGGATCATTGTCGTAATTAACTTTAAGTTCATCTATCCACTATACTAAGGGTACTGTAATAGCCCAAATTTCTCTTTTAATTTTCCCCTTATGTTTTCTAGATAAGGTATCAGCCACTAGGTTTTCCTTACTTACCTTTTATTCTATCGTAAATTCATACCCAAATAGTTTTGTAATCCATTTCTACTAGGATGGGGTCCTGTCTTTTATTCTAACATATATTTTAGGCATTGTTGATCTATTTTAATTTGGATTAATATCCTAATAAGTAGGGTCTTCACATTTGAACTGTTATTACTATGACACAAAGCTCTTCTTTATAAGTTAACGAGTTTAACTTTTTTCCTTTCAGGTCTTTATAGGCAATAGGTCTGCCCTTCTGCATTAACACTCTTATTGTCCCTTTCTTAGAGGCATAACATTCTACTATAAAAAGTTTAGTGAAATTAGATTGGATAAAAAATAACGGGCTCATAACTACATCTTTCAAGCCCATAAAAGTCTCCTCAACCTTCTCATTCCAACTGAAATTCTTATTTTAATGAGCTTAATCAGTGGGCTTGCAATTGACCCATATCTTTTAATGAACCATTTATAATAACTCGTTAAACCTAAAAAACCCACAATAATGTTACTAGGCCTAGGCCATTTAACCATGGCCTTTTATCTTTTTAGAATCAAATTTTACTTTTTCCCTCAAAATAATATGGCTCAAATACTCCACTTCCCTACATGTAAACTTGTATTGTTATATTTTAGCAAATAATTTATGTTGGGCTAAGATTTCTAAAACATTTCTCAGATGATCTATGTAAATCCTGAGAAAAACCAAGGCTGGATTAAATTAAAGAAAAATAAACTAAACTAAAAAGAAGTGGGGGTAAGAACCAATACACTTAAAGAAAATGGGGCCTAAATGCAAATAAGAATAATTATAGAGCATAAATACTCCTTTTCTAACCAAAAACAGATCTGCAGCTACGTAAAGAAAGAAAAGAGGGAGTTTTTATATCTATTTTTAGAAATTAAGAGAGAAACACTAAAATTTCAAGAACCCATCCCGATTGAGGGTTATAGGTAAAATAAACCCTGGTGGGAAAGGGATTAACAAGAAAAAAATTGAATAAGAAGAGAAGAGGGGAGGGTCTTTGGTCATTAGAAAGAAAAGGAGGGTTCGAAGCCTTGATTCGCATCGGGTAAGATTTTCTAGACCTGGTCTTATGAGTCATTTCAAGTCGATTATGAATTGATGCCCGGATGTTAATTTATATATTGAGTTCTTAGACTTGAATTGAGGAAAAAGTAAGAGTTGTTAAAGTAAAGAACTTCATGTGTTGTGTGTAAATGGAAAGGTTGATGAATCTGGACAGTTTCGTCTCTTGACCTTCAAAGAGATTTTGGGTAGGAGAATGAAGAAATTAGGATCAAGTTCCTTCGTAGAAATTGTAGTTTTGGATGTTTATTAATGATTGATTTTGACTACCTTAGAGGTAGAACTAGGTTCTTCCCAAAACATAGAACTTGTATCCTCATGTCTTACCTTTCCAACGCCACAAATTTCGCTTGAATCGGAGTTCTATAACTCCAGATATAGTTAAAAATCTGAGGAGAGGTCAGACAGTAACAGTTCAAAAATGGACAGATAACAGTTGGACAAGAATACTTCAAGTGTTTGTTAATGAGCGATTTTGACTACCTTAGAGGAAGAACTGGGTTCTTCCCAAAACATAGAACTTGTAGCCTCATGTCTTAGCTTTCCAACGCCACAAATTTCGCTTGAATCGGAGTTCTATAACTCCAGATATAGTTAAAAATCTGAGGAGAGGTCGAGACAGTAACAGTTCAAAAATGGACGATGAGTTGGACAAGAATGAGTCCAAGTGTTTGTTAATGAGCGATTTTGACTACCTTAGAGGCAGAACTGGGTTCTTCCCAAAACATAGAACTTGTAGCCTCATGTCTTAGCTTTCCAACACCACAAATTTCGCTTGAATCGGAGTTCTATAACTCCAGATATAGTTAAAAATCTGAGGAGAGGTCAGACAGTAACAGTTCAAAAATGGACAGTAACAGTTGGACGAACAGTCCAAGTGTTTGTTAATGAGCGATTTTGACTACCTTAGAGGCAGAACTGGGTTCTTCCCAAAACATAGAACTTGTAGCCTCATGTCTTACCTTTCCAACGCCACAAATTTCGCTTGAATCGGAGTTCTATAACTCTAGATATAGTTAAAAATCTGAGGAGAGGTCAGACAGTAACAGTTCAAAAATGGACAGTAACAGTTGGACGGTAGCAGTCCAAGTGTTTGTTAATGAGCGATTTTGACTACCTTAGAGGCAGAACTGGGTTCTTCCCAAAACATAGAACTTGTAGCCTCATGTCTTAGCTTTCCAACACCACAAATTTCGCTTGAATCGGAGTTCTATAACTCCAGATATAGTTAAAAATCTGAGGAGAGGTCAGACAGTAACAGTTCAAAAATGGACAGTAACAGTTGGGACAAATGAGTCCAAGTGTTTGTTAATGAGCGATTTTGACTACCTTAGAGGCAGAACTGGGTTCTTCCCAAAACATAGAACTTGTAGCCTCATGTCTTAGCTTTCCAACACCACAAATTTCGCTTGAATCGGAGTTCTATAACTCCAGATATAGTTAAAAATCTGAGGAGAGGTCAGACAGTAACAGTTCAAAAATGGACAGTAACAGTTGGACAAGCAGTCCAAGTGTTTGTTAATGAGCGATTTTGACTACCTTAGAGGCAGAACTGGGTTCTTCCCAAAACATAGAACTTGTAGCCTCATGTCTTAGCTTTCCAACACCACAAATTTCGCTTGAATCGGAGTTCTATAACTCCAGATATAGTTAAAAATCTGAGGAGAGGTCAGACAGTAACAGTTCAAAAATGGACAGTAACAGTTGGACAAGAACGGTCAAGTGTTTGTTAATGAGCGATTTTGACTACCTTAGAGGCAGAACTGGGTTCTTCCCAAAACATAGAACTTGTAGCCTCATGTCTTAGCTTTCCAACACCACAAATTTCGCTTGAATCGGAGTTCTATAACTCCAGATATAGTTAAAAATCTGAGGAGAGGTCGAGACAGTAACAGTTCAAAAATGGACAGATAACAGTTGGACGATAACAGTCCAAGTGTTTGTTAATGAGCGATTTTGGCTACCTTAGAGGCAGAACTGGGTTCTTCCCAAAACATAGAACTTGTAGCCTCATGTCTTACCATTCCAACGCCACAAATTTCGCTTGAATCGGAGTTTTATAACTCCAGATATAGTTAAAAATCTGAGGAGAGGTCAGACAGTAACAGTTCAAAAATGGACAGTAACAGTTGGACAAGAATCCAAGTGTTTGTTAATGAGCGATTTTGACTACCTTAGAGGCAGAACTGGGTTCTTCCCAAAACATAGAACTTGTAGCCTCATGTCTTAGCTTTCCAACACCACAAATTTCGCTTGAATCGGAGTTCTATAACTCCAGATATAGTTAAAAATCTGAGGAGAGGTCAGACAGTAACAGTTCAAAAATGGACAGTAACAGTTGGACAAGAACACAGTCCAAGTGTTTGTTAATGAGCGATTTTGACTACCTTAGAGGTAGAACTGGGTTCTTCCCAAAACATAGAACTTGTAGCCTCATGTCTTACCTTTCCAACTCCACAAATTTCGCTTGAATCGGAGTTCTATAACTCTAGATATAGTTAAAAATCTGAGGAGAGGTCGACAGTAACAGTTCAAAAATGGACAGAACAGTTGGACGATAACAGTCAAGTGTTTGTTAATGAGCGATTTTGACTACCTTAGAGGCAGAACTGGGTTCTTCCCAAAACATAGAACTTGTAGCCTCATGTCTTAGCTTTCCAACACCACAAATTTCGCTTGAATCGGAGTTCTATAACTCCAGATATAGTTAAAAATCTGAGGAGAGGTCAGACAGTAACAGTTCAAAAATGGACAGTAACAGTTGGACAGAAACAGTCCAAGTGTTTGTTAATGAGCGATTTTGACTACCTTAGAGGCAGAACTGGGTTCTTCCCAAAACATAGAACTTGTAGCCTCATGTCTTACCATTCCAACGCCACAAATTTCACTTGAATCGGAGTTCTATAACTCCAGATATAGTTAAAAATCTGAGGAGAGGTCAGACAGTAACAGTTCAAAAATGGACAGTAACAGTTGGACAGCAACAGTCCAAGTGTTTGTTAATGAGCGATTTTGACTACCTTAGAGGCAGAACTGGGTTCTTCCCAAAACATAGAACTTGTAGCCTCATGTCTTAGCTTTCCAACACCACAAATTTCGCTTGAATCGGAGTTCTATAACTCCAGATATAGTTAAAAATCTGAGGAGAGGTCAGACAGTAACAGTTCAAAAATGGACAGAACAGTCCAAGTGTTTGTTAATGAGCGATTTTGACTACCTTAGAGGTAGAACTGGGTTCTTCCCAAAACATAGAACTTGTAGCCTCATGTCTTACCTTTCCAACGCCACAAATTTCGCTTGAATCGGAGTTCTATAACTCTAGATATAGTTAAAAATCTGAGGAGAGGTCAGACAGTAACAGTTCAAAAATGGACAGTAACAGTTGGACAGTAACAGTCCAAGTGTTTGTTAATGAGCGATTTTGACTACCTTAGAGGCAGAACTGGGTTCTTCCCAAAACATAGAACTTGTAGCCTCATGTCTTAGCTTTCCAACACCACAAATTTCGCTTGAATCGGAGTTCTATAACTCCAGATATAGTTAAAAATCTGAGGAGAGGTCAGACAGTAACAGTTCAAAAATGGACAGTAACGGTTGGACAATAACAGTCCAAGTGTTTGTTAATGAGCGATTTTGACTACCTTAGAGGCAGAACTGGGTTCTTCCCAAAACATAGAACTTGTAGCATCATGTCTTAGCTTTCCAACACCACAAATTTCGCTTGAATCGGAGTTCTATAACTCCAGATATAGTTAAAAATCTGAGGAGAGGTCGACAGTAACAGTTCAAAAATGGACAATGAGTTGGACAATGAACAGTCCAAGTGTTTGTTAATGAGCGATTTTGACTATCTTAGAGGCAGAACTGGGTTCTTCCCAAAACATAGAACTTGTAGCCTCATGTCTTACCATTCCAACGCCACAAATTTCGCTTGAATCGGAGTTCTATAACTCCAGATATAGTTAAAAATCTGAGGAGAGGTCGACGTAATGAGTTCAAAAATGGACAGAACAGTTGGACAAGAATGAGTCCAAGTGTTTGTTAATGAGCGATTTTGACTACCTTAGAGGTAGAACTGGGTTCTTCCCAAAACATAGAACTTGTAGCCTCATGTCTTACCTTTCCAACGCCACAAATTTCGCTTGAATCGGAGTTCTATAACTCTAGATATAGTTAAAAATCTGAGGAGAGGTCGAGACAGATAACAGTTCAAAAACGAGGCAAGAATAACAGTTGGACGGTGAAAGTCCAAATATAAAGAAAGGAATGATAACTAGGATTGGACAAAGAATGACAAGTAATCATGAGTGAGATGAGAAAAACATAAAGTACTAAGAAATGACCGAAGGAAAGACTTATTGGTTGTTGATATGGTTATTATAAAACATATCCTTGAGTAAGAAAATTTACGAGATAAACCCGTGATTTGTAGGAGGGACCACGACGTGGTGCAACAGACAGCGAGGGGAGCACGAGTAGAGCTTCCATTGCGGGTAGGTGTTTCACACCTATGCTTCCTAGTTAAATTCCATGATTTAATATAGTTTGATGTGAAATGTGAAATTACTTGAATGTATGTGTATTCAAGGTGAAAAGTTGTTATGTGAATTGCCAAGTGATGAAATTATCACTTGAAAAAGGAAAATATTAGAAGTGTGATTTGAGGCATAATCTAGCATACATTGAGTGTATGTTAGGATCCTGGTAAGGGGATCACCATGTATTGTCTAGCATACATTTAGTGTATGTTAGGATCCGGAGTAATGGGATCGTCACGAATGGACTAACATACATTTAGTGTATGTTAGGATCCGGGTAAGGGGATCTCCACGTATTGGCTAACATACATTCGGTGTATGTTAGGATCCCGGGTAAGGGGATCACCATGGAATGGCCATCATACATTTAGTGTATGTTAGGATTCCGGGTAAGGGGATTTCCACGTATTGGCTAACATACATTCAGTGTATGTTAGGATCCCGGGTAAGGGGGATCACCATGGAATGGCCACAATACATTTAGTGTATGTTAGGATTTCGGGAAAAGGGATCGCCTTATATCGACTCCTATGGGGTGGTGATGACAATACCAGTGAAATTGGTATCGGTGATGTGATGAGCAAAAGTAATCACGTTGATCTTATAAAGCCTGGAATGAAGGTTGATAGTGGCAGAGGGAACGGTTATTAATAGTTTGAATAAGGAAGAGATTTTTAAACAAAAAAAAACTAGAAGGGAGAAGTAAATGAAATATGAATGCATGTTACCCCGTTGAAATTATTAGATATTCATATTGTTATATTTATGGAAATATTCACCTTGCAATAATATGTATTTTGTTTCGGGATCATCGCATGCACGACGGGGAGTAGATCCTAGCTTATGTTCTTTTTTTGAAGTCTAGGTCCTAGGGAGTATACCCTTGTATTTTTGTAAACATGAAAATGGTTGTATAACGTAATTTGTATAATAAATATTTAAACTTGATTGGATGAATTTAACGTTGTAGTTTATATAACCATATTTCATGTCTATGTATTTATATTTATTTAAATTATCCATCCATAATGATATTTTTGTTATATCATGCATATCATAAATATTATGGTTGATAAGTGTGAGAATAATTGTGGATTTGAAACCCGGGATGTTTGGGTCGGGAATTAAGTTATGAGATGCGAATTGTTAGAAGTGTAAACAGGTTACATGTCGGTAACTTGGGACCTTCCGGTATAGGGGGGACTCGTCGAAATTCGGTAGATGTTAATACGAAGACCATGAATATGTATATATAAAAAAAAAATTAACTACTTTGTTTTTCTATTGACATGAGATTGTGGTTTTATCCCAGAAATGGGGGATGTTACATTTTGGTATCAGAGCTCAGGTTGCTATTCCGGGGATAGGAATGATTATATGGTTTTGGAATGTGTTTCGGGATGGTGAGAACAAGGCAAGGAGCCGGGGCGATCCATCCCCGGTTCGGGGAAGTGGCCGAGTATTCGTAATGAAAGTGATCCGGGACCGGGATCCCTTGGTAGACACCTCCTCTCATATACCCGCATCGGTGTACTCAGAAGGGGGCGAGTCAGTGAGACCTCGAGATGATTCATCGTTCCGTCAGGCAGAGGTATCCATGTCCGAGGGATCAGACAGATAGGGGGGAGATAATGTACCTCCACCAGTGGCACCGGTAGCTGAATCAAACCTATTTTCGGATCCTACTTTTATGGAACATATAGTGAGAGCGTGCGGCGAGGAATGGTAGCGGGGGCCTCCAATACGACTCCTAGATCGGGGGAATAGTCACCATAGTGCAATGGGTGAAGGGTATGAGAGAGATGGGTTGTATGACTTACCGGGGTGAAGAGGATCTTGAGGTTGCTAGGCATTGGGCGAGGAAAGTGGAAAGAGTTATAAATCGATGCGGGTGCCGGAGGAGCTACGGGTGGATTGTGTGACTCGGCTATTGGTTGAAGGTGCCCACTCTTGGTGGGAGACCATTAGAGAAAGGAGATCAGGGGAGGTATTGAGATGGAGGGATTTCTGTGAAGAGTTTGAGGAGAGGTATTATTCTTGGGAGCATAAGAGGGAGAAAGAACAGGAGTTCTTGAAATTGAAGCAGGGAGATTTGACAGTGCTGGAGTATGAGAGGAGATTTCAGGATTTAGCAGCTTTTGCCTCCACTTACCTTCCCACGGAGCGCCACGGGGTGGAGAGGTTCCGTGATGGACGAGGCGGGAATTGAGGATGATATTGATAGCCATGCGGTTTCGGTCGGTACGGGAATTGGTACGTCTTGCTCGGGGTATGGAGAGGGTAATAAAGGATACCTCGAAGCCGGTGGTCGAGCGAGTCGAGCAATGGGAGCTAAGAGGAGAGATTTTGAGTATATAACCGGGAGACCTCCTCTCCCAAAGAAGGGGAAGAGCGGGCCATCACCGGGACAGGTTCCGGAGAAGGGGTGGGAGTTTCACCCCGGGGAGGGAGCTCGGGAGGATCTAGACAAGTCGGTGGAAGAGGAGCTTGGGGAGGACAGGTCTAGACAGGGAGTCAAAACTGGAGGGTCTACAGAGCAAAAGGGACCAGTATATCCGTTTTGTCAGAGGTGTGAGCAGCGACACCCGGGAGATTGCTCTACGATGCCGGGGAGATGTTATATCTGTAGAGGTGAGGGGCATTGATGGAGAGAGTGCCCGCATGTAGGAAGAGGTTGTTACTATTATGGGGACACGAGTCACCGAAAGAAGGATTGTCCTCGTAGAACTATCGAGGGAGCCCATGGTCAGAGGATTGAGGTTCAGAGCCAACGGCAATCGGTGACGGTCAATCGTCCTATCGAGCCTACCCGGTCGAGCACGAGTGCTACACGTGGGAGGCCCGGAAATCGGGAGGGGAGGACTCGGGGTCGAGTATATCACATGACCTACGAGGATGTGGGAGCTGTACGATGTGGTGGCGGGTACTTTACGGTTAGATACAATGCAAGTTTATGTTTTAATTGATCCTGGAGCTAGTCATTCCTTTGTATCTTATAGAATTGTGAATAACTTGCATGTGTTATCTAGTAACTTGGGAGTAGGGGTGACGGTTAGTACACCTTTGGGAGAGAATATACATATTGATGATATTTATAGAGGGGTAAAAATATATATTGGAGGATTAGAGTTGAGGGGCGAGATCTTATGCCGTTAGAGTTATATGATTTTGATGTGATTACGGGCATGGATTGGTTAAGTAAACATAAGGCACAAGTGGATTGTTTCACCAAGACGGTGACAATCCAAGGAATAGGTGATAAAAGAGTAGTGTTTAAAGGGGAAAGAAAGGTAATTCCAAGTTGTGTAATCTCAGTCTTGGTGGCTAGAAAATTACTGAGGAAAGGTTGTTCTGCTTGGTTAGCCCATGTAATAGAGCTGGAAAAGGGTAGCATAGGTTTGGCTAGTATTCCTGTTGTGAGGGAGTTTTAAGATGTATTCCCAGAAGAGTTGCCTGGACTACCTCCAGTTAGGGAAATTGAAGTTTCCATAGAAACTATTCCAGGAGTTTCTCCTATAGCCCGGTCTCCTTATAGGATGGCACCTATGGAATTGGCGGAATTGAAGGTCCAGCTTCGGGAATTGTTAGATAAAGGCTTCATCCGGCCTAGTAACTCACCCCGGGAGCTCCGGTATTGTTTGTAAAGAAGAAGGATGGCACCCTTCGTTTGTGCATTGATTATCGTCAATTGAATAAAGTAACGGTGAAGAAGAACAGTACCCACTCCCACGAATAAATGACTTGTTTGATCGGTTGAAGGGTGCTAGGGTATTTTCTAAGATAGATCTGAGATCTGGATATCACCGAGTTGAGAATCAAGGAACAAGACATACAAAAGAGCGCCTTCCGAACCCGTTATGGGCATTACGAGTTTTCGGTGATGCCGTTTGGGTTAACCAATGCTCCGGCCATGTTTATGGACTTGATGAATCGGGTGTTTCGGCCTTACCTGGACCACTATGTGGTTGTATTTATTGACGATATTTTGGTGTATTCAAACTCTCATTTGGAGCATGAACAACATCTAAGGGTTGTGCTACAAACTTTAAGGGAAAATCAATTATATGCAAAGGCTGGATAAGTGTGAGTTACGGCTCGAGGAAGTGGTATTTTTGGGCCATGTAATATCCGCGAAGGAATATTTGTAGATCCAAGAAAGGTTGAGGCCGTGTTAAAATGGGAAAGGCCTACCAACGTGACGGAAATCCGGAGTTTCTTGGGTCTTCTTGGATATTACCGAAGGTTTATTGAAGGATTCTCCACCATAGCATCACCTTTAACTAAGGCGACCCGCAAGGAAGTCCGGTTTGTTTGGTCGGAAGAGTGTGAAGCAAGCTTTCAAGAACCTGGAGGAGAGACTCACTTCGCTCCTGTGTTGGCCCTTCCATCGGGGACGAAGGGTTTGTGGTATATAGTGATGCCTCAAAAAGGGTGCGGGATGTGTATTGATGCAAAATGGGCGTGTCATTGCTTATGCATCAAGACAGTTAAAGTCGCATGAGGTGAATTACCCGGTTCATGACCTAGAACTTGCAAATGGTGGTGTTTGCCTTGAGAGTATGGAGACATTATTTATATGGGACACAAGTTCAAATCTTCTGAGACCATAAAAGTTTGAAGTATTTGATGTCACGAAAGGAGTTAAACATGCGGAGAGAAGATGGGTAAAGTTAATAAAAGATTACGATTGTGTTATTGATTACCATCCTGGTAAGGCTAATGTAGTAGTCGATGCCTTGAGTAGGAAGGGAAAAACAGTGATGAATGATATGGAGCTTAAGGAACAAGAAAGTATAGTGGAATTAAAGAAAATGGGCTTGCGGCTAAGTGTAGGGCCCGAAGGATCACTTTAGCTCGGTTAAAGATCCGATCGGTGCTTCGAGACAGGGTCTTGGTGGCTCAACAAGCAGATGGGAAAGTAAAAGAGATCAAGGAGAGGGTAAACAAGGGTATAGAGACATCATTTCAATTGTTATCCGATGGGCTAATAGCTATGGGTAGGCGAATTTATTTGCACGAGGATAAGATTTTGAAAGATGAAGTATTAAGAGAAGCTCATGAATCTCGATTTGCTACTCATCCCGGGAGTACAAAGATGTATAGGGATTTAAAGGAAAACTACTGGTGGCCAAATATGAAGAGGGAAATAGCGAGAATTTGTGTCGAATTGTGGGATCTCAACAAGTAAAGATAGAACACCGAAACCCGCAGGGGAATTACAATCATTATCAATTCCGAATGGAAATGGGAGGATATTTCTATGGATTTTGTGACGGGATTACCCGGGGGAAAGAAGGGGAATGATGCCATATGGGTGGTCGTGGATCGACTAACAAAATCTGCTTTGTTTTTGCCAATGAAGAAGGCTGATTCGGTGGATAAGTTGGCAAAATTGTATGTAAATGAAGTAATCAGACTTCACGGAGTGCCAGTTTCAATTATATCGGATCGGGATCCAAGGTTCACATCAAGATTGTGGCCTAGCTTACAAAGGGCAATGGGGACAAAGTTGAATCCGAGCACGGCATTTCATCCTCGAGACGGATGGTCAATCGAAAGGACCATCCAAACTCTTGAGGATCTCTTGAGGTCATGTGTCTTTGGAGTTTGGAGGGAATTGGGAGGATCTCCTGCCATTGGTGGAGTTTGCTTATAATAATAGCCATCAAACTACTATTGGTATGGCTCCATATGAAGCATTGTATGGGAGGAAATGTCGTACCCCAATTTGTTGGGAGGAAGTAGGAGAAAGGAAGCTTTTGGGACTGAAATGGTGCAACCGACAACCGACAAGGTGAGGGTGATCAAAAAGAGAATGAAGGAAGCCCGGGATAGACAAAAAAGTTACGCGAGATCGCCGAAGAAGGCATGTTGGAATTCCAAGTAGGGGATAAAGTATTTTTGAAGGTGGCTCCTTGGAAAGGCATCATTCGATTTGGAGTAAAAGGGAAATTAGCCCCGAGATATATTGGCCCTTTTGAGATTAAAGAAAGAATCGGGCCGATTGCATATCGATTAGAATTGCTCGTATACTTGGATAAGATTCACAATGTGTTCCATGTATCATTGCTACGAAAGGCCAAGATAGACCCCTCACGGGTATTGCCACAAGTTCCTATGAAGATTAAAGGGGATCTAACCATGAAAACTAAGCCCGTCAAGATCTTAGATCGAGATGAGAAATTGTTGAGGAATAAAAGAGTTCCCTTGGTGAGAGTATTATGGAGAAGCTCTCAAATAGAAGAAGAAATATGGGAAAGAGAATCCGAGATGAAGGAAAAGTTTCCGCACTTATTCTCCGACATAGGTACGTAACTTGAATTTCAAGGATGAAATTTTTATTAGGAGGGGAGATTGTAAATCCCGAGAAAAACCAAGGCTGGATTAAATTAAAGAAAAATAAACTAAACTAAAAAGAAGTGGGGGTAAGAACCAATACACTTAAAGAAAATGGGGCCTAAATGCAAATAAGAATAATTATAGAGCATAAATACTCCTTTTCTAACCAAAAACAGATCTGCAGCTACGTAAAGAAAGAAAAGAGGGAGTTTTTATATCTATTTTTAGAAATTAAGAGAGAAACACCAAAATTTCAAGAACCCATCCCAGTTGAGGGTTATAGGTAAAATAAACCCTGGTGGGAAAGGGATTAACAAGAAAAAAATTGAATAAGAAGAGAAGAGGGGAGGGTGTTGTCATTAGAAAGAAAAGGAGGGTTCGAAGCCTTGATTCGCATCAGGTAAGATTTTCTAGACCTGGTCTTATGAGTCATTTCAAGTCGATTATGAATTGATGCCTGGATGTTAATTTATATATTGAGTTCTTAGACTTGAATTGAGGAAAAAGTAAGAGTTGTTAAAGTAAAGAACTTCATGTGTTGTGTGTAAATGGAAAGGTTGATGAATCTGGACAGTTTCGTCTCTTGACCTTCAAAGAGATTTTGGGTAGGAGAATGAAGGAATTAGGATCAAGTTCCTTCGTAGAAATTGTAGTTTTGGATGTTTATTAATGAGTGATTTTGACTACCTTAGAGGTAGAACTGGGTTCTTCCCAAAACATAGAACTTGTAGCCTCATGTCTTACCTTTCCAACGCCATACATTTCGCTTGAATCGGAGTTCTATAACTCTAGATATAGTTAAAAATCTGAGGAGAGGTCAGACAGTAACAGTTCAAAAATGGACAAGAACAGTCCAAGTGTTTGTTAATGAGCGATTTTGACTACCTTAGAGGAAGAACTGGGTTCTTCCCTAAACATAGAACTTGTAGCCTCATGTCTTAGCTTTCCAACGCCACAAATTTCGCTTGAATCGGAGTTCTATAACTCCAGATATAGTTAAAAATCTGAGGAGAGGGTCAGACAGTAACAGTTCAAAAATGGACAGTAACGGTTGGACAAGAACAGTCCAAGTGTTTGTTAATGAGCGATTTTGACTACCTTAGAGGCAGAACTGGGTTCTTCCCAAAACATAGAACTTGTAGCCTCATGTCTTACCTTTCCAACACCACAAATTTTGCTTGAATCGGAGTTCTATAACTCCAGATATAGTTAAAAATCTGAGGAGAGGTCAGACAGTAACAGTTCAAAAATGGACAGTAACAGTTGGACAGTAACAGTCCAAGTGTTTGTTAATGAGCGATTTTGACTACCTTAGAGGCAGAACTGGGTTCTTCCCAAAACAAAGAACTTGTAGCATCATGTCTTAGCTTTCCAACACCACAAATTTCGCTTGAATCGGAGTTCTATAACTCCAGATATAGTTAAAAATCTGAGGAGAGGTCAGACAGTAACAGTTCAAAAATGGACAGTAACAGTTGGACAAAACAGTCAAGTGTTTGTTAATGAGCGATTTTGACTACCTTAGAGGCAGAACTGGGTTCTTCCCAAAACATAGAACTTGTAGCCTCATGTCTTAGCTTTCCAACACCACAAATTTCGCTTGAATCGGAGTTCTATAACTCCAGATATAGTTAAAAATCTGAGGAGAGGTCAGACAGTAACAGTTCAAAAATGGACAATAACAGTTGGACAAGAATGTCCAAGTGTTTGTTAATGAGCGATTTTGACTACCTTAGAGGCAGAACTGGGTTCTTCCCAAAACATAGAACTTGTAGCCTCATGTCTTAGCTTTCCAACACCACAAATTTCGCTTGAATCGGAGTTCTATAACTCCAGATATAATTAAAAATCTGAGGAGAGGTCAGACAGTAACAGTTCAAAAATGGACAGTAACAGTTGGACGATAACGAGTCCAAGTGTTTGTTAATGAGCGATTTTGACTACCTTAGAGGCAGAACTGGGTTCTTCCCAAAACATAGAACTTGTAGCCTCATGTCTTAGCTTTCCAACACCACAAATTTCGCTTGAATCGGAGTTCTATAACTCCAGATATAGTTAAAAATCTGAGGAGAGGTCAGACAGTAACAGTTCAAAAATGGACGAACGTGTTGGACAATAACGGTCCAAGTGTTTGTTAATGAGCGATTTTGACTACCTTAGAGGCAGAACTGGGTTCTTCCCAAAACATAGAACTTGTAGCCTCATGTCTTAGCTTTCCAACACCACAAATTTCGCTTGAATCGGAGTTCTATAACTCCAGATATAGTTAAAAATCTGAGGAGAGGTCGACAGTAACAGTTCAAAAATGGACAGTAACAGTTGGACGATGCAGTCCAAGTGTTTGTTAATGAGCGATTTTGACTACCTTAGAGGCAGAACTGGGTTCTTCCCAAAACATAGAACTTGTAGCCTCATGTCTTAGCTTTCCAACACCACAAATTTCGCTTGAATCGGAGTTCTATAACTCCAGATATAGTTAAAAATCTGAGGAGAGGTCAGACAGTAACAGTTCAAAAATGGACAGTAACAGTTGGACGAATGCCAGTCCAAGTGTTTGTTAATGAGCGATTTTGACTACCTTAGAGGCAGAACTGGGTTCTTCCCAAAACATAGAACTTGTAGCCTCATGTCTTAGCTTTCCAACACCACAAATTTCGCTTGAATCGGAGTTCTATAACTCCAGATATAGTTAAAAATCTGAGGAGAGGTCAGACAGTAACAGTTCAAAAATGGACGATAACGGTTGGACGATATGAGTCAAGTGTTTGTTAATGAGCGATTTTGACTACCTTAGAGGCAGAACTGGTTCTTCCCAAAACATAGAACTTGTAGCCTCATGTCTTAGCTTTCCAAAACCACAAATTTCGCTTGAATCGGAGTTCTATAACTCCAGATATAGTTAAAAATCTGAGGAGAGGTCAGACAGTAACAGTTCAAAAATGGACAGTAACAGTTGGACGATAACAGTCCAAGTGTTTGTTAATGAGCGATTTTGACTACCTTAGAGGCAGAACTGGGTTCTTCCCAAAACATAGAACTTGTAGCCTCATGTCTTACCTTTCCAACGCCACAAATTTCGCTTGAATCGGAGTTCTATAACTCTAGATATAGTTAAAAATCTGAGGAGAGGTCAGACAGTAACAGTTCAAAAATGGACAGTAACAGTTGGACGAGTGACGGTCAAGTGTTTGTTAATGAGCGATTTTGACTACCTTAGAGGCAGAACTGGGTTCTTCCCAAAACATAAAACTTGTAGCCTCATGTCTTAGCTTTCCAACACCACAAATTTCGCTTGAATCGGAGTTCTATAACTCCAGATATAGTTAAAAATCTGAGGAGAGGTCGACAGGTAACAGTTCAAAAATGGACGGTAACAGTTGGACAAGAACAGTCCAAGTGTTTGTTAATGAGCGATTTTGACTACCTTAGAGGCAGAACTGGGTTCTTCCCAAAACATAGAACTTGTAGCCTCATGTCTTATCTTTCCAACACCACAAATTTCGCTTGAATCGGAGTTCTATAACTCCAGATATAGTTAAAAATCTGAGGAGAGGTCAGACAGTAACAGTTCAAAAATGGACATGCAACAGTTGGACGATAAATACCAAGTGTTTGTTAATGAGCGATTTTGACTACCTTAGAGGCAGAACTGGGTTCTTCCCAAAACATAGAACTTGTAGCCTCATGTCTTACCATTCCAACGCCACAAATGTCACTTGAATCGGAGTTCTATAACTCCAGATATAGTTAAAAATCTGAGGAGAGGTCAGACAGTAACAGTTCAAAAATGGACATAACAGTTGGACATACTGCCAGTCCAAGTGTTTGTTAATGAGCGATTTTGACTACCTTAGAGGCAGAACTGGGTTCTTCCCAAAACATAGAACTTGTAGCCTCATGTCTTAGCTTTCCAACACCACAAATTTCGCTTGAATCGGAGTTCTATAACTCCAGATATAGTTAAAAATCTGAGGAGAGGTCAGACAGTAACAGTTCAAAAATGGACATTAACGGTTGGACAGTAACAGTCCAAGTGTTTCTTAATGAGTGATTTTGACTACCTTAGAGGCAGAACTGGGTTCTTCCCAAAACATAGAACTTGTAGCCTCATGTCTTATCTTTCCAACACCACAAATTTCGCTTGAATCGGAGTTCTATAACTCCAGATATAGTTAAAAATCTGAGGAGAGGTCAGACAGTAACAGTTCAAAAATGGACAGTAACAGTTGGACGATAACAGTCAAGTGTTTGTTAATGAGCGATTTTGGCTACCTTAGAGGCAGAACTGGGTTCTTCCCAAAACATAGAACTTGTAGCCTCATGTCTTACCATTCCAACGCCACAAATTTCACTTGAATCGGAGTTCTATAACTCCAGATATAGTTAAAAATCTGAGGAGAGGTCGACAGTAACAGTTCAAAAATGGACAGTAACAGTTGGACGATAACAGTCCAAGTGTTTGTTAATGAGCGATTTTGACTACCTTAGAGGCAGAACTGGGTTCTTCCCAAAACATAGAACTTGTAGCCTCATGTCTTAGCTTTCCAACACCACAAATTTCGCTTGAATCGGAGTTCTATAACTCCAGATATAGTTAAAAATCTGAGGAGAGGTCAGACAGTAATAGTTCAAAAATGGACAGTAACAGTTGGACAAGAACAGTCAAGTGTTTGTTAATGAGCGATTTTGACTACCTTAGAGGTAGAACTGGGTTCTTCCCAAAACATAGAACTTGTAGCCTCATGTCTTACCTTTCCAACGCCACAAATTTCGCTTGAATCGGAGTTCTATAACTCCAGATATAGTTAAAAATCTGAGGAGAGGTCAGACAGTAACAGTTCAAAAATGGACAGATAACAGTTGGACGAATAACAGTCCAAGTGTTTGTTAATGAGCGATTTTGACTACCTTAGAGGCAGAACTGGGTTCTTCCCAAAACATAGAACTTGTAGCCTCATGTCTTAGCTTTCCAAAACCACAAATTTCGCTTGAATCGGAGTTCTATAACTCCAGATATAGTTAAAAATCTGAGGAGAGGTCAGACAGTAACAGTTCAAAAATGGACAGTAACAGTTGGACAAGAATAACGGTCCAAGTGTTTGTTAATGAGCGATTTTGACTACCTTAGAGGCAGAACTGGGTTCTTCCCAAAACATAGAACTTGTAGCCTCATGTCTTATCTTTCCAACACCACAAATTTCGCTTGAATCGGAGTTCTATAACTCCAGATATAGTTAAAAATCTGAGGAGAGGTCGAGACAGTAACAGTTCAAAAATGGACGATGAACAGTTGGGACAAGAATCCAAGTGTTTGTTAATGAGCGATTTTGACTACCTTAGAGGCGGAACTGGGTTCTTCCCAAAACATAGAACTTGTAGCCTCATGTCTTACCATTCCAACGCCACAAATGTCACTTGAATCGGAGTTCTATAACTCCGGATATAGTTAAAAATCTGAGGAGAGGTCGAGACGGGTAAGAGTTCAAAAATGGACAGTAACAGTTGGACGATAACAGTCCAAGTGTTTGTTAATGAGCGATTTTGACTACCTTAGAGGCAGAACTGGGTTCTTCCCAAAACATAGAACTTGTAGCCTCATGTCTTAGCTTTCCAACACCACAAATTTCGCTTGAATCGGAGTTCTATAACTCCAGATATAGTTAAAAATCTGAGGAGAGGTCGAGACAGTAACAGTTCAAAAATGGACAGTAACAGTTGGACAGAAGAGTCCAAGTGTTTGTTAATGAGCGATTTTGACTACCTTAGAAGCAGAACTGGGTTCTTCCCAAAACATAGAACTTGTAGCCTCATGTCTTACCATTCCAACGCCACAAATTTCGCTTGAATCGGAGTTCTATAACTCCAGATATAGTTAAAAATTTGAGGAGAGGTCGAACGTAACAGATTCAAAAATGGACGATAAGAGTTGGACGAAGAATAGTCCAAGTGTTTGTTAATGAGCGATTTTGACTACCTTAGAGGTAGAACTGGGTTCTTCCCAAAACATAGAACTTGTAGCCTCATGTCTTACCTTTCCAACGCCACAAATTTCGCTTGAATCGGAGTTCTATAACTCCAGATATAGTTAAAAATCTGAGGAGAGGTCAGACAGTAACAGTTCAAAAATGGACAGTAACAGTTGGACAGTAACGGTCCAAGTGTTTGTTAATGAGCGATTTTGACTACCTTAGAGGCGGAACTGGGTTCTTCCCAAAACATAGAACTTGTAGCCTCATGTCTTACCATTCCAACGCCACAAATGTCACTTGAATCGGAGTTCTATAACTCCAGATATAGTTAAAAATCTGAGGAGAGGTCGAGACAGTAACAGTTCAAAAACGGACAGTAACAGTTGGAAAGTAACAGTCCAAGTGTTTGTTAATGAGCGATTTTGACTACCATAGAGGCAGAACTGGGTTCTTCCCAAAACATAGAACTTGTAGCCTCATGTCTTAGCTTTCCAACACCACAAATTTCGCTTGAATCGGAGTTCTATAACTCCAGATATAGTTAAAAATCTGAGGAGAGGTCAGACAGTAACAGTTCAAAAATGGACAGAACAGTTGGACAAGAACAGTCCAAGTGTTTGTTAATGAGCGATTTTGACTACCTTAGAAGCAGAACTGGGTTCTTCCCAAAACATAGAACTTGTAGCCTCATGTCTTACCATTCCAACGCCACAAATTTCGCTTGAATCGGAGTTCTATAACTCCAGATATAGTTAAAAATTTGAGGAGAGGTCGAGACAGAACAGTTCAAAAATGGACAAGAATGTTGGACAGTAACAGTCCAAGTGTTTGTTAATGAGCGATTTTGACTACCTTAGAGGCAGAACTGGGTTCTTCCCAAAACATAGAACTTGTAGCCTCATGTCTTAGCTTTCCAAAACCACAAATTTCGCTTGAATCGGAGTTCTATAACTCCAGATATAGTTAAAAATCTGAGGAGAGGTCAGACAGTAACAGTTCAAAAATGGACAGTAACAGTTGGACAGTAAGAGTCCAAGTGTTTGTTAATGAGCGATTTTGACTACCTTAGAGGCAGAACTGGGTTCTTCCCAAAACATAGAACTTGTAGCCTCATGTCTTATCTTTCCAACACCACAAATTTCGCTTGAATCGGAGTTCTATAACTCCAGATATAGTTAAAAATCTGAGGAGAGGTCAGACAGTAACAGTTCAAAAATGGACAAGATAACAGTTGGACAAGAACAGTCCAAGTGTTTGTTAATGAGCGATTTTGGCTACCTTAGAGGCAGAACTGGGTTCTTCCCAAAACATAGAACTTGTAGCCTCATGTCTTACCATTCCAACGCCACAAATTTCACTTGAATCGGAGTTCTATAACTCCAGATATAGTTAAAAATCTGAGGAGAGGTCAGACAGTAACAGTTCAAAAATGGACAGTAACAGTTGGACGATAACAGTCCAAGTGTTTGTTAATGAGCGATTTTGACTACCTTAGAGGCAGAACTGGGTTCTTCCCAAAACATAGAACTTGTAGCCTCATGTCTTAGCTTTCCAACACCACAAATTTCGCTTGAATCGGAGTTCTATAACTCCAGATATAGTTAAAAATCTGAGGAGAGGTCAGACAGTAACAGTTCAAAAATGGACGAAGAATAGTTGGACAAGAACAGTCCAAGTGTTTGTTAATGAGCGATTTTGACTACCTTAGAAGCAGAACTGGGTTCTTCCCAAAACATAGAACTTGTAGCCTCATGTCTTACCTTTCCAACGCCACAAATTTCGCTTGAATCGGAGTTCTATAACTCCAGATATAGTTAAAAATTTGAGGAGAGGTCAGACAGTAACAGTTCAAAAATGGACAGTAACAGTTGGACAAGAACAGTCCAAGTGTTTGTTAATGAGCGATTTTGACTACCTTAGAGGTAGAACTGGGTTCTTCCCAAAACATAGAACTTGTAGCCTCATGTCTTACCTTTCCAACGCCACAAATTTCGCTTGAATCGGAGTTCTATAACTCTAGATATAGTTAAAAATCTGAGGAGAGGTCAGACAGTAACAGTTCAAAAATGGACAGTAACAGTTGGACAGTAACAGTCCAAGTGTTTGTTAATGAGCGATTTTGACTACCTTAGAGGTAGAACTGGGTTCTTCCCAAAACATAGAACTTGTAGCCTCATGTCTTACCTTTCCAACGCCACAAATTTCGCTTGAATCGGAGTTCTATAACTCTAGATATAGTTAAAAATCTGAGGAGAGGTCAGACAGTAACAGTTCAAAAATGGACAGTAACAGTTGGACAGTAACAGTCCAAGTGTTTGTTAATGAGCGATTTTGACTACCTTAGAGGCAGAACTGGGTTCTTCCCAAAACATAAAACTTGTAGCCTCATGTCTTAGCTTTCCAACACCACAAATTTCGCTTGAATCGGAGTTCTATAACTCCAGATATAGTTAAAAATCTGAGGAGAGGTCAGACAGTAACAGTTCAAAAATGGACAGTAACAGTTGGACAGTAACAGTCCAAGTGTTTGTTAATGAGCGATTTTGACTACCTTAGAGGCAGAACTGGGTTCTTCCCAAAACATAGAACTTGTAGCCTCATGTCTTATCTTTCCAACACCACAAATTTCGCTTGAATCGGAGTTCTATAACTCCAGATATAGTTAAAAATCTGAGGAGAGGTCGGACAGTAAGAGTTCAAAAATGGACAGTAACAGTTGGACGACCAGTCCAAGTGTTTGTTAATGAGCGATTTTGACTACCTTAGAGGCAGAACTGGGTTCTTCCCAAAACATAGAACTTGTAGCCTCATGTCTTAGCTTTCCAACACCACAAATTTCGCTTGAATCGGAGTTCTATAACTCCAGATATAGTTAAAAATCTGAGGAGAGGTCAGACAGTAATAGTTCAAAAATGGACAGATAACAGTTGGACGAATACGGTCCAAGTGTTTGTTAATGAGCGATTTTGACTACCTTAGAGGGAGAACTGGGTTCTTCCCAAAACATAGAACTTGTAGCCTCATGTCTTACCTTTCCAACGCCACAAATTTCGCTTGAATCGGAGTTCTATAACTCCAGATATAGTTAAAAATCTGAGGAGAGGTCAGACAGTAACAGTTCAAAAATGGACGTAGAATAACGTGGACAAGAACGGTCCAAGTGTTTGTTAATGAGCGATTTTGACTACCTTAGAGGCGAAGCTGGGTTCTTCCCAAAACATAGAACTTGTAGCCTCATGTCTTAGCTTTCCAAAACCACAAATTTCGCTTGAATCGGAGTCTATAACTCCAGATATAGTTAAAAATCTGAGAAGAGGTCAGACAGTAACAGTTCAAAAATGGACAGTAACAGTTGGACAGAATACTCGGTCAAGTGTTTCTTAATGAGCGATTTTGGCTACCTTAGAGGCAGAACTGGGTTCTTCCCAAAACATAGAACTTGTAGCCTCATGTCTTACCATTCCAACGCCACAAATTTCACTTGAATCGGAGTTCTATAACTCCAGATATAGTTAAAAATCTGAGGAGAGGTCGACAGTAACAGTTCAAAAATGGACAGAATAACAGTTGGACAGATGCAGGTCAAGTGTTTGTTAATGAGCGATTTTGACTACCTTAGAGGCAGAACTGGGTTCTTCCCAAAACATAGAACTTGTAGCCTCATGTCTTAGCTTTCCAACACCACAAATTTCGCTTGAATCGGAGTTCTATAACTCCAGATATAGTTAAAAATCTGAGGAGAGGTCGAGACAGTAACAGTTCAAAAATGGACGAACAGTTGGACAAGAATGTCCAAGTGTTTGTTAATGAGCGATTTTGACTACCTTAGAGGCAGAACTGGGTTCTTCCCAAAACATAGAACTTGTAGCCTCATGTCTTACCATTCCAACGCCACAAATGTCACTTGAATCGGAGTTCTATAACTCCAGATATAGTTAAAAATCTGAGGAGAGGTCGAGACAGTAACAGTTCAAAAATGGACAGATAACGGTTGGACGATACAGTCCAAGTGTTTGTTAATGAGCGATTTTGACTACCTTAGAGGCAGAACTGGGTTCTTCCCAAAACATAGAACTTGTAGCCTCATGTCTTAGCTTTCCAACACCACAAATTTCGCTTGAATCGGAGTTCTATAACTCCAGATATAGTTAAAAATCTGAGGAGAGGTCAGACAGTAACAGTTCAAAAATGGACAGTAACAGTTGGACAATAACAGTCCAAGTGTTTGTTAATGAGCGATTTTGACTACCTTAGAAGCAGAACTGGGTTCTTCCCAAAACATAGAACTTGTAGCCTCATGTCTTACCATTCCAACGCCACAAATTTCGCTTGAATCGGAGTTCTATAACTCCAGATATAGTTAAAAATCTGAGGAGAGGTCGACAGTAACAGTTCAAAAATGGACAGTAACAGTTGGACAAGAATAACAGTCCAAGTGTTTGTTAATGAGCGATTTTGACTACCTTAGAGGTAGAACTGGGTTCTTCCCAAAACATAGAACTTGTAGCCTCATGTCTTACCTTTCCAACGCCACAAATTTCGCTTGAATCGGAGTTCTATAACTCTAGATATAGTTAAAAATCTGAGGAGAGGTCAGACAGTAACAGTTCAAAAATGGACAGTAACAGTTGGACAAGAACAGTCCAAGTGTTTGTTAATGAGCGATTTTGACTACCTTAGAGGTAGAACTGGGTTCTTCCCAAAACATAGAACTTGTAGCCTCATGTCTTACCTTTCCAACGCCACAAATTTCGCTTGAATCGGAGTTCTATAACTCTAGATATAGTTAAAAATCTGAGGAGAGGTCAGACAGTAACAGTTCAAAAATGGACAAGTAACAGTTGGACGATACCAGTCAAGTGTTTGTTAATGAGCGATTTTGACTACCTTAGAGGCAGAACTGGGTTCTTCCCAAAACATAAAACTTGTAGCCTCATGTCTTAGCTTTCCAACACCACAAATTTCGCTTGAATCGGAGTTCTATAACTCCAGATATAGTTAAAAATCTGAGGAGAGGTCGAGACAGTAACAGTTCAAAAATGGACAGTAACAGTTGGACAGAAACAATCCAAGCATCTGTTAATGAGCGATTTTGACTACCTTAGAGGCAGAACTGGGTTCTTCCCAAAACATAGAACTTGTAGCCTCATGTCTTATCTTTCCAACACCACAAATTTCGCTTGAATCGGAGTTCTATAACTCCAGATATAGTTAAAAATCTGAGGAGAGGTCAGACAGTAAGAGTTCAAAAATGGACAGTAACAGTTGGACAAGAATAGTCCAAGTGTTTGTTAATGAGCGATTTTGACTACCTTAGAGGCAGAACTGGGTTCTTCCCAAAACATAGAACTTGTAGCCTCATGTCTTAGCTTTCCAACACCACAAATTTCGCTTGAATCGGAGTTCTATAACTCCAGATATAGTTAAAAATCTGAGGAGAGGTCAGACAGTAATAGTTCAAAAATGGACAGATAAGTTGGACAATGAATAGTCCAAGTGTTTGTTAATGAGCGATTTTGACTACCTTAGAGGGAGAACTGGGTTCTTCCCAAAACATAGAACTTGTAGCCTCATGTCTTACCTTTCCAACGCCACAAATTTCGCTTGAATCGGAGTTCTATAACTCCAGATATAGTTAAAAATCTGAGGAGAGGTCGAGACAGGAACAGTTCAAAAATGGACGATGCCAGTTGGACAAGAATAGTCCAAGTGTTTGTTAATGAGCGATTTTGACTACCTTAGAGGCGGAACCGGGTTCTTCCCAAAACATAGAACTTGTAGCCTCATGTCTTAGCTTTCCAAAACCACAAATTTCGCTTGAATCGGAGTCTATAACTCCGGATATAGTTAAAAATCTGAGAAGAGGTCGACAAGAAGTTCAAAAATGGACGTAACAGTTGGACAAGAACGGTCCAAGTGTTTGTTAATGAGCGATTTTGGCTACCTTAGAGGCAGAACTGGGTTCTTCCCAAAACATAGAACTTGTAGCCTCATGTCTTACCATTCCAACGCCACAAATTTCACTTGAATCGGAGTTCTATAACTCCAGATATAGTTAAAAATCTGAGGAGAGGTCGACAGTAACAGTTCAAAAATGGACAATAACAGTTGGACAAGAATAGTCCAAGTGTTTGTTAATGAGCGATTTTGACTACCTTAGAGGCAGAACTGGGTTCTTCCCAAAACATAGAACTTGTAGCCTCATGTCTTAGCTTTCCAACACCACAAATTTCGCTTGAATCGGAGTTCTATAACTCCAGATATAGTTAAAAATCTGAGGAGAGGTCAGACAGATAACAGTTCAAAAATGGACAAGTAACAGTTGGACAAGAATGTCCAAGTGTTTGTTAATGAGCGATTTTGACTACCTTAGAGGCAGAACTGGGTTCTTCCCAAAACATAGAACTTGTAGCCTCATGTCTTACCATTCCAACGCCACAAATGTCACTTGAATCGGAGTTCTATAACTCCAGATATAGTTAAAAATCTGAGGAGAGGTCAGACAGTAACAGTTCAAAAATGGACAGTAACAGTTGGACAATAACAGTCCAAGTGTTTGTTAATGAGCGATTTTGACTACCTTAGAGGCAGAACTGGGTTCTTCCCAAAACATAGAACTTGTAGCCTCATGTCTTAGCTTTCCAACACCACAAATTTCGCTTGAATCGGAGTTCTATAACTCCAGATATAGTTAAAAATCTGAGGAGAGGTCAGACAGTAACAGTTCAAAAATGGACAGATAACAGTTGGACAAGAATGTCCAAGTGTTTGTTAATGAGCGATTTTGACTACCTTAGAAGCAGAACTGGGTTCTTCCCAAAACATAGAACTTGTAGCCTCATGTCTTACCATTCCAACGCCACAAATTTCGCTTGAATCGGAGTTCTATAACTCCAGATATAGTTAAAAATCTGAGGAGAGGTCAGACAGTAACAGTTCAAAAATGGACAGTAACAGTTGGACAAGAACAGTCCAAGTGTTTGTTAATGAGCGATTTTGACTACCTTAGAGGTAGAACTGGGTTCTTCCCAAAACATAGAACTTGTAGCCTCATGTCTTACCTTTCCAACGCCACAAATTTCGCTTGAATCGGAGTTCTATAACTCTAGATATAGTTAAAAATCTGAGGAGAGGTCAGACAGTAACAGTTCAAAAATGGACAGTAACAGTTGGACGGTAACAGTCCAAGTGTTTGTTAATGAGCGATTTTGACTACCTTAGAGGTAGAACTGGGTTCTTCCCAAAACATAGAACTTGTAGCCTCATGTCTTACCTTTCCAACGCCACAAATTTCGCTTGAATCGGAGTTCTATAACTCTAGATATAGTTAAAAATCTGAGGAGAGGTCAGACAGTAACAGTTCAAAAATGGACAGTAACAGTTGGACAATAACAGTCCAAGTGTTTGTTAATGAGCGATTTTGACTACCTTAGAGGCAGAACTGGGTTCTTCCCAAAACATAAAACTTGTAGCCTCATGTCTTAGCTTTCCAACACCACAAATTTCGCTTGAATCGGAGTTCTATAACTCCAGATATAGTTAAAAATCTGAGGAGAGGTCAGACAGTAACAGTTCAAAAATGGACAGTAACAGTTGGACAGTAACAGTCCAAGTGTTTGTTAATGAGCGATTTTGACTACCTTAGAGGCAGAACTGGGTTCTTCCCAAAACATAGAACTTGTAGCCTCATGTCTTATCTTTCCAACACCACAAATTTCGCTTGAATCGGAGTTCTATAACTCCAGATATAGTTAAAAATCTGAGGAGAGGTCAGACAGTAAGAGTTCAAAAATGGACAGTAACAGTTGGACAGTAACAGTCCAAGTGTTTGTTAATGAGCGATTTTGACTACCTTAGAGGCAGAACTGGGTTCTTCCCAAAACATAGAACTTGTAGCCTCATGTCTTAGCTTTCCAACACCACAAATTTCGCTTGAATCGGAGTTCTATAACTCCAGATATAGTTAAAAATCTGAGGAGAGGTCAGACAGTAATAGTTCAAAAATGGACAGTAACAGTTGGAGAGGAACAGTCCAAGTGTTTGTTAATGAGCGATTTTGACTACCTTAGAGGTAGAACTGGGTTCTTCCCAAAACATAGAACTTGTAGCCTCATGTCTTACCTTTCCAACGCCACAAATTTCGCTTGAATCGGAGTTCTATAACTCCAGATATAGTTAAAAATCTGAGGAGAGGTCAGACAGTAACAGTTCAAAAATGGACAGTAACAGTTGGACAAGAATAGTCCAAGTGTTTGTTAATGAGCGATTTTGACTACCTTAGAGGCAGAACTGGGTTCTTCCCAAAACATAGAACTTGTAGCCTCATGTCTTAGCTTTCCAAAACCACAAATTTCGCTTGAATCGGAGTTCTATAACTCCAGATATAGTTAAAAATCTGAGGAGAGGTCAGACAGTAACAGTTCAAAATGGACAGATGAACAGTTGGACAAGAATGTCCAAGTGTTTGTTAATGAGCGATTTTGACTACCTTAGAGGCAGAACTGGGTTCTTCCCAAAACATAGAACTTGTAGCCTCATGTCTTACCTTTCCAACGCCACAAATTTCGCTTGAATCGGAGTTCTATAACTCTAGATATAGTTAAAAATCTGAGGAGAGGTCAGACAGTAACAGTTCAAAAATGGACAGTAACAGTTGGACAAGAATGATCAAGTGTTTGTTAATGAGCGATTTTGACTACCTTAGAGGCAGAACTGGGTTCTTCCCAAAACATAAAACTTGTAGCCTCATGTCTTAGCTTTCCAACACCACAAATTTCGCTTGAATCGGAGTTCTATAACTCCAGATATAGTTAAAAATCTGAGGAGAGGTCAGACAGTAACAGTTCAAAAATGGACAGATAACAGTTGGACAAGAATGCAGTCCAAGTGTTTGTTAATGAGCGATTTTGACTACCTTAGAGGCAGAACTGGGTTCTTCCCAAAACATAGAACTTGTAGCCTCATGTCTTATCTTTCCAACACCACAAATTTCGCTTGAATCGGAGTTCTATAACTCCAGATATAGTTAAAAATCTGAGGAGAGGTCGAGACAGTAAGAGTTCAAAAATGGACAGTAACAGTTGGACAAGAGTCCAAGTGTTTGTTAATGAGCGATTTTGACTACCTTAGAGGCAGAACTGGGTTCTTCCCAAAACATAGAACTTGTAGCCTCATGTCTTAGCTTTCCAACACCACAAATTTCGCTTGAATCGGAGTTCTATAACTCCAGATATAGTTAAAAATCTGAGGAGAGGTCAGACAGTAATAGTTCAAAAATGGACAGTAACAGTTGGACAGTAACAGTCCAAGTGTTTGTTAATGAGCGATTTTGACTACCTTAGAGGTAGAACTGGGTTCTTCCCAAAACATAGAACTTGTAGCCTCATGTCTTACCTTTCCAACGCCACAAATTTCGCTTGAATCGGAGTTCTATAACTCCAGATATAGTTAAAAATCTGAGGAGAGGTCGACAGTAACAGTTCAAAAATGGACAAGAATGCTTGGACAAGGATACCCAAGTGTTTGTTAATGAGCGATTTTGACTACCTTAGAGGCGAACTGGGTTCTTCCCAAAACATAGAACTTGTAGCCTCATGTCTTAGCTTTCCAAAACCACAAATTTCGCTTGAATCGGAGTCTATAACTCCGAGATATAGTTAAAAATCTGAGAAGAGGTCGACAAGAATAGTTCAAAATGGACAAGAACAGTTGGACAAGAATCCAAGTGTTTGTTAATGAGCGATTTTGGCTACCTTAGAGGCAGAACTGGGTTCTTCCCAAAACATAGAACTTGTAGCCTCATGTCTTACCATTCCAACGCCACAAATTTCACTTGAATCGGAGTTCTATAACTCCAGATATAGTTAAAAATCTGAGGAGAGGTCGAGACAGTAACAGTTCAAAAATGGACAAGTAATGCTTGGACAAGAATGTCCAAGTGTTTGTTAATGAGCGATTTTGACTACCTTAGAGGCAGAACTGGGTTCTTCCCAAAACATAGAACTTGTAGCCTCATGTCTTAGCTTTCCAACACCACAAATTTCGCTTGAATCGGAGTTCTATAACTCCAGATATAGTTAAAAATCTGAGGAGAGGTCGACAGTAACAGTTCAAAAATGGACAAGAACAGTTGGACAAGAACTTGTCAAGTGTTTGTTAATGAGCGATTTTGACTACCTTAGAGGCGGAACTGGGTTCTTCCCAAAACATAGAACTTGTAGCCTCATGTCTTACCATTCCAACGCCACAAATGTCACTTGAATCGGAGTTCTATAACTCCAGATATAGTTAAAAATCTGAGGAGAGGTCGAGAACAGTATACAGTTCAAAAATGGACAGTAACAGTTGGACAAGAATAACAGTCCAAGTGTTTGTTAATGAGCGATTTTGACTACCTTAGAGGCAGAACTGGGTTCTTCCCAAAACATAGAACTTGTAGCCTCATGTCTTAGCTTTCCAACACCACAAATTTCGCTTGAATCGGAGTTCTATAACTCCAGATATAGTTAAAAATCTGAGGAGAGGTCAGACAGTAACAGTTCAAAAATGGACAAATAACAGTTGGACAAGAATAACAGTCCAAGTGTTTGTTAATGAGCGATTTTGACTACCTTAGAAGCAGAACTGGGTTCTTCCCAAAACATAGAACTTGTAGCCTCATGTCTTACCATTCCAACGCCACAAATTTCGCTTGAATCGGAGTTCTATAACTCCAGATATAGTTAAAAATCTGAGGAGAGGTCGACAGTAACAGTTCAAAAATGGACAGATAACAGTTGGACAAGAATAGTCCAAGTGTTTGTTAATGAGCGATTTTGACTACCTTAGAGGTAGAACTGGGTTCTTCCCAAAACATAGAACTTGTAGCCTCATGTCTTACCTTTCCAACGCCACAAATTTCGCTTGAATCGGAGTTCTATAACTCTAGATATAGTTAAAAATCTGAGGAGAGGTCAGACAGTAACAGTTCAAAAATGGACAGTAACAGTTGGACAAGAAACAGTCCAAGTGTTTGTTAATGAGCGATTTTGACTACCTTAGAGGTAGAACTGGGTTCTTCCCAAAACATAGAACTTGTAGCCTCATGTCTTACCTTTCCAACGCCACAAATTTCGCTTGAATCGGAGTTCTATAACTCTAGATATAGTTAAAAATCTGAGGAGAGGTCAGACAGTAACAGTTCAAAAATGGACAGTAACAGTTGGACAAGAAACAGTCCAAGTGTTTGTTAATGAGCGATTTTGACTACCTTAGAGGCAGAACTGGGTTCTTCCCAAAACATAAAACTTGTAGCCTCATGTCTTAGCTTTCCAACACCACAAATTTCGCTTCAATCGGAGTTCTATAACTCCAGATATAGTTAAAAATCTGAGGAGAGGTCAGACAGTAACAGTTCAAAAATGGACAGTAACAGTTGGACAAGAATAGTCCAAGTGTTTGTTAATGAGCGATTTTGACTACCTTAGAGGCAGAACTGGGTTCTTCCCAAAACATAGAACTTGTAGCCTCATGTCTTATCTTTCCAACACCACAAATTTCGCTTGAATCGGAGTTCTATAACTCCAGATATAGTTAAAAATCTGAGGAGAGGTCAGACAGTAAGAGTTCAAAAATGGACAGAATAACAGTTGGACAAGAAACGGTCCAAGTGTTTGTTAATGAGCGATTTTGACTACCTTAGAGGCAGAACCGGGTTCTTCCCAAAACATAGAACTTGTAGCCTCATGTCTTAGCTTTCCAACACCACAAATTTCGCTTGAATCGGAGTTCTATAACTCCAGATATAGTTAAAAATCTGAGGAGAGGTCAGACAGTAATAGTTCAAAAATGGACAGTAACAGTTGGACAATAACAGTCCAAGTGTTTGTTAATGAGCGATTTTGACTATCTTAGAGGCAGAACTGGGTTCTTCCCAAAACATAGAACTTGTAGCCTCATGTCTTACCTTTCCAACGCCACAAATTTCGCTTGAATCGGAGTTCTATAACTCCAGATATAGTTAAAAATCTGAGGAGAGGTCAGACAGTAACAGTTCAAAAATGGACAGTAACAGTTGGACAAGAATGTCCAAGTGTTTGTTAATGAGCGATTTTGACTACCTTAGAGGCAGAACTGGGTTCTTCCCAAAACATAGAACTTGTAGCCTCATGTCTTAGCTTTCCAAAACCACAAATTTCGCTTGAATCGGAGTTCTATAACTCCAGATATAGTTAAAAATCTGAGAAGAGGTCGACAGTAACAGTTCAAAAATGGACAGTAACAGTTGGACAAGAAGTCCAAGTGTTTGTTAATGAGCGATTTTGGCTACCTTAGAGGCAGAACTGGGTTCTTCCCAAAACATAGAACTTGTAGCCTCATGTCTTACCATTCCAACGCCACAAATTTCACTTGAATCGGAGTTCTATAACTCCAGATATAGTTAAAAATCTGAGGAGAGGTCGAGACAGTAACAGTTCAAAAATGGACAGTAACAGTTGGACAAGAATGGTCCAAGTGTTTGTTAATGAGCGATTTTGACTACCTTAGAGGCAGAACTGGGTTCTTCCCAAAACATAGAACTTGTAGCCTCATGTCTTAGCTTTCCAACACCACAAATTTCGCTTGAATCGGAGTTCTATAACTCCAGATATAGTTAAAAATCTGAGGAGAGGTCAGACAGTAACAGTTCAAAAATGGACAGTAACAGTTGGACAAGAATACCAAAGTGTTTGTTAATGAGCGATTTTGACTACCTTAGAGGCAGAACTGGGTTCTTCCCAAAACATAGAACTTGTAGCCTCATGTCTTAGCTTTCCAACACCACAAATTTCGCTTGAATCGGAGTTCTATAACTCCAGATATAGTTAAAAATCTGAGGAGAGGTCGACAGTAACAGTTCAAAATGGACAGAACAGTTGGACAAGAATAACAGTCCAAGTGTTTGTTAATGAGCGATTTTGGCTACCTTAGAGGCAGAACTGGGTTCTTCCCAAAACATAGAACTTGTAGCCTCATGTCTTACCATTCCAACGCCACAAATTTCACTTGAATCGGAGTTCTATAACTCCAGATATAGTTAAAAATCTGAGGAGAGGTCGACAGTAACAGTTCAAAAATGGACAGAATAACAGTTGGACAAGAATGAGTCCAAGTGTTTGTTAATGAGCGATTTTGACTACCTTAGAGGCAGAACTGGGTTCTTCCCAAAACATAGAACTTGTAGCCTCATGTCTTAGCTTTCCAACACCACAAATTTCGCTTGAATCGGAGTTCTATAACTCCAGATATAGTTAAAAATCTGAGGAGAGGTCAGACAGTAACAGTTCAAAAATGGACAGAACAGTTGGACAAGATAACAGTCCAAGTGTTTGTTAATGAGCGATTTTGACTACCTTAGAGGCAGAACTGGGTTCTTCCCAAAACATAGAACTTGTAGCCTCATGTCTTATCTTTCCAACACCACAAATTTCGCTTGAATCGGAGTTCTATAACTCCAGATATAGTTAAAAATCTGAGGAGAGGTCGAGACAGTAACAGTTCAAAAATGGACAGTAACAGTTGGACAAGAAACAGTCCAAGTGTTTGTTAATGAGCGATTTTGGCTACCTTAGAGGCAGAACTGGGTTCTTCCCAAAACATAGAACTTGTAGCCTCATGTCTTACCATTCCAACGCCACAAATTTCACTTGAATCGGAGTTCTATAACTCCAGATATAGTTAAAAATCTGAGGAGAGGTCAGACAATAACAGTTCAAAAATGGACAGAATAACAGTTGGACAAGAATAACGTCCAAGTGTTTGTTAATGAGCGATTTTGACTACCTTAGAGGCAGAACTGGGTTCTTCCCAAAACATAGAACTTGTAGCCTCATGTCTTAGCTTTCCAACACCACAAATTTCGCTTGAATCGGAGTTCTATAACTCCAGATATAGTTAAAAATCTGAGGAGAGGTCAGACAGTAATAGTTCAAAAATGGACAGTAACAGTTGGACAAGAATGCAGTCAAGTGTTTGTTAATGAGCGATTTTGACTACCTTAGAGGTAGAACTGGGTTCTTCCCAAAACATAGAACTTGTAGCCTCATGTCTTACCTTTCCAACGCCACAAATTTCGCTTGAATCGGAGTTCTATAACTCCAGATATAGTTAAAAATCTGAGGAGAGGTCGACAGTAACAGTTCAAAAATGGACAGTAACAGTTGGACAAGAATCCAAGTGTTTGTTAATGAGCGATTTTGACTACCTTAGAGGCAGAACTGGGTTCTTCCCAAAACATAGAACTTGTAGCCTCATGTCTTAGCTTTCCAAAACCACAAATTTCGCTTGAATCGGAGTTCTATAACTCCAGATATAGTTAAAAATCTGAGGAGAGGTCGACACAGTAACAGTTCAAAAATGGACAGTAACAGTTGGACAAAGAATCCCCAAGTGTTTGTTAATGAGCGATTTTGACTACCTTAGAGGCAGAACTGGGTTCTTCCCAAAACATAGAACTTGTAGCCTCATGTCTTATCTTTCCAACACCACAAATTTCGCTTGAATCGGAGTTCTATAACTCCAGATATAGTTAAAAATCTGAGGAGAGGTCAGACAGTAACAGTTCAAAAATGGACAGTAACAGTTGGACAAGAATGTCCAAGTGTTTGTTAATGAGCGATTTTGACTACCTTAGAGGCGAACTGGGTTCTTCCCAAAACATAGAACTTGTAGCCTCATGTCTTACCATTCCAACGCCACAAATGTCACTTGAATCGGAGCTCTATAACTCCAGATATAGTTAAAAATCTGAGGAGAGGTCGACAGTAATTCAAAAATGGACAAGAATGCTTGGACAAGAATAGTCCAAGTGTTTGTTAATGAGCGATTTTGACTACCTTAGAGGCAGAACTGGGTTCTTCCCAAAACATAGAACTTGTAGCCTCATGTCTTAGCTTTCCAACACCACAAATTTCGCTTGAATCGGAGTTCTATAACTCCAGATATAGTTAAAAATCTGAGGAGAGGTCAGACAGTAACAGTTCAAAAATGGACAGAACAGTTGGACAAGAATCGTCCAAGTGTTTGTTAATGAGCGATTTTGACTACCTTAGAAGCAGAACTGGGTTCTTCCCAAAACATAGAACTTGTAGCCTCATGTCTTACCATTCCAACGCCACAAATTTCGCTTGAATCGGAGTTCTATAACTCCAGATATAGTTAAAAATCTGAGGAGAGGTCAGACAGTAACAGTTCAAAAATGGACAGTAACAGTTGGACAAGAATAACAGTCCAAGTGTTTGTTAATGAGCGATTTTGACTACCTTAGAGGTAGAACTGGGTTCTTCCCAAAACATAGAACTTGTAGCCTCATGTCTTACCTTTCCAACGCCACAAATTTCGCTTGAATCGGAGTTCTATAACTCTAGATATAGTTAAAAATCTGAGGAGAGGTCAGACAGTAACAGTTCAAAAATGGACAGTAACAGTTGGACAAGAAACAGTCCAAGTGTTTGTTAATGAGCGATTTTGACTACCTTAGAGGCAGAACTGGGTTCTTCCCAAAACATAGAACTTGTAGCCTCATGTCTTAGCTTTCCAACACCACAAATTTCGCTTGAATCGGAGTTCTATAACTCCAGATATAGTTAAAAATCTGAGGAGAGGTCGACAGTAACAGTTCAAAAATGGACAGTAACAGTTGGACAGTAACAGTCCAAGTGTTTGTTAATGAGCGATTTTGACTACCTTAGAGGCAGAACTGGGTTCTTCCCAAAACATAGAACTTGTAGCATCATGTCTTAGCTTTCCAACACCACAAATTTTGCTTGAATCGGAGTTCTATAACTCCAGATATAGTTAAAAATCTGAGGAGAGGTCGACAGTAACAGTTCAAAAATGGACAGTAACAGTTGGACAAGAACAGTCCAAGTGTTTGTTAATGAGCGATTTTGACTACCTTAGAGGCAGAACTGGGTTCTTCCCAAAACATAGAACTTGTAGCCTCATGTCTTACCATTCCAACGCCACAAATTTCGCTTGAATCGGAGTTCTATAACTCCAGATATAGTTAAAAATCTGAGGAGAGGTCAGACAGTAACAGTTCAAAATGGACAGTAACAGTTGGACAAGAATGATCCAAGTGTTTGTTAATGAGCGATTTTGACTACCTTAGAGGTAGAACTGGGTTCTTCCCAAAACATAGAACTTGTAGCCTCATGTCTTACCTTTCCAACGCCACAAATGTCGCTTGAATCGGAGTTCTATAACTCTAGATATAGTTAAAAATCTGAGGAGAGGTCAGACAGTAACAGTTCAAAAACGAGGCAAGAATGGGTTGGACGCTGAAAGTCCAAATATAAAGAAAGGAATGATAACTAGGATTGGACAAAGAATGACAGTAATCATGAGTGAGATGAGAAAAACATAAAGTACTAAGAAATGACTGAAGGAAAGACTTATTGGTTGTTGATATGGTTATTATAAAACATATCCTTGAGTAAGAAAATTTACGAGATAAACCTGTGATTTGTAGGAGGGACCACAGACGTGGTGCAACAGCAGCAGCAGGGGAGCACGAGTAGAGCTTCCATTGCAGGTAGGTGTTTCACACCTATGCTTCCTAGTTAAATTCCATGATTTAATATAGTTTGATGTGAAATGTGAAATTACTGAATGTATGTGTATTCAAGGTGAAAAGTTGTTATGTGAATTGCCAAGTGATGAAATTATCACTGAAAAAGGAAAATATTAGAAGTGTGATTTGAGGCATAATCTAGCATACATTGAGTGTATGTTAGGATCCCGGGTAAGGGGATCACCATGTATTGTCTAGCATACATTTAGTGTATGTTAGGATCCCGGGTAATGGGATCGTCACGAATGGACTAACATACATTTAGTGTATGTTAGGATCCCGGTAAGGGGATCTCCACGTATTGGCTAACATACATTCAGTGTATGTTAGGATCCCGGGTAAGGGGATCACCATGGAATGGCCATCATACATTTAGTGTATGTTAGGATTCCGGGTAAGGGGATTTCCACGTATTGGCTAACATACATTCAGTGTATGTTAGGATCCCGGGTAAGGGGATCACCATGGAATGGCCAGCATACATTTAGTGTATGTTAGGATTTCGGGAAAAGGGATCGCCTTATATCGACTCCTATGGGGTGGTGATGACAATACCAAGGTGAAATTGGTATCGGTGATGTGATGAGCAAAAGTAATCACGTTGATCTTATAAAGCCTGGAATGAAGGTTGATAGTGGCAGAGGGAACGGTTATTAATAGTTTGAATAAGGAAGAGATTTTTAAACAAAAAAAAACTAGAAGGGAGAAGTAAATGAAATATGAATGCATGTTACCCTGTTGAAATTATTAGATATTCATATTGTTATATTTATGGAAATATTCACCTTGCAATAATATGTATTTTGTTTCAGGATCATCGCATGCACGACAGGAGTAGATCCTAGCTTATGTTCTTTTTTTGAAGTCTAGGTCCTAGGGAGTATACCCTTGTATTTTTGTAAACATGAAAATGGTTGTATAACGTAATTTGTATAATAAATATTTAAACTTGATTGGATGAATTTAACGTTGTAGTTTATATAACCATATTTCATGTCTATGTATTTATATTTATTTAAATTATCCATCCATAATGATATTTTTGTTATATCATGCATATCATAAATATTATGGTTGATAAGTGTGAGTATAATTGTGGATTTGAAACCCAGGATGTTTGGGTCGGGAATTAAGTTATGAGATGCGAATTGTTAGAAGTGTAAACAGGTTACATGTCGGTAACTTGGGACCTTCCGGTATAGGGGGGACTCCGTCGAAATTCCGGTAGATGTTAATACGAAGACCATGAATATGTATATATAAAAAAAAAATTAACTACTTTGTTTTTCTATTGACATGAGATTGTGGTTTTATCCCAGAAATGGGGGATGTTACAATCTAGGTGTTGTTTTTCAATTCTAAAATGTGGTAGGGCATTGGTTAACCCGAATGACATGATAAGGAACTCGAAATAGCCTTCATGAGTTTTGAAAGATGTTTTTAGGATGTCCTTTGGTTTTATTCTAATCCAATAGTAACTAAACCTTAGGTCTAGTTTGGAGAACTATTAAGATCCACATAGTTCATCCAATAATTCTTCCACTACAAGAATTTGAAATTTATCCTTTATTATCTCTTTATTAAGGGTTAAGTAATCGACACACATCCTTCATGATCAATCAATTTTTCTCATAAAAATAAGGAAAAAGGACTTTGGTGGGTTGAATGGTTTTTGGTCCCCATAATTCCTTTATAATTTTTTCAATCTCCATTTCTAGTAGTAGAGATATTGGTTGCCAAACATACCCTTAAAAAAAAAAAAAACTTTTAACAAAAATATAGAAAACCAAACCAAATCTTGAACCTTTGACCCAATCTGATTCGACTAAGTTGACCCAACCGAGTTGACCTAGAATTTATTATTCAACCATAAACCAAACAAAAAATCTTGATTTAACCAAAAAACAGCCCAAAAACAAAACTAAAGTAAAGAAAATAGATTAAACACCTAAAAAACACAAAAATTAAAAAAATTCATGAACAGAACGGATCAACCACACAAAAAAGATAAAGAACACCAAACATGAACTCAACAACATGGGTTCCAAATCAGATCAAATACGGTCAAAATAAAGGCATATACATGTTAGAAATCATGCGAGGATTAATAATCTAGTATCCATTCACTTCAATTATCACTAAAACATCACGATTTTTTTTTCAAAATAAGTTTAAGTTCAAAACCAAAATCATAGGATTAAAACCTACCAAAAACATGTTATTCATGCAAATAAACACTAGATTATCTACTAATCATGCATAACAAAGGTGTTTGTGCAAAGAAATGGACCAAACATGATATGAATCAAAGGTCTAAGATAATGTTTTTCCCAAGAACACGAAGAAAAAAGTCAGAAACCCAGCCATGAACCAGCAAAGATAGCCACTCTCAAGACTAGAAAATAGTGTTTTTTACTTCTAAAATATGCTTTCTTTAACCTAATAAGTCACACTACCATAAATAAACATGTTTAAATCTAAAAAAACTAACAAATAACATTAAAATATCAAAATCATGCTTGAGGTAACAAATCCAAAAACTACCAACTTAAAAACACACTACATGTTCATGCAATATGAATTCAAAGTTGGTTTTCTAAACTTATTTAGGTAATAAACAGACCTAACACAATCAAGAAGAACATTCTTGCTTAAGCATGCATTGCTTAAGTTAAACATAAACTAAAACAACATTATTATATCAAAACTGAAACAATAACATTATTATTATTATTATTATTATTATTATTATTATTATTATTATTATTATAAACTGAAACAGTAAAAAATAACATTATTATTATTATATTATTATTATTATTATTATTATTATAAACTGAAACAGTAACATTATTATATAAAAAACATCAAAAAAACTAAAAAAAAACTTTAGTAAATAAAACAAAACATAACATAACATTGAAAAGGTGAATACAACATTATTTGTTGAGCATTCCAAACCTCTTTCTATGCTTGTAAACATAAATATAAAATAAAAATAAATAAATAAACACCTCAAGTAAGCCACAATGACCTGCTTTTGGATTAGAAAATATACATAGAACAACTACTCTCTTTTGTTTTTCTTTAGAAAGTTATGTTTGTCACCAACCTACTATTTTTTCAAAGCTTAGAAAATCTTTATATTAGGCTCCTAAATATATTTTTTTAAGTTTCTTATGAATATTTTACTTTTTTTTTTCTCTTTTTTCTCTCATTTCTCCCTTACAACTTTGATCTTAAGGGAAGTATTTATAGGGTTTTGGGAGATCTTAAATCCATTTTTGACCTCTTGATCTTGATGGAAAGGTTGTAGACCCTAGATTAGAGCCCATTGAGAATTCTTTGAGTGTGGACACATGAAAAGCACATCAATTTTTGCACGGTGGTTTCATTAAGGCTGACTAAGTTGCGACACTTTCAAGGCTTCATTGGAGTACTTATGACATTATTGTCACCTGAGACCACCATAAGTTGGTAGAGGAGATTCACATATTTTATTTGTATCCAACATTGCTCAATTTGGAGATCAATAACTCTACATTCATGCGTTTGAAGTTGACAATTCGATCAGTCAAAACTGTTAAAACAGGCCCCGTTGACCAAACAACGTTTCACTCATCTTCTCATCATTCAATCTGAACGATGCATTGTTTATGGTTTTTAATTTGAGATTTGGCAAATTTTAATTGAATTCTTGTTCTTTCAATTGCTTTTAATTGCATTCATAACTGCCTCCAAACTTTTAATTTCATGCAATTTCACCCCCTATCAAACTCAATTGTTAGCCCTTATATTGACTGCATTTTTAATTTTAGTCATTGGTTCTGAATTTGTGCATTTTGACCCTTAATTGATTAATAAACTTTCAATTTTTTCAATTTGACCCCTGATTTGATCAATTTCAAGCTCTACATTCACGTGTCTTTTCTAGTTTTGTTCTTGGTTTTGGATTTCTTCAATTAAGTCCTTAATTGCCCCTCAAACTTTAATATTTATGCAATTAAGCCCCTGATTTGACTAAACTAACTCTTAAAAATTACAATTCAACCCTCGACTTTAATCTTTTCCGATTACAACCTATACTTCAAAATTAATTTTTCTTGTAATTAAGTCCTCAATAAATTCAATTAAACTTTGAAAAATTCTAATTGAGTTTGAATATCCAATTTTGAATCCCTCCTCAAATTGAATTTTCCTTTATCAATAGAGCCTTCGTCAGTCGAAAATACAGTTTTAATTTTTTCAATCTTGTATATTTTGATATTTCTTAACCAGTCTTCAGTAATTTCCTCAGCGTTCTAGTATATTCTTCTTACTAATATTTTTTTTCCTCCAATATTTTTCAATTTTTTTGCATTTTTTTTTTCTAATTTTTTTATGTGGGGCCCTAAAATAGATAACAACAAGATCTTGAAAATCTAATTTCATTGCTTTTAAGTTAATTGTTTTTAGTCTTTTAGATGGTAGACTTTAGGTCTATGATGACCATTTATCAAAGTCAATGTAGGGGGGTATTTGGTGGGGATTTTATGAGCTTTTTCCTTAAAGTTTTTGTGATTTAATTCCTATTAGGAGATATATGTTGTAATTATTGCATTAAGTCTTCAAAAACTCATTGTTAGGTTTGTTGATTTTGTTATTGTTCCTCGTATTGTTGCTTCATACTAACTACTACCTTTATCAATTGTGACATTATGGTATTTTTTATAATAGTTTATAGGCTTTGATATCAAATTATAACAGTTCTTGAAATTTGTAATAGAAAAGTGAAGAAAATTCATTATTTTTTTGAATAGAAATTAAGCCTTACAACGTCATAAAAAATAAAGAAAATTTTATGAACTATTTTAAAATAGTCTGAGCTTCGAAGGGACTAAAATTAACTTCATAAACATTCTAAGATAAAATAAATTTCTACTTAAATAATTGAAACACCATGTTTAAGTCTTGAATGGGCTTTATCCAAATTTGAATTTGATCTAGGATAACTAACCTTGCACAATAACAAAACAAGAATAAATCAAAGTTGTCAATTTTTTTCTACTATGGCTGGATTGCCGGTATACTTCATACCATTTCAAAAGAAAAAGGAACAAAGTAGAACACATACTTCATACCATGTTTCTAGTTTACTTGCCCTTTCCATTTTTGATAAAATTTTGACAAGCTAAAGTGTGACTTAAGCTCTGATGTTGTTAAATTACCATCACTTTTGCGTCTTCTGGTGATACAATGGAGCCAGAAGTAACTTGAGAAGAAGGCCACTTCTTGGAGATGATTGTCAAGAGTAGATTAAAAGATTTGAGGAAGCTTTCAGTGAATGGTGTGTAATTTTTATATTTTTGTATTTTTCTTGTATTTTTCATTTCTGATAATGTCAGCCATTACATGTTTAACATTTGACACTCATTCTAAATAATAAATCTTAAAATATATTATTTAGGAATGTTTTAAATTTTAAAATCATATTTAGATATTAAATATTATTGTGTTTATATGGTGTTATATATATATATATCACATAATCCTATAACGAAACACTACAATATTTCAAAACCAAAATTTATTGTTTTAATAAAAAACAAAAAACACTAACCAAAATGAAATTGATAACCTTGAAATAAACCAAAGATTTTCTTCCCACTGACACGCTGCCATGCCCCTGATGAGCTGTCAGACGCGTCCTTGCCTCGTCCACATTGCAAAAGGCAGCATCTCCACTGACCAATTCATTCTTGTTTTCAGTCAACCCTCCTTGCTGGACATTCCGCCTTCTTTTCCAAAGAAACCTTGTCATCTCCTTCACGCCATCTTCGTTTGCCAGCGACGGCCCAAATCCCTTACATCATCGTAATTTGATCTTCTTCTTCTTCTTCTTCTTCTTCTAACTCCTTTAGTTGGAGCAATAACATTAATTTCTCAGAAGAACAATAAAACTAACAATCAAATCATTGATGACAGCACTTTTAATCACAAAGGAAATTAGGTTATGTAGAGACAAAATCCATCTTCGCTGTGCAAACTTGAAAGAAGAGAAGAGGGGGTTGCAGACCCATTTGCCTTCGGTCTTCAACCCCCACCTAGATTATACATTACCATTCCATCCTTATTATTACACTAATCACAATTACAACCGCAGACTACACTTCTATTATAATAACAGTGAAGTAGATCCTTCTGTCTACTCCTTTAACGGCTAAAAACGATCAGCTTCAGGCGGGCGCACGTTCCTTGACCATGCACACCACCGATTTCTTCAATTACAGATCTTGATTTCCTTTGCACGGGGCCCCCCAAGCCCCATTTTCTCATCACGGCCCCTCTTTTTCTTGTTTTGACACTTCAACAAAACCCCAAACAATTTCAAGCCCCCCCCTTCCCCACCGTCACCATCATGATCGGTATCATCATGGTCAGTATCATCACTCGTATTTTCATCATCATCATCATCTTCACTTTGATTATCGCCAGCATCGGCCTCACCATTACAAGTGGACCCACCACATCCAATGATGCGATTGATTTGATCAGGGCTCACCTTAACATACTCCGTCAAAAAATTAATCAACTCCCCACATTGTTTCTTAGCTTGCTCGAGTTCACTGCTCAGGACGTCGTTGTCTTTCTTCAACTGCTCGTTCTCGATCGATAAGTCGGCGACTTGTGTCGCCGCAGTTTCGACCGACCCCGGGTTCTTCGAATCCGGTGATGACGTTGACGTGGACCCCAGGTCCTCTCCGGAGTTGGACGAAGAGGATGCGCCTCCGGATTTTCCGGCAGGCGAGGTTTGGGTTGTCGGAGACGCAGCCGCTGTCTTTCGGCGGCGGATCTCAGCGAGGAGCTCTTTCTGTCCTCGCCGGAAGTTCTCGTTGGCGAATTCCCATTTGTCTGGCACGATTTTTCTAAAGCCCTGAAAAACAGTAAAAAATAATTAGAAACAAAGAAAATACCATCGGTAACCAATTTTAAGAAAAAAAGGAAGCGGATAAACACATGCAGGTTTCTTCGGTACCGTCAAAGTGGAAAAAGGAAAGGCAATGTGGAAAAAACTAGGAGACACGTGGCGCACATAAAGTAGTTCGGTGGGCAATAAAATCGGCGCAGCCAACAGGGAAAATCTTGGTTGAGATATGAAAACGAACTTCCAGAAAGGTTAATTTTCTACACGCAATTGGATTAAGTTCAATTATTGCTCCCATGGTGATGATAGATGATATTTCTACTATTACTATTATTAAAACATTTATATTATTATTTTAATTGAGATTTAGTTATTTCGTGGAATAGTTATTTTTCATAATATTTTTTTGTTTAAAAATAAATTAAAATAATAATTTTTTATAATTTATTTTTAATATTAATAATATTAAGGACGCATGTCCACATCTTATAAGGACCACGGCAAAGGGTACCTTAACCCTATATCTACCAAACTTAATTAACAAATAGCCTTACAATGAATCAACGAAATTATATTTTTGAGGGACCAATTCCTACTTTGTCCTCTTCCTAGATATAAAGAACTCATACTTGCAATTCTTTATTGTTTCTAAATAATAAACCGTTCTTATTATTTTATTTTCATGAAAGCAAAATTATTGATACAAGTCAACCCAAGTTAATGACTTTTGGGGATCTAATTTGAAATATCTATACATAGAGGGACCTCTAGGGGCATTTTAAACCTTGATTTAACTTAATTTAATTTCTCCTAGAACTCTACCTTGCTGAACTTACGGCCCCACTATGTAGCTGCCTCCACACACATGCTGAAAAATGGCCAGAGACAGAAAGACCATCATGTCCCTCACCTAATGCTAGTTAATTTCTCGGTTTAAGCATGGGTACAATCGACCTTAGGCTGGCAGGAAAATCAAGGAATCGATCTTAAGTCATCGTTTTCATGTAGCAACGAAGAAAAATACCCCTCCACCCACAAAAAAAAAAAAAAATCAATAAAGTAAAGCGGACATGATGAAGTTGCAAAGAAATTGCACGGATGGTTTTTCTTCCAGAAAAAGAAGATGAATCGGTCAACGAAGACAACAAAAATGGGTTTCTAAACAACATTAGATAAGCCAATAAATCATACACTTGCAAGCAAGAAATGATGGAAATAAAAGCTAAAAGAAGAGTAAAAAAGAAAGAATGATGGCAAGTAAATAACTTACATAGGTATTGAGCTGGCGAACAAAGCTAGAGAAGTTGTTGTGTTTGAAATAATTAGGAAGCAAATCCTTGGCAAAATCAGCAGTTTTCCACACAACAAAGGTTGTGCCGGTTTCATTCCATGATATCACATCATCAGTGCTTGGATCATCCACCAGCTGGTAGGTCTTCGTCAAAAACGGCGCCGGAGCTGACCTCTGCGCCATTTCTTCCAAATCTACCCCTCACCAAACCCCTACGAAGATCTCCAAAAACCTATATCTAATCTACCCCAGAAAAGAGCGAAGATCCCCCTTCCTATGTGCACTTATGCAGTAAGTAGTGGAAAAAAAAAAAGAGGAAAAATTAAAGAACAAATCCTATATTACCTTGTTGGGGCGTAGTTCACTTTAGACAGAGCAACTAAAAAGCAAAAGAGCAGTCAAGAATTCCCAGTCCCAGCAATAGAATCCAGAAAGAAAGAACTTAGAGCTAACAAGATTGTTGAACGGTTTCAGCCTATCTGCTTCCATGGATGTTCTTGATTACCAAGATGAGACCTATGGTTTTTTTTGTAAGAATCCACAAACCCAAGACCATAACTTCCCTCTAAAGCACCTTCTTAGAGAAATATTTAACTTCTTGGTTTCGTGCACGGGACTCTTATAAAGGGGAAAGGCGCCATAGAAAGTGACGCAGGTTCTAGAAATTTTGAGAAACCAAACACTCGTGTTAAAGAAAACAAAGAAAAGCCCACTTCAATACTCTTTCAAAGCTGTAGTAATATTATAGCAGTATAAACAAGAGAGAGAGAGAGAGAGACATGCAAGCAAACAAAATAACACGCTTTTGAGACTTGAGAGAGAAAGAGGAATTAAAAATAAAATAAAAAACGGTGGTGGTGGTGTCCCAGTCCCATTGTTTCTTCGAGGGAAGCTTCTAATACATTTCTAAATTGTACTAAAAGAAATGTTCAATTATCTAAGATCGACACTTGGATGATGGCTCATTGGCGGGTACTTTTCTTCAGAATGGCAAGAAAATGGGGTTAGGAAAAAACTTCTTTTTGTCCGTTTATTTTCCACGCCTAACGTTTATTCCAAATAAGGGGGCTTCTTTTCTTCGTTATTATAGCCACTCTTCTGTTTATATTGGCAAATTACCTGCTTACTTTCCTCCTTTCTGGGTGATTAACATACCGTTTTATATTGATATAATTGTTTATTTTTTATAATATTTTTTTTATATTAAAACATTAAAACTATTCAACAATATAAAAAAATAATTTAATTTTTTTTTTTCAAAAACACCACCATGCCGCAGCCTGAAAAGGTTGAACTGCTAATGATGGAATCAGCCTCCGCGTTCAATAACTCTTTGAATTCAAAGAGTTATTTAAAAAAAATAAAAAATGACCTTGAGTTATTGTGATTTGTGAGTTGTGAGTTGGAGTGGTGAAATGGGATATTCCCTGAGTTGTCGAAGAAATTACTTGTTAAAATTAGGGAAAACAAATCAAACTGCTTTACGGTCGACATCACAAAAATAAAAACAGTATAGGGTTCGCTACATAAATAAATACTATTGCACCTACTTTTATGTTCCTTGCTTGGATGTATATTGATTTATAAGTTTCTGGTATGCCGTGGCTCAAATAAAAAAAATTAAAAAAAAAATTTAAGGACTATTTAATATTGTTATTAAATCTATTCCAGCATATTTATTTTGAAATTTTCTATCTCGACTTTTTATTTAGCATCTGATTAAAATTAAATTATGTAAAAGTTGTTATTACATGATCCAGTCGAGTTGAAGGATCCAAAGATAACTTGGATAACAGGCAAAAAGCATTGATTAACTTTAAAAAAATTAAAATGATTTTTTTTTATATTGCGAAGAAAGGATATTGGATAGACTCGGATTTTACAATTGAACTCACCAAATCCACGATCCAAATTATGGATTTCACTAAGTTTAAAAATTTTATTTTTTAAAATATATTTTATATTTAATTATACGATAATAAAAATAGATGCTCGTTAAACTAAGTACAAACTAAATGTTGAGACATTTATTTAAAACTGTAATAATATTATAGAAAACAAATTAAAATAATTTATGAAAAAAATTAAAATCAAACAAATATTAAATAAAAAAATAAAAGGGAAATAAAAAGGAAATAAAAAAAACCCATCCCTTTCATTGTTGAAATGAACAATGAAAGAGAGAGGTTGAAACCATAGCTTTTTTAGAACTTGTTCTGCAGTGAGGCCACACTTTTGAAAAAATTCAATTTTTTTAGTCTTGAGTGGCTACTTTTCCAACAATATTAAAAAGAAGCAATTTTTTTTAAAGCTAAACCACGTGTTTTACTAGTCTTTCAAGTTATTTTTAGATTTATCAAATTAATTAGATCACGTTATGCATGACAATTTTTATACTATTTAATTTTAATTTCAGACTAGATAAGAAATTAAGTAAGAAGATTTTATAGTAAACCTACTAGACAATATTTAATAACAACATCAAATAATTTTTTATAATCAAAATATTATTTTCAATATTTTTATATTTGAGCCATGGTATAACATGACATTATAAACCGGTATACATCTAAATAAGAAAAATAAAAGTAGGTGCAATAGTATTTATGTAGCAAACCCTTTACTGTTTTTATTTTTGTGATGGAGACCGTAAAACAGTTTGATAAGTTTTTCCTAATTTTAATACTTAACTTCCAATTTATGAGGTTTATGGCTTTTGATAATGAAAACCGGTAATTATATATATATATATATATATATATATAAAACTCTTTGAATTCAAACGAGAGAAGAGAATGAATGGCCTCTATCGTGTGATTGAATGCCATCGTTAGCAATTCAACCTTTTCACTTTTCACACGGTGTATATTTTTATGATGCTATCGTGTTTTTTTTTTTATAATTATTTTTAGATTGTTTTAATATTTATTAAAAATGTTATGCTAATATATTTTAAAATAAAGAATATTTTAAAAATCAAAGAATACTAAAATACTAAACTTGCTCTCAAAGGTATTAAATAATTAGAGATTCCACGTCATGGAGACCACCTATTTTAATGTTAGGCCTATGGGGTAGGTTTAGAGACCAATAAAACTTCTTCCTTAATTGAGCAGCTTATCATGTAACCAAGTTTCGCTGAAGTTTGAATTAATTAATTAATCAAGCAATAAATTGTTGGAAAAGCAGCCACTCGAGGCATGAAAATCAAATTCCTAAACTACAATAGTCGTCAACTACTACCCCCAAATTCACCGGCTTTGAAAATATGTCGCCTGTCCTATGCGAAATTGCACTTGATTATCCTAACATACTTTGAGGTGCGATAGGAATTGCTACGGTGATTACGGGTTGAAATATTTTTTATTTAAAAATATATTAAAATAAAAAAATTTATTTTTAACATCAGCACATTAAAACAATCTGAAAAAATATATAAAAAATTCATTTTAAATAAAAAATTTTCAAAATTTAAAGGAATATGATTTGAACCGCGTTCCAAACACGACCTAAACCTTGTGTGTTTTGAGTGTGGTAATACTCTCCATATTTTTTTTAAAATATTTTACATGCTATATTATATATTGAATAAAAAATTCTTAAACTCCAACCATAAAAAAAAAACAAGTCTATTTTTATAATTGTTAATATCCAAAATGCCTTTTTGATTTCCGCATCTTTTTCCATGACCATCAATTTTACATGTTCATCTTTCCCAATTAAATTCATAATATAAAAAACTAAATAAATTATATTAAAATCACCAAACTATTTCAACAATCTCAATTAATTTTGAATGGCATGGAGCTAAAACATAGAAAAATCCCTCATGAACAAGAAATGAGGCATCAGTACCCAGCTACACATCATTGATTTAGTGACGACAAGCAATGACAATGTTATAATCAAAATTAAGCACCCACAAAGCCAAACCTATAGCTAAACAAGAAAAATATTTTTAAAGCTAATATATTAAAATAATATAAAAACATAAAAAATTAATTTAATTTTTTTTTTATTTTTTTTTAAATATTTTTAAAATACAAAAACAAACCTATTGTAATCCTACTGTAAAAATCATGCCATCCTCTTTCTCTCACCACATCGAACACTCACGCCAGTCATAAGTCATTGTCCTCTGTTTTTCATCCCTCCTCTCTACCATCACAATGGCGGGAGAAAATTAGAGAAGTAGTAGAATTAATAAATTGATAGTTTTAATTTCAAATTAGGGTTAGGTGAGGGAAGGTGGAGAGATAAGGAAGGCAGAGGAGAAAGAGACAGGAGTGATAGAATACGAAAATGAGAAAAAAATAAATAGAAATTTGAAAAGTAAACAAGAAAATCAAGTTAGGGATATTTTTATCTTTCAATCAAAATTTAAAATTAACATTGGTTTAATATATGTAAAGTGTAATTTATATACTTGAAAGTAAAAAAAAAAAACCATTGGTCTTGATAGGTATGATATTTATATGCAGTTTATTTTTTTCAAATGGGCTAGAAGCATGAATATTGTATATTTTTAGGATAATTAGTGCTATCTTTAGTTAACAATCATCTACTTCGGTGTTGGTGGATTTTTTTTTCCTTTTTTTTTTATCTCATCCTATTGATTTTCATATTTGTCTTTCTAAAATTCTAAAATAATCATTTAATTTTTAATTTATTTAGATTTTATCCATATTTTTTTATTAATTTATAAATTTTGAATACTTTTTCAAATTTATCTCTCTTTATATTTTTTATCTTTCAGTTTTGGTCTCAATTCTTTTAATTTCTATTTGTTTTTTTAAATAAAATTTAAAGTTATTTTTATATATAATTTCATCATACTTTATTTTTTTTCCTATCAAATATGATTCTCCATTCTTTTAATTGTTACTATTTTCAATTTGATATTTTTTTAAAATTGATTTTTTTATGTTTTATCGTTCAATATTAAATTGATTTGGAAATGAGTTTCTTAATTGAACTCGAGTCTAAGATTTCATGAGTTGTGAGTTTTAGAGATTAATCCAAGTTTAGAAGGTTTGTTAATGAGATCTTTTTTTTTAAACTCATGTTTTTTCAATTTTAAATTTCAATATTTATTCATTTAGAGATTAGACTCTGCTATTTTTATTTATTAGTTTTCTATAGATTTTTTCACTAGTTTTAAAAAATAACTCGTGTTATCTTGGTTCTTTTTATTTGTTATTCTTTATTGAATTTACTTTGATAAATTTTTTAAATTGATATTTTTTTTATTTTATCCTTCAATATTAAATTGATTTTAAATTATTTGTTTCTTAGTTTCACCAATTCATCATTGTATTGTTTTATAATTAAGCCTCATAGTTTTGTTCAATTTGTTTTTGTTGACAATTTTTTTAATATTTTATTTACATGTATAATCATTTGATCAAATAAAAGTTTATTTTAAGAAACAAAGTTATTGAACATAATAGAATACATGACTTGTATTGTGAGATCAAATATATTCTTAGTTATTTCTTAATCAAATATCAATTTAACTAATTGGATGGACATGTAAGCATCTCGACTCATGATTGTAATTTTTTATATTAAAAACCCATTGAAAAAGTTTGTATATTTAATTTTTAATTAAAAAAGTTTATTCAACCCATTAAAAAACACATGTAAATATAAAATAGCTCGTATATAACTATATCATATGTTGAATGGTGATAGCAATTAATAATCTGCTCCATTCTCTTTTAGCACAATCACTTTGTCACCCTTCATTCCACTCTAATCGTCAACTCTCCACTAATTTGTTAGGGAGATTTGCATTACAAAGTTTCATTCATGCATATAACATAAATATCTTCTGTCTCTGTTTTAGAAATTACAGTTTCTTTACTAATTTGTTAGGAAGATCTCCTTGTTTTTCCCCCAACTTGCGTTGCATAGAAAATTTCAAGATTAATTAAACGCATTTAATTGCTTTTTTGTTTTTGTTTTTTTTCTAAATCTATTGGTTTAAGAAAACTAAGATGGGCTAGTGGCCAGATTGATTCCTTGTCGCAGAGGGTATTAGACTTGTAAAAAAAAGAAAAATAAGAATTAAATTACATAAAATTAGCCCAATGGCAACCTTAATCTGAATTATCCAATAAATATTAATATTAATATTAATAGTAGCAAATATTTGCCCCCATCAGCACAACTTTTTTTATTGATTGACAAATCGCCTTCATTTTTCCTTGATGTGATGCATGTTTGTGATGCCGTGAAGCGAACGAAGCCTGCCTAGTATCGTGATCGCACAAATGTCTGGAATTAATTTATCCAAGGATATCATGCATCTATTCTTCTCTACATTCTCGATCTTCTGTCAAACTCTGACCAGCAAGCCACGTATTTTACATTTTTAAAATTTATTTTTGTTAGGAAGGAAAGAAAGAAGGATTTTCGAAAGAAGTTCTTTAGTAAGATTTTCAAGTTTATCTTTTATATATATATATATATATCTTATAAATATACATATAATATAAGTATTTTAAATATAATATTATAGACATATAACTAATCTTGTTAAATATTTTTGAAGTAAATTTCATTTTTAAAACCTTAAAATATTTTTTTAAAATTAATACCAAATTAGTTAATAGTATTAATTAAGAGTTTATTTTGTATGAGGTTGTGGAAAGAGAGAGATTTGTGGAAGGTGTATTTATAAAAAAATGTTTTCTAGAATTAAAAAAAAAAAAACACTTTCCTAGTGAAAAATATTTTTTTCATTGGAAACTAGTTTTTTATAATTTATCAAACATCAGGGAACTTGAAAACTACTTTTTAGGAAAGTGGTGACAAACAAGGCGTTCACACTTCTTCACGATCACATCAATTTTAAGCCAAACGGGCATTGACGGTGATAATTTTAAATCTCACGAAGAAATTAAGATGGGTTATTTTAAGATTTTGAATTATTTTTTATTAAAATGTAGGAAATTAAGTTGCCAGGCGGGGAAGAGGAATTGATCAAAGCCGTGTATCAAATTGCGCGCAGTTAGCTATATACTTGAGAGATATATGTTGAACGCATGCAGCTAGTCAACTTGTATGTTCATGTACTGTAATATTATATAATCTAAGTTTGAAGAAAAAAAACTAAAGATTAATCCATGTTTATATCCTTGTCTTCTAAGGGGTGTGTTTTTATGATATGAACAAATACACTAGCTAGCACGATTATCAGTGAGGTTAGAACCATCACTGAACCATGAATTAAGCAACTCGCTTCAATGCAAGGCCCAAGAATGGATTTGATTTTCCAGTCTCTTGACTTCTCTGGGGAAGGTTGAAGATCACAAGTCATGATTCAAGCGAGCAAGAACTGCGAGGTACGAGAATTCAAACCATATTTGCTAGGAAAAAAAAGAATTCAAACAGCATTAATTAAGTAGACTTCACCACGAAGATATGCAGCTATGTCTTTTCTACAGTCAAGAAGTTCCTTCAGCTTTTAAAAGTAAGCCTGGGGAGAGGCTTTACATGTGTTCTCACCCCCTATATCACTCCATCCATTTTTAATTAGTGAAAAAAAATTATATATTTTTCTCTTTATTACAAGACAAGATTACATGAAAAGATCAGTACAACATGTTTCTTCAGTTACAAGTCGAAGAGCAGTACCACTCTAATAACTTTCTCTGTAAGTAGAGAAGGAGGCATAATTAAGCCCTCTAAATGAAATGGCCAGTGTATATACGTAGAGGGGAGTTTGGCGCTCTCTCTCTCTCTTTTTTAAAAAAAATTGATTTGTTAATGTTAAAAATAAATAAAAAATATATTTTAAATAAAAAAAATACTTTGAAACAAATATCTGAATACCCCGTGAATGATGCAAATATGGTCAAGAAAACATTATGACTTGAAGAAAAAAAAAAGTATTCAAACTTGATGGTATTGCCATGAAGATACTTCCGGAATAAAGTTATTATCTTAGTCAAAATAAATAAAATAAAATAAAATAAATGCATAAACGCTTTTAAAAAAGCTTATCTCTCCTTGTATACGATATAGGTTGACTATGTAGATGGTTTTTTTTTCTTTCTTTTTAAGCTAAAAAACGGTATTTTTTCTGTGGGCGGTGAATTATGCCAAGGAGGAGGAGCTATCTATATTATTATTATTATTGTGAAATGAACACATCATTTCTCAGGCAACTTCCAAATTAAGTTTGAAAAGCCAACTGATAATGTGAATGAATGGGCTCCCTGGGATGCTTCTGGACCTCAATGTCAGAGAATTGCGGGCCCATGTGTCTCCCTTGTGTTTGGGAACTATATATATATATATATATATATATATATATATATATATATTGTTTAATTAAATAGTTCGATGATTAGTTTTAAATTTAACGGCATACAAAAAACAATTGTAATTAAACATTTATTAGTTTTTATTAATACAACTATCACTCTCAGTGTTTGTGCCTTCAACAACAATGATTATTTAACTTACAGGAATAATAAGACCAAACGAAGCCTACATAAGTCCTCAAATGTATAGGAGGAAAGGGTTAAAAAAGGGGTAAAATCTTAAATTAATAGCCCAAGGAAGAAAGAATTCTTCATCACTTTCCTCCATTTTCAAATGGCTAATTTTGTCATTGAAGATGCCCTAATTAGTACATATTAAAGGCAATGGTATTTGATAAGCTGTTAGGTCCCAGCTAAAATGAGTGGGTGTTTGGCTTGGAGGTGGGAGTAGTTATTTTTTTTATGAGATTCATATAAAAAATATGTATTTTTTATTTTTGTAAGATATAATTTGTATTTTAAAAAAATTATATTTTTTTAAAAAATAAACTATACCTTCAAGCCAAACACATAACAACTGAATCGTGAGCCTGGTTCTTAATTTTTTCCTTCCAGCAAAAAATAAAAATAAAAAAATTGGCTTGCCCTAGAAGTAGTTGAGGCAGAAGTTGACTATTGCGTATAGTTTTTAAACCCGGCCTGGTGGTTGACCCGATCCAAGGCCCGAGTTTTGGGTTTTGATCGGGTCACAGGGTCAATTTCTATTTTAAAAAAATTCAAAACGGCGTCGTTTTAGTAAAAAAAAAAACAAAAGTCAACGGGTTATAACCGGGTTTTTGACCGGGTTTTGCCTGGTCACCGGGTCATGACTTTTCCTATTTTTTTATCAATCCGGGCCGGCTGGGTCTCGGGTCGACCCGCCGGGCCGGGCCGGATTTCAAAACTATGCTATTACTTGTTTCCTATGCATTTTTTTTTCCTGGCCGAGGCCAAACAGTCCTTTAAGCATTAAAAAAGGGGTTTCATGAGTAAAAAAGTAAGAATTGCCTAGCCATAACATAATTACTTTTTTTATCTCAAGAGATTTCGTATTCGAGTCTTTTCTTCGTAAAAATAATAATAAAATATTTGTCAATGGCACAAACCATCATCATAACAAAGACAGACAAGATTTGTGGGCAATTTTGTTTTCTTTAATTGAAATTCAGGAACCATCCTTTTCTAGAATTTAAGAGTGTGAAAAAGGAGAGGAAAAAAATCGGATTCATGCATACTTTAGACAATTATAGTTCACATTTGTTGACTAAGCTTATAGGTCCTTAACTTTACGGGGAAAACCTCATATTAGTCCCCAACTTATTATTAGTTTCTCAATTGAGTTCGTATTCTATCAGAAATACTCGATCGATTTCTTTATTCTAAAATCGTTGTGTATTTCTTACAAAAGACATCAATTTACTTTAGGGAAGTAAAAAAAATGCCATTTTATCTCATGAAATAAGTGCTGTAAATGAATAACATTAATTGATTTGGACGTAGAGATCTAATTCTGAATCTTTTTGAAACATTGAGGATCCAATTGAGAATCGGCGCAAAGGTGGGGACAAACCTGTGGCTTTCCTTTCTCTAATCTACAATTAGAGAGGACTAGAATTAACTATTGTATTATAAGCTGTGGTGCCTAGCAATGGATGCTGGTTAATGGGCTACATGATTTGCTTTATGAAAAGTCATAATCAGCCCATTGAAGTACTCATTGATTACCAGCCGAACCGGGTCCATATAGACCCACAAGGGACTAAAATCTGGTGGGAAATTCCTATTTGGATGGCCCAGTGATAGTTGTCAGCACTGGATAAATTCATCGCTTCTTCTTTTATGCTCGCACCTGTCATCACAATTCATGAAGCATCCTTTTTAAAGCAGCAGCAGCGGCAGCGGCAGCAGCTGTCCTTTAATCAATGAACTGTAATTTTCATCGAAATTTCTATGATCTTTACATCTTAGAAAAGGAGACACCATTTAAGATGGTGTCCTTCACTTTGTATATATCTTGGCGAAGATATTGCTCATTTCAGTCCACACTGGCACAAATACCAGCAGTTTAAAGCATTTGGAGTCGGAAATTACATTTTATTTTTCGGCTGAATTGGAGATTACGATAGTAGTTTTAAGTTCTCATTTGACATTGAATTGAATTAGGTAATCGACATGGTTTTCCTGTAGTATTTGGAATATTACATAGAGCATAAACCTTCCCCATTCCATCCGTTACACAAGCACTTAGAAGGGCTACCATAAAGCCATCATCGTGTCATTGTGTCGCTAGACTTATTGCACTCACTGCCAGAGGTTTTAGATTATCTGTCAGTAACAATTTTACTTATGGGTTTATTGACGGAAAAAGCACATCAAAAAATATATTTTACCTATTTTATTTTGTCGGTATTTCTATTGATGAATATAACATATCTCTGAAAGAAAAACTGTATGTCATTCCATTAGTGATTTTTTTTATCCATCAGTATTTCCTTCGTCGAATTTGATATATAATCGTTAAACATACCATTTGTTATTCCGTCGTTGAGTAAACAATGACAGTGGTATTTGTAGCAATTCTTTTTCAACTATCTGGAATATACCAACGAATAAATTTCATCGGTAACCCCGTCAGTAATAATTTCAATATATATATATATATATATATATTTTAAAATCTATTAAATAGAAATAGAAAATAATTAAAATAAAATAAAATAAAATAAAAACCAAATGCTTATTTCAAATTTAAACATTTATAAGTTCAAATACAATTAATTTAGAATAGAGGAGCTAGAGGAGGAGGAGAAAGCAGGTTTTCACCGAGACCGTCAGGCGAATAAGAGGGAGCACATGTATCATCCATATATGATCTCACGTCCATTACCAATCAACAGAATTCGGCTGTCTTAGCACTAAGTCGTTCATAATCAGTAGCAAGATAGGTTGTCCAAGCTTGGCCTCGTTGGTTTAAAATCGCCTTGAACTCCGAAGTTTGAGTGCTCGGAATCAATTGCGAGCATCCAACTATTGAAACACTGCGGGTCATCTGCAAGTTCTCAGTTGTAGTGTTAGAGAGACCGTACACCCGATTTCTATCGGTTCACTGGATGATCCCGCCTCCAACCACAAATCTGGATTGAGATCTGGATGGGTGTACATGTGCTATAACGTGATTCTCCTAAAGTCTCATTGCAATAGCATTGTCGGCTCTATCCCATTTAAATTTTTTCTTGCAGTTAAAATTTGTAAAATAAAATTTTCATTAATAAGGTAATACCAAATTAACAGAATAAAAAAATATTTAAGTTAATACTAATCTTAAATCTTCCGAACCATATATCAATTATAAGTTTCCATTCAGGAAGTTTGGAAACCCGAGTCCATTGAAATAATAGAATTTCCATCGATGATTTCATCGCCAATGTTATGGTTCTGACAGCCTCAATGTTTGTAAATCTAAAATTGAATTCGTTAAGTGAAATTAATTTTTTTTAATTATTAACATGTCGATGTGAAGGGAAGACAAACTTACATTTAAAGGTCATTCTTCCACGAAGCTTGATACTTCCTGGTAAATGGATCTCACTATGAAGGGACCCCCCTCGACCTGACAGTATCGCACTCGTCGAGCTCGTGTCGTGAGTGGATGCCTGTGTTTGAGGTGTTTGTTCTTGGTCGACACCTAACAACTCATGGTCATTTGAATCGTTGCTATAAGAACTAGCAGAGATCCTATTCGTACGACATGCTATTGATTTTTCCCTAAGCATCTACACATATTAAAGGATTTAGGTACTGTAAATCATTCATATTTTAAAAAACAATCGGCAAAGACCTTTCCTATATAGGAGACTATTCAAAAATTTTAAACTTACAAATACACAACAATTTAAATTGGATTGTCACAAACCAGTTGATTTTATTTTAATCTATGTCAATCGAATAATTTTAATTATATTAATTTAACCAAATTTTCAATTAACTTTGCTATAGCCATTTGCGAAATGATCATATTAGGTAAATATAAACACATTAAAGGATTTCCAGTATCAATATTTCACATTAAAAACAATTTATTTATCCTAACTATTATCTTATCTATTTTGTATTTCTTTTTTTTTTTATTTATGATGGATACTATTTTTGTTTATTTTTATTATTTTTAAATAATTTTTATTTTTCATGAAATAACAAAAAAATTCAAAAAAAATTAAAAAAATTCCAACAAAATTTATACAATCATTAAAGAACATATAAAAAAAAATTCCAATAATCTATATACAATCATTAAAGAGCAGAAAAATCTAACAACATTTATACAATCATTAAATAATAGAAAAATTAAAAACAAAATTAAAAAATCCCAACAATCTATATGCTATCATTAAAGAACATAATTTTTTTAAAAAAAAAAATTTCCATTAACATTTATACAATTATTAATAACATAAAAAAAAAAAAAAAACACATAAAAAAAAGAGAAGGAAAAAGAAGAATCTTACCTTAATATCCTTGTGAGTTCTCTTGAGCTTGAGAAGAGAAAATTGTTTTTGAACATTATGTTGAATACTAAAAGAAGAAGAGAAGGAGAAGATATACTTGCATGTAGAGGAGAAGAGAAAAGAATGAGTTTATGAGAGAAGGAAAGAGAGAAGAGAAAAAAAGATGAAGATTTGGGAGGAGGAGAGAAGAAGTTGCAGAGGAAAAGGGAAGAAGAAATGGGGAAGAGAGAGAGGAGAGTTGCTTGTCAGGTTATAAATTAAATATTATAGATGGATTTAATCGACAAATTAAAATTCATTGGTAATTTTTCTGTAAAAATGATAAGTTATTGTACTTTTTGGTTTTTTTTCATTTTTTTTTTTACTGTAATGCTGTCGGTATATACTGATGAAATATTTTCGTTAGTGTTTATCGATGAATATTGCGAGGACATATTTAGTCGGCAAAATTCACCTTAACTTACCTATAGAAATATTATGTCGGTGTGTCCGTTTGTATTTATTAATTTTCTGATAATGACTATCAATTGTAACATTGTAATGATCATTTTACTCTTTTCAAGCAAAATCATTTAACTAGCAATTATGAGCTATTTAGTATTTTCCACGGGTCCATTTTTATTCTCGTATTAATCAAGGACAAAGAACTCTTTTACTGTTTAAATATCCTATTAATTTTTTTTTGAAATATGAAATCTCAAACTAAATGGATCTTGTTTTAATCCGTTGAGCAAATTTCTTGGATGCAATCCACCCCTGGTTTCAGTGTACATGAATTATACTGATTGCGAAAAGGAATTTGACTTGATCAATCCCTTTTCTTGGAGAAATTAAGCTCAACACGTACATCTACAGATTTGGAAATGGGAAATTCAATAATTAAAAGAACACCACTACACCACAATTCCATTGAATTGCCCTGCAAGTTCCTCAGACTAGAGGACATGCAACGAATGAACACTTTCTCTCCTTTCCAAAAGCCTAATTCGGTCCAAAGCACACAGAACACACAAACTTTTTACTAAAAAATGAGGAACTATTATACCTTGCCTTTCACGAAAGAAAATGATTGCAACCCATCAAAGAAAGCAAGCTGTATCCATCAAGTTAAACGGATTCTCATTCGGGAAAACCCCATTCCCATAAAAAGAGATAGATGAAGAAGGACCTTTATGCTCCATGTTTCCTTAATTCTCACTTTTTAAAGTAAAAAAACGCGTTGAGACACTAAACTTCTTTAGACTTTTTCATTAGGATTTTCATACATGAACCTAAACAACAAATTAAAACAAACAGGCATCCATCAACGCCCAAATTAAAGCATTAGATGACAAAACTGAAGAAAAAGTCAATCCAGCAGCACCAAGTTGATTTTCATATTCTTACAGTGGGTGGGGGGGGGGGGGGTGGTTGAGGTCTTTTCAGATTGTGATTTTCTCTTTAAAATATCTCTAACCAAACAAAGAGAGTAGGTTGATGGGAATCAATATCATATCAAACAAGTTGGAGCATTGAAAACGATGTTTGGTCAACTATAGTTTGATTAATTCCCATTTAATTCCGATTAATACATATCAGCTTGAACTTGAACTTTGCCGCACGGAACAGGCAACCACCTGTGCCCACTGCCTTAATCTCGTCTTCACCGTCTGTGGATTTTCACCTACGTACGTACAAGAAACAAGCACATCAAATTTAAAAAAAAATCAACTTTGGTCTGCATTTAAATACAACAAAGCATTTCATTGTAAAAAAAAAAAAAAACCAATATTTCTATGTTCATCTAGCCAAAAAAAAATGCCAAGATTCTTAACTTATCCTTTTTTTTCTGTGCTAATTACGGTATCCTTATCTTGATGTATTTTTCCAAACAAAGCATATCATTAAATCAAAAACAGCTAATGAAACAGGTCTCAAGTTTGAGTCATTTGTTAAAATATAGTAAAAGTGTTTCGGTCAAATTCTATGATAAGAATATATATGCTAATAATATATATGCTAAAAATACCTGGACCAAAAATGGTGTGAGGGCTACCTAGGGGAGACGGTGAGTCACAATCAGACGCCGTGGACGAAGACGGCGTAGCAGTGACTACAGGCTTGGAGGCGGAATGATCATAGTAGTTTTTGTTAACAGCATAATAAAGTTCCAAAGCAGGAAAAGTATCAGACAAACGTGGATCCATTTCTGGAGAGTCAAACCCAAAACCTAACTCAATACAACCTTTAAGCTCATCAAGATCTTCATCAGTAACGCTTTTGCTTTTCTTTTTCTTATAGCTTCCTTTCCTCCTTAGCCATGCCCCATCCCTGTCAATATCAGGTGACCATGAATGTTGTTTGTAAAGTGGAGACGGTCCTAGTAGTCGGTGATTTTGTTGTTGTTTTCGTATGGGTGGTCGATATTCTATTTGTTCTTCTGGAGGCGATGGTGGTGGTGGTCGAGGCGGGTGGGGGTTGGGGAGGGACATGGGCACAGCCCCAGAAATGGGATGCAGCGGCGGAGGTCCTCCGACCTCGCCGGCCAGTGGTTTAGAGAGCCCTATGGCTATTGGAATTTTTTTAGACGGAGGGCTAATGGGAAAGTTTGGTGGGTTATATGGGGATGAGGTGGTGGTGGGGTCTAGTAGGGACTCGGTTTTGGTTGGTCTATGTCATGATGAGTTGTCTTTTACTTTTTTTTAAAGTTTTGATTTTGTTTTATTTTAGAAGTTTTGATCGCTTGTTTGGTTTCTTGGAAGGTTAAACAATTAAATTAATTTCTGTTTGCTTCTTTGAAAAATTCAACAAGAGTAACCAGCAAGAAAATATGTCTTGTTTACATATGAATAGTATGTTTATATAAGATATATAGTCAGAACCATAATTTTTTTCTGACATATGATGAACTTCTATGATGCATAAATATATCTAGCATTTTGTATCTTGCATAGTTTATAAGAGTTATAGATAATAGGGAAAAAATAAATAATAAAAAACATTATAGCCATTAAACTATAGAGCTATGAACTCTTTAGAAATTCTAATCAAAATAATTTTTTTATAATTAAATTTTACATTGTGCAAAGCATAATTCTACGACTAGTGTCATATATATATATATATATATAAACAATCAAAGCATACATACTTTGTCATAGGATGGTGTGAGAATTAAATCTTGGCCTGTTTTATTTGGTGTTAGGAAACAAATATGCATTATTTGGTGGTAAAGAAACATATATGCACTTTGAGAACAACACCAATTTTAATAAGAGAGTACTTAAAGTTTGTGTTATTTTCCATGTCTTTCACTAGCCTCGTCAAAAGTAATGATAAGAAAATGTTAGTTTCAAGAAAATAAGAGGCATGTCTATAACTCTTGTGATTTCTCAACTTTCTTGTAGTAGTGGCATTTTATGCCATAAAGTAGAGTTTGAAGATATTGGATCTCGAATACTTTAGATTTTAAGACTGGAATGATTTGAGATCTTTTATTTAGCAAGTATAATAATTAATATATCATTACTTTTAAATAATTTATCTCTTATTTTATCATAAATTCATAAATTGAATAATTCCTCTTAAGCAACATTATCAATTTTTATTATCCTAAAACTTACAGCTCACCAAATCTTAAATCTTTCAATTACAAGATTAACAATTTTCCACTTGGTTCATAACATATATAAGGATTATTCAATTATTTTTATCTCTCAAAATTCTTAATTTCATTACACATTTCTCATTAACTATTAATGGTTGTAATTCTTCTACCATGTTTATCAATTGAGAGGAAATGAGAGTGTTGTTTTGAATTTACTATGTCTAGGTCCTAAAAGAAAGATGGAGAGCTATAATGGGTATTTCATCAATAAACATGTTTTCATACTGAAGAGTATGGTCAAGGTTCTAAGCATATAATAGTGGGGTTTGTGTTAAGGGATCGACTTTTAATGAGTTCAAAGTTGACTATTAGAGGAAGTTAGAAGAGGTCATTGAATTGAAATATCATAGCGAGCAGAATATAGTCTTTTTATTCAAATGTTATTGGTATGATACCACTGATAGAGAAATTAGAGTAGATCCCCATCATGGTTTGGTCAAAACTAATATACAGGTTAGACTCCGCAACATCGACGATGCCTTTATTTTCGTCAAATAATGACAACAAGTTTATTACACATACATTCATTCCTTTAGAAAGGATCGCTTGAAAGTTGATTGGTTATTCTTAGTGAAAACCAAACTCAAGGGTCGGGTCCAGGTTATTCAGGATGGTAACGATGAAGTAACTGTAGGAGATAACATCGACGATGAAGTTAGTTGATTCATATCGAGTTGCTCTGTTTACCAACTTAAAAGAAAATTCTAATTTTCATGTCACTAAGAATACTTTTGTTGATGTTGATGTTGAGGAGTTAAATGATATTTTAAGAACCAACGGATATACCGAAGTCGATAAAGATAATGATAGTGACAAAATCAATGTAGAAGATTGCGATGGTGATGATGAAAAAAAAAGAAAAAGAAGAAAATTCTGAGTAATCTGCACAACATGAATGTGTAATGAAATTAACTATAATGTAATATTTTTGGTCGAAATTAACTTTAATATAATGACAATTATGTGAATTTATTATTACATGAAAAAGAAACATTTATTTTTTGTGATTTTATTATTATACACAGAACTGATGTTATTATGCTGTGATTTTAAGTATTTGCAGGATTGATAGATAATGAATACAAATATAATCTGGACACAAAAACTATTTTATATCGATGAAATCTTTGATGGCTAATATCCGTCGATATTTTCCAGCGAGGTTTGGAACTATTCATTTATCAATGGAATTGTTCATTATGTTTATTACAAATGGAATCACAGATGGCTAATATCCTTTGGTATTTTTCCGAGAGGTTTGGAATTGTTCATTACAAATGGAATCACTAATGGCTAATATCCGTCAGTATTTTTCCAAGAGGTTTGGAACTGTTTATTTCTCAATGGCATTGTTCATTATGTTAATTATAAATGAAATCATAGATGGTTAATGTCTATCGATATTTTCTCAAGAGCTTTGAAACTGTTTATTTTTCAATGGCATTGTTCATTATTATTCATTATAGATGGAATCATCGACAAACCAAAAAGTCATTAGTGATATTTGGGAGAGTTTGTAAATTTTTTTATTAAATTGAAAATTTCAATTAAAGTTTATAAACGAAATCACTGATGGGCAAGTTAAAAATATTAATATTTAATTATCCATTAGTAAACCCATTAGTAAAAAAGCCTAAAATTAGAAGACTAGAATCCTTAATTTTATAACAGTCACCCATGTTTTCTCATCTCTCTTCCTGTTTTCTGCAACATTTCTCTCTCTTTTTGTCTCTTAATCTATTCTCCTTAACTTCCTCTCTTCTTTCTTTTCTCCTCTACGCTTTAAAGGTAAACATCATTCTCTTCTCTTTTCCTTTTCTTTTCTCTTCTTAGTTTACCTTTTATGTGCATTATGATGACGTGAATTTGTTCTTGTTTTGTTTTTTTTTTAAATCTTTGCAAGCAATAGTGTAAGCTTCATTAAGTTGGATTAATAAGTAAGATTTTCATTTTCTTTTTTTTTATGGGTTTTGTTTTGCATTATATTTGGTTTTTATGATTTTTTGTGAATTATTTTGTTGGAATATTGTTGTTGGAATTTTTTGTTGAATTTATGAATTGATTGTGATGTTTTTGTGAATTATTGTTGAATTATAAATTCCTAATTTGTTAATTATAGGGTTTATAAGTATTTGTGACTAGAAATGTGAATTTATGTAATTATGAGTTAATTGTGGTTTAGGTGACATGATTAAGGATTTAATTGAATTTTGAGTTTATTATAATAAATAACATATATTAGTTGTTGAATTTAAAATTGTATATAAAGTTAGTTTGTCGAATTTAAATTGAAATTTGACATTGTTCAAGTGGTTAATGTCTTAAAGCTTAGGAATTGGATTGTTAGGTTCAAATTAATTATTTACCATTCTTAAAATTAAATAAACTTATATTGAAAAGTTAGTAGCTATAGAAATTGAATAAAACCAACTGTTTTGTGGCAGCATATTATCGATGTGTATTTGCAGGTATATAAATTTTGGGTAGTTTCCTGTATAGAGGATATGCTGCCGATTGTTTTTTAAATGGGAATGATTTATGGTATTTTAATCCTTTAATTTGTGTAGATTCCTAGGGGAAAGTCGGTAGTGCATTGTACAAACAGGATCGCTGCTAGTTCTAACACTACTCTCGATACAAGCTCGTCGATTGCGATGGATCCACGCTGAGGGGGGGTCCTTTTAGAGCGAGATCCATTTACTATTTACTAGGAAGTACCTTGCCTAGTGAATGCCCGACCACTCAATGTAAATTTGTTTTCCTTTCATGCACTAATAAGAAATAACGAACAATTAATAATTTTTGAAAAATTAATTTCAATTAACGAATGAAATTTTAAGTTTATAAATATGGAGGTTACCTGAATGATAGCATCGATGATGAAATGATTGATGGAAGTGTCATTGTTTCAATGAAGTCAAGTTTCCAAAAATCCTGAATGGAAATCCATGATTGATGCATGGTTCAAAAAATTTATGGTTAGTATTAAATTATAAAGTTTTTTTTTATTATATTAATGAAATTATTCTTTTACAAATTTAAGTTGCAAAGAAAATTTTTTTTTTCTGATAGAGTTGACAACGCTATTGTGAGGATGGTTCGGGAGAATCACGCTGCAACTAAGTAAGATTGAAATCAAGATAAATATTTTTTATCCAAATGTTAAAATTTTATTTTCTATTTATTAACTGATAATTCATTTGTACCATATAGGTTGCGTGATTTTTGGTATAAGACGTAGAGAAAAACCAAAAAATATGCTAAAGAAAGAGAGGTTTCAGACTGAAAGGATGGGTGGTTTAGAAGGATTTAGAACCTCCTTACATCTCAGAGGCTGTGTGGGTAGAATTTATTCAGCAAGTGACATTCGAGCATTTCGTACGATGGTCACAATCTGGTATGGAAAACCAAACAGGCAGATTCACGATTTCATTTCCATGAAAACCGGCGGATCCGTTCTATTTGTTTCACATGAAAAGTGGATGGTAGAATTCTCTTTTTAATTACATATGCTTTTAATTATTTGTTTTTTGTTTTATACAAATATTTAAACTAACAACAATTTTCTCAAACCATGACCAATGGAGATCATTGCAGAAACACGTGTGTGAAATGATGATTGTTAGAAAGAGGTGCAACAACTCATGGATAATTGAACTCAGTACTTTTTGGTATGTTGGATTTTAATAATTTATTTTCTTAAGTTATTATTTTTTTGAATTTGTTGACCTTTTATTTTCAGAAAACATATAACACTCGATTGTAGAAGAGATATTAGGACCATCCTTCGACCCATCTGGAACTCGATTTAAATTTGTCATTGGAGTCAGGTCCATTCGATGGATCCGATTGAAATCAGCTTTACGGTATCTCAGACACTACATTCGAGGACTTGCGAAGGGCCCAAAGTATTTCAATCGTTGGATGCTCGCAATTTGTTTTGAGCACTCAAACTTCGGAGTTCGAGGAGATTTTAAACCAACTAGTTGAAGCTTAAACAACCCATCTTCTTGCCGAGACTCAATGATTTAGTGATGAGACGACCGAACTCCGCCAATTGTACATGGATCTGAAATCATAGATGTGTGGTACATGTGCTTCCCTTTATTGGCCCCACGGTTAAGATGAAGACCCGCCTTCTTCTCCTCCTCTTCCAACCCCTCTATTCTAGATGAATTGTAATTGAACTAATAAAAGTTTAAATCTATAATAAATATTTGATTTAATTTATTTTAATTATTTTCTACTTTGTTTAATAGAATTTTTTTATAAAATATTTTCAAAACATTACTGACGGTCTTACCGACGAATTAAGTCCGTTGGTATATTCTAAAGAGTTTAAAAATAATTACTGCAAATACTACTGTTTAATCATCGACAGTTTAATTCTGTCAATAATATTAAAAAAATCATCGATGAAATTACATATGGTTTTTTTTCGGTGATATGTTATATTCATCGAGGGATATACCGACAAAATTAAGCAGGTAAATTTTTTTGTTTGGCGCATTTATTTTGTCTGTAATGGACTTACTCACCTCTGAACATTCTAATAATTTGAACATCATATTCTAATTGTTTAACGAATTACAATTTAGAAATTTCAAGTTTAACCATTAAACATCAAAACATGGAACATTAAATTAGATTAATTTCAGGTTTAATATTGATTCTTCTCTGAACATCTAAGTAAATTGTTTGAGTGATTCGTTTAAGAATTATATATGGTAGATTCAAATTAATAAAACATGCTTCTTAACAAATTTCTTAACTCAATGACAATTGTTAATATTCTTTAAATTTTAGATTAATGTGCATAATCAATTTTCATAATTAGATGCTTGCCTTAGCACATGATGTAAGTAATTAATTAATATCTACTTTTTTTTTTTTGTATTTCTTGTTTGAAGAAGCTAATTAAACAACTTAAATAGCATGTATATTGACATCTTTCTTCTTCTTAAAAGAGACAATAAATGAACAGAATAGTTGTGCCACCACATGTTTTTGGTAAATAACACATTGAACCTCCTTTGGGCACTAATGTAATTCCCAGAATTCGCCAGGCTGCTTCAAAGAATTCTACAGGAAGCATAAGCACAATTTAGTGTTCAACTTTCGGTTTAGAATTCAAGGTCAATAAAATGTGAAATGGGAGAGAACCTTCGAATCCTTGCCCGATATGATTTTCGAGTACTTTCATCATAGAGACGAAGAAAATCCTATGGGATGACTTCTTTCAATCATGTTCTCATGCGACAATGACATCCCAAATTATTAGTTTAATTTTCTTTTCTAAGGTTGGTTTGGTCAGAGATGGCAAACCGTACCGAGGGTGTTTCGTGGTTATTAGTAATTATGCATTCGAAATTTCTATTGGTAGCTTACAAGAAAATATTAATGTCCTTTTTTTTCCGATTATAAAAGGTATTATTATTGGATTAGTTCAAGTGTTAATTAAGATTAAGGTCTTATTTGTTTCATGAAAAATTATTTTTTAAAATTTCATTGTGTTTATTTGCCATTAAAAAAGTTGATTAACATAAAATATTTTCCTGACAAAAATAAATTTAGTTTGGTTTTCAAAAATATATTTTTCTTTTATTTTGGGGGAAACACACTCTCCAAAAGTTGTGAAAAAAATTAAAAATGTTATATTTTTTTGCTGATTATATCAAATTTGATCTTCAAACTTTTGATTGCTATATATTTTGTTTTGAATCTTTTTTTTTCAATTTCATCCCCTATAATTTGATTTAATTTGATTTTTATATCAACTTTCATCCCCTATAATTTGATTTAATTTGATTTTTATATCAACTTTGGTTCTCATTTTTGTGATTGTTATTTGTTTTTTTTTATCATTTGATTAATTAAATTTTTTCATGTATCAGATTTGGTCTTTTTTTTTTTAATTATTATTTATTTTTTTTTGAAATAATTTATGAAATTGTAATTATTATTTTTAACTTCATCATCTTCCAACATAGTTTTTTATCTGTTAGAATTGATTTTCATTATTTTGATTGTTATTTATTTTATTTGAAATAATTTATGAAATTAGAATTTTTTTTTCAATTTCATTCTCATTCAACTTTTTAATTTGTAAGATTTGTTCCTCATTATTTTAATAAACTTAAAAAATATATATTAATAAGTTATTTTTCAACTCATTTTCCACGACATAATCAAACACTGAAAATTATTTTCCAATTTATTTTTCATGATAATATCAAATTTCAAAAAATAATTCACTTTTCAGGAATTTATTTTTGAAGGAAACCACTTAAAAAAAATTCTAGAAAACAAATAGGGTCTAAGTATGTGTTAAATAATACAATAATACAGTGTAAAGTATTTTTTTATAAGTGTTTTTCAATTAAAAACACAAATTTTATTAAAACTTTTAAAATCAACATATTAAAACTATAAAAAAAACATTTAAAAATCAATTTAATATTTTTTTAAGATAAAAAACAATTTAAAAATCACATTAAAAAACAAACAGTTTCAATCACAAAAGAAAACAAATACTCCTAATTAAATCTTATCTCCAAGACATTCTGCAATCTTATCTTCAAGCTATTAGAAATAAGTTATGTACATCGAGAGAAATGATTTCCTCTAAGTGTTGACTAAAAACTGAAACTAGAAAAAAAAAAAAAAAACACCCTTTTTAATCTTTAAACCTACTCTCATTGGATTAATGCATGATATACCCTGTAATTCAACTCATTATAATTAAATCATTCAGATTTTTGAAGTTCTTAGATCTTTACATCACACTAAACGCAACTAGGATGAATAGACACATCTTGCACAAAAGACAAAATGCTTGCTGATCTCTAGACCAGAAGGTTATCTTCTTAGCTTCTTATCTGAAATACACAGATTCAAGACTGCGAGGGTGGTAATGTCAATAGCGTGTTTAGCATGTTTGCTGCCTATGGAGATTATATATATATATATTCAGAGTATATAAACAAACATAAATGTGTTGCTGGATGACTCATTCCATGGCTGCACACATTCTGTAGGCTACTAGGGTTTGTATACTTTACCCCCAGCCTGGAGCTACAGAATTCCTCTTGATAAGCTGACTGCTGTGATTGGTCACATTAATTATGCAATTGTTTAAATTAAGTTTTCAGGAGTGGGTTTATTATAGCACGTACACATACCACTAGGTTGTTTATATAATAAGAAAAGTTAGCTGGTGACTGCGTTTTGAGGTTGACGCTGCCATTTTTACGTAGAAACCGTGATTCATGATTTTTTAATTTTTTTAAAAAATTATTTTAATATATTGTTATTAAAAATAATTTTAAAAAATAAAAAAATATTTTAAACAACAATCATGCAGCAGGTGGCGGCGGCTTCTTTTCTTCAGCCAAAATAAAAACATTTGTTTAGCTGCAACTTGCGATCGCTCACAGAATGCTTACGTAAGTGTCAAGGTCAAAATGAGTTTCTTAACTTGCAGACTTCAATCACTTGGTGAATGATAGTCGGCACATAATCAAATAATAGAACCAATGAATTTTCTTGCTTTGCTTGGATTTTAGTTCATGTGAGATCCTAGAAGTTCCAAGGCCTTTTTTTAGTTAAAAGAGAGAGATAAGAGAGAGAGAGCCTATACTTGCATGACATCATTTTTTTTTTTTTTATATTAACGTGGATGTTCGGACCAGCTTGCGCGCATCTCAATTAATCTCATGTGTTCTAAAATTAACGATCATGTAAGCCTTCAGTGACCTTGTGGCTTGTGGAACTTGTAACCTCTAGAAAACAAACCTAAAATCTAACCAGTTAAATTTAAGGGTTTTTTTTAGTTAAAAGAGAGAGAGAAAAAGTCTATACATGCATAACATCATATTATGAGTAGAGCAAATATTAAAATAATTATTGAGATAACATCAATTTTATATGTAAATTATTTTTTATTAATTATATTCTCAAACTATTTTGATTTCTCAATTATGATTTTTATTAAAATAAATCAACAAAAAACATTACCTCTAAAATGATACCCTTTTCTTAAAAAAAAAATACAATATGGATGAAAAACCTTAAAAAGCGGATAGAAGTCTTTAATTATAATTTTTAAAAGTTTGAAAGTAAAATTGAAATAAATAATTATTTAATGAGAAAACTAAAACTACCAATAAATTGAGAGGCATTTTTGAGATTTACTCTTGTAGCTAAGAAATGTTTTGCAAAGCTGCTATGTAAATGCTCAAGTAAAATAATAAAGTATTGGAAAAATACATTATAAGTACACCAACTTTTAATGTTTTCTCAATTGAGTACATAAACTTTAATTTTTCTCATTTTAGCACATCAACTTTTTCAAAATAGCTAATCAAGTGTTTTTTTTTTTCATCCAACTTCTATCAATTGCTTCATTAAAGTACTTGATTGGCTGTTTTGAAAAAGTCGGTGTCCTCAAATAGAAAAATTAAAGTTTATGTACTCAATTGAAAAAACATCAAGTGTTGGTGTACTTATATTTCAATTATCCCAATAAAGTATTCATATTATTGTCAGATCAACAGAACTTTATTTTTGGTCAAATTGAACCTTCTCTTTTATGATTACCTATGATTGAGTGTGGTGGCAGCCATCTAATAGGCCATTCGGACGGGAGGGAGGTTTTTTAAGTCAAGTTTATGGCCAAAAATAAAATAAAATGGAGGGGCTGCTTTGACCAAATAGTAAAACTTGAGGGACTATATAAAATGATTTTTTTTTATCAAACATATGTGAATTTTTTTTTTTTTTGCTCAATTTCGCAGTTCCATTAGTTGAAGTGGACAGCGGCATGAAACCAAGAGAGAGAGAGAGAGAGGTTTTTTTTTCACTAGTAAATCCATAGCCAAAGGAACCAATAATTAAAACACATGAAAAAGATTTATTTATTGATCAATATTCTAAAGACCACCCGCCGTGCACGCTTGATTTGATGAGGCTTTCATAGTTTACAAATGGGCCCTAAAGAAAAAGAAATCCACCGTGTAAACATCATATGATGTTGATGGTGGCTGGCCCAGGTATATATCGTGTTAGAGCACCAAGAACGTGTTTGGAATGTCACTGCTCACGTGTTATTAAAAAATATATATTTTTTACAAATTAATTTTATTTTATGTTATTTCATTGTTTTGATGTTTTATACCAAAAATATATTTAAAAAATAAAAAATATTATTTAGATGTATTTCCAAACAAAAAATACTTCAATAAACAATCTTTACCACAATACCAAATACGTTATAAATATTTATAATTCCTGTTTGGAAAATCTATAGCTTTTAGTTACATGACGTTTTTGAAAAACTATAAATTATAGGTTTTTAAAAACAAAATATAAAAAATAATGATATTAATTTTTAAAATATTACCAAATATTTTAAAGCCATAACCATAGCTAAAAATCATAGCCACAACCAAAATCATGATTTTCAAACTAGACACTAAATCAATATGAGTACATGTATTTAAGCATTCTAGAAGAGATTTTAATCTCAATTAATGTACTAGCTAGAAAATGTTTGATGCCCTCTGAAGGAGCCTCCTAAAGTTGATTAATAATCATAGTCTTTGTTGTGTTCTTCGCTAAGAAATCTGCGCAGGAGGTGGACTCCCTGCATGCGTGCTTGATCTCCACCTCCCACTATCTTGTTAACATATCCTGAATATCCACAACTATAGGATTGAAGATATGTAACGAAGGGACACTCACTTTAATAAGTTTTATAGCATCAAGAGAATCATAAAGACAAAACATTCCTGTGACCTTTATCCCAAGCAATCCTTAAACCATGTATGATTGTCTGAAGCTCTCCCAACAGATTAGTTCCAATACCAGCAAAACCAGAAAAACCGACCAGTCACGATCCATTAATGTCCCTAATCAATCTGTCGTACCCCATATTCCTCGGATTGCCAGGGCAACTTCCATCCACATCCAACATGACATAATCCTCATCAGGATGTTTCCCAGCAAACATTAATTACATGCTTCTTCCTGGAGTTGTGAAACCCAATGAACTTATCAATATCTGCACTACATAGAATTATTTGTTGTGTCACCCACTGAGCCCCAACATTACTACCATAAAAAACACCATATTCCTATGCTTCCAAATCCACCACATCCCAACTAAAAAGAGAGAAGTTATATCAGAATATGTAAATTTCATGATCCATTGGTAAACTGATCTAGTCATAAAATCATCCTTGTTGGCCATGCCTAAATCTGTCTAGATATCTTGAGCCATGCCACAGTCACGTAAACAATGAATGGCGTCCTCATCTACATCCAAGCGACGAGTTAGACGAGAGGTGGCAATGAAATATAGTAGAATTAGTTGGCAAAGCATTATGGAAAATTTTCCAAATGAAAAGTTTCATTTTCTCAGGGACTCTCAGTTTCCAAATCCAAGACCAACAACTATCCACATTAACTTCTTTTTCCCAAACAAGTAGCCAATGGAAGGCAAACTTAGAGCTTTAAGTACCAATCAAGCACACCAAGTCTTTGTTCGTACTTTACTAATTAAAAGGGATGGCCATGATTTTTAGCTTAATATGCTCTGAAATAATGGTGGCTAAATAATCAAAATTCCACATACCATTGCATCATATATTCTTGACCACCATATCCCTATCCATTACATTCATAATGTCCACTATAGATCTTAGCCTACCATCTTTCAGCCATTGATAAACTAGAGAGAAACATTCCCTTTCCCAAGCCTGAAAATAAAACCATCCCTAAATTGAAAGAATGCTTTTAAAATTGATCTCCACGTAGGACATGCAAGTTGCGGAATTCCATCTAATTAGAACAAATTCTGCCTTGGGAGATATTTATGATTATAAATCTAGACCAAAGCTTGTGTGGATTGTTAAACATATTCCAAGCTTGTTTTCCAAGTAAAGCAATGTTTAATTGCCTAGCATCCCTCACCCCAATGCCTCCATATTTCTTAGGGTAAGCAAGCAAATCCTATTTCACCCATTGCATGTCACGTCATGAATTTTTGTTTCCCCAAATGAAGCTTCTTATCTTCTTAATTCCAGAACAGACACTTACAGTAGCCAATAATTCTACATAGTATAAATGAGAATAAATGACACAACTAAATTAGCAAGAGAGATTCTTCCTACACGATTCAGAAGCTTTTCTTTCCACGATGCTAGCCTCTTGCTAATTTTTTCCAGTAAGAAATTGAAGTTTGCCTTTTTCATCCTCACATGAAAAACAGGAAACCCAAGATACTTGCTAAAATCCATGGCAAAACGAATCGAAGATTGTTGGGTAAAAGCCATCAACTCTAGGGGATTTAAATGAACCCATTCCTATAAGAGCTACATTAACCTCCTCTTTCAATACAAGTTTGGTAAGCTCTAAAACCTCTTCTTGAGATAACATTAGTAAGCTATTCAATTTGATAGACCCAGGCTCTACCACATCATTAGTACATGAGGTATTTATAAGGAAATAAAGAATTTACAGAGGTAGGATTGAATATGACTCGATAACACCGGGGTTTATGAACACCAACATGTTAACACCGGACAAACTACCTAATAAGGGTTGCCTCTGCACTACACAAGTAAGATATCATTTAGAGATAAAGTAGTGGGAAACAGAAGTCCTACACCACATAGTGAGAAGAGGGATCTATTGGAGAGTAGATTGGTAAGGATTGAATATGAAACCGAGAATAGACTCCTTTCGAAGGTCTTCGTTGATGATTCAATGTTCACACAATTGTGCACTACCACAATCTTTAGATTTACCAACAGAATTTTCCGTTAATATTTGTACTATCATTTCATTGGTAATTAATTTACCAACAAAATTACCGACGGAAATGCTCCGTCGGTGACTCTTTCGTCGGTAATTTTTTGTCCGTTGGTAATAAAAAATATTATTATCGATGGATTTACTGATGGAAAAGGTGCGCAAAAAAACTTATCCGCTTCATTTCGTCGGTATTTCCCTCGAAAAATACTGTATGTAATTCCGTCGGTAATTATTTAAAAATATTTTTAAAAAATCCATTTTACAAAACTATAAAATAAATAAATTAATATAAATCAACACTCTATAATACTCAAAACACTTGGAAAAAAGAAGAAGAAAATCATATGAAAAAAATCCTACAACAATATTCATACGATTATTAAGAACAAAAACAATTAAAAATAAAATTAAAAAAACAAATATATTGAAAAAAAACACGAAAAAAGAAGAAAAAAGAAAAATGTTATCTTAATGTGGTTGCAAGTGAAGCTAAGAAGAGAAAAAAATTTCATAAAGTATATTAATTAAAAAAACTGAGAAGAAAAAAGAAGAAATGAGAAGATTACATACCTGAGCATGGAGAAGAAGAGAAGGAGTTGAGGAGAGAAAAGAAGAGAAAGAAATGGATATTGATGTTTTTTACATATGGGGAAGAAGAAGAATAAGAAAAGAGCCCCGTCTGTTGTGAAATTAGGGATTCTAGGCTTTTTATTTGGCGTTTTACCGACGATTTTACCGACGGAGAATTAAATATTAATATTTTTAATCATTCTGTCAGTGATTTCGTCTGTAATATTTAATTTAAATTTTTAATTTAATAAAAAATTTTCAGAAACCGCCAAATATCACCGATGACTTTTCAATTTGTCAATGATTCCGTCTATAATATTTAATTTAAAATTTTAATTTAATCGAAATTTTTTAGAAAAATATCAAATAACACCGATGACTTTTCAATCCGTCGGCGATTTTATCTGTAAAGAACAGTAATTAACAATGCAATTGGGAAGTGAACAGTTCTAGAGCTCTCTGAAAAATACCGACGGAAGTTTTCGTTGGTGATTCCCTTTGTAATTGACATGATAAACAGTGTTCACAGTTTACCAACGAATTTACCGACAGATTTTACCTACAGAATAAATTCTGTTGGTAAAAATAGCACGTCATCATTTTTTTTACTTTGTTTTAAAAAAATTTCCCACTGTAATTCCCTCGGTAAATACCGAGAAAATATTTATGTCGGTAAAATCCGTCGGCAATTTACCAACGAAAATGATGAAGTTTGATATGAAGGAGGATAGAGCCAAGGTTGTGAATGGAGAGCCATGGATGATATTCGACCATTACTTGACAATGAGAACATGGTCGCTTTATTTTGTTGTATTGAATGCCACGATTGATAAAACATTAGTGTGGGTGAGAATCCCTTGTTTGAATTTAGTTTACTATGACGATAATTTTCTAATGGCTTTGGCAGGGGCCATCGAGAAGCTATTAAAATGGACCTGAATACTTTAAAAGTAAAAAGAGGTTGATTTGCGAGGATTTGCATGGAAATTGACTTGACTCAATCGGTGGTTGGCAAAGATTGTATTAGGGATCATTGGTATAAGGTAGAATATGAGGGACTTCATGTTATCTATTATAGATGTGGTTGTTACGGTCATAATAACAAGGATTACAAGATTGAAAATGATAAGTTTGACCCTGAATTTTCTCAGGCCATGCCAGAGGTGCAGGAGCAGATCAATGAACGGAATGGTGAAGGTCAAGAGACAAATGACATGGATTCAACTACAACATTAAAAACTAGCGAGATCTATGGAGATTGGCTTAGAGTTACAAAAACAATGTCCATCTAAGAATGATAAGGGCGCGTTATAAGGGAGTAACTTATAAATAACATATTTAATTCATTAAAGCTGGCTGATGATGTGGAAATTCACATGTTTTATAAAGGTGAACCTAGTGGAGCTAAAGGTGCAATGATGGGCTCTAACCAAAGCACCTTATATGATGCCCAAAAGAAGAAGAGAATGAGGAAGGAGGAGTTGGATATGCTAGTTTTGAGAGGCCTAATTGGTTTATCTGTTGGGAGTAAAGCGGAAGCAGTTAAAGGAAATAAAGCTAAAGAAGTGCAGAAGCCCACTTCTAGGCCTGGTTCTTATGAAGTTGCTAGCTCATGTATTGAATTTAGCCCTACACTTTCTGGTATGGTCTTCTCTGTAGGTGACAAGAATGATACACAGCTTCTGCAAAGGAGATATCAGCAATGTGGGATTGGTAAATAGGATAAAGAACAATTAGCAAGTATGGGAGATGATAATTTGTTTACGATGAACGGTTTAGAGGTTGAGGATTTTCAGCACGAACCTGGAGAGATTGACATCAGGATGACGAGTTCGATGTATGTTAAAGGGATGGCTGGAGGTTCAAATCAGGTTATGGACATTTCTAGTTTTGATAGGGATGAGGGGAATGTTCCAATGCATTTGGGGGAATTCCAAACTAGTTAAGAATTTGTTTTTTGCGAGCTTGTCCGGTTGTTATATGTTTGTTATGAATCAGTTCATGGATATGTCTATTATATCCTGGAATGTTCATGGGGCTACTAAATTTCGAAGTAGATGACATTATAAAGAGTTGGTATGAAAGAACCATCCTTTAATCTTTATTGTTCTTGAGACGCATTCCTTTTTTGCTTAATCTGTTGGATTTTGGGCTAGTTTAGGTTATTCTCATGAAGTAGTGGCCGAGGCATAGGGGCACGCATGAGGGATTTGGGTGCTTGGTTGTGGTGGGCCTGAGATTGTTTCAACTGTGGATATTATACATCAATGTGTGACAATGAAATTAGTTTCAAGCGATCGTCATGGGTTTGTTCAGTTGTGTATGCTTCTTTGATTCCTCAGGCTCGGTTTACTATATGAGATTATTTAATCATGATGATAACTAATATTCATGAACCGTGGATGCTCATAGGAGACTTTAACGAGATCATGTACCTTTTTGAGATATGAGGTGGTGTCTTCTTGCAGTGTCGGGCTAGGAAAGTTTATAGATATGATTGCCACTTGTAATCCTATGGATATTGGCTCCATTGGAAACCCTTCCCATGGCATCGTAATATTCAGGGTTGCAGGTATATTGCTAAAAAACTTGATAGGGTTCTGGCCACTCCTGAATGATGGCTATATTTTCAAGAGGCATGTTTGGAAAATTTGAGCAGGGTGCACTCTTATCATACCTTAGATGTGGTGGCTTTCTTCGCTATACTGGTAACAGGCCTTTCAGATTTGAAGTTTTTTGGACAACTCATCCCGTGTATATTTTTGTGGTATCTGGTGTTTGGAGTAAAGGAGGAGATAATGTTATTACTGGATTGAGACATGTTAGGGAGGATTTGATTTTATTTAATAAACAGACCTTCAAGAATATTTTTAGGAGAAAGTGATTCATTGAAGCCAAGTTGAATGGGATCCAACGTGAGCTAGCATGAAGATTTCCGGATTCTCTTTTCTCATTTGGAACACAATCTGCGGAATGAATATAATGAGATTCTTCATCGGAGGAGCTTTATTGGTTCCAGAAATCGAGGGAGAATTGAGTATAGTTTGGGGACAGAAACACTAAATTCTCCCATTCTGAGACAATGGTACGGAGGATACGGAATCGTATTGAGGGATTGTTTCTTGATGACAGAGAGTGGTGTTCTAATGATAATAAGCTTCAAAATGTTGAATTTTTATAACTAATAACTGTCTTTAAAACACTTTGACTGTCAAACCAAAATAATAATAATAATAATAATAATAATAATAATAATAATAATAATAATAATAATGCATGAAATACATCATCAATCACAATTCGAGTCTCCAGCCCTGTTTGAAAGCGTGATTAAGATTGCTTTTAGAGTATATTTTGTTTAAAAATACATTAAAATAATATATATTTTTTATTTTTTAAATTTTATTTTTAATATCAACACATCAAAATAATATAAAAATACTAAAAAAAAATAATTTAAAATAAAAAAATTCAAGTTTTTATAAAAAATAAATTAAACCGCAATATCAAACAGACACATTGGACACTAAAGCAATATGGATGAAAAATTAAAATTCTTAATCATGTCATGTGTCCCATGAAATTTTCTTTGAACTCAAACACTAATAGTAGTCGACATAACCCAATGAGTGGATTTTATATACTTTTAGAAAAAACCTCTTGCATCATCTAGGTCATCACTAAAACTTGATATCCCATTGCATATCGTAATTATATTGGCATTAAAAATAATATTTGATCAAGAAATATATGTATATAAGCATAGTAGTTGATGAATCAAGATTTTATCAGTAAATTTATATATATATATTTTCTAAAAAAATTGAATCGAGGAAAAATACAAATATAATTTTTTTAAATTTTTGATCGTGATGGGCTGACACGCACTAGTTCCAGGCGTGCACTTGCTAGACCTACACTAGGGTCTGACATGAGTTGTCAAACCCAGGCTCAACCTGCCAGACCCAACACTTGGGTCTGGCAGGTGCTATCAAGCCCAACAGCTTGGCCTTATGCTTGTTTCCAAAGGTGTAGGGCCTAAAGATTTTGTCATTGCACCCTGAGTATGATTGGATTCACTACACCTATTAATTCAAACATAATACCTGGATCTAACGCGATCGATTTCATATATTTTTTACATAAATCTTAGAGGAATTATTTATCAACAAATAAGCTTAATTAAATAAGTCTACACTCCACTGACATCATTAGGTGTATTAAAATCTCTCATAGTCTACTATGTCTTCATCTCTTAGCCGGATAAAATGAGTAGAATACATCTCACAATACAAAATTAATATATCATAAATATGAAATTACACTTTAACATCTCTTCTCCATAAAAAAAAAAAAGACGTATGAGCTATAAATACACAAAGAATCCTTCAAAATAAAGGTTCATAATCTCTTCATTCTCAATATTTTTAGCATACATATTTTTAAATTTTATCTCTCTAAAATATTATTGCACTTTCTCTCTAAAAAGATATTTACTTAAGCATTTGAGAGTCTCCATATCCATTAAAGAAAATCTTTTGCAGGTACCAATCACAAGTTACCTTAGTCTACTAGGCACCAAGTACAGACCAAGGTTGTCAATTCCGTTCCGTTCCGTCCGGAATGGCGAAACATTCCATACCAATTCAAAAACGGAACAAAACGGAACAAATTTCATCTCATTTTAAATCTCGGTCCGTTCGGATTTTTCGGCTAAATTCCGCCCAAACGTTCGGTTCCATTCCACATGTTCCGTTCCGCTCTTGAAAAGCCATTGAATCAAATTGAACCTTATTCAATTTAATTAATTAAACAACCCAATTATAAAAAGCTCTTTTTTATTACTATTTTCTATAACAATGATATTAATAATAACATTGAAAATTATTATTACTATTTTCATTAACAATAATATTAATTTTTTAAAATTAGATTTATCACTAATATATATGGTTTATATTCATGTTGTTTTTTTCATATTTATACTTTGTAGGAATTTGAGTAAAACAAGGGATGCTTTAGATTCCATTAGCCTTAATAACATTGACCTAACTTTATATTTAAAATATTTGTGTTAAAACATTTTACTTTCATAATATTTTGATATTTTATTTAAGTTGAATTACTTTAAGTTAAAGATCTATTTAATCTTGACTATTTAGAAATATTTTAAATTTTGAAATTATATTTGTTTGGCATTGTGTTTGTATTGCATAATTTATAATTAATTTATCTTGAATTTGAATTATGTTTGTTGAATATATATATATGAACAGTACAACCCCGAAACGGCACGCCGAAACACTCCGAAACTGAAACATTCCGTTCCAATTGAAAAAACGAAACACCTACCGAAACGGAATTGACAACCTTGGTACAGACTACCAACCTTGATTATGAAAAAAGATCAGATCACAAGAATCAATTAATTAATCGATTATTTAATTCGGAAGCCTTGTTCCAAAGTTGATTTTTTTGGACATCTTTAGGAGTATATGCTCGTTCAAATAATCAAAGGTAAAGAAAGTTTGATTCTAATCTTCAATCTTCCCGTGGTTGCAGTACCGGAAAGATGGCCTTTCCAAATTCCAACAATTATATTTAAATTTCATCTTGTAAATATAATATGATTTTCAAAACAAAATTAATGCAACTCTAATCTAGAATAAAATACCTGTAAAATAAACATCATCATCTGTACAATTTTGCTGTCATGAATCTAAATAAATGGAAAAGTGATACGTGAAGAAGTGCTCATCATGTCAGTGTCCTATGTTTTTCACATGAATCATTTAGCGATTCAAGCACTAGTGACAGCCCGCAAAAGCAAAACCGTATTGGTGGAGCAAACAATCGATTCCATTATTTCTCTGGACTATAGTGATATTTTTATTGATCATGATATCATTCCTCCTTCTCTAGTTCTCCAACAAAAGTACTTTACATCGTCTTAACGTCTTGATACTTCATAATTCATTTCTTTCCTTGTTATTCTCGAAGACTAAAGATACAGCATCATGGGATTTCTTGATGCCACCTATTTCATTGTCCGGATTTTACAGGACAACATTTACAATATGTTCCACAATGTCGAAAGGTGGTTAATTAATGTCGCAATTAGATGGAAGACACTTTTATGGTAGTTTGTATACGACATTTAATTGATAAGATCTACTCATTAGAAAATACCTGCACAACTCTACGTAAGTAACATTAGAGATGAGTTTCTGCAACCAAAATTTATGGTCTAAGATGTACAAGTGCTAGTTAATCTGTACAATGGCGCTATCAATATGGCGAATCAAACTTAAAAAGTTGTTACTTCTATGCTAACAGGCTTATTCTGTAACCTATTCCTCAATATGTCAGGTAGTATTCATTCTTCTAGCTGGATTGGAGCTTTCCCTTGAAAGTTCAAGCTCATAATTGTTTTTATTTTGAGTGAAGAATGCTGCCAGCCTCATCCGAAGTCCTCTACCCATTAGCATTGACAGAATGAAGGTCACTTCCCTCCAACGCTTTCGCAATAGACGAAAACCTGCGACAAGTAATGCAATGGTAGACGCACCAAATGTAATTACGAACAAAATTGAGAAGGGCCCTGGCCCTATACTTTGGATTCCAGTGGCATCAGATGTTGAAGCTGAACATTTGGGAAATGACAGCGTTTCTTCCTCTAATTTTTGCAGTTTTCCATTCTGTGTTAAGTATATAATAGCCTCTGAAATATTCAATGCCAAAGGGGAACCCCTTGAAAACACCCGTCAGATAAGAGAAAAGGATCAGAACATGGAATTAAATGGAAATACTGCAGTTGAACATTATGGGGGGAAAAGAAGAAGAAAGATTAATAGATAATTACAAAGCCATAACCACTAAGGTTGTATGTTGGTCCTGTCATGGTGAGGCCCTTGTAATACTTTGCTAGGAAAATTTTTGCATGAGGGGTAAACAAGAAAGCTTCCCTTATAACTCCACTTGATAGAGATTTCAAAGTCATCAATTGAAGCAATTTTTTGATGTTCTCTGCCTTGAAACTCAAGACTTTCTCTAAATACCAGAGAGTGAAGGAATTTCCATCATAACCAATCGCAGCATTTGTACTTTGGAGCAAAGTGATGTCAATTGCAGAAGGTGTACATGGTGGAGCTTGCAACATTGATGTAAGGTCTGCTGTGTAAGTTGAGGCAACGATAAGGATTAGGAAAAACCAAGGTATTAGCAGGCAAACGGGACCATTGAGATCTGAGTGATTCTCCTACAAAACAAATTTAAATAAGCAAATAACTCAACGCCTTGCCATGTGCATTTTCACGTACAAGACTGTCCGTAATGATTTTTTAGTGTGTGAGGTGTTCAGCTTCTTACTGTGAAAATACAAGTGTTGAGAAAGAAAACCACAAGATGGTTCCCATTTGTCTAGCAGGTGAACCCCTGAACTCCTCGTTCTTTTCATGCTCAAGAACCCCAGACAACAAAACCAATGTATACAGTCATAGCTGCCATTAGAATCCACATTTTTTTGGTGAAGGGCCTCATGAACATAAAAGATTGGTATGACTTGTCTGATTTCGTCACCACAACCGTCACAAGTGCTGTTATTACAATATCTCCAACAGCTGCATCATATATCTTTCACAAAGAAATAAGCCCTCATCAGTGTCATAAATCTTAAATATTATTTGATATTCCTAAACATAAGTTAGAGTGAAATGAGTAAAGATTTATGAACTTCGAGTTATAAAAAACCCAGCATTTCATTTCAGGCAGTCAGGAACTCCGAAAAATAGTTCACAGAAAAAAGGGGGCAACTGCTTTAGAACAGCAGAAGTTCAAAACTGACCTTTACAGAAACAGCTGTTACCATATCATCATAAGAACCATGAAATGGAACCATGTCATAAATCAACGGGTATTGCAGACACTTCACCACGGCTTCAAAGACATTGATTGAAAATATAGTTATCAGTGTCACATTTTGATTTTCATCATGAATCCTCTCACCGGCAACAGAAACAATCTCCTCCGTCGTGAATCCCAGCAGCTTCAGCCTCTATGCCGTGACCAACAGCTTCCCAACACCCTTGTAACTTCATCCTCTCACCGGCAACAGAAACAATCTCGCCGACGCCAACCTCTTCTTCCAGCAGCACCAGCCTCTTCAGACCAGCCCCGACAGCCGCCAGCTTCACCACTAACAGCTCCACCGTAAGCCGCCAGCAGGATCGCCAGGCAGCAACACCCCATCAAGCCCAGGTAAGCTTTTTCGTCCCTTCCCTCCTGCATTTTTTTGCTTTCCTATTACACATGAATTAATTCATGTTCTGCAGAAGAAAAACAAGACGGACCAGACTAGACCCGTTTCAGTCAAGTAAAGATGGTTGGGCTGTTAGTCGGCCCAACCCAATCCGACCGGGCTGGGCTTGGACTTCGGGCCTAAACAGCCCAATTTTAAAAAATAAAATTAAGGAAAATTTTTAAATTTTCCAAAAACCACTTTAAAATTATTTGTGATCAATCAAATATTTTTTCAATAATTTTGTTTAATATCAAGTCATAGATTTACACTGTAAGATACGGACTCGTATAAAATATATATAATTTTCCTCCAATAAATAAATAAACTTCATTTTCAAAAACAAAAAAATGTGTTGTTTTTGTAAATACGGCTAAATCCTAAAAGTTTTTCATGCATATTTTCTAAAAAAAAAGAAGATAAAATCATATTTTTATCATGTTTTAAGAAATGCAAAAATGAATATCGTAATCGATTTATGATTATCCATTAGGGTTTGACTAAAATACCAAAAATCTCATAATAATTAGTTTGTTATTCGGAATAGTAGGAAATAGTTATATCTAAGAAATAAATGCAATGCTAAATCTAGATCTTATATGTGAAGAGAGATCTGCCTTGAACCTTAAACAAAACCAGCATATAGAAACATGACGTAGAAAAACAATCGACAAGCAATGCAACTTATCTTAGATAGGGTGTACTGGGGTGATGCGTATTTTTCATGCACAACTAGTCTTCTTACCCAAACTCTCGTAGACCAATAAGTTTCTTGGGCTATGTTTTTTTTCCGGAAAGTGGTTTCCGGGAAACCACTTTCCAAACTTTCCTGTGTTTGTTTGCCATTAGAAAAGTTGGTCAACGAAAAACACTTTCCAGTCAAAGAAAAATTTGGTTTGGTTTCCAAGAAAGTGTTTTCCTGGAAAATTTGGGCGGAAAACACTTTCCAGAAGTTGTGAAAAATTTATAAATGTCATATTATTTACTGATTATATCAAATTTAGTCCTCAAACTTTTGATTGCTATATATATATTGTTTTGAATATTTATTTTTCAATTTCATTTCTTAAAATTTAATTTTTATATTAACTTTGGTCCTTATTTTTATAATTGTTATTTATTTTTCCCTTATCATTTTTTTATTAAAATTTTTTATCTATCAAATTTGATCCTTATTTTTTTTATTGTTACTTATTTTATTTGAAATAATTTATGAAATGTTAATTATTATTATTTTAATTTCTTCATCTTTCATTTTTTTTTATTTTTTAGATTTGATCTCTATTATTTTGATTATTATTTATTTTATTTGAGATAATTTATGAAATTATATTTTTTTTTCAATTTCATTCTCATTCAACTTTTTAATTTGTAAGATTTGTTCCTCATTATTTTAATAAACTTGAGAAAAATAAAATATTAATAAGTTATTTTCCAGCTCATTTTCCATGACATAACCAAACACTGGAAAGTGTTTTTCAACTTATTTTCCATTACACTACCAAACATCAAAAAATTATTCACTTTCTCGGAATTTACTTTCTAAAAGGAAACTACTTTCCAGCAAACAAACGGAGTCTTGGTAATCATAATACTAGGTGGCGACTCCTGAACTCCATAATCATAACTTTATGATTAAACCCAAAACTCCTTTTAACTTCTAGGAGGCAGCTTCGCCATGCAATGTTGTGCACGTCACGACAAGTTCGCACATGTTGGTGACTCCTCCCAACTAGGGTTCTTATATGATGTGCATAAAGACTAACACTACCCTGTTAACATAGGTATTCTGACTAGCATACCATATGTTCATCAAACAAACAGAATCATATATCAAGGCTCAACTCATATAATCAATCAAATGAGAAGCTATCAATTCAAAAATCAATTCATAAGTACATATTTGCTCATATCAAGAATTCAGTATCAAGAATTCAGTCTCAACAATTGATCATGTTTTATCATAGATAAGAAATAATAAGCGATATGTGAATTACCAAGATACATGATCAATTTCATACTAACAATTCAAGTATTTATATTGCTACTCTAGCATATGGAATATTATTCACTTACTTGACTCAAAAGCATAACATGCATATAAACAAATATCCAAGGAAATCTTGTTGATGCCCAGTAGGTAGAGTGTCAAGAGTATATGAATACAAAAGAAGACATACTAAAAAACAATTAGAAAAGAATGTACAATCTATTTACTACATTTAACTTAGGTTCTAACCCATAACCCTATACATTTAGGAATAAAACATAATTATAAACTGAAATCGGTCAACCCAATCGATCCCAAACATAACCTAAATTGACCGAAACTAAAAGAATTATCTAACTTTACTGTCAGGTCAATCGATCTACCGGTTCAACCTAACTGGTTAACCAAAACCATCTAGGACAAACCAGTCGGCCAAAATCTATCAATTGGTTGACCATAATACAACACACCAACCGATCTACAAGTTCTACCCAACCAGTGGACCAAAATCTAGCAGCCTAAACAATCGACCGATTCAGACAAATCGATCGACCAGTTCATTGGAATTCCAGATTCCCGATCACCAATCTTAACAATGGCAGATCCTAATTTCAACAAAAATCTAAAAAAAACCATAACCATACATTAAACCCATATCAAATAACCTATAACACTTAAATCAACCCATCACATTATAATCAATCCATCAACTAATACCCAATTCATCAATTAATCTCTAAAATACAATTTCAAATCCTAAACTTTAACAAAACCCAAAACCGTAACCAATAACATCAATTATACACATTAAATCATAAATCTCACCTCAAAAAATAAGTTTCCAAATCCTTCTCTCTTTTCTCCTTTTCTTCTTCTGCCTTTCTTTCTCTACTCCTAGTTCTCTCTCTAAATTTTTAGATTTTTCTTCTTTTTATTTTTTTAGTTTTAAGTCTCTAAGGGCACTGTTGCTTTTTCCTATTAATTCTTTCCTTTTTATTTTTCAAAACATCACACCTTCAAATGGACATCACAAACCAAAAACTTTATATCTATATCTTCCACTTCTTCAGCATCATTTTCATCATCCTCATTGAGTTTTAATGGTTGATTTCAATTCATAAAGGAATTAGAATTATCAAAACTTTTAGTTTGAACATCATTTTCATCCTATTCAGGAATTGCTTCCACTGCTTATGTCTTTTATATAGGTTTTCAAAATTAATCATGGATCTGTGATCACTCTTCTCACGATCTTCTAGGCTTTTCACTGATGTCAATCGACGAGTAAATTTTATAATTTGTCTCTGCATGTCTTTAATCACCAGTTTCTGGACACTTCTTTTCAATTTTATAATTTATTTCTACATGTCTTCTATCTTCAATTCCTGAACATCTTTTTATCGAGAGGAACCTCCCCATCCTTTTCTATATGAGCACACCATTTTTTGCTATCTCTTCTAGCTATGGTTATTCCAAAGACATAACAAGTAAATATCCACTAGGATCGTTGAGCTATGATACCAACTAATATAGACAAAAACACAAATAAAAAGACAACAAGTTAGAAAGATAAAATTAAAGCATAATAAGGTTGTCAGACATAACTCTAATTCATAATTTTATTTCTGAGAATAAAAGTTTGATATATTCTACTGAAATACAAGCAAAACAATAATATTTATACTAGACTTAAGTCTAGCTTGAAGAGTTAAAGAATCCTAATCAATAACTACTGAGTTAGTTCAGGGATTCCTAAACTATGAAGTAAAAAATAAAATTATCATTATCAAAATTTGATTTCCTAAACTAAATAAAAAATTAAAACATCATAAAGTAAAATATTTTCTTAGATTGATAGAAAATAATTAACAAAATACTAAAGGAGAAAGGGATTTTAATGTACTCATCCTTACAAAACACTATTCATTTCAATAGTTTTTTTTTCCTTTAGTTTTTTATTTTTTTTAAATCTATGTTTCTTTCTCTAATTTCATACTTGAACATTTGGTTTATTGGAGATTAGACTTCAAAATTTATTGTGGTTTGCGTTAAACATTAACTTGGTCGGGTTAACTCAGTTGACTCGAGTTTTTTTTGTCTCTTTTTAATTGTTATTTTTTTTTTAATTTTATCCTTTAACATAAGGTTGATTAAGAATTATGTTTCATAATTTATTTTAATTTATTTTCCATGAGGTTATCTCGATTTCATGACTCAGGTCACGAGAATGACGATTAACTCGAGTTTTTTTTTTAATTGGTATTTTTTCAATTTCATCCTTTAACATTTGGCTGATTAGGAATTAAGCTTCATGATTTATTTTTATTTGCTTTCTATAAGGTTATCCTGGTCTTATAATTTGGATCACGTGTTTTGTGGGTTAGCCTTAGTAGATTCATGTTATTTTATTGTCCTATTTTTAAATTGAAATTTTTTTAATTTTATCATTCAACAATGAGTTTATTGAAAACTGGGCTTCATAATTTGTTAATCACGGGTTTGGCAGGTTGACTCGGGTCATTTTTTATGTTTACTTTCTATAAAGTTATCTCTATCTCATGACTCAGGTCAAGAGTTTAGTAGATTAACTCATGTCGATTCTTGAATTTTTGTGAGTGAAACTATGTTTTTACTGGTTATCTGGGTTGTTTTTAGACCCATTAAGTCAATCAGGTTATATCTAGTTAACTTCCACACGATTTAAATATTGTTTTTTACTAGAAAAATATTACCAGGCACACTGTTTTTTCATATTAAAAAATTGTGATTCGACAAGCAGCCAACAAACTAATAATAACTAAAAAATAATATTTTTCAAAAAATCTTCCTGCATCGAATTTTTTTTTGCTTATATGATGAGTCTCAACGTGAAATCTAACGAACTGCATACTGTACCAAGCACTGAGAACTAGAACTTGTCCTTGCCGGTTAAAACTCATTTCTTGCTTGATCTAGCGTGAAGAGGGTCATCACCCACATCCGAAGTTGTCTACCCATCACTGCTACTTGAATGCCAGTAACTCTAATCCAGTGTCATGTCATTGCAGAAATTTAACATGTAATTGCAGAATTGAAATTTAAAGGTCATTTTTTTTTTATTAACCAATTCATTTTTCATTACATAAATATCATTCTACGGCTAGAAAACTAAACTCATTAATTATCACATAATATCTTTTTGATTCCTCACGAATTGAGGGTTTGAAATGAAAGGCTCTTCTTGCCATCTTGTATTTAGAATACTCAGCTTATAATTTATAGTATTCACTGGCATGAGTCCGAGAAATTAATGGTGAAGTCAGGAAGAGTGTTCATGGTTTCTTTTACGATAATGCATGGTTTCTGAGGCAGAAGACTTGACCTTCTTGATTGTTGGCCAGTCTGTTCTAGTTTTGTCTTAAGTCTTAAAGAGTCCACAGAATTAATGTAAAAGTAGAAACAGCACCGTATATAGAAGGAGAAAACTTAGGAAGGATCGTGGTTCTGAACTGATTATCACTTTGGTATTAAATGGTGAAGCTGACCAGTTGAAGATTTGGAAGAGACTTATAATTGCAGGCAAAGATGAAGCATAACAGATTGGTCAGTTAGTCTAAATGATTGGGTTTTTATTATGTGCCAGAGCAAGCAAGGTTGACATTCCACCAACACTATCAACAGATGGAAGACAAAAGTTTAAGTTGTTTTTTGTCATGATAGGTAGAATTGCTTCTGCTTTTAGTAATGGAACTTCCTTCTCAAAGTTCAAGCTCGTTGTTTTGTTTACTCTGAAAGAAGAAAGCTGCCAGCCACAACCAAAGTCCTCTACCCATTAACATGGACTGAATTAAATTCATTTCACTCCAGCGCCTTCTTAATAGGCGAAAGCATGCGAAGAGCAATGCAACAGTAGAAGAACCACCGGAAACAATGAACAGAACTAAGAAGGGCTCCGGCCCTATATTTTGAATTCCAGCGGTGTCAGATTGTGGAGTTGAGCATTTGGGAAATGACAGCATTTGTTGCTCTAATAGTTGCACTTCTCCACTCTGTGTTAAGTATATGATTGCCTCTGAAATATCCAAAGTCAAAGGAGATCCCCTTGGAAATACCTGCAAGATGCAAGAAGAAGATCAGAACATAAAGATGGAAATGCATTTACTTCAAGAGCATGTTCATTCTCATTTTGTTATTAAACCATATGTAAGCATGTTTGTGAACTTAAGGATCATGGAACAGCTAAGAATCAGGAAGAGTCGAAATATGAAATTACAAATCCAAAGCCGCTGAGCTTATATGTTGGTCCTGCCATTGTGAAGCCTTCACAGTATTTTGCTAGAAAAATTTTGGCATGGGGGGTGAACAAGAAAGCTGCCCTGATATGTCCATTTGATAGAGCTTCTGCAAAGTCATCAATTGAAGCCATGGTTTTGATGTTCGCTGTCTTAAAACCCAAAACTTTCACCAAATACGAGACAGTGAAGGAATTTCCATCGCAACCAATAGAAGCACTTGTATTTTGCAGTAAACTGATGTCAATTTCTGAAGGGGCTTTAGCCGTAAGTATCGACGATAGGTTGGTTGTTTAGCTTGATGTGACTATCAGCACCAAAAAAAACCACGGCACCGACAGAAAACGGGACCATGGACTTTTAAATGATTCTCCTGCAAACCAAAGGCCATTGACTTTTAAGGGATTAGCAAAAAACGTAATTGTCAAGTGATCTTCCAAGTACAAGGCTGCACAGAGAGAGAATTTCGTATATTAAATTTACAGTTCCTCTATTTACCTTGTGCAGAAGTAAGTATTGAAAAAGAATACCAGAGTATTGATCCAATTTGTGTAATGGATGAACCATTAAACCCACGCTCAGTTTCATGTTCAACAACCCAAATAGCAAAACCAGTGAAGACTGTCATAGCTGCCATTAAAAACCACATCTCTTTAGTATAGACCTTCAAGAACCACCAATGATGGTGTGACTTGTCAGATTTCATCGCCACGAGCATCACGAGACCTGATTCGACATATGGCTGTGAGAACTCTATAGGCTGGTCTCTGCTTGCTGTTATTACAATATCTCCAACAGCTGCATCAAAAGCCTATCACAGGAAATAAATATTATCAGTGATTCAAAGTGTTTTGTCTTATAATAAGAAATAAAAAGAATATCAGTGGGGTGACGTCTAAAACTCTAGGTTTCTAGTTATAACATCAAGATGGAGCTGAAAGCTGGTTTGGAGAAAAATATGAGCTAGGCTACACAGATTCTCAGAAACGGCCTAAGGGCAACTCCTGGTCAATTTTTTCTAACAACCATAGAGATGAAGACAATAAAAAGCTTACCTTTTGAGAAACCTTCATTACCATGTCATCGTAAGAACCATGAAAAGGAACAATTTCATACATCAAAGCGTATCGTAGACACTTCACAGCAGCTTCAAATACGCCAACCGAAAATCCTGTTATGTATGTTATGTTAGGGATCTCATCATGGCTTACTCTTACAAACTGCTTGAACATTGATATAGCTGGTACCGCAATCCTCAGCTGCTTCCCTCTATCCTCAAGAAGATTGGATTCTGATAATCCAGTTGGGACAGAAGTTTTGCCTCCTGGCCAGTATACTGGATTTAGAACTTCTTCACCAGACTGACTTTTATCCTTTCCACTATTATTCTTGACAAGGTTGTCGGTGAAGCCAAACTCCGGTGACCAAAATCCAAGCTCTCTGTAGCTTTTACCAACTATATTAACAATCTGAAAGTTAGGTACGTATGTTAGCTTATAGTTTGTAAAGTGTATCCTACCGCTTAGGCCTTCAAAATCACTTGATAAGATATGTTGAAGTAAGGTTTTTGAATAATTCTTCTCATGTAACATTTTAGAAGACTTTGCAACGGTCCAAATTGCATCATAAGCTCGAAGTGCGAATATACTTGGTTGAGAGTTCCTATCTTCCGGATATTCAGCTCTAAACTTCCTCTCAAACTTGACTTCAAAATCTTTGAAGGATGCGGTGGTATCTAAATAGCAGGCCTTACAACCAAGCACGCCTTGCATGGAGGTCATCATGGATGAGTTAACAGAATCGAGAAGACCAGTGAAGCTAGCAGCAGCAATCCACACATACCCTCTCCTCATCATTCCCATTTTCTTAGCATTTTCAAACAATAAACTTGCTAAAGTTAATGAAGATTGAAGTAGTATAAAGACCCTGTTTTGTTTACCCTTCAGTTTATTTAACTCGTTCTGAATGGTAGTGTTTGGGTCTAAAAGAGAAGACAGTGTCGGGAAGGCTAAGTAGTGTTCCAGTTGTACGCCGCTATCTTGGAGTGAAGCTGACAGAAGAGTGATAATGCCTAAATCACTAGTGTAGGAATATCTATCTTCATATATAGCAATCACCTTTGGCCACTTGAAGGATGCAATGATGGAAGCAATGCATTCGATCTGCACAGATATATCTTGGTACATGCTAATTACTGGAAGTTCTTTATCTGGAACTATCAGAGATAATCCTGTGGTTAAGGAAATGATAGGTCGTTCAATGGTAATGTTAACCATTTCAGCAACTAATGCAGCCTGATGCCATGTTATGGAACCAACAATCGCTTCCAATTTTTGGTTTTGGATGAGATCAATTGCTGCATTTAACGTCAAACAATTATCAACTTCTAGTTCCAAGTCAGATCACTCGTTCGGCTAATACATGATTAGCTATGCAGCATATGAAGACTACATGATATGAGACTACTGATTATCTTTTTCTACTACTGATTATCTTTTCTTCTAAGCTCGGAATTGAATCTAATGAAGCTTTTAAAATTACTAGATTAAAAACTACAGTAGCAATAATTCCAAATAAGATACAGATGTTAAATTTCTTGTAATCTGCAGCCACGAACAAGGAATGAACAACCACAAGGATTTATTTCAAATTCAAAGCAGTGACAAAAGATGTGCCAGCCAGTTTCTTCAGGGAAGAATAAAGTTCATCACATGAAAATTGAAATTTGAAGTGTCATAATGTTATTCACAAATTCATTCTTCATCTAAACAAAGATCCAGAATTCAAAACAATAAACATACCTGCAAAAGCAGCTCGGGCGGAGTTCTCAGGCAAATCCAGAACATGTAGAGCCAAATTATGGCCAGTCAATCTATAAATGTCTTGTACAGCAATATCCATGGCTATTTTCTCTTCCCTACCAACACGAGTACTGCAGTCTACAACTGCACCAATAATGCTAATGAACTCAGTGTCTTCATCATTCAGCTGACCTGAATTTGATAATATGAACGTTATTGATAATAAAAGGATCGAATAAAGAAAAACTAGAAAACCAGTCATTGTTCTTCCTAAAGAGAAAAAAAGAAATTTGAGTACTGATACAAGAATGTTTAATGGGAAACGCTGGAGGAGTTTGGTTTATATTTTAAATAATGGCTGCAGTTTTTGTTTACTTTTTGTGGTCACCATCTTGGTAGTGGGTACTTCCTAGCAAGATCCTAGAAAAGTCAGAAGAAGCTAATAAGGTAATGGTTTTGTATCTTCGGATGATGCAGTACACTATAGCATTTAACAATTTTACTGACAAAATTTTTCCGTCAATGTAAAATATATATTCTATTAGTAATTAATTTATCAACAAAATCATCGATAGAAATACTCTATTAGTAAATTTTTCATCGGTAATTTTTTGTCCGTCGGTAAATCCGTTGGTAATAAAAAAATATTATTACCGACGGATTTACTAACGGAACAGATGCGTAAAAAAAAATTACCTGCTTCATTCCGTCGGTATATCCCTCGAAAAATACTATCGGTAATTCCATCTGTAATTATTTAAAATATTTATAAAAAAAATCCATTTTATAAAATTATAAAATGATTAAATTAACATAAATCAACACTCTATAATATATACTCAAAATGCTTGGAAAAAAAATAAGAAAATCAACTCAAACAAATTTGCAACAAATAAATAAAATGAAAAATAAATTCAACTAAAAATATTCATATGAAAACAATGAAGTTGCAATTGCTAAAAATTTAAAAATCCTATAAATAAATCAACTAAAAATTGATCTCATATAGAAAAAAATCTCACAACAACATTTATACAATTATTAAGAACAAAAACAATTAAAAATAAAATAAAAAACAAATATAGTGAAAAAAATCATGAAAAAAGAAGAAGAAAAAATTTTACCTTAATGTAGTTGCAAGTGAAGCTAAGGAGAGAGAAAAAATTTCATCAAGCATATTAATTAAAAAAAACTAAGAGGATAAAAGAAGAAAGAATAAGAAGACATACTCGAGCATGGAGGAGAATAGAAGGAGATGAGGATAGAAAATAAGAGAAAGAAATAGATATTGATGTTTTTTACATATAGTGAAGAAGAAGAAGAAATGAGTATGTCTCTTGTGAAATAAGGGGATTCAGGCTTTTCATTGGGGCACGTTAGCGATGGAATTACCGACGGATAATTAAATATTAATAATATTTAATTATCCGTCGGTAATTCCGTCTGTAATATTTAATTTAAATTTTCAATTTCATAAAAAGTTTTTAGAAACCGCCAACAATCACCGACGATTTTTCAATCCGTCGGTGATTCCGTCGGTAATATTTAAATGAAAATTTTAAATTAATTGAATTTTTCAAAAAACTGTCAAATAACACCGACGACTTTTCAACCCGTCGGTGATTTTGTCTGTAAAGGACAACAATTAACAGTGCAATTAGAAAGTGAACAGTTCTGGAGCTCATTGAAAAATACCGACGGAATTGTCTGTCGGTGATTCTCTTTGTAATTGACATGATGAACAGAGTTCACAGTTTACCGACGGATTTTACCGACGGAATAAATTCCGTCGGTAATTCCGTTGGTAAAAATGACACATCATCATTTTTTTTTGCTTTGTTTTAATTTGTTTTCCCACTGTAATTCCCTCGGTATATACCGAGGGAATTTTTCCGTCGGTAAAATCCCTCGAAAATTTACCGACGGAAATATTCCCTCGGTATTTCCGTTTGTATTTATCAATTTTCTTATAGTTGTAGAAATTTACCAGCTTTGTTTTCTTAGCTAATCATGCTTTTTGACTAGCCATTTTTCTTTATTATCCTTCTGCTACCTAATTACACTCACCAAATGCCCTGTAATCAGCCTTTTGACCTTTACAATTGATACTCTAATTAAAACCGCAGAAAAGAAGTGCTCTTCTTATTACTTTCCTTGCATCTGGAATGCAATCATAGAAGAACTAGCGAAGCCTATACCTTGCGGCCATGTTTCCTATAGCAAGGAATCAGTGATGCATATGTTTAGTGTAACTATAAGAACTGATCTTTTAGGACACTACTTTGTACACATGACATGATGGTAGTTAGTTTCTCTTTGCGCTATCTTATCATCTGTTTGTGGAACGAAAATTCTTGCCAGTTGAAGTTCACTTGTTGCTTGGTCTTGAGCGAAGAGGGTAGTGATCAGCACCCACATCCAAAGTTGTCTACCCATCAATGTTGATTGAATGTCAGCCACTCGATCCCACCTTTGTCTCAATAGACGGATAATTGTTATTAGCAATGCAATTGCAGAAGCACAACATGAGATAATGAACTGTCAAATAACCATGTCAAGAATCATCTCAACCCAATAGGTTAAACTGTTAGATGAGGTCCTAAAATATAATTTATATTATTCTCTAACACACCCCCTCAAATGAAAGCTCTTTGGGCTTGAAATTTGCACGGGCTCACATTACCTTGTACTAAATTTTTATCAAATAAATCGGGATGGTGAGATTCGAACTCGTGACCGTTTGGTCATTAAAACTCTGATACCATGTCAAAGAATCATCTCAACCCAATAGCTTAAGCTGCTAGGTGAGGTCTCAAGATATAATTTATATTATTCTCTAACATGAACAATCCTAGAAAAGGTCTTTGTCCTAAACTTTGGATAGCATTGGCATCAGGAGTTGAAGTTGAGCAATGGGTGTAGGAGAGCATTTCTTCCTCTAGTAGCTGAAGTTCTCGACTCTCACTTAATCTTAAAATTGCTTATGACATGTCCAAACCCGAAGTAGAACCCTTCTGAAACACCTAAGAACAAAACAAGAAAATAAAAGAATAAAAGGAAAAATGTTAGCTTTATATAGAATATTGTCTTCTTAGACTAACAAGCAAGGATAAGGAACAAGGTAATTCAATCTAGAAAGATTACAAACAAAAAATGGTAAAGTTTGAATTGGATTACAAAGCGAAAACCGTCTAGTTTATAGGTGGGTCCTACAATGGTGAAGCCAATGCAATATTTTGCAAGAAAAGATTTCATAAAAGGTTTCAGAATGAAAGCAGCTTTAATATGCCCACTTGATAGAGCCTTTGCATATTCATCAAATGAAGATATATTTCTAACATTCCCCAGCCTTTTCACTAAATACTAGGTGACAATGGAACTTCCATCACAAGCAACAACTTGTTAGAACTCATGAAAGTTTGCCTTTGAAGTTTGAAAAAGTTTTAGTTAGACTTAGTTTCTGTTATTGTTTCATATCGGATTCTTGCTCTATAATTTTCTGTTTTCAGTTGGTAGAAAGTAGTGCTAATAAAATCTGATAGTAGTTGAGAGTTTTTAGTAATTTCAGTTTAGTTGTAAGCCTATAAATAGGTATTCTCATTTGTGAAATGTACTCTGCCTTTCTTCAACTCTTAAGTCTTAAATTATCTATTTATCCCTGCAAGTTTGGTTCTAGTCTTTTATTTTCTGCAGATCTAATAGTGGTATCATAGCTAACTTCCTACGGGCTGTGAGGCAAAGCTTTTTAAGTGTTTGAGTGCTAAACACAGTTAGGTTGAGTGCAAACACTAGTGAGGTTAAGTGATAACATATCTACTTCCAAAGAAGTACTTTATCTATAATTCCAGTGTTTAATGGTGAACACTATCACATTTAGGCTACTAAGATGAGATTTTACTTAAGATCTCAAGGTTTGTGAAAAGTTGTGACGTCTGAAACTGATTTATCATCATTGACAGCAAATCATATAATTGCTCAAATGAAAGCATATAAGGAGGAAAAGCTCAATGAAGACAAAGCCATCACATGCCTCCATTCAGGACTTGCAGACCACATCTTCACCAAAATTATAGACTTGGAAACACCAAAACAGGTATGGGACAAGCTTCAAGGTGAATTTGAGGGCGCGATGAGAGACAAAACTGTCAGGCTCTTCACATTAAAGAGAGAGTTTGAGTTGATGAAGATGAAAGACAATGAATCTATCAAAGATTATTCTGCCAGGTTGATGGATGTTGTAAACCAAATAAGGCTTCTTGGTAAGGCATTTACAGATCATAAGGTGGTAGAAAAGATCATGATTTTAGTGCCTCAAAAGTTTGAAGCCAAGATCTCTACAACTAAAGAGTTTTATGACTTGCAAAATCTCACAATTGCGAGTTAACCAACAAGCTTCATGTATAAGAGCAAAGGGTCTCGTTGAGAGGTGCGAGATTCTTGAAGGAGCTTTTCAAGCAAATCACAAGGGAAAGAGTTCTGGAAACTTACAAGGAAAGAAGCCCTTCAAGAACAACAAAGGGAAAGCTGAAGGATCTTCAAGAAAGCGAAACTTTTTGCCTTGCTTTAATTGCGGAAGAACCAAACATGCTGAGAAAGATTGTTGGTACAAAGATAAACCTTTTTTTCATTGTATTTTCTTCAATAATCTTGGTCACAGTGAAAAGTATTGTAGAGCCAAGAAAAAACAATCTCAGCAGCAAACACAACAACATGCAAATATGACTGAAGAGGACAAAAATGATTATGAGCATTTATTTATAGCATCACAAGCACTCAGTTCTCATAAACTAAATACTTGGCTTATTGACAGTGGCTACATCAATCACATGACCAAATATCTATCAATTTTTATCTCCATTGACAGAATAGCTCAATCAAAGGTCAAGTTGGGAAATGGTGAAGTTATGCATACCAAAGGAAAAAGGGACAATTTATATTAGCACCAAGAGAGGTACAAAAATTGTCACTAATGTTCTTTACATTCTAGAACTAGATCAAGATCTTCTTAGTGTTGCACAAATGCTAAGAAATGGATACGCAGTCTTTTTTAACAAAAAAATTTTGTTTTATCACTGTTGTACATGATTAAAGATAGCAAAATTAAAATGGATGGAAATAGCTTTTATTTGAAGCTTAATTTAGTTGAAGGTCATGTATTTAGTGCCAAGATTGATGAGAATGTTATTTGGCACAAAAGACATGGTCATTTTAACTTGAAGTCACTGAAGTTTATGCAAGAAGCTAATATGGTTGAAGATATGCCTGAAATCATAGTTAATGCTCAAACTTGTGAAAGTTGTGAGCTAGGGAAGCATTATTGACATTCATTCCCTTAAAATATGACCAAAAATGCTACTCACAAGTTGGAGTTAGTTCATTCATATTTCTATGAACCAATAAGCATAGCCTTATTGAGCACAATGTGTATTTTGCATTATTTATTGATGATTTTAATAGAATGACTTGGGTTTATTTTCTAAAAACCAAGTCACAAGTGCTCTCTATGTTCAAAAGCTTCAAGAAAATGGTTAAAACTCAAAGTAGCCAAAAGGTTAAGGTGCTTAAAACTGATAATGGAGGTGAGCATACCTCAAAGAGTTCAATGTTTTTTGTCAAGAAGCTGAGGTTGTACATTAGCTGACAATTCCATACTCACCGCAACAGAATAGAGTTTCTAAAAGGAAGAACAAAACTGTGTTAGAGATATCAAGGTGCATGCTATTTGAAAAGAAGATACTAAAGCTTCTATAGGCTGAAGCAGCCAACACCTTAGTATATTTGCTTAACAGACTACCAATTAAGTATGTTCAAAGCAAAACACCAATAAAGGCATGGTCTGGTGTAAAACCTTATATCAAGCACCTGAAAATGTTTTTCTCATTGTGCTAACTTCATGTGTCATCTGTCAAGAGAGGCAAACTTGATGAAAGTGCTGAGAAAGGTGTCTTCATTGGGTATGCAACAAAATCAAAAGGTTACAGAATTTTTAACTTGATTGGAATGAAAATTGTGATAAGTAGAGATGTGTATTTTGATGAAAATTCCTACTAGAATTGGGACTCGAAGAAAATCCATAAAATTGATTAAACCAATCCATCTATTCTTGAACCAGCAATAAAAAGTACTAGTATTGAAAATCCACTTGATGTTAAAACCAGTGCTTAAGGTGAGGCTATTATCTAATGTGTATGAGAGGTGCAATCTTAAACATGTTGAGCTTGCATGTTACAGAGAAGCTATAAGTTTTTTAGAATGGATTGAGGTTATGAAAGCTGAAATTGATGCTATTAAAAGAAATGAAACTTGAAAATTGACAAAATTGCCTGAAGCTAAGAAAGAAATTAGAGTGAAATGGGTTTTCAGAACCAAATTCAATTTAAATGGTTCAATCTTTATGTAGTGCAATGCTGACAAATAATACTATGCTAAATTAACTCAAGAAATACTAGACTTTTTGAAGCCAAATTATGGTAGGTGAAGCTGTAAAAAGATTGCCAACCAATATCCATTAGTACTTTCTCTTCTTTCATCAGGTTTGTTGTTGGTGAAGTTGCTCCCATTATTCAGCATTTAAATGTATTGTAGTAGTTGTTGTTTTTTAAAATGTGTTTTGCTTGAAAATACTTTTAATTTTTTAAAAAAAAAATTATTTTTGACATTAGTATATTAAAACGATTTGAAAATATCAAAATAAATTAATTCAAAAACAAAATTTAATTTTTTTTAAAATACTTTTAAACTACAAAAATAAATATATTAAGAATAAAAAGATGGAATATTTGAACGGAGCAAGAAGACAAGCAAAGCAAATTTTACCATGCAAAGCAAATTTTACTTTGTGGATGTTGGCTGGCTGGCAGCTAGAGAGTAGAGACTAGTGTTGGTCTCCACTCTTTGTATAGAAAAATAAGAGTAAGCTCTTGTCGGTGGCCAGCATTGATCAACATTACTTTTTCTTTTTCCTTTTATTTCCTTGTAAGATGTTTGAAAATTACAACAAATAATTTAAAATAGTCTCTAATTTTATATTTTTAATTTTTAATATTTTAATAATATCCCTTATTGATGTAGTCAAGGAGTAGATGTAATTGAGTCAACAAGATTTGTTTTAATTTTATGTTTATTTTTACATTTCAAAAATACTTTTAAAAAAATTTGAATTTTTTTTCTTTACTTTAAATTAATATTTTTTTAATATTTTTAAATTATTTTGATGCACTAATATCAAAAATAATTTTTAAAAAATAAAAAATATTATTTTAATATATTTCTAAATAAAAAAACACTTTAAAAAATAACTATAACTACATTTTCAATGAGTCTATACTTATTACTTAAGATAATTGACTTATTACTTGCCTCATATTTCCCTTTGACTGCTCAAACGTTTTTAAAATAAAACGCCACTCATCGATTTCCTACTAACTTCATTTCATTTTACAAGATTGCTATTATTACGACAATGCCATTGCCATCCCCAAAAAGGCAAAAACTCAGTCGTTTAAAGTACATTCTCTATCCTATGCTCAAATAAAAAATTAATATTACAATTTAGTTCCTGTAGTTTATTTAAATAATTAAGTAGTCTTTGTATTGTTAAAATAATTTAGTCTTTTAAATAGAATACCATTGACCACCCTTCATTTAATAATTCTTTTTTCGAGAATGCTTCTTTACTAATCAAATTTTCTCATCTTCTCCTTCTCTTTTTGTATTTTACAAAAAATCAAAAAAATAAATTTGATAAGAACATAATAGAATTGACAAAAGGATTGAGTTATAAGCAGACTTGAAATACAAAACATTATATACATATATAGTTAGTTACAATAACTACAAGGACTAATTGTGTACTATGTTTAAATATAGGGACTAATACATAACTATGGACCAATTTCAGAGAGACCCTTAATTTAGATTCCCAAGAACCCCATCAACGGTCTAGATCTAACATAAACCCCTCCTTAGACAACTCCAAGCCACTCACAGTAAAACAAAAGAAAAACACCTTAACATCAAATTCGTCGTCTTTAAGATCGCCAGAGCTCTAACTAAATTCAGTGAAATTAGGGTTAGGGTTTGAGTTCGAGTTCAGATTAAAGGAATTCAAGTTCCTTCAGTTACTGAAAGATGTGGCACGAAGCAAGAAGATCAGAGAAGAAAGTACACGACATGATGGACGCAGCTCGAAAGAGAGCACAACGACGAGCCGTCTTTTTGGCCAAGAGAAGAGGCGATCCAATGCAATCCATTCAACTTATCGGCAATCGATCTCGCATGTATCGGGACGATGGTCTCTATCAAGCCACACATGACCAGCAAGGCCTGTATGTTACTTTTTTTGTTAAAAAAATGTTGTTGTAATTTGGCAATTTTTTTTGGTAATTTCGTTGTAACCATTAATTGATCATAACGAATCCTGTTGTCAATTAAAAATATTTTATTTAAATTTTTTAAATGCATAATGTTGTGTTTGAAAAATTAATATATGAAATTTGAAAAAAAGAAGGGAGCTTGATGGATAGCTTAGAGCTCGTTTTTATATCAATGGTTGATTGAATTTTGATGTGTAAAATTGCATTTCTGACTGAGTTGTAGCTGTTTTTATCTTATTCTTGCATTTAGTGACATTGTTTGATTTGGACTAATCTTTTAAATTCTCAGGATACCTTGGAATGGAAAACAGGATGTTCTTATTGACAGGTGAACTCTCTATCTCTGTTTTTATGCCTTATGTTCTTTTATTTTGCTGTAGATTCATTGTTTGTCTTAACATTTGTGATTGATGCATCTGTGGTTTTTTTGTTATTTGACAGATTTGATGGCCGTGCTTTACTTGATTTTATACGGGAGTCTGGGACCCGACGGGCCCTGCAGAAATCGGAAGAAGAAGAAGAACTTGAAGAGTTTGTTAATTTTGAGCGTTATCGGGATTTAATTAAGCATCGACGTAGAGGATGTCGGTACTTTTTTTTTATTTTTTGATGATTATGTATACAATTCTTGTTTCATGAATTTTTTTTTCATACATTGCCTTCCATTTATATAAAAAATAACCATAAACACCAAGGCTATCCACCTTTATGGTGTTGATTAGAGTGTCCTTGTTTCAAAATCAGTTCCACAACTTAAATTGTGTGCTGACAATTACTAATGGAGAGACTTTGCACTTACATGTTAACAGTTACTGATGATGAGGGTTTGCAGCATGTATATCAAGAGCTTGAGGCAAAGTTTACCACTCCGTTTGCTTCAGACAGGTTCATCTTCCTCTCCATGAGTTAGCACACTAATTGTAGCGAGTGTTTTGGTGAATTAAGTTCTCTTTCACTCCTCGTCAGGCTATAACTAAAAATAATCTTAACAAACATGCTTGGCATAACTTGTTTAGACAAATACTCATGAGAGCATGCTTTAGATAATTTTTGCATGCTTTAGATGTGTTGGACAAATGTTTCTTTATTGTGATTAATTTCAAATGAATGTGTATATATTGATGTAAGACTTTCATTTCACTTGTGTCTCTAAGGAATCTTCTCGAAGCTAATTTCCTATAATGGTAAAATTCACTTTTTGCTCAACCATTTTCTCCCACATCTTTGAATTGTGAGCACATTAATAGCATTGTTTTCTCTCGCTAAACTGGGAAATGACTATTTAGCACAACCGGGGTGCTCTGCACTCAAGGAAAACATAGTTGGTTTTGATTTGTCAGTGATATGCTGAGCATGTTAAGACCTCTTAGCTGTGTTTGTTTTTTATATTTGAAATTGCTACATTGTTGATAAAATATGTTTTTCTGTCAGTGGAGGCCATGAACAGGGTACCCAAATTGTTTCCTTGACCAGATTTCAGAGGTGGCTCCCATTTTTATTTGTTGGGGGTATATGTTGTGAAAAACTCGAGTTGATTTGATTTCTACAAGAAATGAGAGTTTTCTTCATTGACCCAGAAATTTTGTATCTTTGCTATTTTAATTTTACTATTATGCATCATTTTTGTTTTGCTTTGATATGCAGTTGGGTCTGATCTATTATGGTTTACTTTTTTAAAGCTTTTGGTAATTTGTTGCAGTTCTATGTTAGTGATGATCTGGCTTTGTCCAACTTTTTGGTGTACCTTTTAATGCATAGCTTTGGCCATTTGTGTTCTTCTCTAGTTACAATTGTTTTTACACATAAATGCAGTAATTCTCAGACACAACAACCTCCTGCTAGCAAAGGTCCTTATTCCCAAGTCGGGTTTTCTTATGATGGGGATGGAAAAGAGGAAACACATTTTTCAGATGGTGATGACAGTGAAAGTGAAGATGAAGATGATGATGATGATGAAGATTTTAATAGCGATGACAGCAATGATGAAGGAATGGAAACAATAGCAAAAGAATTTGGAGTGAAAAGGTATGGCTGGCTTGTTTACATGGATAAAAAGGCAAAAGAAGAAGAGAAAAGACAGAAGGAAGTTATCAAAGGCGATCCTGCAATTGTAAGTTTGGCAAGACTGTCATTTGGAATTTCCTCTTGTTTCCTTGTAACAATAATCCAAGTACTACATGTTCATTTGTATAAACTACTAATTTCAGAGGAAAATGAGTCGCAAGGAAAGAAGGAAAGCTTCTCAGATAGAAAGGGAAAGAGAGAGAGAAGCTGCTAGAACAACAGGAACAAGAGTGCTGCATCATGATCCCTACCGGTAGAAAACGCTAACTTCTGCTTTCTCAAAACTATAAGAAATCGTTCTATTTGAAGACAACACTACACACATGCTATTATGTTATGATAATGATGTTTTCCTTTACTGTACAGTGAATCTAGACGAAGTCCAACTTATGAAGCTTATTCTCGCTCCAGAAGGTATATCTGGTCTTTCAGAGACTGTCATTTGGAATTTCCTTTATGTTATGTTAATGATGCTTCTCATTGCTCTGCATTTGCAGATCGAGATCCAGATCACGCTCATATTCACCATCACATTCTAGGCGTTATACTCGTGGAGGGCATCTTGATGAAATTCACCATAGTAAATCAAGGACTCCTAAGATAGAATACATCACCGAATTTGGGGGCTCTTGTGACAGGGATGAGCCAAAGCTTGGAGGATATTCTCCACCACCATCTCCTCCATCACAGGCTGATGTGCTGAACCGGTCGGAGCACTTGACCTTTAATTCTTGCAAAGATAGATTGGACAGTCTTTACTGTGCTGCAGCTTACCCATTTTGTTACCTGAAGGAAACATTTGTGGTTTAGAATATATCACTCTAGGGTTATCTTCCTAACTGACAAGATGGAGTGGAAAGGAGGCTTCCTTCTGAAGCTCTTATCTTCCCTGGAACAGGCTTAATCTAATTGCTTCCAAGTTTCACACAACTATTGAAATATGGTATGTCTAATGCTTGTGATTTCCCACAGGGCGTCATCTGGTCACATACTTGAGGCATTGCATATTGATCCTGCATCTGGTGTATCCCCTGAAAATGATAAGAGCACAAAAGTATCAAAACCAGCAGTAAGGTATTGCGCATGGACTGATATTCATGATGCTCGTGAATTTTAGCTGTTATATGTAACTTAATGGATATGATGTCTAGATGGTTTCCTTTGAATATATGCCCGTGCTTCTTTTCCTGGCCATTTACTTTGCTCCATGAATTTATGATTTTTTGTTTCTGATTCAATTTTCATATTTTCTCCTTTGAACAGCGCATCATCTGGATTAGCAAAATTAGCGAAGGCAAGTACTTCTGGGGGTCCTTTGAAGCAGCAACAAGGAGAGAAAAAAGAAACTCCTCAGGAGAGACTCAAAAGGATAATGAGCAAGCAGCTAAACAAACAAAGTATGACCTAAATTATATGTATTTATAGCTGTGCAGCTCAATGTGTCTCTGATATCCATCAGTGGCATTGACAATGGATGGCTTTTGCTTAAGAAACTTGATTTTTTTTTTCCTCTTTGTTTGACCTGGCCTGGGGATTTTGATTTTAGGAAGGGGAACAGGTTCCTTGCACTTTCTAACTGTTATGAGTCTTTTGTTTTTCTCATCTGCAGTCAAAAAAGACACTGCTACCGAAATGGCCAAGAAACGAGAGCAGGAGCGCCATAGGCAAGAGAAACTTGCAGAAACAAATCAATTGAGTCGATATAGACGTCGCAGCCATAGCAGGAGTCGTTCTCCGCCAAGGTATTTACCATGCTTTATTTCAAGGAATTTGAGTAGCATCTTATACATGCTTATTCATCTATGTGATTGTTTGAGATATTGAGTGGGAATGATCTATCTTGTGTGTATTTTTAAAAAGAGAGAATTTATCTCAATGTAGGAACATATCTTGTAAATCCATGAGTTTTGCTTGCATTTTTTTGCTGATAATCACTGTTTGACATTGGTTTAACACTCAGGACTCCGATTGTTATTGTTATTGTTTTTTTCTGCATTGTCTGCAACAGTTTTACATCATTTTTTTTTTTTGCTTTCATTATTTTTTTCCCTCTTCGAGGCTAGTCAATATCAGTATAGTGTTCATATTGTGACAGTCTGTAGAAGTATGTTCAATATCAGTTTAGACCGCAAAATTGATATTTGTTAGAGGTGATGGAGATAGTTGTGTCAGTTTATGACAAGGTGAAATAAGCCATGTTATGATATATGATCAAATGTATTCCTTTTGTGTTCTTTGCTGTGGATCAGAACATTGTTTTAAAATGAACTTGTATTTTTCTGTTTGTCCAATGATATGTATTTCTGCAGAAGACACAGGTCCAGTAGAAGTCCAAGTAGAAGTAGGAGCTCTCGAAAATATCATTCCCGTTCCCGCTCTCCATCCCGGTCCCGAACACGCACCCGCTCCCGCTCACACTCTCATTCCCGCTCACCAAGGTAATAATCATGTTAAGTTTCTCATTCTTTTGCTTGATATAAATCAACTTGCAGACTAACTAGATGCCTAACGTCACAGGGTAAGAAGCCGATCAAGATGCTGATGCATAATCTGTAAAGCTGGCTACTGGCACCAAGATTTATTATGTTTATGTTTATAGTGCTATGTTCTTTCATATAGTAGTGGTTGGTAGCAGTGCTTTGCCTCGCCTTCTGTTTTGTAACCTGCAGTGATTTTCAAGGCAGAGATGAAAGTACGAGTCAGAGCCATTTTTGTAATCTGGTGTGTTTGATTCTTCACGTAATTGCATCTACTATTTTCCTACCGTGGTTGCAATATGATAATGTGCAGGAGCGTGTTTGTGTGTGTGTAATCATTCTTTAAAGCTTTGAGAGGGTTGCATGTACCACTCTTGTGCAAAAGCAGATAACGCGGCCTAGACCTTGGTGTTGATACAAGAAGGCTGTTAAAAACTTCTGACCTAGAAGTAGTTGATTCTTAAGAGGGAATGGATTTCCATTAATTGTACTTAACGAGGGTAGGCTGAGGCCTCCATGATAGACCATGTGAGTTTTGACATTCAAAGCTTGCTTGGAATGCTGTGTCCATAGACGAGTAACATTCATGATTCACTGTACACAGGATTGGCTTCTACTGGGCTTGGACGATCGAGACAATGAGATGTGGAAAAGAAGAGGAAATAATTAAATCTGGATTGGGATTTGCTTGCTAAGGATATTTGGATTTGTTTTGGGGTCAATAGAGGCAATCATGTTTCGCAGAGCCTTTGAAATATATACCATTAGAGGAAGGAGCGTCCTGGAATAGACAGGAGTTAAAATCAGGTTAAAACCAATTTGCTTCTTGAAATTAGTGGAAGCTTTATGTCAATTATCAACGACAAAAATGGAGACGGGAAAGTCGTATCTTTGGATACTCGGTCTCAAAAAGCAGAATGGTATGTGATTTTTCATCATTAGACGTTTGGAAGGTGTAATTGTAGCCGTAATAATTTCTTTTTGTTTTTTTCCCTTACTGGAGTGGCGTGGCAATTCCATCAACTCCGTAATAAAACCTTCTCCTAAAGTGCATTCTAAGCACATACTAGAGAGCCTGTTTCGAAATGTGGAGTATTGCACATAAAATCTAGGCTAAACCCATGATTTGCATGGTGTGTTTTCGTTAAAAGAACTTCCTTGCTACAAATTCAATTAATTGAGCATCTGTATTTTTTAATTTCAATCAGATGAATACAGTTTGTCTAGATTGAAAAGGAGACTACAGCTTCACAGAGAGGGAGGGATGGAAGAAATGATCGATAATAATGGCTCCATTGGCTGACTCAATTTTTTCTTTTAAATGTATTTGATTGAATGAAATTATGTAAATATATGTGTTTGATCGACCGAAATGGTATCATATGGCTTTTTTTAATGAATCTCTGGAAACATGAGTTTAACCTAAAATCTATAGCCTTCTAAAGAGGATTTTTTACACAACAATCAATAATCAAGAAGCAACAATGAAGGTGAAACCCCTTGTTTAGTCATTTCATAAAAAAAAAAAAAAAAGCATGATAAACAGCAGTCCCTCAGCTTTGTACTTTGATTGATTTCGAAAGCCCACTTGTATCTTATCAAACTTTAAGTTCATTTAAAGGAATTAAAAAGTGTGGAAGAATCCAAGCTCCCAATTTTGCTTTTATCGATGAGAGCTCTCTTCAACTTTCCACTCCCTTTTGTAATCCGTGTACAACAAGGGAATTGTTCTATATGATGCTGAGTCTCCTCCAAAAGCAGATAAAAAGGCCATGGAACAAGCTTCGAAAACCTCACTTTATCCCTTCCTCATCACACGCACGCTTCCTTTCTCATTACACTCATGAAAGAGATGCCTCGTTGCCTAGCTATCTTTGGCCACAACTTTACTTGCCTATATCCATTTGAACTCGTAGAGAGAATCATCATCTCAAAATACAAAATGCGACCACCACACGAGGGGACACTCATGCATAAATATCAACTCTGCACTCCCTTTTAATCCCTGGAGCTGGAAGGAAGATGATAAAATCACCATCCACGTATATTTGACCTTCAACGTCAAAAAAGATCTTGCCAATGACGTGTCACCCAGTGACCAATTGGGCTCCACAACCTAGATGAGGTGTCATTGTTTCCATGGTGAACATCCATGTCGAAGTAAGTAAGACCTCTCCTAAGAATACATTTGTCCAACCAAAAGAGACCATCACTTTTATATTATGTGTGTAAATGCAAAGAAACATCCATTGCTCTATTCTCACTATTCGTAGGGCACAAATATTCCCTAATCTAAACTTTATACGAAGAGCCCCATCAAGAAATATTATGATCTTCGTCAATCCCTTTTAAATACTTAATTAAAGTTTAATTATTAGGCTTTATATACGAGTATCGTAAGCAATGAAGCAAGGAACCCAGTTCATGATCACTTTATAAACCAGGCCACTTGAAGTAGGCTTTACTGATCCATGATTCACACGAAGACTACCTAAACGCTCTTCTTTTATTATTAGTCACTCGAAAAAATATACTATAAGATTGATGAAGCACATGGGATGGTGTATCTCTCTTAGATTTATCAAGGGTGCTATCTAGATTCAATCTTTAATCCAAGTGTTTATAAAAAAAATATGAGGAAGTAGGTCCTACAGAAATTATTTCATTCTTCTACCTAGCATGCATTCACATTTTACGATTAATAACTCATTATTTTATTAATTATCATCATAATCAGTCTTGCCATTGCAAATCCCAGTTCCTTTCTTGTGTCCCAATCAATGTTCAAGGCGAGATATTCAATTAAAACAGTAAAACAAAGCCGGGTTAGTGTCTCTCTCTCTCAAATCATTACTTACTTCAATTTATTTATTTTTATTAGAGTATAATATAAATTATATTTTGAGATCTTAATTAATAACTTAAATTATTGAATCGAAATAGTTTTTTGATATGGTATCAAAGTTTTAATGAACAAACTTGATCACGAGTTGAAATCTTACCACATTTATTCTCTCTTTAATAAGGTATTAGAGAATAATATAATTTATATCTTGAACATTTACCTAACAACTTAAGTTATTAAGTAGTCTTTGACAATTTCAAATTATTCATGGGTTGAGATGGTTTTTTTATTCATGGGTTTATTCTTTTATATATATATATATATGGTGAATGAAGGTCATGGTTATGAAAGTCAACTACAAAACTATTTTATTTTAAATAAAGTTGTCTGCTTAAAGAGATTTTGCTGTGTAAATATTATTTGTATAATAATTTCATCACTGTTCTATAATGAGAACGAGAGCACAAAAGCTATATATAACTTCAAATGTAAAACTGCAGTTATGGAGTAGTTAATCATACTTGGATTATAACAGGGAGAATCCCCCACCAAAAAAATTAAAAAGGAAGAAAAGAGAATAATCACCAGAGATAAGAGATAAAAAGAGCACTTCAGGCAGAATGAGTTTTAATTTCTCAGCTACAATCTCAATAACATTATGGTTTTATCCTTAGAAGTTACATTTACGTTATGTTATTAAAGAATTCAGAAATTGTATCATAATAATGAGATCTCATTTTTTATCATAAATGTGTGAATAGTTGTTTTTTATTAACAATAACATAAATTATCTGGAATTTTTTTATTTTAAAAATAAATTTAATGTGTTTATAAACTGAAATAAATATATTAAAATGTTAAATTATAAATACGATAATGATGGAATTTTTTTTTAAGTTTTATTTTGATTATAAATATTTAGTAAATATCTTGAATTGGAGAAACTAAAATTTGATACATCATAAAATGTTAGACCCTTTATTTATATGTCAATATTAAAAATTCATTGTATTCTTCTACTAAAATCTATTTATATCTATGAATAAATGAAGTGTATGATGTGAATGAAAGCTTTAATGCATTATTACTTTTAGTATGACAATACGTTTATGTAGTTAGATAATGATTCTGTTGGCATGAATTTCACACCAAATAAAAAATATTTACCCGCTTTATTTTGTTGGTATTTTTATCAGTGAATATGATATTTCAATGACAAAAAGGATCATTTGTAACTCCATCGATGATTTTTTAATATTACCAACGATTTAATTCCGTTAATGATTAAACAGTGGCGGTGACATTTCCAGTAATTCATTTCCAACTCTATGGAATATACCGACGGACTTAATCCATCAGTAATTTTATTAATACACACACACACACACAATATTAAACTAACTAGAAAATAATTAAATTAAATTAAAATAAAATAAAAACCAAATATTTATTACATATTTAAAATTTTATCAATTCAAATACAATTCATCTAGAATAGAGGGGTTGAAGGAGGAGGAGGCAGGTCTTTGTCAAAAACAAGGGGCCAACAAAAAGAAGCATATATACCACTCATTTGTGATTTCAACTCCATGTACAATCGCTGGATTTTGGCAGTCTCAGCATTAAGTCATTTAGTCTCAGTAGTAAGATGGGTTGTCCAAGCTTTAATTCGTTGATTTAAAATTGCCTCAAACTCCAGAGTTTGAGTGATTGAAATCAATTGTTGGGCATCTAACGATTGAAATACATTAAGTCGTCAAAAGTCCTTGGCCGTAATGTTTAAGATACCGTAAACCTAATTTATATCGGATCCACCAGACAATACTACCACCAACCATAGTTCTAGATCGAGTTTTGGATGGGTTGAAAGACTGTACTCGTATCTCTCCTATAATCAACTATTATATGTTTCCCGAAAAAAAAGTTAGCAAATTCAAAAAATAATAATAACTTAAGAAAATAAATTGTTGAAATCCAACATACCATAAAGCACCGAGCTCGGTTATCCACGAGTTACTACACCCTTTTTTGACGGTCATCATTTCACACGTGCATTTCTACAAAAAGCTTCATAGATCTTGGTTTGGGTCCAAAAATCATAGTCTGCAAGAGAAAACTATTGTAAGTGAGAAATATTCATATAAAACAACACTTTAAAAAAATGGATGTAATATATATATATATATATATATATATATATATATATATATATATATATTCACCATTGCTTTACATGCAAAACGAATAGAATGAATTCGTTAGTGTGCGTGGTGATGGAATCATGAATCTGCATATTCCGATTCTTCTTTCGGATTGTGATCGTCGCATGAAATGCTTGGACGTCACATAATAAATATATTCTACCCATACAAACCTCCGAGATATATAGAGATCTGAAATCCTTCCAAACCACCATGTCTTTCCATCCTAAAAGCTCTTTTTCTTTAGCATATTTCTTTGGTTTTTTTATGAGCCTCATAACAAAAATAAAACAACCTTTATGGTAGAAATAAATTATCAATTAACAAATGAAAAATTAAATTTTAACATTTGGATAAAAAGATATTTATTTTGATTTCAATCTTACTAATTTCCAGTGTGATTCTCCTAAACCCTTCTAACAACAGCGTTGTCAGCTCTATCCAAGTAAAATTCTTCATTGCAACTCAAATTTGTAAAAGAATTAGTTCATTTATATTAATAAACTAACTGAATTAACATAATAAAAAAAACTATTTAAGTTAATACTAACCTTAAACTTTTCAAACTATAAATCAATCATGATTTGATTACTTTCATAAGTTTCTATTACAAATCTGCTGATATTTTAATTATCTTCAATGAAAATAAAGGCATATGTTTGAAATAGCCATGACATCATCTTTTTCAAGAACTTTTTTTTCCATCAAGAGATTGAAATAAAAAATAAAAATAAAAAAAAAGATTTAAAATTTAAAAGAAAACCAATGAAACTAATTAATTAATTACTTAAGTTAATATTTTTCTTACTTGTTAGTTAGGGTTTAATTTTAGGTAATGATAGAAGTTTAAAAAGAGTAACATAAATACAAACTCACCTAATTAATTGATTGGTTAGTTTTACTAGTTTTCTTTAAAAGTTTTTTTTAGAAAAAATAGTGCATGTGCTCAAATAAAAAAAATGGTAAATTGTCTATTATATAATCTTACAAGTTTCCAATATGTCCCTATATTTTTAATTGTCTATTATATAATTGTATAACATCTACTTTTCCAATATGTCTTATTGAGTTTTTCCTTATATAAGAATATCATATAAAAATTGTTCAAAATTGCTAAAAACATTTTAAGAAACAAAAAAAAAAGAATTACTCAACCATTAAATAAGAAATAAAATTTGTAGTTTTTTTCTTAAAAATAAAATATACTATATAGTTTAAGGGCATTTCCAAAATTAAAAGAAATATATAATTAGGTCAATTTGGATGAAAAACTTGGACAAATGACATATAAGAGAATTGAAAACTATACAAGAAAATAATAGAGACAATTAAAAACATGGAAACATATTGGAGATTTGTCTAATTATATAAAATATATAAGGATAGATTAAGTCATTTATCCTAGAAAAAATCATACAATACAAGTACTTCATATGCTATTTGGCTTTGTCAAATTCTAACACTTGGCCTAATTGATGGAGAGATAACCACCGCATAAATATATTCATAACAAAAACTAATATGCATAGTTGATTGATCAAATCTTACAAGAACAAGTATTCAAATAAAAAATATATATATATAGGTGCTCAAATACAAAAATATAAGTACTTCATATGTTATTATCCCTAATAAAAGGAAAAAATTAAAATGATTTTAATTTAAACCCACCTAATAGAGAGTTAATTATTGCATTAACATTCAAACAACAAAATTATCAAAGGTATTTCATTGATCAAATTTCATGAGTTTAAGTACATAAATAGAAAAAAAAAACAATATAAGTACTTAAATAAAGAAAATCAGATAGGAGGTCGGCGCTTCACTGCAAACTAAGTTAAATTATTTCTAACATAAAAAAAGTTATCAAGAAAATAATAGCAATTTCAAAGGAGCAAAAAAAATATAGGACTCGATCAATGATTCAAATAGGTTTAATATTAATCATCAAAGGAAGTTCAACATTTGGAGACAATGAAAGCTTGTATTTAAAATAGGTGTTGAGTTTGATGAAGCTATGTCAAATTTGAGACACATCTTACAAAATTGGAATCCAAGTTTTCCTTCCAAAGTCACGGGAAACTTGCTGGTAAAATCCAAACTGGCTACTAAATTTATTAAAAAAATATGGCTCCATAACAAAAGTATTATTATAATAAAGAGTCAAATAGCTTGATCAATTACATATAAAGCATTCACTTTTAATAGCTGATAATTTACTAGCATCATATAAAATAACAACTCCACCATGAAAAATAATGGATGATATTTAATTCTTTTAGGATTTCTAAAAAGAACATTGGCTTGGGATTCATTAAAATACTTTGTTAACCTATTGCTAGTATATTTGGTCATCTTGGACGTTGATTATCAAGTAATAAAATAGATTGATACATATTTGTGTTTCTTGGTATATAATTTGGTATTTTTATTCGTTGTGGCATATTGGCTATCATATGTATCAAGAGCTTATCCCAGAAATAGATGACCTATTTCCAGCTCCTATCATTAAAGGTTGATTATTAAATATTTAAATTGACAAATACATATTTATGTTAGGTCTAATGCATGTCTTTTGTCAAAGTAGGGATTATATCATCTTCATGTTCAAATTCAAAACCACTCTTTAATTTAAATTTAAAATAAAAACATTAAGTTTAGGTAATCCCCAAACATAACAAACACGTATCACTTTAAAACAAATAATAAAGTAGCTTATCTTAAGTAGGATGAATATGTTGATTATATCTTTTCTATTATATTAGCAACTCCTTATATAGAATCTCTAAAATATCGGTTAGAGTACCTAGTTACCATAAAAATAGATGACGACTCCTATTTTTAATTTTACCTTTAATTTGTCATAATGACCACATGTTATAAAAAATGGAAGGTGAATACCGTACATGGAGAATTCATCAATCTCTAAAGTACTGGGTATTATAAAGGTCGTATTAAAGATGACTTGTGGAAAGTTCCTAACTCTCAACAACATGCTTCAGGTTGCTAACATTAGAAAGAAATTAGTTGTCTAACTCATTATTCAGAAAAATGGTTGTAAAATAATATTTGAAAGTGATAAATTTACTTTGTGATGGAATCTTCAAAATGAATAAATGTTACTTTTAATATTAAAACAATACAACAATTGCAATTTTCTAGAGTGTAATTTTGTTTTTCTTTTATAGCTATCAATTTATGTAATAATTAGGATATTCCGAGGCAAGTTTTCGTAAGCCAGACTACGCTAGCTACTGCTATGTTATTAGAGGAGGTTAAAATGTAGACAATTAATTAATGCAAAGGTTGTCTTTCTGGATTTTGTGGACAAACCACCTTGAATAAAAAGGTAGAAGATGATAAAAACTGAATGGCCTGACTAATCAGCACTTAAGAGGGACATGGCGTAGAATTGGGGGTCCAACACCGGTCCCAAACGGCAATTCTTGCCGACAAGGACCACTTGCAGCCGCCGCCGATTATTTGATTCCCTTGGTGTTCATGGACCCTCACCGGTCCTATCGTCCACCAAGTTAGTCTTGATGCTTATTGATTTTCACATCCAACTGAACTAAAGACGTATGTGATACATAGAGATTAGTCTTAATGCTAATTGATTCTCACATCCAACGGATCTAATCAAACTTTGAGCTTTTACGGCGGTAGATGTTAAAAAACTTATCTCACTTCAAAAATTAACTTGTTATTAGAAATTATTTTATTATATTTATTAATATAACAACTTTTAAATAGCAATTAATTGAGTTTTAATTGCGAGAGTACCCTTCCATGTTCACAAATAAAATGTAAATAGTATTTAAAATGGTAGCAATGGCGGCTTTTGAAAATATTTTTTATTTAAAAATATATTAAAATAATATTTTTTTTATTTTTAAAATTTTAATTTTAACATCAATCTTAAATTATATAAAAAATAATTTTAAAAAATTAAAATATTTTATAAATACAAAAATAAAGACACTCGCGACAAGCAATGAAAGGGAGGACTGGTGGGTTGACTAAAGATGATGTCTAGGGGAGCAAGGGTGCCCACCGTGACCACTTATGCATTTCCTGTCGATTTCCATAGCCCAAATAGGCCCCACCTTGCCTAGCTACTAGCTCAACGTAAAAGACGATGGCACCCCCCTAGCTCCATTAATTTCCATGGAGGATGGTGGCATGGTTCCACATTGGCAGGGAAGGCTTTTGTACTGGCTCTTAGTACGGATCGGTGACCTCTACCATGCTATTAGGCCCAGCAAAAATATTTTAGCTTCATCTAGCTGAACTGAGTTCTTCACAGTGATCTGTAACACAAAGTTACAAGCAGATTCTTGGATTTGAGAATCCTACAAGAGGACAATTATGTAGCAAGATTTATATCTTATAGAAATTGTATGGAGCAATATATAGATTTTTTAAATGTCCTCCTAGAACGTGATTGTTTGGAATGTAGTTACTAAAAATATGATATTATTGGTGTTTGATTGAAAATAAAAATTTATCTTTATTATATTTGGATAAAATTCATAAGAAAATTAAACAAATTAATTATTTTACCCTTGAACATGAAGAATTTAGTTTGGCAATGTGTTTCTTTCTAAATAATTACATTCGTTATAATAACCAAGTAAAATAATATATCTACTAGTAAAATTACATATTTATTAATTATTTTAATCATGAGATCCAACCCAACCTAAAGCTTGGGTTGTCGGTTGAAAACTGACCAAATCAATCTAATTTTTTATTTTTTTAAAATAAAATCTTAAACAACAATGTTTCGGTAAAAAAAAAATTAAATTATTTTACTGACTCAACCCAAGCCAAAACTTGAGTCGACATGTAAATAAATTAACTCGTTAAGCTAAACAAGGTTTTATAACAATGATTTTAATACTAAACTTAAAACACTTTCATTATTTTTAATAAAAAGAAGGATGTATCATTTCATTTAATATAAATAATAGGGGCATTTTCGTTATAAAAAAAGTATTCACATTTCTCATGCTAGATATTGTGATTCTTCTCATTTCAGGTGTCACATTTCATGATTCATGGAGGTAGCGATGTATCATAAAATGCCAAGTTTAAAGAAGGAATTTAACATTCTTTTTCCTTACAAACACAACATTTATTTTTTTATTTATTGAAATCCAAGAATTAAGATTTTTTTGATAGTAGGAATCGTTACATTAGCATAAAAGCTCACTTGTTTTTATATTTTAAAAACACTTTAAAAAATTTTTATTTTTTTATTTGCTTTAAATTATTATTTTTTTGTAAATTCACATTGTTTTGATGGGTTAATGTTAAAAATTAATTTTTTTTAAATAAAATTATTTTAATATATTTTCAAATAAAAAAATACTTTAAAAAACAACTTTTTCTATGATAATAAATGGTTTTTTAATTGTAAAAAAAAAACCTAAAACACTATAGCTACAAACACGAGACACTAATGGTAGTTCTAAGCCATGATCCAAGTATAAGCATGCATATCTAAACCAACATTTTACATTCATATAGTTAAATATATTTTTTTCAAAATTCTAAGATGGATTTTATGTTATGTAAATGGTTGAAATACAAGTCACATGATCTCTAATGATGGTGGGAGTTCATCTCCTTAATAATCTCCTTAATTATTTAAATTATTAATTATGTAAATGTTATTTTAGCTTTTTAATTATTATAATAAAAATAAGAGATGAAGCCAAAAAAATTGTCTTTTCTTTTTTATTTTTCATTTGGCTATTCTCTTGAAGATTGCCTTAATGGCAAGTTAATCAAACAAATTTCTTATTTCAAATTTTCCTAGAAAAACCTTTTAAGAAAATATTTTACCTTTATTAAATTATTTTCTCTTTCCTCAAGTAAGAGATGAAAAGCCAAAATTATTTTACCCTTTTTTTTTTCTCAAACGCATACCCTTCTATTAAAAAAAATTAACAAATCTTAACTTTTAATTTATTTATATTTTCTATCATGCCCATTTTCATCTAAACTAATTTTTTTGAGAATATATTATGATTAATATAATATATTCTCAAAAACTAATTTTCTATCATGCCCTTCTAAATGTTATGATTAATTAATTTTTTTTTATGTGAGAATATATTTCCTCAAATTTTCTCCTCTTTTTTTTTTTTCTTTTTTTTTTTACCAAAAGCCAATTGCTAAAACAATCACATCCTAAAAGCTATTGCTAACAAGATCGTGACTAATTGAAAATTGCTTGCAATTTATTAATGGAAAGCTTCCTCCACTATGTGTACTTGCAAAGCGCCTTTTGCTCTGCTTTTCAAAGTACAATTCTCCATTATGAAAATATTTTGGAGCAATTAAGAAACCCCACCATTCATAGCTTTTCTAATTAATATGCTTAAATTAACAATAAGGCAGGCAATGAGTCCCTTTCTCATTTCTTAATTTGCAAATAATTAATTAAAATAATGGAGTTAGGCTTTACTGACATGATTAATTCCTATAAAGCCTAGCCGCACCAGTAATTAATTAGCTAAAGTATCTTATTAGCAAGAGGTTAATGAAGCACATGCGAGGTTGGATCTCTTGATCTCTTCATTAGATAGATTAATTAATGGATATTTTATATTCTAGCCTTAATCTTGTTGTATAAAACAAGACTATTTGTAGGGTTGCTCGTTGCCCAGCAAAATCATTTTCATTTCCTAACCCTTCAACATTATATTAACACCATAATTACCCTCTTAATTTAATCTGGTTGTATGAAATAATGCCATACCTTTGGTTAAAATATGAGATTTAAACTTACATGGATCCTCTCTCTCTCTTACATCAACATGATGTTACTATTTATTTGATTTATATAAGGTAAAGTCCAGTGTAGTGCCTGAATTTGAACATAAAAAATGAAAACAATACTGTTTATGGGAATGTGGATGGAATTTAATACAAAGTTGTCTGCTGGTTCAAATTTTAGGTGTAAGAATTCAAGAAATGTCTGTTAATTAGATATAGCTCTCTGTATAATATTTTCATTTCTGGAGGGAACAATAAATTTTTTTTATTTTCAACTGGGCTGGAGCTTAAATTCTCCAACTTGGGTGTTTGTAATAATAATGTCGGTAGTTTTTCAAAATATTTTATTTTCTTTTTTATATACAAGTAGAAAATTTAGAGTCTTACCTTTAAAAAAAAAAATAGAGTACTGTAGCTAGATTATTTTTTTTATATAAATCAATCTTTCTTTTCTGTCTTTTCAGAATCTAAAATGTTCTAGATTTGAATCTGATACATGCACGGTCATTCATTGTCATTTGTGATTCAAAAGTTGCTCCTCCGATCCAAATCAAAGCACAAGTGTGTGGGCTTCATTCAACCTAATAAGCTAAATATTAATGGAGAAAGCTTGCATATCACAACAAATTCTCGACACTGTGCAAGTATATATTTTTATTTTAATTAGACTAATCAGTGCTTGGAGGAACACAATGTTGAAGGATGAGGGAAGGCAGGTAAGAGATATATAGCCCACTATGTCCACGTAAAACATATCAATGAGTCGATTTCCAGAGGTCCACCATGGATTCCCACCTTGCCTACTCGTTTCTCATACAAGACAAGACCATCCCATGCTCCATCAATCTCCCATCGAACAATCCCTAGTCGGTTCCATACGAGGACAAACCATTAGTGAACTTTCCTAGACTGTTCTAGGTTTGAGTATATTAGGTTATTAGTGGCCACTGACCTTGCTAAGCTAGCTGGTCCAAGAATCCTCTCAAGCCCTACAAATCTAATCCAACTTCCGTAGCTAGCTTCTAGTGTGAGAGCACTAGTGATTAGTGACATTTGCTGCTTTGTGATTGTGATTATATTATTGATGTAGTTGAAAGTTTTTTTTTTTAGGAATATATTAATATAATATTTTTTTATTTTAAAAAAATTATTTTTAAGATCAAGACATTCAAATAATTTAAAAATATAAATAAAAATTAACAAAACAAAATTTAAAATTTAATAAAACATAATTTCTACCGCATTTCTAAACAAACCATAACTACAAACAAGTCCCACATAATTCTTCAGCGAATTCGTCAGTATTTTCAAGTGGAAGTTTTAACTTTTTGAGCTTCCACACGAGGGATAACTACGAACAAGTCCCCAAACAAAATTTCCAATCAAGGCTCGATCGAAAGCTCAGAGGTAAGCAATATGTGTTATCCTAAAACAGTAATTACAGCAATAGATGTCTATTGCAGTGATTTCTTAAGAATCAGTTGTTTGGAAAAATGATAAACATCATCGAAAAAGTACGATTTTTTGTTAGTAAATTACGTTAATTACTTTCTATTGCGGGCAACATCGATTAAAAGCTGACGGTTTTAGGGTAATACAACTTAATTTCAGTACTTTAAGGACTCAATTGAAAATTACATTGTGATGGGGACTTACTTTTAGTTATTCTTATTTTTATAATACTGGGTCAATGTCAGTGACAACCTTCCCCGTCCGTCGAGATTGAGAACCCTTATTTCTTCCTCTTTTAAATTCCACAGGTCAATCTTCTTCTTCTTTTTCAAGAAAGAAAACTGATTTCAATCTCCTTTCCTCAATTTCAAACTCTACCTCTGGTTCTATCTTTGCTAGACAGCTAGCCTCAATGTGCTCACGGTAAGGATTTCAAAAGCTATTATGTACTTGGTTAGTAGAATTTCGATGCTTATGGCCCGTACACACCTCGAAATATCCCTATTGTTTATTTTTAATTTTCAAAAGTATTTTTAAGAAATTTTAATTTTTTTTATTTTTTTATTTTAAATTAATATTTTTTAATGTTTTTAAATTATTTTGATATACCGATGTCAAAAATAATTTTTTAAAAATAAAAAAATATTATTTTGATACATATCCAAGTAAAAAATACTTTGAAAAACCCCAAACAAGCTTAGTAAGAATGATATATCAGTAATTTTTAAAATGTTTTTTATTTGTAAATATATTAAAATAATATTTTTTTATTTTTTAAAATTATTTGTAATATCAGAATATTTAAATGATCTGAAAACAACAAAAAAATAATTTGAAGCAAAAAAAATAATAAAATATTTTTAATTTTTTTAAAATACATTTAAAAGCGTAAAAATAAACAAACTCTTAAGACATAAATAATATCCAAGTAGTCATTGGTTTATTTCTTGTGTTTAGTTGGTACCTTAAAAAGCACAAAAAAGAAAAAATGTTTGGTTAAAAACATAAAATAAAAAATACATAAAAAACATGTCTTTTTTTTATTTCTATTGTTTTCTTCTCAATGTCTTAAAATAATAACCAAATACTACTTAAATGTTTCAAATAGGCATACATTAATTTAATCAGATTACTAGATATGTGTATGCTTTATGATTTTTATTGATGATAAAAAAAAAACCTATTATATGTTGAGTAAAATTAATATTTTAAACAATTTAAAAGATATTATATATATATATATATATTATTGTATTCATCTCAAATTGTTTTAAGATTTGAAATGAAAAATAAATAAATAAAACGAATAATTATTTTTTAACAACAAACCAATCCCTTGAATTATGGATGTTAGAATGAGCTTTATATATAATCTAATAAAAATATTTATAAAAAAGTGAACAGTTGACCAATCCCATCTTTACCGACCGAATGATTAAGAATCTAACTCAAAACTATCATTTTTCCCTGATCAGAGAACGAAAACCAAGGCAAACAGCACATGTTTGGGCTTCTACCAAGTCAAAACGAACTATAAATATAAGGTTCTCGTCTGAAATTCTCAGTGAAATTAAATTTCTTAATTATTGTTTCGAAGAACATTAATTAGTGTTTCGATCACGTGATTAGTCTCACAAAATAGCCGTTAATTTTCAGAGTCAGTTGCGTGTGTCTGAGATTTCAATACAATTATTTTTTAAAATATATTAAAATAATATTATTTTTATTTTTTAAAATTTATGAGGCAACATTGAATATCTTTTTTTACTATCTAAATCAACTTTTTCTGAAGACCTAATGTTCAAAAATGTGAAAGAAAGAAAACATTAATATTGTTATAGTGAAAAAGTATCCAATTGATTATTATCTTACTTAAAAAAACAAATTGCTTTAAAACTCAAAATAAATAAAATTTGCTTCTTAAACAAGGATTAAATTTTTGTTAGTATTATGAAATATTATATAACAGCTAGGTAAAACACTATAACAATTCAAAGTACCGTAATTGTTTTATTTTTTTCTAATTTAATTATTATTTTTCTTTCACTTACAACCTTTTATAACCAAAGTAATGACTAATTAATTTGTAAGCAATTGTTAAGAAAATAATTTTTTCAACAAAATATGACAAAAGTATAAAACAAAGAAAAATCTCTAACCAATCTCAAATTCACATAAAAAATATTTTTTAGTCCATCTATTTTTATTTTTTCTTCTTTTTAGTCCCTATAGTTTTTGAAATTTTAGTTTTGATCTAGAAATTAATTTTATTTATTTCTCAATCTCTAGATGTGAGTGAAAAGAGAGAAAGTCATTGAAACACGATCGAAAGAAAAGAAAATGAAGTTATCGTTTGGTCACCTTTCAACAATAAAAAAGTTGATTTTGGTGTCAACAAGTTCCATTTAATTAGAAGGTCCCATTGATATTTTGAGCCTTCATCTTGCCCGAAAAATTAGATTAGGTCGATATATATATATATATATATATATATATATATATATATATAGTTTCTTGGTTTGATAAATTGATTTTATTTTTAATGTTCAAGACATGTTTATTAGGTATATTTAGGTGTAAATGGATTTTTATACAAAACAAAGAGCCCCTGATTTGTCAGCCACGACATGTCATCCGCTCCTTTAGAGGAAACAGATAAAACGTCAAACGCGCAGGCTTAACCTTCTCTATTAATAGGCCATGCGTGATGGCCCACCTAAGCCTAGATGCCTAACCCTTTTTTTAGATTTGATTTTTTTTATTTAAATATTAATTAATTAAAATAGATTAATTAAGTGTATATGTGGGATGTCTAACCTAGTGGATATTGTTTTTTAATTGAGATTATTTAAAATAAATAAACTAAGTAAACTTTTATGATTTTTTTTAGAATATCATTTAATTTTTATTTCGTTTTTGTGCAACCCTAATTAATTTGTTATTTACTTTTATTGAATCACTTTAATCTCATGTTCTTTTTATTATTACTTTATTAAATATAAAAATTGATTTCAAGAAAAAAATTGATTTTCTAGATCAACACCCAATTTAGTATTTGGTTAAATATCATTTAGTTTTCACTTGATTTTCACATAAGATAATAATAGTTTTTTTAATATTAGTAGATTTTTTTTTTGTGTAACCTTGCATGATATTGTTTTCTTGGATCTTACTCAATCAATTTTATTTTATGTATATATTTATTTTTATTATTGTTTGATTAAATAAAAAATTAATTTTTTTAAAAAAGTTATTAAACATATTTGAATGTATTACCCGTTACTGAAATCAATTATCTCGATGCCACAATTGGTTATATATATAGACACACAGAGAGTTACTTCAATGTATTATACCATCTAGTTTTAAGTAAATCCATGGAAGAAGACAGATTATTTGTTTTGAGCAATTAACAGATTAAGGAGGAAGTACAAGACTTGTTATGACAAAAAGGAGCAATTGCAGGCAGACTCATAGCTTGGTTGGCAACGGTTACGAGGCATTGCCAGCAGACGCCGAACATAAGAATCCGTTGTCAAAATATATATATAGAGAGAGAGACGTTGTGATCTAACTGCCGGCTGTTGCCTGCTTTTTCGTTCCCACCTATGATGGGTTCCTTCCCACACCTCCAAATAGTAATTCCCACCTCCTTTTCTTTTGATTCCTTCGAAGTCCTTTTCTGCCTAGCCATGACTTGTTCAACTCCTCAACATTTACACAAGAGGCTAACTTATCCTCTTCCCCCTTTTTTTTCTTTTTAACAGCATCACATTAAAAAATATATATATTTAGACTGGTTTTCGCATAAGCTAAACAATCTTCTCCTGATTATTTATTTATTTATTTATTTATTTATTGTTTTATGTTTGTTGGATTTGAAGCTATGTATATAATAAAACAATTCTTCTTAATCATATAACAATTAAACAAATTGAGGTTATTAATTAGGTTAATTATAACACCCATTGGGCCATGTCTGTTTGTGTATTTTTGATGATATCTTATTAATTGACTGTCCTAATCCGTCGCTTGCTAGGACATGAGTTGATGGATTATAAGCAACAAGTTAGGTGTTTGTACACTTGGGGGTGAATGCCACGTGAGTACGGCAACGCCTCTCCAAAAAGTGTGTGGGATTTTATTGTTCCCAATAATGTCTGAATTTGCTGAAAGTACTCTTGTATTAGTGGGTTTCATTGATCTAAAAGGTGGGTGTAGCTGTAAGTAGTAACTTAATTCTCAGCCACACCCGCTTTGGAAAAGCTTGATCCCTAGCTCGGATGGCTCGTGAGTGCATGTAATAAGCTCAGCACAGGTAGCTAGAGAAGATGGATTTAGCCTTATTTTGGAAGTGTTTGAAAGTTGGATCATTAAAGGTTATAGGATTGCATGTGCTGGTGCGTCCATAAACGTCCAAGAGTTATTATGCCTAAACGCAATTAATGGCGGTGCCCCCAGCATAATGGAATGCGCACCGCATTACCAAATCGTGCTCATCAAAGACGGAAGGCCCTTAATTCGCTCATGTGCCTCATGCTGCCATGATTGTCAAGCATGGCCTGTGCATGTTCAACACACACAAACCTTTATTTTGATGGAATCGCAAGCACAAATCATTTTTCTTCTTCATTGTAAATTAATGAAAAATCAATCAATTGAAGTTTTGCCATGTTCCCACAAGAATTATTCGAGTTAGTAAAGTTGCAGTACTGAAGCCATCACACACTTGCATGGATTCTTCCCCAGAAGATCATGGTGGCTAGAAAAGAAAAGTGACGAGCATGGTTTTTATCTTTACGAAGTGGTGTTGAGCACCAAAATATTAACCTGTCGATGTTCTTGTTGTGTGGATAGCCAATGATTAGCTTTCCTACAAAAACTGGTCTATCTTTGCTTAAACAAATGAGAAATAAAAAGCAGTTAACGTTAGCATACAACAAGTTGCCATTATGATTATGTGCTTAGCTTTATCTCGGCTGTCAACAGGCCATGATTTCTCATGGGCCACAGATAGTTCAGACCAGAAGCAAAAGCAGAGAAAGAAAGTTAAACAGTAGTGAATCAAAGAAGAAGTAGGAGTGTGCATATATAAAAAAACAAAAGAATGGAAGAAAGGTACGATCGTCAAATGAATTGATTCGACCACAGGATTTTTTTCAAAGAGGTAGGGAATTTAAGACAAAGTTTAATCCATCACCCCATTTCTATCTTCTTCTTCTTCTTCTTCCTCTTCTTTTTTTCCTTTTTTTTTTTTTTTTTGGCTTAGCTAGTATCACCTCCCTCTCCTGTGCTAAATTCCCGTTAAAAGTGACCGTATAGCATCCCAACACAATCACCTCCCAATTACCCACACTTTGTCACTTTCCACTTTGAGGAGCCGTTGCTTCTCTCTCCCTCTCGAGTCTCTGTTGCATTTCTACCCTTGACTACTTGCAGATATTCTGTTCTCAAGTAATCTCGCACAGCGATTTTTGGATGCCGAAAAGTAAATGTCCAGCCTATAAATACACTATCCCACTCCTGTTTTTCATTTGACTGGACCGTAACAGTCCTGTCTGATTTTTTATTATTATTATTATTATTATTATCAACGTGTATCTCCGGATAATTTTATACATATCTTTATTAATTTTATAAATTTTAAAATTAATAGTTATATAAATCTTTAATAACCCTAAAAAAACTCAAATTCATAACTATTAAAAAAACAAACTTCAAATTTTACCAATTAAGCTACCCTTTAGAATTCTAGTTCTAATTTGCTTTTAATTTTATTCCAAATGCATATATTAGATTTAAAATTTTATTTTATTTTATATAAATCCTTCTTAATTTGAATCATACATAATAATAATATATATAATCAAAATAAAACTCCTTTTTTTTATGATCAAAATAATTTTTTTTGTATGCTATTACAAGAGTCAGTTTCATAAAATCTTACTTTTAAAAAAATAAAAATTCTTTACCATTAGCAGCGATGCTAATTATCCTACCAGCAAGTAGTAATTTTAGGGAACTTGAAGGTTAAATAAGGAAAGCTAAAAGATAAAACTGATTAAACCAAAATCTGAAACAGGTAGGCTCCATCCTTTAACAGCTATAAATATCCCACCTTTCTTTACAAAACAAAAGCTCTCCCTCTTCCTCCCTCTTTCTCTCTCTTAAAAGCCTTCTATCTTCTACCAGCACTAGGAGTTCCTTCGCTTTTCTCCATTTGCGCCTCACATACACAAAATATTCTCAATCCTTTCCGCTTCTCCTTTAACAGGTAGATTAAAAGAGAAAACACAAACCTCCCTTAAGCCTTTCATCCAGAAACGGAAACCCATTTCTTGTTTTATACACTCTCTCTGTCTCTCTGTCCACAATTTTCTTGTTTTTTCTTTGAAACTAAACAACAATGGTAGACGTGGACCGGAGAATGACCGGCCTAAACCCGGGTCATATTGCCGGCTTACGCCGTCTCTCAGCTCGAGCAGCTGCCCCATCAACAACCACCACACTCCCACCTCGCAACAGCCTCCTCTCTTTCTCTTCATTAGCTGATAAAGTAATCACCCACTTGCGCAGTTCTGGCATCCAAGTCCAACCTGGTCTTACTGAATCTGAATTCGCCCGATCGGAGGCTGAATTCGGTTTTGCTTTCCCTCCTGACCTCCGCGCCGTCCTCTCTGCTGGCCTCCCTGTCGGCCCAGGATTCCCTGACTGGCGCTCTGCTGGTGCCCGCCTCCACCTACGCGCCTCCCTTGACCTCCCAATCGCTGCTATTTGCTTCCAAATTGCCCGAAACACTCTGTGGTCGAAATCTTGGGGTCCGAGACCATCCGACCCGGAAAAAGCTTTACGAGTCGCGAGAAACTCACTTAAAAGAGCCCCTCTTTTGATTCCCATTTTTAACCATTGTTACATTCCTTGTCAGCCATCCCTAGCGGGTAATCCCATTTTCTTTATCGATGAAAGTCGGATCTTTTGTTGCGGGTTGGATTTATCAGATTTCTTTGACCGTGAATCTCTCTTCCGGAGCTCCGAATCTCAACCGATTATCATAAAAAAACAGAAGTCTGTTAGTGAGAAATCTACTGGGTTATCCAACAATCTGTCGCGGAAGAGTTTGGATACGGGTCTGGTAAACGGGTCGAGGACACCGAGATGGGTAGAGTTTTGGAGTGACGCGGCGGTGGACAGGAGGAGGAGGAATTCAGCGTCGTCCTCGTCGGGATCTTCGTCCCCGGAACGGTTTTTTGAGATGAGAAGATCCGAAATACCGAAATGGGTGGGGGATTATATAGAGAAAATCGGGTCGGTTTTGAGAGAAGGCGGGTGGAAGGAGTCCGACATAGAGGAAATGGTTGAGGTATCAGCGTCGGGTTTTTTTTGAGGGTGAAATGGTAATTTTAGACAATCAAGCAGTCCTGGATGCTTTGCTTTTGAAAGTGGATCGGTTTTCGGACTCTCTACGTAAAGCCGGGTGGAGCTCCGAGGAAGTGTCGGATGCTCTGGGGTTTGATTTTAGACCAGAGAAGGAGAGGAAACCGGTTAAAAAACTGTCGCCTGAACTTGTTGAGAAAATTGGGAAATTGGCTGAGTCGGTTTCCCGGTGATGATAGAAAAGTGGCATCATATATATATTATATAAATATATTGTTTTTCCAAGGGTTTCTCGGGGTTGGGTTTTCTTTTTCTTTTTTATTTTTCTGATAGTAATTATAAAAAAAATGGAGAATTGAAAAAATGTATGTATATGGGAAAACGAGTTGTACTATGAAACAAAGCGTATAAATGACTTTTTTTAAAAAAAGAAAAGAAAAAAGAAAAGAGAGTTTAAATTTCTATAATCGAAGGAAACCTTAGATAGCTGTCGTTTAATATTCAATGATTTTTTATATGTTAGCATCACAATTCATATTATTTGTTGTAAATACATGTTTGCTAGCATTCAAATTTTGGCAATGCCAAAACGACATCTTCCCATAACATGTGGTTAGCTGAGATATATTTCGAATCTATAATTTTTGAAAAAATAAATATAGATCAAAATATTAATCTTGTAAAATGAGATATTTACATGATTGTATTTGTTAAATTTATTTATTAAAATATTTTTTTTTCAATCAAACAATAAATAATAATCTGAATTCCAAACTTTCAAGTTTTTCATTTTTTTTAAGTGAGTATTTATTAAAGATATAAATTTTAAAATATGAATACCTAAAGCTTTTAAAATAGATAATAGATAAGATATAGTTGCTAGAATTTAGATTTATAAATATACATTATGATCGGCAGTTATTTATTCAACATTACAAAGGGGAGTCACTAGTTTTATCATTAGAAACACAAATATGAATTCTTTACAAAATTAAATATGATCTTAATGCATTACCAATAATTAATAACATATTAAAGACATGTTTTCAAGGGAAAAGCTAACTAAAACACCCATGCATTAAACATTGTCTGAATATATTTATTAAACTTTATTTATTTTCAAACCGTGTTAAGAAATCAATGATATTAATTAAATAATTTCTTAATCTAAATAAAAAAGTAGATAGATAAATTGATTAGTACTATTATTAAATGTATCCCTGGCCGGATCCTAGATTGATTTAAGATTTGGTTTGCATGCTTGTCGATTCTACTACTAGTCCAGTAAAATGACAAGAGAATTCTCTAAAATAAAACAAGAAGAAGATAATAGTAACTTTATTTAATTTTAGTCCCAAAAAAATCCTACCAAGATTACATTTATTTTTCTTGATAATTTTAAGGTAAAAAAACTCTTAATATGAATTCCTTTTATTAAAAAATAATAATTTGATACCAATTTTAATAGTTTTGATGCCAACAAAGATTTTTTTTCTAGTGTTGGATTCTGATTAATTTTTCTAATCTCTCTCGTGTCAGGGAGCAAAAAAATAAAATTGCTTTTCTTTTTAAATTTAGAAATTGAATGGATTTATTATCTATAATTTATAAAGTACAGGGATTACAATAAATAGTTTTTCCAGACTTTTAAAGCCATTAACAGTCCAACCACATTAACATGCGAGAGGGTCCATTGTACATTTGTAAATTCACGACGCGTTATAGTTTTCTAGTTAATTACTCTAATGTACGGCCTGCTATGAAATGTTTTTATTATAATTTTAATAAAACACTTATATTTTAATACATTTAAGAGTTTAATCAATTGTATTTCATGTTAAAATTACGTGTCATCTTGGAATTAATCGATGGAGCTCCATAGGCTCAGCTCTCTAAACGGGCCTCATGTGCACGTGTGCATCTTTTTTAGTATAAAGAGGCAAGTATATGCTTGGAAGGTGTGGAGTAATTTCAGGACGGTCTCCAATGGAAAATGTTTGGCATTTTAGGTCATTTTCAAGGCGAGCCCAGGTATCAGAACCCGGCGTCGTTTAGCCCCTCAAAAGTGTCGTTTTGTTCCTGTTCTTGTCCCTGTGGATGGATGAATACTGGCACCTCTTGCTTTTTCATATTTATCATTTTTCAGGCTAAGAATTTACGGGGAAAGAAAGAAACGAAATTGAAAAAGGCAAGAGAAGGACACAAGAATCTTGGGTGATTTTGATAACACTGGCAAAGGTGTTAACGCGAGTGGCGAACGAGAGTAAGTAATCTCACCTCTTTTGAGAATCGAGGCAAAATCTTGAGTTTTGAAATATTATATTATTATATTTTCTTTTTGTTTTTTCTCGGAATTTGTGATAAAGAAAGATACTGGTTTCCAGTGGGAAACCTGACACGGGAAACTTTTCACCGCTCATCTTTTGACACCAGGTTTTGTCTCTTAAAAATATATTTTTTAAAAATACAATTTTTATTTTTTTTTGTTTTAAATTAAATTTTTGAGTGGGAAATTGGATTTGGACAGCTGAATTTGAGATGTGAGACTTTGGCAAATAAGTGTAAGAAGTAATTTTGGGGGAACTGGGTAGCCTAGTTTGGAAGGTAGCGGCAGCTAGAAAAGTAAACATAAGGTGGGGGCCGCGTGATGTGTGGGGTCCCAAGAAGGCCGTACAGTTGATGAGATGGGAGAAGAAGGGAGCCAAGGTGGACTTACGGTGGAGTCCTTCGCAGTTTTCACACCCCCCGTGCCTTGCCTTGCCTTTTCTTTTGTTGTTTTTGGGAAGGGCATGCCAGATAATGATATCGGTGCCGGAACACATTAACATGATTATTTGACGGTGAATGAACCCCCCCTTTTTAATATTAAAACCTATTATATTTCTTTAAATGTATTAATAATGTGTGTTTTCAAATCATATAAACAAAACTTAATCTCCATCAACATAGGAGCTAATTCAAAAATATTCTTACCATCAAATAAAAATTACAAGTTTTTTTTTTCTTTTTTATTTATTAACGTGAGTGTCCGGTCACTTACACACTGCTCGACTAATCTTACGAGTCCTGAAGTTAACGACCATGTAAGTTTCCAGTAGCTATCATATTAGTAACTACATAACTCGAACTTGAGATCACAAAAAAATAAACCTTTTAGTCTTAAATTTTTACCACTACATCACCTATTATATGGTTAGTTTTTTCTTTTTTTAAATGTGATGCTGAGGAGCATAGAGATTGATTTGATATAAGGTAGAGATTAGGAAATTTTTTGCTCAGTAATCATCTTCTTAAAAGTAAAGTTTGAATAGATTTGATTTATTGATATAAGAATAAATTTTAAAAATTAAAAAATATTATTTTAATAAAAAATATTTTAAAACATAATTACTATCCCATTTCGGAATACTCATGCCGGTGAATTGGATGCCATTTATTTCATAAAGAACCTATTATAATTGCTAGCTAATGCTATTATAATTAAGATGGGCCACATTAGTTCTTCTTCTACTGTGGATTTCTAACTTTCAGGTTAGGTTTTCGTTGTGTTAAATTAATGGTTTGCCTTTTGGGGGAAATAGTGAACGAATCATTGAGCTAAAGTCTGTTTTTGTTGAGTGAATTTATGGCATATTTTCTACTAGCCTTTCCCTCTACTAATAATATGGCTTGCTAACTTTGACAATTCAAAGCTAATAACAATCCAAGATCTTTGGGCATGTTTTCTACTACAAATGTGGCTTCATGGTTGTGTTAGGTAGCATCCAAGGTTAATGGAGGACTATCTTGTCTTGTGCTTCAACTTCCAAACCCTAAAATTGTTTTTTTGGAATGTCCTCCATGATTTTGCACACGCCGTTTCATGATCCAAATCTCTACCCGTTTTGTACTTATTGCCATTTGATGATCTTGAAGATAAGTTGTTGGCACTACCAAAACATGATCATTGATGAGGAAATATGGTAAAGACAAACTATGGTCCGACACTATTAAGCTTAATTAGTTTGATTGTTATAAAATATTGTGAAGCATCGACACAAATGATTTGCTAGAGGAATTGGACATGCATAAGACACAGATGGGTATCAAACTACCAATCTTATCCATGAAATAACAACAACAGTTTGCTAGGTCATTATTGATGTTTTTGGGATTGTGGTGGCGGTTCAAAGTGATTCTCGCTTAGAAATATATCAAAATAATTTTTTTTATTTTTTAAAAATTATTTTTGACATTAACGTATTAAAACGAATTAAAAACATAAAAAAAATTATTTAAAAAAACATTAAGGGAGCAGCGATTTACAATTTCCAAACACACCTTTTATAAAGGTCTTGTTTTGAGAGTGCGGCATGAATAAAGATTGATATTTTCATATTATTTTGAAGTATTATTATTAAAAATAAAATTTAAAATATATTATTTTAATATATTAAAAACCACTATATATTTCTTATTCCCGCACATGGTTTGGGTCGATTTTACCGGAAAGCAAAATTTTAAGAGCGATACATGAGGCAATAATTCTTGGGAGGCTTGTTTGAATGTTGAAACAATGTTAAAAAATGCTGATTTATGTTCATGATTAGATAGTGAAGTCGATCCGCCTGAGCAGCTTGAATGCCACCACCACCTCCTCCTCTTCACAGATTCTTTCCTTGAGGCCCACATGAGGAATTCCATTTTTGAGCACCAATAATTCGATCCGAACCTGACAAAATCACTAGTATAAGAAATGGCCATAGCAAGAAAGCAATTAATGCACCCCAAACGGTCACTGAGCCTGCACCTGCCGCCACCACCACCACATGAAACCTGACTTCAATCCTATCACGTGCAATCTCCACCGTCTGTTTACATCCATCACGTGCCACCTCTTCTTCGTCAAACCTTTATACTATTTCTTCTAGTTCTAGCACATGCAATTGCAAACATCATATGTACAGAAACCCTAACAGATGGTTTGTGAATGATGTTATATGGATCTTCCTTCTTGGGTTCTTAATGAGAGCATGGGCTTAGGTCTTCACTAGTAGTCATGTCTGTATATCCAAAGACAAACATACTGGGTCCACATTGTTTGATCTAAGTCATACCTAAAATCGACACATATATTTAAGATTAAAATGCAGCCATGGATCAAGCTTGAATATATGTAGCAATCTACAGTATATGTAATAAATTTGTACATGATGATTTGAGGTGATAGAGATTAATCAAAACGTTGTCTTAGTTTTGTCTCGTGAGGAGGGGGGGTGGTGGTGGCCTATCTTGTCCTTGGAAGAGGCGCTCAGATTGGCAATGCATTGTTGCTTTTGTCATCCACAGGGAGACAGTCGCACTTGGTGTGGGCTTTTAAAGTGATGGGTAATTGGAGGGTTGTGTGATTCAAGATCTCAAGTTAGAAGATTGCCATGAAAATTTAGGATGGTGACAACTCGTTGACATGAAGAGGAGGGTTCCTTGGACTATAGCGCCACAGTGGCTGGTATTAGGTTAGTCTCGTTTTGGTACATTATTGAAGGCCAGGGCAGGTGAGCTTTTGTCAATGGTTCCATGTGTGAACCGCAATTTGCACCTCTCAAAGCAGAAGGTCAATAATTGCTGTTTTGATTTATGGGCTGTGTGAAAACTTATCTGCAAATGGGCTGCACAAAAGTTGCTTTGAACCAAAACCTTGACCTGCAACTGCAGATTTATGAAGCTTCGTTTCTCTGAGAAATGCTTTCATGGTGGAATCAAAACATGAGATGGTTAATTTGATGCTCAAGCATCTTGTTCTCATTGTATTTCTCTAGCTACACATGCAATTTATTTCTATTACATTCTTTTTACCCTTTATGCTTTCTTTATTGCTTGCGCTCTGATTCATTTCCTGTTCTTCAATTGTTTTTTATGTTTATCACAAGAACACCAATCCATGGTAAGCATATCCACATGTTTGATCAGCGAGTTGCTCATCTCTTTACTGATTGATTTCCCAATTATCTTGTTAACAGGAAGAATTATTCGGATACAGTACCCGGCATAGCCAGTTGAAACATATTAATGCATCGAGAGAGGTAGATCAACCTGGTGTCCATGGCCACAAGGCAGCTAGTGAATCTCCTGCGTATATTTTACGGACCATAATTAGGTGGACGCTCGAATGGGAAAAAAATAATAATTTGCCTTCTATCTTTGCCAATAATCTTACGTCGATCATTCTTTAAACTCATGGAGGATTTACATTGATAATCTTACTGGCATCTCTTTTTTTTTTTTTTTTTTGAGAATAATTCCAGTTCATACTAGAACAATGTATGAATTTCCCAAATCTTATACAAGGCTCTGTACTTCCAATCCTAGAGTGTAAAAATGGCAGCAGAATGACATTGCTCACTGCACCGAATAATTGCTGTATAAATTACTGTGCAAGTAAAATTCAATGACCTCCAGAGTTTTATACTGACTGAAGAACTTGACCCTCATCCTTCTTCTCTGAAATCTCTGGAGGAGACCTCATCACCTTTACTCGAAATATTACCTGAACATGGAAGCTCACAACGTTTTTCTCATGAAATTTATTTGGAAACACACTATCGTACGAGACATGCTAGTAAAGATACAATGAAAGTTAGACCAGCACATATTGGTTACTAGATTGCATTTAGAATATGGATTTAATTTAATTTAAAAGAAAAACTATCAACAGGAAAGAGATTGTTTGTCACCTTCTTATCTGAACCAAACTCAATCGTGTCTGATGGATGGAATCGGGTAGGAAAATTTGGAGGTGCCCTATACCGTCTCCCCTCAATACTGCACATGTATAAAGAGTTCAATCTTAGAGAAGAACTCCATCATAAAATATGAAATACAGGAAGATGTATCTTGATTTCCACAACTTACTCTGTGATAAAGGTACCATGCTCACTGCGCAAATCAATCAAGTAAAATGCACCATCTTTACAAGTTATACGAGCATGTGTTTTTGAAACCTGACATTAAAAAGAAAAAAAAAAAAACAACAAAGGAGCATTTTTGTTTAAACTCTAATGAAAAAGAACCTTACTATTACACTTTTACTTTTCATATCATCATTATAGGAATCAAGTTTCTAAGGGCAACACAAAAACTCGGTAGGCATATCAGGCCTGTATTACCTGCGGTGCAGGTATCACTATGGACATTCCTGGAAAATCATCTTGTGAGACACTCCTGTAATTACAAAACACACCACAAGATGTGTCATGCTGGATGGTTGCGGAGTGATGATAAAGTCATCCACCGAGTTGAAATTGGTTTATTGCGATTAAATAAAAATCAAATGCATACCCAACCACACAGGGTTTGTTCTCATCCCTACTTAAACCAATAGGTTGTGAAGCAACAGCATCATTTCCACATGGTAAAAGAAACCACCTACAAAACAAGGAAGATGGATAATGAGACAGTAGTTGCATCATTACAAAATGTGTCAAGAAAAGATTCACCAGCTGCATAACACATACTCTCCGTTAAGAGAACGCTCTAGGGCATCATCATCTACAAACCATCTTCGCAACTGGTCATTGGCCTAACAATATGATCAATCACATATTAGATTCCATCGCATATCAAAATCTTCTAATTTCAAGAATAAGATAAAATAAGCTACCCTTGAAAATAACATTAATGTCACTAAGGCAACATACTTTGTCTGAGAGTCGGCAACTCAGAGACCTCCCTTCAAGTTTTGAACTGCAGAAGAAAATAAGTTTTCCAGTTGGGTTAAAAAGATTAACAGGACAGAGTGGTACGATAAATGCGAAGCTTATGATTATAGAAATTCTTGGTTTATTTCTCAATCCCAACCACCCTTATGTGAATAATCATATGAACTTATTATAACACTTCTTTTTCTAGAAACCCTCTCATTTCCAATGCTTAAATATATTTTCTAGAATCCTGAACTAACCATTAGCTCATAGTTCTAAATTGTTCATCACATAAAAGCTTCAGATTTTCAGTCCTAAAGAGAGTAAAAGAACATGCTAAAGCTCTCATCGAGAAAACCCAAATTACAGGAGAGAAACCTGTGACATGTTACATCTAATATGCCATAAGCTTCTACATTCAGAAGAAAATAACTTGAACACGAGTTATCATGGTTTTAATCAGATGAAAATTTTCTGTAACAAATGTATAGTAAATATCCAAGAAAAAAATCAACTACGCAGAAAAAAATGGGTTTCCAAGTTCCAACCTATTTCCGCCCAATACCCAATCAAGCATTACAGGCATTGCTATGTCAATAAAAAACCTGCCTCCGACTCTTCCTGGGTGAGGTATCCGAAAATTTGTCAAGAACTGAAAACAGGGTAAAAGGGCATATCAGTTATGGACAAATAGTTCTGACTGCTATCTTAGTTTCCATATCAGTTATGGACAAATAGTTCTGACTGCTATCTTAGTTTCTTAACATGCAACCATCAAAGACACTGACCGACAGTGGACCAAGTCCTACACCCAGATACGCCTTGTATGTTGAAGCCATAATTGCTGCCATTCTTGCCATTCCATGGATAATAGCAACTCGAAGTCTTCTAGCATTCTCATAGCTGTGGAAAGAAGTATGAATCAATTCGAAAAGTTAGTGGTTATACACATCCATCATATTATATGTAAAAAACACCAGGTCAGTCAGAATCTGAATAAAGGTCAGTCCTTGCTAACCAGTATCCTTAATTCTAATGTACTAAATAGCATGCAACATCCTGCAAACCATCCAAATTAGAGGATCTTCCACAGTGAGTGGCGACCACATACTCCAAGAAAAAGAGAGAGAATGGCAAGGCAAATAGTTTATAAACACAGTTTTTGTCCATTACCCATGATACATCATAATCTGTTCACAGAAAGCTTTACATACTTCTATAGAGGAGACACTTTCCAGAAAAGCAGAATAGAAGTTTCCTGGAGACAAACATCCAGATAACATTGACTGATTACTTCAAGATGAATGCATTTCAAGGACCGGCTAATTGTTCCTTAGATAAAGCCTGAGTTCTGGTGAGATGACTTAGCAACAATGCTTATCAATTGCAAGCACAGGTACACATTACACTCAACATGCTTATTCTTTAAGTGGAATGTTCTGTGGTCACTACTTAAAGGGAGCTAAACTGAAGACTACTCAAGAAAGCTTTGAACTCAAAATTGTGAGATGCCTTCCAATTGTTCACGTGAATGGTTTCCATTTTATTTTCGAGTCTCATGTCCGGACACTATACCAGCCTCAAAATTTTATGCATTTTCAGATCATTTATAAAATATCTAACATGTTACCTCCTTAGTGACGAAAGAACATCAACAGGGGTTCCTGATTCAATGCTTTGTTTCCATGCTCTCTCAAGTTCCGATGCGAGTTGGTAGCTATCCTGCACATTGAAATACGTAGTTCATTTAGGTGTATTTTTGAAATTGTTCATTCAACTCAATTTTTGCTTAGTCTCTCTCTTAAGAACTTTTGAAGACAATAATATCTGATAAGAAACATGATACTGCTCATTTATTTTATGTAATAAAAGTAAAAATTGATGTTAAGAGGATGTACATAAATATATTTTTTTCAGTGAAGGAGACATTCAAAAGTTCAAGAAGCATAAGAGAATTACACAAGAGGCCAATGTTAATTATGTGATACAATCCTTGGAAACGTTTATACATTTGAAGGTAAAAACTACCAATAAAGCATCGGTCCAGATTCACAAAGAGGAAGGTATACCTCAATGGCCATGCATCCCCCTTGACCCATATTCGGTTGCATGGCATGGACAGAATCCCCAAGCAAGGTCACGCGGCCCTTTCCCCATGTAATAATGGGTTCCCTGTCATAAATGTCACGTCGAAGAATGGAATCTTCATCTGTGGTCAGTAGCAAATCTATCACATTATCACACCAACCCTCAAATATTTTCAAGAGCCTATCCTTTTTACCTGCAGAAATATGAATAGGAAAGATAACATTAGAATCTGACATTAGAAAATGATAAAAAAAGTGCTTCATCACCATTTTAATCCTTTTACTCATGAGATGGATTCATCAATATTATCATGGATTTATGGCTTAATCTTACTTTAAAGTGCACTTTGTTAGAGGATTCAGAATCCAAATGAACATTAAGAATCGCTCATAGTTCATTTAAAACTCAGCAGTGTCACTCCACTCCACCACATTGACCAATAAAACGACAAATACTTGAAACATAACTTCAGTAACATAGAACGAAAATACTATTTATTTCTCAAAAGCCATATTTTATAAAAGGAGGAACCTCCTGTTGTAAATTTACCAAGTAGTAAGAACTTCATGACAGATTACATTCCACAAACATCCTTTCTTACAACATAAACTGCTATAGTATCACAAGCATATTTTAAACTTATTGCTTTCGGTTTATGACTTCTCAGTTGAAAGCTTAGACCTTGTCAGATGCAATTGTATTTTGTATCTTAAAAAGGAGTTTAGATGACTTTGAATGATCATGTTGTCAAGCCAAGATCACAAATATGTTGCATGAAGTAAACTTATTTCTGTGAAACACAAAGAATGTTTCAACTGTATAAATACTTCAACAAAATATCCTATTCAGAGCATGCTTATAATGGATCTAGAGCTTCTAAAAAGTATCTACCATGGGGGGCATCCATGCCACCAGGTGTTTCCTTGTGAAATGCATACCACTGCATCTTTCCAGCACCCACGTCTGAAGAAACGAAGTATTGTTTGTGACCCAAAAATACACGATACCTTCAAAAAAAAAATTAAAAAATCAAAGTTAGCATCTAGATGAAATTCAATTCAACTAATTAAAATTGTACATTCTATTGAATTTGAACAAGGTATCCTGTGCAGAAAAAAAGCACCTATGAAGGTGGAAAGTTGGTATTCAATGAAATCAAACATACCCAACGGTCTCAATATCAACAGGCACAAAATCTGCTATACCGGTATAACATGTATAGCCTGAGTACACTGGTTCCTTGGGCCCGAATAAGTTCTTCCTCACCTGTGCAGGAGACAAACATAAGGAATTTCAATCACACTATAGTTCTCAACTCCAGAACAATATAAATTGTACTTGTAACAGAACTTTATATGCACACTCTATTGTGGCGATTGACTGATAGCATTTGTTGAGATCATTCAAAAGATGGTTTTTATTTTGATAAAATTTGCTCTCAAAGGGACAAAGAAAGAACTTGACATAGCAATACCTTTGACCATATTCCATCAGCACCAACTAGGAGATCGCCTTCGTATTGTTGCCCATTCTCGAGCACCACAGTGACCTACACTTGTAAATTTCAAAGAACAAATTAATAAATGTGAAATTCAAGATGTGGACAATATGCTTTTAATTGACAAACCAGTAAGTCAAATGAATATCCCATTGAGCAAGAAATGAAAACCTAGAAAGAACTCTCAATGAAGGAAGGAGTTGACAAAAGGACAATCTTCAACAAATCAGCAGTTCATATTACCTTATCCCCATCATCCTGAAAACTAACAACATTACTATCATTAAGAATCATATCATCTCCAACTGAACGAGCTAGGATTTGTTGCAAAGTCATTCGGCTAATAACTCTTGTGACCGGAAGCCCTCTTTCTGCTGCAGGAGTGAAGGTATCAAACTTGACATACCTGATAACCATTTATCATTCAATGTCATTGGGGGCTAACACTTACATCTGATAGGCCAATCAAAACAACAAAGTTCTGAAACACATGTAATTTTTGTTGATAGTACAAGACTTTTCTTTGATAGTATAAACTAGCAAGTGATCCAGGTCTACCAATCATCATTTCTGCTGCTTCGAACACAATTATATTTTTCATTAGAAATTTCCAGGTCTGTTGAGGCCAAACCACAAGTTTTGTTAGAAAATTTCACGAACAAGCCCAAAAACAGAAAAAGTTTCAGTTTCAGAAGTTTTGTAAGCCCACTATCTGATTCTGATTGATTAGAAGGAAAAAAGAAGAAGCAAAAAGAACAAGGTTGGGATATATCCAACCGAATTTCAATCAGTATGCCTGGAATTTGTTCACTTTCACTGTTTTGGGAATTGTCAGTGTGAAAATCATCGCTTTCAACCTTTACAAATTACTTACAGCCTCATACAAGTTTATTGTGAGAAAAAGATGCAAACTTCAGCTTCATATATCAGTTTCACTTTTTTGAAGTAATCAGAACCAGCACAACTTGCTAATCACCATACTCATAAACTTCAACTACAATTACAAAACAACTTCAGCAGCAAGAAAAACAAACCAACAGATTCTTCAAATTCATCACCATGGATACAGCGAACCACAACTACAAAGCTTCAATTCTTCAAACATAACCGAAATTACCATAAACTTGAGAGGCCAACCACAAAGCTATAGACTTAAATCAAAATAAATACCAAGTAACGGAAAAACAAAACGAGGGCATATATGTAGGATTAAAGATGGAAACAGCATACCAAGTACCAGAGACCCCATCAACAAGTCCATTAATCCTATCACCAGTGATACACCCAGCTCTCATAACCTCCTCAGCAACATCTAAATCAATAGCTTCCAAAGCAGCTAATGCATTGCTCTGTATCTGAATTGGACCTCTATATTGTCCTTCTCCTCTTACTGCACTCAAATCCTTCTCAAAAACCATCACATCAAACCCTTTCTTTTTTGCTGCCAATGCAAAAACCAGCCCTCCAATCCCACCTCCAGCAACCAGAACCTTTAACTTTCTTTGCTCCGATTGTTTCCCTTCTGATTTACTCCCTGCAGGTGTCTCAGTCACTACAGCTTTCACTTTCAATTTCTTAGCACTAGTACTTGTCTTGGTTTTGAAGTTGTAGTTAGAGTGTGTGGAAGACAACAATTCTAGTGAGTTGTTGTTAAAGATTGGGGTTGGAAAGTGGGTTCTTGAAGAAACAGCTGTTAAAGTGTTGCCAAACAAAGTTGAGGATGCCATTTTTGCTGTGCCTTTCTTGTTCTGTGTTTGATATGGGAAAGCTCAAAACAAAGAGTAAAATGTATATGGAGTTATGGCCACTACTACTCTTACCATGTAATTTGTATTATATGCTATTAATCCTTTTGATGCCAGTAGTTTTTCTCTTTGATAAGGAAAGTGGGATTTTTTGTTGTTCTTCTTGTTGCTAAAAATTGGTGGGGTTTGAGAGATTTTGAGCCAATCCATGAATTTGAAGCAAACAAATATAGAACACTAGTCCCGCAGATTGTGATGCCACGTGTCATTTCCGTGTGATAGTATCTTTGACAATTGTTGACATCTCTCTGGTGGCCGTTTCTCGTTAACAAATATTACTAATATATTATTAATTATTAACAAAAAATAATGGGCTGGGGAACTATTGCTAACCACGTTCCACGTTCATTGCATCGTGGAATAGTATTCTCCAGTTCAGTTTTGTTTTGTCTTTTAAATTTTTATAATAATTTTTTATTAATTTTTTTATTGATTTTATTTTTAATATTAAAGTGATTGAAAAATTATTTTTGTATTTTGTTTTCTTTTATTTTATATTTCTATAGGCGTTAGTGTGCTTTGCAAGTTTGACAGGATAACTTAGGTTGTCTCCGATTTATTATAGATTTATGGGGTGTTTTTTTTAATTGAACTTGACTTTTTTGTATCATCTATTTTTTTTATATAGTTAAAAAAAATAATTTTAAAAAATCATGTTATTAAACTTTATAAAATCCATAAACCTATTCACAGGCTTGGCTAGTTGACTTGGTTTATGGGTATGATGAATTTAATTTTTTTTTAAAAAATATTTTTCAATTTCATCCTTAGATATTGAGTTAATTGAAAATTTAATTTTATAATTGGTTTTATTTTGTTTTTTATGAGATTATCACAGTTTAAAAAAAAATCTCGTTATTAAATTGGTGTTTGATTTTACGATTGTCTATTTTTGTTATCATATAATTAAACAAAAAATGGTTTATGAAAAATAAAATATAATCCAGTGGAGTCCATAACCTGATTCACAGATTTGACGTGCTAGCTTGGGTTATCCAATTCACAGATTTGACTAGTTTACTTACAGACTATATATGTTTTTTTGTCCTTTAATTATTATTATTTTATTTTGTTTTTAAATATTAAATTGATTGAGAAATAAACTTCATGCTTTTATTTTTGTTTGCTTTCTATATGGTTATCATTTGTTTAAAATAAATATATGTTTTTAGGTTGGAGTCCAATTTTGTTGAGCATCTATTTTTATCATATAATTAAATAAAAAACTTTATATAAAAAAAGTTTTTAAACTCAATAAAGTCCATGACCCGGTCGTGGGGACCGAGAGTCGATCTATTTTGTTATTGTCTCAATATTATTATTTTTTAAAGTTACCATCTTAATTTTTTTTAAAAGCTAAGTTATATTTTAACTAGTAATCAAGATTGTATTTGAACCTATGAAATTGATCAATTTAATTCGGATCAACGCCTACGTAATTTTATTGGAAACTTGATTTAGGTAAAGAGTTGAGTCGAGGGGTTTTAAGAATACTCCATCCCGTTTGACCAAGTTTAATGACACTAAACAGTGTTCCACGTAATTTTATGATTGTTTTTTTAAAAAATCTTGAGCTCTTATATAAATATTTTGTGATTTTAAGCACCCCAATCTTTATTTTTTGCACATTAAACCTATAAAGTAATTAATGATTACTAACAACAAAATTACTACGAAGATAAATGATATGAAAAGATTCAATAAATTTATTACCATTTTATAAAGAGAGTGAAGTTACTGAGATTAAACATCAAATCTTCTTTCTCATTTTAGTTTTTGGAAAAAACATGGCATAGTGATGAATTAGTGTAATTATTCTATTATAATAGTTGTGTATTTTTTATTTAATTAAATATGTTTAAATTTTAATGATCCATTTTATTTGATTATTACGTAAAGGTGAAGAGCTATTCTCATTGCCTAGTTTAAAACTCAATGAACCTCTCAATAAAATAAACAATATAATTAACCAATTTAAGATAATTTCTACTTGAAACACGACATGAAATTGAATAATATGTTAGGTACAGCGTTTGGCCACTTGAATCAAATATCAAGGAAAGGTAATGGAACGGGGGGGGGGAAAATCCTAGTTGAGGCTGAGAGAGAGAGAGAGGAGAGAGAGAGAGAGAGAGAGAGAGAGAGGGTCTAATTTGATGGCATTAACCAAATCATAATGGGAGATTAAGGCGGTGGAGAGTAAATTAACTAATTAGAAGAAGAGAAGTAGATTAGGCTATAGGTCATTGGCCACCCATGCTTTTGGCCCTTCCTTTGGGGTTGGAAGGTGGAAACCACCCAGTGACCAACCGCATGCGTGGCGGACGCAAGGCTGCAATGGCCTACCCCCACCTCCCCATTCGATGTTGGTGTCAATGTCAGTGTCAATGTCAATGTCAATGTCAATACTAAAGGCGGCAGGTAATATTTCACGTTCGAGATGTAATAGAAATCGGTTACGTTAAGTATACCTGAGCAAAATTATAAAAGAAGTTATTTTAAAATATTTTATTTTTTATTTTTATTTTATAAATATATATATAATAAATAGGATATTGGATAATTTTCATTTTTTTTAAGTGGAAACCATCTTCATTTCATAAAATATAATGGATAAATATACTTTATTTATTCATGAAGGTTTTTTTTTCACAGAAGGTTTTAGATCATTGTCGAAGTAATTTTTAAAATCTATTTAGGATTATGGTAGGAGTACGGTTTAAAATATTTTTTATTTGAAAATGTATTAAAATGATATTTTTTTTTTATTTTTAAAAAATTATTTTTAAAATCAACACATCAAAACAATTTAAAAATATATATAAAAAATTTATAATTTTTTTAAAAAATTTAACATAACACTATTTCCATTGCATTTCCAAACGTACTATTAGCCTAAGCTAACTCTGGAATCAACATAGTCAAATTCTATTGGTCGCGATTACTTATTATGTATAGTTGAATGTTGATGGTGGGCACAAAATGGAGCCCAACACTAAGAAAAAGAGGTGCAAAACCACGTCTAAAGAGAGAGAAAAGGAGAGGCCAACACCTCACCTAGAAGGGCAAAACTAAACCCAACAAGGAAGGAGGAAGGGCAAAACCTAACATAGAAAGGCAAACGAGGCCCAAATGGTGGAGAAGAAGAGCTTAAAACCAAGTCCAACAGTGCTGGAAAATGGGTTCAAAACCGAACTCATTGATCTTCTTGTTTTTGTGTTTTTAGGCAATTCTCGTTCTTGTACTAACATCAAATAATGTTTTAAGCAAGCTCACACCACCACAACCTCTCACTTAAATGCCTTTTCTTGCAAGTTAACAATGTGAATGTCTTATTTCACAAGTAAGTTAGGCTGATGAGTCTAATAATTTTAGGGATTAATATAATTATAACACGACCATCAGTTTAAAAATAAAATGCAGTGCAGTGCTAAGTTTAAAATAGCCTAAAAATGCTTTAAAGAGTTTTGATAATTTTTCATCAAGATTGCATCTTTTTTTTGTCAAGTTTTGTTGAAGTTTTTTGAATGGTTAGGTCGATGAGCCTTGTAATTTTAGAGATTAATGTGGATCTAACGCTTGATTTTTAAACATAAAAAGACCCACAAAAACGTTGACAAGTTTTATCAAGTTTTCAACAAGTTTTGTTTAAAATTTTAAATACTTAAATCGATGAGTCTTTTAGTTTTAAAGACCAACACAAGCCTAACATAATGCTTTTTACCAAAAACAATTATTGAGTTGCGAGATTCTTGATCCATGATTTGATGCTAACTTAAAAAAACATCAATCAATAATAAATGACTTGTGAATAAATTCAAAAAATAATTTAGACAATTAAAGGTATGCATAAAAAATAAATTTAAAAGAAACACATATGTAATGTTAAAAATAATATTTTTTTAAAATAATATTATTTTGATATATTTTTAAATGAAAAATATTTTAAAAAATAACTACAACTATACTTCTAAACACATTCACGAAATACAACGTGTAAGTTAGAGAGTGCTTTTCACAGAGGAATTGGACCAAACCCATACAAGTTTAGTCACTTTCTCTTTATTTTTAAAAGAGAGAGAAGCAGTAACGCACAACACATTAAAGCCACGTTTTTAGTATCGTGGCCAAAGATGTTTTTGAGTGTTTTTTATTTTTATCTTTTATATTAGTATATTAAAATTATTTAAAATTATCTAAAAAATAATTAAAATTAAAATATTTAATCTCAAAATATATTCAATCTTGTTTAATCATATCAATAAAAGATAAAAAAATTTATTAACAAAACTGAATTAAATAAAACTATGAAGCTAAACTATTAATTATTGAAAAAAAAATCTTAAGATCAAATTGTAAAATCATGGTCAGTACTGCTACTTTCTTATACCCGTACGTGTGGCTTACGGTTGAGTTAGATTTGATTTTCAAACTAAAAGATTTGCACATAAAGCGAGAAACTTTTGTCTATCTGTTCAACAAAGATTTCCATTAAATCATTATTAATGCAAACGTCGTCCACAACGCAGAAATTATTCCCTGACTCAACCACATTTGATGCAACTTCTTCAACAAAAGTTTTGTCCACGTACAAGCAAAAATAGTTGGAAGTGCGAAAGCAAGAAAACCACTGCAGCTGAACAAGCTAACACTAGCAAATCTAACAGTCTAATTCATTCTCTTGCTTTGCAGACACTTGTAATAATAATTAGCAGACAAAAGACCCACTTCATAAATGGTTCTGTAACTTACAAACATGAAGCAAAATCTAGTATCTTCCCAGAGTAGTTTATGTGCGCTTTCAAGTCCAGGTGGAGCCAAATACCACGATAACAAAGGATGGAGTTCAGGGAGAGTTCCACACCCTTCATCAGGCAGCAGCAGGAGGCATGTAAGTGCTTTAACTCCTCTTTTTATAGTGGCAGGACTTTGCCTTCAAAATGGGAAGATGCAGAGAAGGTGGATATGTAGTCCAGTTTTGGGTTATGGTGTTGCTAAAAGTTCACGATGTCTAAGACGTGCCAAGTAAAAAAGTGGGCCTATTAATGTACATACTGAGATCGGTTACTATCAAAATTGTTCACCTTCGATGGGAGTTCTTGATGGTGGCATTGTGAGGAGCTTAATGGTGACTTCTCCGTTTTCGACTGGAGTCTTGATGCCTAATGGGTCTGGTTCTCATTATAGTGGGAGTGGAGCTCGTACTATTGGAAAGGGTCATGTGGGAACGTTTGGCTAGTGGTCCTGGTTGGTCTGACTTGGTAAGCGAGTGTTCATCTTCCAGCTCTCAAGGTATGACATTAAATGTGCCTTTGAGCATTTGGAAAGTAAATCTTGCTATTTCTACAATGCTAAATATGAATCCATTGAAGGACTAGACATAGGAATGTGTTTCATGGGCAAGCCTTCGTCATGTCTAGTTAAGATTGCGTTTAAGCAATCATTAGCTCCATTCAAGTTGTTTTGAGGACACTCTCTTAGATCAGTAAGACTGACTAGTAATAATTCACAGATCAACAGTACCATCACGAGGATTGGAGGCTGTAGTTCTTCTGACTGGGTGTTAGAAGAACACTGTATTATAGGTTCTGTAAAATGAATGGGTTGACGGCAGTGAGGTGCCTTTGAATACTAATCTGTTCCTGGAAATAGTTGTGTGGCAAAGATGTTTTGTAAAATAACAGTGGATACACATCAGAAATCAGAGTAATACTCGATGCATTTTCAAATCAACTATTTGTTGTCAAGATATTTGTAAGCGCGACCACTTTCACTGTAATCTCGACTCAGTCAAGTGTTACTATGACCAATGTTGTTCAAGGAGGGATGCAATAGGCAGTAAACCACATTTTACAATATCTATGTACCTTCCTCAGCTGTGCTGGATGTCGATATTGAAATGAAACCTGGCTGGGATAAATAATTACCGCTTCTAGTTATGACTTACATTTGAGAAGAAAGTATTTTAGTAATCATTAGGAAACAAGGGTAACACTCTTTGTGCAGACCTTAGACCGGAGGACCAGGAGAAAATATGCCGTGTATGTAAGCAAAAGAGATGAAAATTTTTGCAGATACAGATAGGCTTATGAAACGAAGTGGTACTGAATTAGCATGCATCTGCCAAAATGTCTGGAAATCTAATCAATGACTGCATCCAGGCAGCAAGATAGAGCCATACCAAGGCGTCAGTTATTATGCATTGGTCTCAGGTACGGTTATAGGGCTTATATGCTATCTATGTTGGTGAACGTTTCCATTGTTGCTATATTCCTGTGGTGTTAAAATGTTGCATGATTGTATCCTCACACACTTTTTCTGATTATATGAGCTGATGAAAACCTGGGGGGCACGATGATGCAAACACAGTTGATCGTATTATTTCACGGAGGGATATGGCAGCACAAATGAGCCCTGAGGGTAGCTCCCACTTTGTAGAGGAAGTTCCTCTTCTCTACTGTGAAGGTCGTATCTAGAAAACCTGCAGTATTCTTTTGGCACTGCACACACGTTTCTTTGCAGCGGTTAGAACCATATCCGACAAAATAACAGTGCAAATTGTTGAGATGTTGGGAGAGAAAACAATTGATTTCCCAAATGTGTGACCAACAATGATAATTGAAAAAAATCTAAGATCATCACAAGGAGAATTCCTATCAACACAAGGAGAATTCCCATTCGCAGTTCAAACCTACATGGGTAAATGGCCAGGCCACATCTTGTAGATCCCTTTGCTACATTCCTCCGAAGTACATGCCAGCAGCATTAACATAATAAACAATCTGGCGCTTGAAGCTTTATAAGTTCAGGATTCTCCATAGCAGGAAAAATGTCAACATTAAATAATTATACTATTATTGAAGAAACTTCAACCCACAGAAGATACACAACTAGCTGACACTGACATGTCATTAAGAATTCAGTGGACAGTCCTAGTTTTCCCAGGCCACCATCTTTTGTCTAGTATGGCCTGTACCTCCAATCTGCCCTTGAAGGTCTTGCACTCCCCATTCCATAACCTCTGACTGTAAAAAGAAAAGAATGTTTCGTTTAACAAATTGATCAAGCTAAAAGAAACTCTGCTGATAACGTTATTAATATTTATCAGTGTAAGAACACCATATAAAGGATTCAACAATCATCAGACTTACTTTAGAAGG